>OX589604.1:30933160-32133160 GCA_951329385.1 Polia nebulosa
TTAGTATTCAACATCTCTCTATCGCAAGCATGAAGTATATTCTTGTACACTTACCTTTTTTAACCGACTTTCGAAAAAGGAGGAGGTTCTATGTTCGACTGTATGTTTTTTTTTTTTTTTTATGTATGTCCGCCTGTTTCTCCGTCAGTTGTGGACCGATTTTTTAAAATTATCTTTTTATCCGAAAGAATATACTCCCGAGGAAATTTATATGTGACCACCCATATAAATTTTATCGAAATTGCTTTAGCGCTTTTTGAGAAACTGAACAAAAACGAAAAATATACGTATACCTCGATGACGTCTTGGTGTTCTCCAAATGTTTGAATTTCACGTTCCATGTTATTGGGATTTTTAGTTCTAGGGTATAACAACTAAAAGTGAAAAAATAACCTTTTTCCAAAAAAAACAACCGACTTCCAAAAAAGAAAATACACTAAAAATTAAAAAATAACTTTAATTTTGGAAGTCGGTGTCAAATAACGAAGAAGTAAAATACAAACACCGACTTCCGAAATTAAAGTTCTTTTTTAATTTTTAGTGTATTTTCTTTTTTGGAAGTCGGTTGTTTATTTTAGGGTGGGAAATCATCAAATATCTTCTCCCGCTCTGGCTTTAGCAGGAGGGCGTGTCAGATTCTTACTGACTAAAACCCACCCTTATTCCTTCAGTTGCCTGTGCCAGGGTCGCGGTAACTCTTTATAACACTCCCGCGACCCTGGGAATATGTTCTTGTATACCTGAAACTAGTTTCCTAACGACAGTTCTCTATTTCCAGGTGAAACCATCCACCAAGTAATAAACATAAACTGGGAGCCTGTGATGCGGGACATAGGGCCGGTTGCCTTCCAACAAATCATCAAAGCGTGCGTCGACGAGTCCAAGAAACTGTTCGCGGCAGTACCACTCAACCAGCTGCTGCTGCCTTGAGCCTCTTCTTCACTTGTGCAGTTATACCTCGAATATGCAGCTCATTTTGTTGAACAACATTTTTTTTTTAGATACATATTGAACTGAATTGCGAAGTTCACAGTTTAGAATAATTGCTCATTCAAAAAAGACCATAATTTTTGACAACTTGGACATCCGAAATAAATAGTTTAAATCGAGATATAACTGCGTAAGGCACCTTTAATTTTATAATTCAGCTGTTGTTGTTTGTTCGTCGGAGCACGTTTCATTCGTGAAACCTGCACAAAATAACTTCTGTACCTGTGTGATTTTGATCATTTGTTTGTAGGCGCCTAAGATAAGTTGGTTTGTTAGTAATTGTGATAATTAGCCTAAGTTAGTTAAGTTGGTTTTAGATTTAATTTATTCAAAAATAAATTGATGAAAACGTGATTAGTTGGCTTTTTTAGTCATGTTATTTTCCTCGTGATGATGATGGTCTATATCCCTTAATTATACCGATATCCACAGCAAACCGTAATTGGGTATGCAAAACCTCAGAGATTGTATTGAACACCTCCTCAGATGTAACTACTTATAGATATACTTTATGGGCCAAGTATTGAGCCTTGAGGTACACCAAACTGAAGTGGATCGCCAAGAAGATACGCCATTATTATCTCGACACATTTCTCATGCCGACTGTACACAGTGTACCTACACGCTCGTCTCGTTCGCGTCGCGTGGCTCTCGTCGCGTAGAGGCTCGACACGAGAGCCACCGACAGACGCGACGCGACGGGACGAGGGCACCATCTACACAGTCGTACTCGGCCTGTCTCGTGGTGTCTCAACGAGCGTGTACAGCCAGCATTACATTGGAGAGGCCAATATGTTAGTGGAATGCTATAGAGTCGTAAAAAGAACTCTATTTCATTAGAAAAAGTTAACTGCAACAGTGACTAAAAAAGAAGGAATCTTGCCAATAAATTAGGAGACCGAGCCCACATAGGTAAAGTGGGAAAGACTTACTAAGCCTTTTTTTTTCTTGCCAGTAACGACGACACACCGAAGTTTATTACATTTTGAGGACCTAGTATCGCTATCTATTGAGTAATAGCAACAGTGCAAAGCTCATGATATCCATGGCCATGTTCCCATGTTCTAAAAGTTGGAAGTGTTTGTAACAGGGCAGGTGGTATCAGAGGATGTGACTCAAGATGGCTGGACAAATCTTCAAAATAGCTCGCATTTAAGTAGGTCAATAGGGCACTTTATGTGACAGCTAAACACCCTTATTTCAGAATTTGTGACGCTACAGAATCTTAGATAATCGATCGAAAACATGTCCAGCCATCTTGAAAAACCACTTTTCACTGGTCTCTCAATTTCGGTAACGGAAGTGATTTTGACACTTTTTGCATATCAACGGGCGTCACATAAATTTGTGACTGGCATCGAGCTAAAAGTTTTGTGATACATACAGCGGTTTAGTAGAAAAATACAAATAATCTGAGTCCAGCCATCTTGAATTTACGTAAAAAACTTTTGGCTGGCACTTCCGCTGGGAGCGTTTTCGAATATGGTTCCTTTACTAACATTTAGTGACCCAATTTGTGACAGTTATAACGTTTGATTTATGGCGGCACATGTAAGGGTTTTCGAGAAATCAATAAAAACTTAATGTCCAGCCAACCTGAGTTCAAGATGGCTGGACACCTGTATCTCCGCTGCCTGATGATCTGCTGCCTTCGAAATATGTTCAAGATTTTGTGACGGGGACGATAATGATAACCTGAATTTGTGACGGAGAAACTTTGAGTAGTTTCAAAGATATTGATCATTAAATTTCCCCATACAAATATCCATTAATATTGTGAGGTGACCATAATTTTTACATAAACAAGGATTTCTTTTTAATCGACTAATCGGACGGAAGCAGCTACGCTGGCTTTGTATTTGATTTTCCCGTGGGAATAAAAGGTTTTCCCGCAGTAAAAAGCGTTAGGATGTGTTATTTCAAAATAATAATTTACTACCAGTGCTGCAAAAGAGAGCCCACTTGTATTTCGCCTTTAGTTCATTATCTAGGTAACTGAAAATGAGAAGTAAACTCGACAGTTGGCATTGTATGTACTTTTCGAAGTGTAATCAATAATCAGAATGTTAGTTAAATAGAAAACGTAAAATGCCTGGAATAAAATCTAAAAAAAAAATTGGTTGTCTGTAAAGTTGGTTTACGGACGATAGTTTAACGTGACAACGTCATAACAAAACATTGATGAAATGATTGCATACTTTTATGTGTGAGTCATCCTTTTTCGTGCATGCAGCCGGCGTTCATCGATTTATTAGACGTTGTCAAGTCAAACACGAAATTTTCATATAAATTAACTCGGCCAGCGGATTAGTTTGTATGAAAACTCAATTGAAGATTTGATTGAATGATATTTCAGCAAATTTCATACAATAAAGTTGCATTGTTTGAGCCAGTCGAGAGGTTTTACGTTATTTAAATAACACGTTGTAGGTTCTTGTTACGCTGGAATATGTTCCTTATTTTTTTTTTTAATCGTGTAGGTAAGTGTTTTTCTATTGTATGTTGTTAATAATGAGAATCTATTAAGAAATAAGATTTTATATATATAACTCACCTAGCTAACTAGGCAGTACGTACTACAACCAAATGTGATTGTATCTTGTTACATAAATCAATAAAAGAATACTTTACCAAATACTTAATCAAAAAATGAAGACTGATGCTGTGATTGATTTTGTGTAATAATTATCTTTTAGAAATAGGTATATGATTAAAATGACGACCACCAACTTCATTTGCACTTCAAACACTAAAGGCGGCGGTAAAAACAACGTTGTGGTACAAGGCAGGGGTTACTGAAGCGCAAATAGAGTTGATCGTCGTCATTTTCGTTATTTGAAACGCTGTATAAGTACAAATAAATAAATGTGATTTTATTTACAGCAAACATTATTTTTTCATTTAATTTTTTCATGTTTTCACCTTCGAGCATTAGTTATCCTGACACAATATCTACCTATGTACTTAACATGAAAAACACCAATACCTACCTACAAAAAGAGTAGGTATCTGCACGTAAATAATCTATAACATTAAATAAACAACAAATGACCCCGTCCCTTCCTCACTTCTACACTTTTGTCTTCTATCGATTTAAATACTTACTACTTATTACTTACTTTTAGTTACTCGTACTAGTATCACCTATACACGGCTTTTCGTCCATTAAAGAAAACACCTTAAAATATACTTAGTCCTACATAAAACCTACAATATTGGTAACCCTACTGCAGTGTTTTTATGGGGAAATTTAAATGATCAATATCTTTGAAACTACTCAAAGTTTCTCCGTCACAAATTAAGGTTATCACTATCGTCCCCGTCACAAAATCTTGAACACATTTCGAAGGCAGTAGATCATCAGGCAGCGGAGATACAGGTGTCCAGCCATCTTGAACTCAGGTTGGCTGGACATTAAGTTTTTATTGATTTCTCGAAACCCCTACATGTGACGCCATAAATCAAACGTTATTACTGTCACAAATTGCGTCACTAAATGTTAGTAAAGGAACTATATTCGAAAACGCTCCCGTTAATTGGTGATTCGGCAGTGCCAGCCAAAAGTTTTTTACGTAAATTCAAGATGGCTGGACTCAGATTTTTGCATTTTTCTACTGAACCGCTGTATGTATCACAAAACATTTAGCTCGATGCCTGTCACAAATTTATGTGACGCCCGTTGATATGCAAAAAGTCGTCAAAATCACTTCCATTACCAAGATTGAGAGACCAGCGAAAAGTGGTTTTTCAAGATGGCTGGACACGTTTTCGATCGATTATCTAAGATTCTGTAGCGTCACAAATTCTGAAATAAGGGTGTTTAGCCGTCACATAAAGTGCCCTATTGACCTACATAAATGCGACCTATTTTGAAGATTTGTCCAGCCATCTTGAGTCACATGTATCAGAGCCATGGTGGTGGAAATTCAAAGTTTGAAGGTACACTCATCTAATCTAACTAGCCTACACCATATTGTCCCACTGCAGAGCAAAGGCACTTACTCTCCCAAATGATTCTGCTAAAGTACTCCATGCTTCTAAAAATTGTATGCTGGATGGATACAATGTGGTTTGATGACTACCACAAAACCACATTGTTTTTCAATAGTATGAAATAGGTATATGCAAGTCCAGTTGAAGCTAAATGAAATTAATAGTATTAAAAATAACAACAAATTGAGATGTATTATGTATTAAAACATAAAAAAAATAAAACAATTAAAAATGTAACAATACCATGTATAAAAATTAAACAAAGAAAAATTAAAAACTTCTTATAAATGCATTTTCAAAATCTTAAGGCACATCAGACAATGATTGGCACAAGCTTGCAACATGTGTGGTGTTGAGAGTTTATCGTGGGCACATAGCGTGGCGGCCACCATCTACTGGGACACTTGCACCAGTAATATTGCTTGCCAGATCGCTTGCCAAGAATGCTATAGTAGATGCTACTTCATCTGGCTTGCCAGGACGGCCCAAAGCATGGGTCTCCTTAGTCCTCAATAAGAAAGCTGCATACTGCTCATCGTTCATACCTCCTCTCTTCTGCAGCTCAGTTAAAATAACTCCAGGGTTAACGCAGTTGACTCGCACACCTTTTGGTGCCAATTCTAAAGCAACACACCTTGTGAACTGGTCCACAGAAGCTTTAGACACATTGTAAGCAAGAACTCCAGGGAATGAGCGAATACCATTCACACTGGATATGTTTACAATGTTGCCTTTTGTTTTTATCAAATGTGGTACTGCTAGCATCGTCAAATAGTATATAGAGCGCACGTTGGTGTTCATTAAACGATCGTACTGGGCCAAAGATGTGTTCTCAATCGTGCCAGTCTCGATAATCCCAGCATTGTTGATCAATACATCGATCTTCCCGTAATGGTCGACTGTTTTCTGCACTATTTTCTCAATGTCACCTTCTTTCGTCAAATCCGCCTGAGTGATAAAGGTTGCCTCAGAATTTTCGCAATTTTTACTTACTTTTTGTAAGTTTTCAGCGTTTCTGCCAGTCAAGGACAGTTGAGCGCCCAATTTTGAGAGGAATACCGCCGTAGCCGCGCCGATGCCCGAGCTGGCACCGGTTACAATAACGACTTTTCCGGCGAAATTCATCTTATTATAAATTCTGTATTTATTGTGAACTGGACACTTTTCTTGAGTGACCTGGATGAGATTTTGGTAGGTGGTAGTAAAGTGACGAGCAAGATTTGAACAGTAAAACGACTATATCACGAAACTATCTTATCGCTACACTTACATAATAATTATAAAAATCAAAAATAAGACAAAGCAAACTTTATACGACCCTGTTCTTTACGTATTATTTTTTACATGCATAACCATAATCAAAAAGTTACGTACTATATCGGTCGGAATTGGCCTGAAAGCAAAACTAATAAACACCATAAGCCAATCAGAATGGGGTACTCTTATTTATTATTCGATCCGCAGGGGACATCGTCAATGAAAACAGACCAAAGATAACAGTGATAACATCTGACACAACACAACGACATTGGTGACCTTGAGTTTGAGAGATTGAACTTTGTTTTTTTTTTCTTTTGTTCCTTTTGGAACAGGCTAAAGTCAGAGACCATTCTGCCTAATCATCGGTAGTGTACTTTTATTGTTTTTTCCATTAGAATGCAGATGTAACACATTCTAATGTTTTTTGAAGTATTTGGCAACAAATTTGTCGAGTCAGTTTTCTCGGCAAACTTCGCTGAGGTAGTCAATACAACAATAAAACTTCTCAGCTCCATTTTACCGAGATTGCGCCTGTTTCAATGATTCCACATATTTTCCAGCTGCGTAGACACTTGAAAAATAAAACTACACCAATTTTACATCACAATATCCACTAGGAGTCAATATTCAAATAATTAAAACAGAATAATTATAACTTCACTCGAGAATATCCCGTCAAAAACTCCTGAACTTTGTGCTTACAAGTAAGTAGTGCTGTAAGTAACTGTGCTGCTATTACAATAATTTCAAGAAAGTACGGTGTTTAGAGATGAAAACTTTGCAAGGCACAAAAAAAAGGATATAGCGATAAGTCACGACGTGGTCACAACCAAATAGACCATTCTGATTTTATGAAAGTAAATGACAAGTGACTAAAATTTGACATTTTTGTGTAAGTATTTTTTTGTATTAAACATGTAGAATTTATTTAGATATCTAACACTTTTACAAACCAAATTCTCAGTAATAATTTCCCTCAATGGCTAAAGTAAGTTTAATGATCGCGTATCCACCTTACCAAATCTACAGCAAATAAAGACACTTAATAACAGTTCTGGTCTTGTTTGTTAGAAATAATAAGTACTATTTGTTCTTTTAGAGAGAAGTCATTCACATACACATTGGACAGGCAGGAGTTCAAATAGCGAATGCTTGCTGGGAGCTTTATTGTCTTGAACATGGTATTAGAGCTGATGGTGTGTTGGCATACGCAGGTCAGGATGATTACAGCTGTGGAACCTTTTTCAACGAAACAGGCGCTGGAAAAGTTGTGCCCAGAGTTGTCATGATTGATTTGGAGCCAACACCAATTGGTAAGTAGAAATGGATTAATCCAATCGTTTTATATTAAGTAAATATAAAACAAGTAATCCACCTCAGCTTCGCTCGGGTAGGTAAAAATTATACACGTAAACCTTTCTCAATAATCACTCTGTCTATTTTGTGAAAACCGCATGAAAATCTGTTCATTAGTTTTTATCCGACTGCGCGACGCAATGGAGGGTAATGTGTTTATCAGCCTATTTATGTGTATGTTTGTTCTTTTGAGGCGCTATATAGACCAAACGCTTGAGCCGATTTTGATAATTCTTTCAATTGATTCGTCTAATCATGAGCATCTTGGCATGAAATCAATAATTGAACTAAATAACTGCCACCAACTGCATCAGATTTCTTGAAAAGTGACTTGGAACATTTTGTTGTTTCTTACAGGCGATAAACTCGAAAATTGAAAATATTCAATTTTCGAGTTTATCGCGTACCGATGTGGAGGGAGGCTGTTTTATATGTGGATAATTAGAACAATTGGTAATAGTTGTTTAAGTGGTGTTGTATTCTACCTACATAAACTAAAAATAAACGCAAAAGTTTACGAGGATTGATTAAAGTTTGTTACTCTTTCACTCAAAAAAAACTTTGAAGACATGGGTCGAAAGTATTCCAAGACTCCTCTTACGTGTATGGAGGTGAAGTTGTGATTGAAGAGCAGAAGGAAACTCCAAAAATTATATTTATATATTTGCATATATATATTTGCCACACACGTAAATATTGTAGTTTATAATATTAGGTCCTACACTATTTGACACGGTCATAAAACTAATTAAACTAGGAGGCACAAAATAAACTAATGACATAAAATCTAGTCCGTGTCCCGCAAAGGTCGAAAACCAAGCGCCATTGCTTCTTGAGGAACGCTAAGGGTCGCGCTCGCGCCCCGGCGGATCGTGGCTAAGGTTGCGTTTTCACTGAAACGAAGCTGAGCGGAGCGGAGATGTGCAAGAATCGTCCAATCATAGACGATATGAGTGACGCGATGAGGATTTCAACCATTATGATTGGTCGATTCCCGCGACACGCAGCGCAGCAGCCGAACGCTCAACCACTACGCCAACTGTGCCGTCATTTATTATCAGAACTAGCTTGTACCAGCGGCTTCGCCTGCGTGGAATGACTAATCTTCATACAAACTTTCAACCCTCACTTAGGATACGATTTCCAACGTCATGTAAGGAACATTTATGCAAAATTTCGGTCTTCAAGACCCAGCGGTTTTCAGCTGTGCGTTGATCGATCAGTCAGTCAGTGAATCAGTCATCCAGTCAGTTTTTTACTCTATATATGGAAGAAGAAAGATAGATAACAAATAGGCTATAATTTAAAAAGGGGGGCGGGTATAATATAAGATATATACTGATACCTAAAAAAATATGTCTAAACTGATTCAATTTGCAAATGTAATATTCAACAGCGGAACCCCCGTGGCTACGCTCAGCAGTTACGCTTGAGCGACTATTGTACCAGTACGGCTGTACTTTAGATAAAGAATAAAAACTATAAAATTCTTCCAGATGAAATAAGAACAGGAGCATATCGAGAGTTATTTCATCCTTCAACTCTGCTCACGGGCAAAGAAGATGCTGCAAGCAATTTCGCTCGCGGGTACTTTGGTGTTGGCCGCGAGATGATAGATTTGGCTCTAAATCGTGTAAGAGTAGTTGCAGAAGGTTGTAGTTCCTTGCAAGGTTTCATGATATTCCGTTCATTCGGAGGAGGGACTGGTTCCGGATTCACCGCTTTGTTACTTGAAGGACTGAAAAGAGATTATGGTAAATTGTCCAAAGTTGAATTTGCAATATATCCATCTCCAAGAATATCACCTATAATCGTTGAACCATACAATGCAGTGTTAACCAGTCATGCAACCATGGACACCGAAGATGTATGCTTTATTTTTGATAACGAAGCCTTGTACGAAATTTTGGCAAGGCTATTAGAAACACCACGTCCAACATACACTAACTTGAATCGACTTATCGCCCAGGTTAATATGAATATATTTCTTTAAACCTCTACTATTGTACCCAGGCATGTCATCATCTGCTTCATCTTTTTTTAAATTTAACATGGAGCGACTGCCTATCCTACCTCCACAACCTAATTACTAAGTAAAACTATGCCTCTTGGTAAGATTGTTTTGAGACTTTCGGGCCTAACTTTTCAGTCGAAGATTTACGAATGATATTGCCCGGCTAATGATCAATGGCTTATCGTGCTTGATAGGTTGCATCTGCATGTTAGGCCCGGGGGGTTACTGTATGTAACGGCTGGTTACCCACCCCGGAACGTCTTCGGCAAGAGTAGCTTAACCTTCCTTAGACCAATGTGACTGTCATTGCTTAACCAGGAACCGCTGTACTTAGATGCCACTTCTTCTTCACAGCTTAAACACTAACAAGTGGTGACGGACGAGCGTTTTTGGAGAACTGTCTTTATGTAGAACTTTGACGTTCAAAAAGAGCTTGTTCTCAGTCTAATTTGATTAATGACTTTTGATTTGATTTGCATAACCTAATAATGATATTTTTCTTCAGGTAGTGTCCTGCATAACTGCTTCAATGAGATTTGAAGGTTCATTAAATGTACAACTTGTAGAATTTAGAACAAATCTTGTTCCTTATCCAAGAATCCATTTTCCGTTGGTAACGTTTGCACCATTTGTATCAGCAACGAGAGCAATGCATGAAGAAAATACAACGCAACAATTGATGATGCAATGTTTTGAACCTGCCAATCAGATGGTCAAATGTGACCCCAGAGAAGGATACTACATGTCTTGCTGCTTATTATTTCGAGGAGACGTGAATCCAAACGATATCAATGCAGCTATCACTCAAATTAAAAGCATGCGCTCAATTAAATTTGTTCCTTGGTCTCCCACTGGATTTAAGGTACAAAATGAAAAGTGAATTTTTATTTATACCTTCAGGACTAAATGTTCTTCTTAAGCTCGCATCATCATCATCATCTGCCTTTTAATGTCTCCACTGCTGGGGCACAGGCCTGCTCTCTGTGAGAGGGTGTAAGTACGCATACTTCGTAGCAATCTGTAATACAATAATCATTTATGATTTGCGTTTGGGTGGTGCTTTTTGAGAAGAGTTGATGTCCAGCTTTTGACTGTAGGTGACAGGGTGAAAGAGAAACTCGGCGTATTCCTTGAAAGGGGTTACACTATAGTCAGAGTCATTTAGCAACAAATTTAGATCAGTTATGTGGGGGTCAAAACTGAAAACTGGATGGTTACCGAATTGTGTCGGTTCATCGATTTTTTAGAAATATTGTTCTGAAAAACAATTAATAATTATGAAAAAACTCTAAACATTAAATTGATACTTTTCTGAAAGCTGAATTTATTTAGTGATCATTTAGTGATCGACTTTACAATCATTCGTCATGTTAGACACCGATGAGGCAGAGGTTGAGGAATTAATAATGTCACTGAGATTTTGTGATTCTGCTATTGGCTGGGACAATATTCCAACAAAATTTATAAAGCGCTATTCACTGATACTAGTTCCTTTACTTACACACATTTTTAATCTCTGTCTCCGTACAGGCACTTTCCCCTCGTACTTCAAGAAGGCCATTATACACCCAATTCACAAAACTGGAAGCAGGAAGTGTATAAATAACTATCGTCCTATTGCAGTGTTACCTTCCATTTCCAAAATTTTAGAACGTTTAATTAACAATAGACTAGTGAAATATCTGGAAGATAAAAAGCTTTTTTCTCCCAACCAGTTCGGGTTTAGACGCAACAAATCTACTGGCAACGCTGTGATTGATCTTATTGACTATGATACCAACAATGTTGACATGAAAAAGAGAGTGCTGTCAATATTTTTGGACCTAAAAAAAGCGTTCGATACTGTTTCGTTTCCTGACTTGGTAATAAAGCTAAAAGAACTCGGGATTCGTGATCAAGCACTTAAGATCTTCAGGGACTACCTTCAAAACCGAACTCAGTGTGTTAAAATAAAAAAATTCCTCAGTAGAGAAGTGCCAGTGACTTTCGGCGTTCCCCAAAGCAGTGTGATTGGTCCAACCCTATTTCTGATTTACGTAAACCAACTCTGCAATCTGAGATTGGGAGATGGAAAAATTATTGCGTTTGCTGACGACACCGTCCTTACATTCTCTGGCGACACTTGGAACGATACCTTTGATACTGCACAAAAGGGACTTAATAGTGTGCTAAAATCGCTCAACACACACATTCTCACAATCAACACTGACAAAACTAAAATTCTTACGTACAGCTTACGAAATTCCACTCAACCTCCAGATTCGTACGTAAGGCGTACGAATCTGGAGGTTAGTGAAAGTAGCGCACTCATGTTTACTGTTTGACAATATGACTTGTATCTGTCCTAAATTAGAGCGTTGTCGAAATATTAAATACCTCGGAGTGACTCTTGATAACGGCCTGAGCTTTATAGCACATATAGATTTACTCACAACAAGAATTAAAAAGCTTATTTTTGTCTTTAAGACTCTTCGCCACATTGCAGTAGCAGAAATTACGAGTATTAGATGTACATATTTTGCTCTTTGTCAGTCTCTTTTATCGTACTGTGTTTCTACCTGGGGTGGTGCCATCAAAACGGTACTGTTAAAGCTAGAACGAGGTTAGAGAGCCGTTCTCAAAATTAGCACCTTTCGGTCCATCCTCTTCCCAACTGAGGAACTATATAGGAGCTGTAAAGTCCTTACAGTCAGACAATTATTTGTGCTAAACACAGTATTATATCAACACCAAAAAACCCCGTATGAAATAATTACCACAAGACGCAAAGACAAAGTATGCCAACACTTCCGTTGTCAATACTCTTAGCAAGGGTGCTGGAGTCGCCACACTATTGTATAATTTTACTAAAATTTTATGTACTACCATGTGTTTATTGTAAAATGTAAACTTTCCATGCAAATAAATTATTTTTTTAAAATGGCAAGCATTTTTTTTATTACATTTCCAGTAATATCCGTCAATTTTCGGGAAAAATACATACTTAGCATAAAAATTATTGCTAAAGACTTTTTAGTCTGAGATTATGTAAGTTTTGGGCAAGCATTTTTTTGCAAATGATCATTTAATTAGTCTGCTTTCAGAAAATTATCAATCTAATGTTGAGTGAAGTAGTTTTTTCATAGTTGGTTGGTTTTGGTGATAAGTCAGAAAATGTCTAAAAAATCCAAGAACCGACACAGCTCGGTCACCAATGGTGACCGGTGGTGGTGGTGGTGGTGGTTCTTGGATTTTTGGTGACTCACCATTCAGTGTTGGCCCCTACTTCACTGGATAAATTTGTTGGTAATGTATTTAGTATGCCCTTTTAAGGAATAAGTCGAGTTTCCCTTTCACCCTGTACCTATATCTGATTAAGATCTACCCCATTACTTCCAGATTTTTTTAATTCAGAGCTAGTATTCGTATAAGCCTTATGTCGTTCAAATTCAAATCGATTGATATTATAAAATTATTATATAGTATGAATGACGAATGTTGGCCAGCAGGTGTAGTCACTAACTCAGTTGACATCAATTTGATAGGCATTATGCAATACATTGCTTGGTGGACATTGATTATAATAGGCACTACGGTTTTCTTATACGACAAAGCAGCAATGTTCGGCAAAGTGCCTATTAAATTGATGTCAACTGAGTTAGCGAATACGCCTGCAGATCAGTAAGATTACCTTATTTGTTTATCCAGATCGGGCTGAATTATCAACCACCACAGACAGTCCCTGGCGGTGACTTAGCGGCTTTAATGAGAGCAGTTGTGATGGTATCAAATACTTCAGCAATACGCGGGGCCTGGGAGCGTCTTTGTAGAAAGTTCTCTTTAATGTATGCTAAGCGTGCCTTTGTGCATCATTACGTTGGTGAAGGTTTAGAAGAAGGTGAATTCAAACATGCCCTTTTGAACATCAAGGCATTAGCAAAAGATTATAGGGAAATGGAAAGTTAAAAGAAACTGTTTAGGATGCAGTAATTTCGCAAGCAGACGCAGGTTTCAAAATGTTCACTAGCTAATAATTATGTAACATAAAATCAAGAAATAACAATAACTAAATGACAAAAATAAAATTTTACTAAAACTCATCATGTACACTTTTTTTTAAATACTATTTTATAAACCAGTAAGAAATCCGAAAGATCACGTATCAAAACGAAGATCCGTTTGCTTTAAAAATAGTTTGGATCTATTTAGTCTAATAGTTACGGGTTTTTACAGTGTTTTACTCTGTAGTGGGTCAGTTAGTTTTTTACTCTGTAGTGGGTCAGTTAGTTCTGTCAATTTGACACTCGTAAAATAAGTGTCAAGGAGTTTTGGCGGGCTTTTGTCGAGTGAAGTTCAGTGGCTGTTTTAATTATTCGTTTATTATTTCCTAGTGGATATTGTGATCTAAAATTGGTCTAGTTTTGTGTTTCAAGTGTCAACGCAAATTGACAAAATGTGGAATCATTGAAACAGCCGCGATCTCGGTAAAATGGAGCTGAGAATTTTATTGTTGTATTGACTACCTCAGCGAAGTTTGCCGAGAAGGCTGACTCGACACATTTGTTGCCAAATACTACAAAAGACATTAGAATGTGTCACATCTGCATTCTAATGGAAAAAAAGTAAAAGTACACTACGTAAGACTAGGCAATATGGTCAAAAGCCCAGACTTCCCTAAGGGGTAAATAAAAAACATAAGTGTCAACTGTCAATGTCAGTAATGTCAATACTGTCAATCGCTTGAATTCGCTTGTTGGACAAGCAAAATCGTTCCGCCTGCCCAGTATTATTATTATACTCTTTGCGCCTGCCTGCCTGCCTGCATTCTTTACCGGATTTGCTTGAGCCTTGAAGCATTTATTTATAACAGAACAGTATTTACCGAAATGTATATTATTACTTTAAGCTAAAGTGAAGTGTTGATAAAGTTAAGAAAACTTAAAACCGTTTTGTATTTTGGAATCGAAGGAACTCGAGTAAGTAATGTTTTGTGTTGTTTTAAATACAAAGAATGTTAATCCATATTACTTATCAACAGTAACGAATTGGTGAAATTATTGATGTTAAGTAGCGTATCTGTCACGGTCACATTGATTTATTTTTCTAGATAACCTACTAAATCTTATGTACCTTACATGGTGCAAAGTATGGTTTATTAGGTATTTCAAAATATTATGTAAACTTAATATTTAATATTCCTTGTCAAATAGGAATAAATAATAAAATAGTAGCATGTGGTATAATTACCATGTATTATAAATTTTGATCCACTCACTCAATTATAAATTCTGAGAAATCACTCAATTCTGAACATTGAAAGACAAAAATATTTTATTATGATCACAATCCATTTTGCTCAGATTTTTATTGAAAATACTTAAAACTATTTGGTACTAAAATAAAATTAAAACTGCATGATGTGTTCTTAGTAAGTTAAAAAGCTTGAAATTCATTAATATCAATACATGAAGATCTATGCTGTGAAAAAAGGTTCTATTAATCAGATCATAATATTGAGAATGTGTTTAATAAAACATATTCTTATTAATAACTTAATGTTTTTTATATAATAATAAAGCAAGCTATTTAATTTTCCAGCAATGTTAAGTGTGTCCCACCTGTGCCGCTGCACGCAGTCACTGCGGGCAGCTCAGAGCAAGCTACTGGTCTCTGGCACCAGGACTGGCTTCAACACAACTAACATCATCAGCCGACAACTCATCACACAAAATAATAAAGCCAGCAAGTTAAAGGGATTAAGGGTTAGTTCATTTTAAAAATATATTTACAAATGGCCTAGCTTTTTTCTGTGGCCTGTCCCATAAGAACTGGGCATTCTTCGGGGATGAAACCAAATAGCTTATGACAATTAAGTGATATTGTTTATTGTAGCCAAATACTATTTTTTTAATTAGTTGAGTAGTTTTGAAGAGAGGGTTTTGGAGTTTACCCTGTAAACCCCGAGCGGCTCTCATGTGTGCCGCTAGTTTTCCTTGCCAAAAACCCGATTAACGTGTTTTAAACCGCTATTATCACTATTAGCCAAGGTCTTTTTAGACCTGTGACAAGATTCATACACCTGGAACCTGACAAAGTCTGTAGTTACACGATGACCGCCTGTCAACGGGGACTGACAGATGCTGAAACGTGACACGTCTTCGGGTTTTAGAGGTTAAATCTAAACATTCACAGTTTACCTCAAAAAAATCATCTTAATTCTTTAAATAAAACTAAGAGAACAAACTCTAGGGCCAGCAGAGGTTTCCAAATACCATATGATACAGAACATAAATTATGATTGAATGTTTTAAACTATGCATAAAATAAATAAATTGATATTGATACAATGCAGTATCAGTAAATGATTATTATCTGCTAATGCACTCTACGTGACACAATAAATACCATTATCAGAGGCATTACAATAATCTGCTACTTCAGACAATGGACATCATTGTTGACATCATGGGTACTGGTCCAGTACTAGTATTAAACTACCTACACGAGTAGTACTAAGCAATGAACACTAAATAAAAATTGTGTTTGGTAGAAGCTAGGGAAATATATAATTTTGTGCACTTCAAAATTTGTCAATCAGCCTAGCTCTCTTCCAGCTATGTTGGCAGCTGCTGGATACAATTGAATACCAGTAATTATCATAGAGCGACTGCCTATCTGAACTTCACAACTCAATAAAAAGTATTTCAAAATTGATGTAGCTCTTAAATTAAACAATTGTTGAAAAACAGATTTACCAAAATATTTGTTTTGAAAATACGTATATGATAAATCTAGGCCTCTCATGTTAAGACCAGCTAATGGTTACAAACGATTCCATTCTTCCAAAATCGTGTGTGTCCTATGACCTTTCAGGCAACTTTTTGCGTTTAATTGTGTATATGTGGCTATAGAAAATGATTCTTTATTTTCATTTATTGTAAGTTTTGAAAATATGATTAGTAGTGATGATTCAGAATTTTTAAATTAGTTTAAGTGCTGATTAGCTTTTATATAATTACTAGCTGCCCCGGCGAACTTCGTACCGCCTCTGAATCAGATAAATGAAGCCGATCCGAGGTACGGCGATGCGCCACCGGTACCTACATGGTGGACATCCAAACGTTTTGAGAACACATTCACTGTGCGTACAGCTAGGGAGTGAAATTCCCTGCCGGAGTCTGTGTTTCCTGATAACTACAACCTGGGAGTCTTTAAGGTTACTTCTAGGCAAGCGTGCTCCGTCTTCGACTACATCATCGCTTTCCATAGGTGAGATAGTGGTCGAACGCGTGCCTATCAGAAGTAAAATAAAAAAAACGAGATTATACGCATCGGGTACCAACGGATACGGTAAAAATAGATTTTCTATTGTGTCTGTTTTTTCGGTAACGGACGCGTTAAAAAAGCCATTCCATACAAAATGTATGAGAAAATGAATATTTTTTCGTGAATTTTGCCGAGCTTTTAATAGTTATTCTGCTATTCGGAGCGGAGACAAATCCAACAAATCAAATATCATTAAAATTGGTCCAGCCGTTCTTGAATCATAAATGGTGTAACTAACCCGACTTTGTTTTATATATCGGGTGTAAAAAGACAGTTTCCGAAGCCGAAAGCCACATATTCTACCCATTATTTGGATCATTTTTTTCCACTAGACCATACCTAAGAAAACACTGTTTCTGGAGATATTGAAGGTCAAAGTCGCAATTTGTTATTTTACTTTTTTACGAAAATTAATTCCAAGTGTTATTACTAAACTCCGAGACTCCTCCGTGCCTCGGAAAGCACGTTAAGCCGTTGGTCCCGGCTGTCAATCGTGGATCTTTGACAGTCGTTACGGGTCGTCAGAAGCCCGAAAGTCTGACAACCAGTCTTACCAAGGGGTATCGTATTACCCAGTTACTGGGTTGTGGAGGTCAGATAGGCAGTCGCTCCATGTAAAATACTGGTATTCAGCTGCATCCGGTTAGACTGGAAGCCGACCCCAAGATAGTTGGGAAAAGGCTAGGCAGAACATTACTAAACTTTTTCCCAATTAATCATTACCTGAATTTTCGTTTTTTTTTTCGAAATTACGAATTTGCAGTTACGAAAACGCAATGAATCTTAAACGTATCCGACAAGTACCCACATGGCTTAGAGCGAAGGGGCGGGGTTTAACTCCACTTGCCTGTGTTCGCGTTACATTGCCAAATATATATATATATTTTTTTTTTTTAATATTCGTTTTTGACATGAATACTTGTATAGTATTGCATTATATTTTTTATTTTATTTTTTTTATTGACATTTTATTATTATTATTATTTTTTTTGACTTGAATACTTTGTTAAGTATTATATTTATTTTTATTTTTTGATTGACATATTATGATTACTATTTTGTTTGACACAAATATTTACTTTGTAAAGTATTATATTTTTTTTTTTTTTTGATTACTTAATTATTGTAAATGTGAGGACTATGTGGGTTATTATTATTATTTTCTCCTCCTTTTTACAGTAATTTTCAACGTTGTCTGACAGTTTGAGTACTTTTGCGGCCTACCCAAATGTCTTTTCTTTGGTATTGTTCGTCATGTCATTGAGCTCCTTAGTGGTTTTTAAGTTGAGCTATTCGACTATTGACAAATGCTTGCACTGACTGGACAGGTCCACTCAAATATGTTTGGTTCTTTCTTCAAAAGACCACTACAGACACTAAGCTGCATGGTCCTCATATAGAATAATGTGAATGCGAGAACTATGTATGTCGTTATATTCATGTAGATTTTATGATTGTCTGGCAGTTTGAGTATTTTTTGCGGCCTACTCAAATGTCCTTACTTTGGTATTGTTCGTCGGTTCGTTGAGCACCTCAGAGTTCTGAGTTGAGCTTCGCGATGACTGACAAATGCTTGCACTGTCTGGACAGGTCCACTCGAATTCGTGTGTTGCTTTCTTCATAAAGCTCATCCCAGACATAAACGTACATGGTTCTCATAGGATCTAACCAGTCCACATTGTATGGATTTGAACACTAAAAGAGACTTTGACCTCTGAGTTTGTTTCGGTGTTTCTTCTCAGGGTAGTCAGCTAGGAAACACCGGCCTCATCTAGCTTAAACTGACAAAAAAACATTGACGTGTAAAAGTGTTCCTTGTAACCTATTTACTGAATAAACATCATTTATCATTTATCATTATCATTTAAAGTCGTTTCCCAGCAACCATTTTTGCGCAAAACTACTTTGTTAGACGTACAGTACGCGTAGTTAACGGCTTTGTGATGTGTCTTTTTACACCCTGTGTACATATAGATTTAATGAAGTCTCTATGATAAAATTTTAATCATAACACTCTCTAACATCAGACCTTTTTGAAAAATTACTTACAAATTACTTATGATGAAATTGTAATTAGGACCCACGACCACGACCCATATCATGCGAACGCCTGTTAACCATACTTTCGCCTCTGGTGTTTTGACCAGTCTTCCAATTAACTTTAACTTTTTTTTTCTCCAGCTAACAGACTTGCTGAAACCACAGAACATTGCCGTCCGCCTGTGCCAGACCGCGCCGAAGCCCAAGGCGCCTCCCAAAGTGGTGGGCTACTGGCTGTTAGGATGCTCCGGAATGGTGTTCACCGCAGTCGTGCTAGGTATTGTAGTAGGCTATCTTGTACTCTTGTATAGCATATACTATGTTATTGATGTGGCGCTTAGAACTACTAATGGGAAGAAGTAGGGGTGTTAGAAATGGGGGTTGGCTTGGCTGTACACTTAGCCAATGACAAGCATTTAATACTAAACCATTAAAATGAGTAATTATAATGGTTTAACATAGCAACTATGTCATTATTAATGACATAGTAAACAGCTGATTAATTTTAGGCGACTTTGGTGGACTTAGCTAGTTAGCGGTTTTCCGAGTCAGAATAGATAATCATTCTAGTCTTACATACATCTCACTTCTGCATAATAGTCAATAAATACAATTTACATTTTTTTGTTTGTTAACTCTGTTCAAATTTATTCAAAATGCACTTATTGGGTTCTTATTGGGCTGTAATTCTTTTATTTGGGTTTAGCTTATGCTTGGTTTGGCTTATGTTGTTAATGTAGTGTGGTGCTAGTTAGGTATTATTGCAGGATTTTTCACAATACACTTAATGTGGAACGACCACATTAATGCAAGTGTATTGTGAATAATCCTGATGAAATTATCTGTAGGTTTAGTTTGAGATTGCCCATGATAAAATAAAGTCAACTTCATACTTCTAGTGTGATTTAATAACTCATTATTCCAATAAGTTAGTATTATTATTGAGAGCGAAGGCATGCAATATTGACCTTAATTATCTGTACAAATAAAATTGAAAGTCCTGACTGACTGACTGATTTAAAAACGCACAACCTAAACCGCTGGTCCTAGAGACATGAAATTTGGAGAGTGTGTTATTTGTGAAGAACCCTTAAAGGGGGTGAGAAAGGGGTTGAAAGTTATAACGGGGGAAGTACTAGTTCCACGCGGGCGAAGTAGCTGGCAGAAGCTAGTTTTATACCGGCACGGGTACAAATATACACAAAAACATTCCTCGTTTATCGCTCTTTCTATTAGTGAAAACCGCATTAAAATCTGTTGTGTAGTTTAGGAGGTGTTTGCGAAGAAACAAACATACGCGGAAAGCGACTTCAGTTTATACTATTTTATAATAAATATGTTACCTTTGTACCTGTAGGTAGTTATTATTAGTCATTACGGCCAAAATTCTTGATTAACTAATTAAAAATTGGGTATTTTTAAGTGAAAATGGACATGGAATATCTAAAAATATTTGTTAGCTTTAAGGTTTTTAATGTTCTTCGAATAAAGATCCTTTCTATGTCATTTTTGTTTTATTTGAAGTCAGTTAAATGTTTGGGTAACACTCCAATCCTCCCAAATGTAAAGAAATATTGGTAAATCATTAACTTTCCAATTCCATTGTTCTGAGCCGTTTCTTTGTTAAGCTGTGTCAAATGCAAACATTGATACTTTTACAGTACAAACTTGTTATTACAATCGCATTTAATGAAGTATTTGATATCTTTTAAGATTACACATCAAAGATACTTTAAATGGCTCAATGATACACTTACCTTAAATGGATAGGTAATAATTTTGTTTTGCAAATTACAAAATCACTTTGTATAGGGTCTATAGAAACGTGGTTTTGCACTGCCATAAAGTATCAACTCAGCGTGCTTGGAAATAAAGTAAAAATGAACCAATCAAACAGGGTCTGTCCCTTTTGATGCTTTCTGGGATTTTAGCTTATATAATTTCTACCTTATTCAGCACACGCAATGTTGAAAATTCATCAGCGTAAATTGATATTTTATCCATCCAGCCATCTCTTTCCATAACAAAATGTTTTACAACGCTGCAGGGGGTGTGACCAGGCTAACGGAGTCAGGGTTATCGATGGTGACGTGGAAACTCCTGGGGGAGAAGATGCCGAGGACTGAACAAGAATGGCAGGAGGAGTTCGAGAAATATAAGCAGTTTCCAGAGTTTATCTAGTATGTAGTACTTCTTTTTACCTAGGCCTTTTGACTTACCTACATCAAAATGGAGCTTCATATATGCTTCAACCTGTGACAGTATATAGCAAAAAAAATGTGATTTCAAAGTCGTGACACCCGTTTGGTAGATGGTGGCTTAAAACGAAAATAATGTTTAAAAAACATGAACATGTCAACTCAATGATGTCATTTATGGAATACATATGATTCAAAAACAAATGTATTCTTTAAAAATAAGCCTGAACAAAGGTGTCATAAGACAGACCAATAGGCCCGACCTTTACACCTCTTCCTAGGATTTTAGGTTGAAATAAACAACAGATTCCTTAGCAAACTTCTGTTATAAGATTGATTAACACTGAGATTTTATCTGTTTTAATCCACAGTAAGAACCAAAACATGACAGTATCAGAATTCAAATGGATCTGGTACATGGAGTTCGCGCACCGCACCTGGGGCCGGGCCATAGGGGCCGTCGTGTTCCTGCCAGCTGCCTTCTTCTGGCTGCGAGGGTACTTGGACAAGCCCATGAAGATCAGGGTTGGGGTGTACTGCGCCCTAGTAGCTGCACAGGTGAGAAACCAACATGTTTGAGTGTGTCGTAGGAATGTGTCATTTTCTTCTGGCTCCAACTTGACATTTGTTGAATCACTATATCTTTTAAAAGGTGCATGATTGATCACGAGGAAACCGACATCAGGAATACTAATACCCTATCAGACGACACAGTCTGGTTGTAAGATCTTCCCTTTTCAATGAAGGATGGAGAAACTTTCCATCCTGCTCCGATTCGACGTAATATCTGCACAGAAATAGTTTAAAGGCTGAAGATTGGCAAAGAATATCTACTACTACTGTCAGTAAAAAGGCACGGTTTCTGTGGGAATATCCATGCGGATGAAACTGCAGGCGCTACGAGTCTTTCCAAGCCCCACCATCGCTCGTTGGACCAGTATTTTAACTGTCTAACGCAGCCCCAATTGGACAGGTAATTTAGTGTTTATGTTCTACTACAACTAATCATACCTACTCTTTTATAGGGTCTTATGGGCTGGTACATGGTTAAATCAGGTTTAGAAGACCGTTTCCAAGGACCATCAGATGTGCCGAGGGTATCACAGTACCGTTTGGCTGCGCACTTGAGCTTGGCATTTATTCTGTACTCGGGGCTTTTAGCTGGAGCCCTGAGGGTGCTGCGGCCCTTCCCCGTGGCCGCCACGTTCAAGTCTCTCAAGGATTTGAAGAGTGTTACTGCGCTGGCACATTCTGTTAAAGCTATGGCATTCTTTACTGCTGTGTCAGGTGAGACTATTTTTAAAGTATTTTGATATAAGTCACTAACACTGGTTACTTGCTGTTCTACAAATCAAGACAATATCCCGAAGGATCACCACGGAACCCTATTACTAAGATTCCACTGTCAGTCTGTCGGCGGGCTGCATCTCATAAACCGTAATAGGTAGACGGTTAAAAATTTCACAGAGTGTATACTTCTATTGCCGCTATAAAAACAAATGAAAAATAAATAATTAAAGGGCCCAATACAAGAAACTTAATTTTTTCAGTTTATGGTACGGAACCCTTCGTGTGCTAGTCCGACTAGCACCAAATTTAATAAGAGGCTTTACCTACTAAGATCTAGCCGAAGTCATCAGGTTGGAAAAGTTCCTAAATAGTCACCCAAACGACCCCTTTTAAAAGGACCGATACGACTATTAACACATCATAACATCAAAAAACTCCTTAATCCACAATATTCCCTTCTACCTCCAGGTGCCTTCGTAGCCGGTCTAGACGCCGGCTTAGTCTACAGCTCCTTCCCAAAGATGGGGGACAGATGGATCCCCGAAGACATCCTGGAATTCTCCCCCACGCTCCGCAACTTCACGGAGAACCCGACCACCGTGCAGTTCGACCACCGCATCCTGGGCACTACAACCCTGGCGCTGGTCACTGGGTTGTGGTATATAGCTAGGAAGAAGTCTTTGTCGCCCATGGCTAGGAAAGTTGTCAATAGTGTTGGGGCTATGGCGTGGTTGCAGGTAAGAATGTGTAATTTTACAATGTTCTTGGGGCTGATTTTTCAGTAGCCAGTTATATATTAATGTTAAAATAATGTACAGGGTGTAAAAAGACACATCACAAAGCCGTTAACTACGCATACTGTACGTCTAACAAAGTAGTTTTGCCCAAAAATATTGCTGGGAAACGACTTTTATTTTTAGGTATGTAAAATAAAACTTTTTTATTCCAATGTAACGCGAACACAGGGAAGTAGAGTTAAACCCCGCCCCTTCGCTCTAAGCCACGTAGGTACTTGTCGGATACGTTTGATATTATTGCGTTTTTGTAAAAATTATTTTTAAAAAAGTAAAAAAAAAATTGCGACTTTGACCTTCAATATCTCCAGAACCAGTGGTTTACCAGGTATAAAAAAATGATCCAAATAATGGGTAGAATATGTGGCTTTCGGCTTCGGAAACTGTCTTTTTACACCCGATTACGTATTTTCCACACAAAACTGTACACACATCACAATTTATATATGAAATTCTCAGATAAAAGTCGTTGGAATATAAGAAAATCAGTCCTTAGTATTTAAGTGTTGAACTCCTTTCCTACTATGGGCAATTTATCTGCAAGACATTCAATGTTTCTGTCCAACGTCGTAACTGAAGCCTATTATCAGACTCCCGATTGACTAGTAGTCACAATAATTGCCGAGCATGGGATTTTCCCTAATTGAATGTATCAGTAGCAGCTTTTTTTTCTCTTGAGGATCTGAAATCATGAGGTGCTTTCTCCCGCTGTCTGAGTTGAGGGTTGCCGGATAGAAAGACTAAAAATATCTTGACAAAATTTTGAAATGTCGGGGTTCTGGGATTGTTGTCGGGCGAAATAAATATATTATTAAAATAAACTGTAAACTAAAAGCTTTTTTTTTTTAATTAATAGGCAACAAAGACGACATTGTTAACACAACTAATTTAAGTGCCAAACTGTTTGTCTGGAGATATTGAATTTTGTCGGGAGTCTGGAGACCATTTAAAATGTGGGGAGAATCTAGACGAATCCCGACCATCTGGCAACCCTCTTGAGCGGGAGGGGTCGGACTCGACGATTTCCACCGGAGGGGCCACGCTGTCAGAGTTAGCGCACCCCTGGGCACTCAGACAGGAACAAGGGTGGGTTTTAGTCAGTAAGAGTCTGACACGCCCTCCCGCTACATCCAGAGCGGGAGATGTCATTGGATGATTTCTCACCCCCAAAAAAAGTAAAAAAGGGGCCACGCTGTAGCGCAATTTGCAATGTGTTGAAGGAAATTGAAGCCATTGTGAAGTGGTTAAATGTCATTTTTGAATGGAATTGATATAACAAATGAACCTGTTAGGATACAAATACACGTCGCGGTAGCCGGGCTGCTACCATGCAAATATGAACTTTAATATCAATAATCAAGCTTAGGGAGCTTGATTAAATTTCCTTTTTCATAATAAAATACGCTCTGGTGCGGCCCGCTCGCTGGTTAAAACACACCAGTGTTCTTTCAGTTTCCCTTTGCGTTCCAACCAATCCGGCCGCAGTGACTTTTTCAAACAATCCCGCGACCTCAGTAGCAGCTGGATTCTGAACTGAATGAGTCTATATGATTGGCTAAATAAGGGTGTACGATAAACCTCTGTCCACTTCATCTTCCTGCCCTTATCCCATGTTTCTTGGGGTCGGCGCAACACGTTTGTTTCTTCCATTCTGTCCTGTCAGCCGTCACGCTATCACTAACTCCCTTTTCTTTCATATCACTCCTCACACAATCCATCCATCCTTTCTTTGGCCTCCCTCTCCCTCTATCTTTGGCCTCCCTCTCCATCCATCCACATTTATATTCATAACTCTTTTAGTTACATGTGTTTCATCCCTCCTCTTGACATGACCATACCAAGACAAGCGGTTCCCTTTCAACTTTTCGATGACTGGCGCCACTTTTAAACTACCTCTAACGTACTCATTTCTCACTTTATCCATTCTCGTTACTTCACAAATGCATCTCAACATTCTCATCGCGAAATGCAATATTTTTTCATTCGTCTTTTTCACAGCCCAACATTCTGATCCATACAGTACAACAGGTCTAATCACGGACTTATAGATTTTTTCCTTTTAACTTAAGAGGCATCGCAAGTTGTTCCAGTAACCGTAACCTGTCGCCATTTCATCCATCCTGAGTTGATCCTGTGCGTTACGTCTCGGTCTATATCGCCACCCCCTCTGAACAAGCGACCCGAGGTATCGAAAGTCAGAGCAGATCGGTATAGACGTTCCGATGCCATATATTCTTTTCTTTCAAGGTATACAGGCGTGATATTAATTCGTCTGTTGTCCCGCAGGTGTCCCTCGGCATCGCGACGCTGCTGTACTACGTGCCCACCCCGCTGGCGGCGTCGCACCAGTCGGGCTCGCTGGTGCTGCTGTCCCTCGCCATCTGGCTGACGCACGAGATCAAGCTCCTCAAGTACATACCAAAGTAGACAACCGACTGTATTATTGTATTGTAAATTAAACCTTATGCTAGTCTAGTTATGGTCGTTTTATTTATACGCGCCGGCTTGTTAAGCAATAAGTATCTAGTAAGATCTCTGTGATCGTTCAAAATGTATGAAAAGAACAAAAAACAAGGGATGCGAGATAAAAGACGAAAAGCGCCAGGGTAGCGCGCGAAATTAAAATTTTCTTACGTTTTTTGCAAAATGCAGGTCAGTATCAGGTTGTATGTTTGTCAAAATACGATTCGCGGCCGTAGCAAGTACGTGTTTACAGAACTGTAATTATTAAAATCATCACTACAACTCTCAGAATAATTGATGATTGATGCCAAATGTCATGATTTCATTGAAATACATACTTGTTACGGCCGCGACTCATATTTTGACTAAGATACATCCTGACACTGACCTGCAAATTGCAAAAAACGTAAAAAAAATGCATTTCACGGGCTACCCTGGCGTGTTGTGAGCAGTGAACTTGTCAGATCAGAGTCTGAAGCTTGGCCAAATTAATTAACAATATTTTTGGTCGAAATTATGAAAATCGCCAAGCTGCGTTAGTTCGTCCATCTCAACATCCAAGATTTTACCTCTGTTTCTATGTGAATTGACAATCGCGAGAGCAATTGATGCAGAACCTAACTAACCTGTCAGAGGCCGGGTGCAAAATTCTCCGACCTACCTCGATCATTTTAACCTCTGAATTGGTCCATGAAACTTCTTAGTAAAAAGTACGTTGATTTTTGTAGAAATTAAATAAAGATACAGTCAGCTTTTTCTTGGCAAAAATAAATGTTCTATATCTATCGAATCTTTCTGATGGTTTTACTAATAGATCTAGTAAGTACTCTAATAACGGTCCTTAAAATGCAAATGCTAGACCAAATTATTTAATGACAAGGGTAGAAAACTTAATGGGACACTTTTCCATAAAATACAATACACAAACAATGTTATTCACAAAGTGTTTTATTTGAAAATTTAAAATGCTAATATTGCTTACACACTGAAAAACTGTTTTATGTACAAAACTGTGTGTAGACAAATCGCAGATGTGTTGCGTCGAGCCGTACGGCGCCTTCAAAATATACAACTTGATATATATAGCCTTACGATACACGCAGTGAATTTGTTATTACATATAAATCTATCTATCTATATACTTGTAACAATACAGGCATGATCCAAACTCTGCGGCGTCAAAACCCACATCAATTTTGATATAATATTCATTACATATTTATTGTGCCTCTAGTTTTATATCAGCAGTACCCGGGATCACGGATAGCAGATCGACATTTCACCTTCAATATATGTATCTTATTAATTCTCAACATTTAATCGTTTTAAATGTTACAAATTGGAACGAAACATGTACATAATTAAAAATGAATATTAAGATGGGTATTAAAAATTTATGATAAAACACCATCTAGCGTCGAATGAATAAATAAAAATATAATAACATTGATCGTAAACTACGAAAATACCAATTTTAAATTATTTTGTCATATTGAGCGAATGGTGTGATATGCGCACACAAAAGTATAAACTAAATTACAAGAATAAAATATATGGTTAATATGATCTAAGAAAAATTTATCTTAATATAACCATCAAATAAATATTTCTTCAATATCTTGCGTACGTAAATACATTTTATTGCTTAAGGTACATTTCAGAGGGTAGGTACAGTCAGCGACAATATAACAAATGTGATGCTGACTGTACGTCTTCTTAACAAGTAAAGTGCTAAGATAAATAAAAGAGAAATATGTAAAGATGTGAGTATGACATTTGAATAAACTTTATAATTTTGGACATTACCCGTAACTGTTAGATTTAACATTTAGTTGTGAGAAATCATGGCGGACCCATTTCTACTATTTATTGCTTTGACTATGAAAACGAAACTTTAATAAAAAGCTTATCGTATATTGATGCTGAGTAAATGATACCTCATAGTCAAATACATTAAATCTGTTAGAAAAAAGTCCTTCAGTGAAAACAAAATGGTAGCACCATACATAATTCCTTAGTCCGAAATCAAACTTGTTAGACCGTATATGACTATTGTACAACTAGCTATGGCCGACTGCAATTTGTAACCTAAATATAACTGAAAAACTATAAGTGAGGCAACACTATATTGTTGATGGTAACACAGGAGGAATTGTTCACAGATAACAAATACTTTTTTTTTCACTGGTAATTTCAGTCTTGCGAGAGAAGGCGTGAACTGCACAATTTTCACAGACAATGTATTAGGCGGAGTTGTGTCGTAGTGAGATGTTTCAATGTAGTTGTTTGTCAATGCAGTTTAAGCCTTTATCACACTAACACCAGGAGTCGTGAACGCAATTATAGACATTAATACCTTTACATAAAGTAGAGTGTAGCGTGCACGAGTTACATAAACGTATTGTTAGAATTCTCTATACTAAAACAATTTATCTTGAAATGTAAGGTAACAATGATAACTCTGCAACATTTTTTATAATTATTTATTGCTATTGTATAATTATTATCTTAACGGTTTCGTAGAAAAGAAGTTTTCCAACATTTAAGGCTTTTTAATTACTTAAAAATGTGATAATGTTAGCAGAGACACCATTGTCCAACTAAATAATATCTCGAGCCTCTTCCCAAATTAACTATTAAATAATTATGTATAAATACTAACGCTAACCTAAAGTTAGTACTAAAATGTTATAATCCTTTTATTACAATTTAGAAATATAACGTATACTTGTAGCAGTTACAATTTAAATGATTGGTTGAAAGCGAACCATAAAAAAGTCAGAATTTATCGAAACATTAAAAAAATTGACATCACAAACTAATTAAAAAAGAATATTAGTCCGTAAAAATTGTAACTGCTCACATTTAAATATCTCTATAACTATGTCGCCATATCAATAATTTCGATACAAAAAATAAACGAACTATAATATAGACATATAATTATTCCGATTTATAAATAAATGCTGCTGAGGCTTTATTTAATATCACTACAGGATTAAACAACACTCGGTATATAACAACATCGACATCGATATTTTGTAATATCGTTATAGTGCGGTACTAATTTATCGACATGAATAAAGTTTAGTAATTTTTGAATCGATATGTGAGAATATTGTCAGTAATTGTCATCAATGTAGAAAATAAAAGTAATATTGACGGTATACCAATATAAGAGTCTGTTACGCATAATTTGTAGAAAAAATATATAAATAATAATAATATTCTACAACTATCACACAATGCCATCTAGTCCCAAGCTAAGCAGAGCTTGTGTTATGGGTACTAGACAACTGATAAACATACTTATATATTTCTAAATACATACATATTATAGATAAATTACACCCAGACACAGATCAAATGATCGTGCTCATTACACAAAACATTTGTCCTGGGTGGGAATCGAACTCACGACCTCCGGCATAGCAGTCAGGGTCACTAACCACTAGACCAACAGGCAACCAACCATATGTATTGCCATGTCATTATGATGCGGCCATAATAAGAGGAACAGACTTCGAATACATTCAATGATAAAGGATGCTATGAGTGAGGTAAGGTTTAAAATTGTTTTTGACATTATTAAGCATCCTAAGTAATCCAAAATATTGACAGTGCGCTTTTTGTATATTTCAATCGGAGTCCAACTGAGTATCATCATAATATAAGGCCATTCTATTATAGAAAAGAACTAATTTATTTTTTATAAATAATAATATTTTGTCCTGAAACATATTGCAAGATTATTTTAAAAGATATTGAATAAAGAATGGTGGTTAACTTAACTGTTTAGCCGTAAAGAAAATAATCGCAGAACACATCAGAATGATTACATGAAACCATTTTAAAAGTGACACAAAATCAAAGATTCATTTTAATATGTCCGACCACTTAAAGTTACAATTATAGCAAAATATAATTTAACCCGAAACTTATGTTAATAATTTCTTTTATAAGAATACATTCCACGTATCACTAACAACTTTATAATTTTGCTTTTACTAACTCGTGTGCAAAATCTAACACTAAACATTGTACAGGTTACAATATACGCACAAAGAAACCAAAAAAAGAACTAAGAAATAGCAGCTCTAACGAAACATTGGCGCGTAAAACTGTACAAAGATCTTTTGGCACCAAAATCGTAACGAACGACGCCATCTTGTGTTTAGGGTTACGTACCCGAAAGGTACAAACGAGCCCTGTTGATGTCACTCACTCACAAAATTTTGTTTCGAAGAATTTTTAACTTCCCATTGACCTATGAACTTGAAATTTGGTAATAATGTTTATTATTACGTATATTTTACTAACAAATACCAATATATTGATAAATCAGATTTTATTATTATATATTGATAAGTTCGACACGCACTTGGCGGTTTTTATTTTTAATAATTTCACAAATGTTTACCAACAATGCCCTCCTGTCAATGTCGTCATTCAATGCCAAAAGATCCCCGTGCCACTGTGTTTTGAACGCAACGAAACGGCTGCCTATGATATGAGAGACAAACGAAATAACTACATTCATGTCTATTGAGTCTTCACTTGCTATAAACACAAGAACAATGGCCGATTTTTTCATTAGTTAGTCTAACATTATTGCCTCGTGAGGCAGCCTTCATCCGTTGCTCAAGCAATTTATAAACATATCACCAAAGATCTGCTCTGACACATTTGAATGCAAAATTTAACACCTAGCGATTGATATAAAAAAAAAAATAACAATATATTATTATACAGGGTGTAAGGGGAACGCTTCCGAAGCCAGAACGTAGATTATAGACAACCTAAATGCAAACGGATTCCAGTAACCTTTCGGTTTACGTCGGCGTCGCTTGGATGTGGGGTCGTTGGCCACGCGGCCGTCGGCGAGCGCGCGCGCACTTTAAACTCGTTTTTATGCGCGAGCGTCAGCTGATATTTTACGAATACATTGTTACATGCTAAAGTTGTAAAAAAAGAAAGTGTCTTTTATCGCAAATAACGGTTTTATTTAACTGTTCTCACAGCATAGTGAACGCAAAATGCTAAAAAGTAGTTTAAAATTTTTGATGGTATCGTATCAAGAATCACTAGCCTTATCACCTGTCTCCGTTTTCGGAAGCGTTTTCCTTACAGCTTGTATATTAATAATTAAGTGTGTAAAGAAAATTGTTACATCACAATATAGATGGCAGTCGCTTTATGTACGTAATGGCAGATTAATGCTTGCGTTCAAATGGTACTTTTATGTCCATAGAAGTCTATATTTTACTCCTATACCTACAGGATGTTACGGAAGTGCGCGGTAAAATTGTGAATAAAACTTCTTGTGAACAACTTTCTTCAAGAAATTAATTTCCGAAAAAAATTTAAATTCCTTACTAATTTTGTTCAGCTGATGATAACTACCCAGTGTAAATTTTTTTGTTGGAAGTTTTATAATGCTTTTGAAGAAAATTGTTCATTTCTATGGGCAAAAACAGTATCTAAAATATCACCACCCCTTTCTGTTACACCCTGTATATCGAGAAAGCTTGCCTTAAAGGTGCCCTAGTTCGGGCCTGCGGACGGCGAGTAATGGGTAGCTCGCCGTCCGATCAGCACCAGGCCCGAGAGTCGACGGCGCGTAGTGTTCCACACGCGCCTCAAAGAGTTGTCAGCAAAAGACGGGGCCCGTCATTGCCGATGCCTGCCCAGGGGTTGTGGATAAATTCGAAACAGAGTTACCTCGCCCCTGGGCACTCAGGCAGGGAAGGGACAGGGGTGGGTTTTAGTCAGTAAGAGTCTGACACGCCCTTCCGCTCCACCCTAGAGCGGGAGATGTCATTGGATGATTTCCCACCCCACAAAAAAAGGGGGGCTCCCTAGTCGGTCCTTCTTCCATACAAACGTAGTATGGCGATTACTTTACTATTTAATGTTTAAAAAAAATCAATGTTTGTTTTACTTTTTGTCTCCCTAAAGGGCTAGATAATGGCGAAATAAATTGATAAAATAATTTTTTGTTTTGTTATTACACCATCAAATAGTAAAGTAACCGCCATACTACGTTTGTATGGATGAAGGACCGACTAGGGCACCCTTAAGGCGCCAGGGTAATCCGTGATATTCTTTTTTCTTACGTTTACGTTACTTGCTACGGCCGTGAATCATATTTTGACCAACATACAACCTGCCATTGACCTGCAAATTGCAATAAACGTGAGAAAATTTGAATTTCGCGGGCTACCCCGTACATTTCCCCTTAAAATCAAGAAAATAGGGCGTTAAATAAAGGCTACTATAGACATTATGTAGTGTGACACATAGCATAAAACAGTAGCATACAAACTATTTTGGGACAACTCGAATTAGCATTTAAATTGGTTCTTTTTGAAGCATGGCCCGCGGACGGCCGTAATATAACATTAAATATACATCGAACACACATTAGAAAAAATAAAAATCAGGTATATAAGCTCCTTATTAAATAAAAATCTTCCAGTCATCATTTTAATATAAATAGGTAATTTTATAAATGAGAAAGTCGACCATGTTTTAAAGGCAGTATCCCACGGCCTGGTTTAGTAGAATAATGATGTTGATTTCAGCACTTTGTCTAAGAAAAATTGATGCCAGTGGGATAACGTCTTTAAGTAATAATATCCGTAGTAAATAAATTTATGAGTTGCTGTGGTCGCTTTTAATATCTTGAGCTGTGTTATTGTCTGTTAAGGGGGAAGCGCCAGGGTAACCCGCGAAATTCAATTTTCTTACGTTTTTTGCAATTTGTATGTCAGCATTAGATTGTATGTTGATCAAAATATGATTCGCGGCCGTAGCAAGTACGTCATCATTCTCCTGCCCTTATCCCAATTTATTTGCGGTCGGCGCAACATGTCTTTTTCTTCCATACTCCTCTATTAGTCGTCATCTCTGTAGTCACCCCCTTTTTACCCATATCCTCTTTCACACAGTCTAACCATTGTTTCTTTGGCCTTCTCCTACTCTTATAGCCATCCACATACATACACAAGACTTTCCTCACGACATTTTCTTCATTCCTCCGCCGCATCACATGCCCATACCACGACAACCGATTTCCACACAACTTTTCAGTCAGCGGTGCCACTTTCAGACTTCCTCTTATAAACTGATTCCTAATTCTATCCATGCGCGTAACACCACACATCGTTTTTAGCATTTTCATCTCAGCCGCATGCAATTGCTTTTCATTTATCCCTTTTGTGGCCCAACATTCTGAACCATACAAGACAGCAGGTCTGACCATTGTTTTATAAATCTTCCCCTTAAGTTTAAGGGGAATGCGGGAGTCGCAGATAGTCCCGGTGACCTGCCGCCATTTCATCCATCCAGTGTTAATTCTGTGCTTAACAGCAAAGTAGCAAGTACGTATTTATGGAATTGAATATTTTGACCAACATACAACCTGACACTGACCTGCATATTGCAAAAAACTTGATAAAATTTGAATTTCGCTTACCCTGTACATTTCACCTTGAAGTGCACCCACACCGACAATATTTTTTGTGGGGTTGTAATTGTGTTAGGCGTCCATTACACGGTAAGCCTGGCCGTCAGTTTTACCACAGTAAAGTTTGTGATTGACGGATAGTTGATCGTCTAATACAGTGAGTGACTGATGGTTGAAGGAAGAAATCTCCATAATTTTTGCAGCATTCAACCATCAGTCATAACTTTTGGAATTGACTGACGCTTGCATGACCGTGTAAGGACGCCTTACAAAATGCTGCTCCTCTAAAAGTAACTTCGGCGTGGTTGCACCTTTATCAATTTTATCGTATTCAGCAGCTAGACGCAACTTATTCTGTTAATATCTCTAATTTAATGGTACACTTTTATCGCATAAATTAATTAATTCCAAACACGTATCTATAAATATTTACTATTATATCTCATGATACATAATATAGTAAAATTTCAACTGTGTATCGTAATAACCATACAGCCTTAAAGTATCGCTCTCACTGCCATATACATATAATATATTAATCACTACAATTGGGGCATTTTATATAAATATAAACAATTTTATACGAATCTAGTACAAATGATAAGGTATGCTGAATTAGGGATCATCCATAAAACATGTAACATTTCACATAAAATTATATCTGATTATATTTTATTTAACCAAAGTGGTTTTTATCATTACAAATAAGGGTATTCATATCAAACGTCACTTTACCAATGTTACATATTTTATGGGCGATCAAAAGAGAGAAATAAGAATGTAATATCAAGGCTACACCTCATCTAAAGCGTTCACAGAAATAATCTTGGACATCACTAGTATTAGTCGAGCTCAGGGATGATTTCGAGCGAACTATTCATGATAAAACTTTATTCAGCCCCTAACTTTTACCATAATAAAGAGACCTGCACTGGTATATAATGTGGTATAACTACCGTAGAAACTAACACGAAGTGAGCTGTCATTTCTTCTAATGCTAACTTCACCTTAGTATTCACGGTGCGATTTTCAAAATAGATCAAATTATTTAAATATCTTTTAAATGGGATGGTACCAATAGCCACTTTTATGTTACTACATAATTATTAACGAACAAAAATACTGGTGGTTAACGAATGCTCCATCATTGTATAAGTTAGGGGCCATCGCAGTATAAATCGGTAACACATTACACTGTTACTTTAGAATAAATTTATTACGTGGATTATGTTGCTCTGGTTCCTTCACTGAAGCGTCTTTGTGATATTTTGCTGAATTTAAAATATTGAATTATTCACTGGGCGAATCAATGTTGCGGGAAATTGAGAAAATAAGGCTAAGGCGTCGCACAGAAAGCGATCTTCGCGCGAATACGCGATTGTCGCGTTCATTAGTGCGGCAGATCCGAACGCTTCATTAGTGCGGCAGAGCCGAACGCTTCATTAGTGCGGCAGAGCCGAACGCGTCATTAGTGCGGCAGAGCCGAACGCGTCATTGGTGCGGCAGAGCCGAACGCGTCATTGGTGCGGTAGAGCTAAACGCGTCATTGGTGCGGCAGAGCCGAACGCGTCATTAGTGCGGCAGAGCCGAACGCGTCATTAGTGCGGCAGACGCGCCTTGAGGTTTTACCGTATAAATGAACGCAACGGTCGCGTATTCGCTTTCTATTAGGACGACACCTCATATTGGGCTTCGACCCAGCGCTAGACTTGATATTATGTGTTGATAATCCCTACATTATTATAATCAGCTACAATAGACTATATCGCACTTTTCCAATAGAAATATTTATAGAACAGCTTGAGTATAAAACCATGGTCTCGTGATATGAACTATGTAGAAGTTTTAAAATGTATTAACTTCCATAATATTCCTCAACTTAGTAGAGGGCGCCACAATCGCTTGTGCTTTCTACGATTCATCACACACAAAGCGTATTATATGGCCCGAACTAAACTACAACCTATACAAAAATAAATAGACAAACATCGAATATATGGGAATAAAACTACAAGTACGACAGCGCAGGGGTTAAGGGCGCGGGAGGAGAGTATTCCACTTTCAAACCCTACCATAGGTAAGGTAGAGTGTCCCCTTTTCCTTCGTTTTCTGCCTCATCCTAAACCAACCTCCTTGCACAGTCGCCTTCCAAATATAAACAAAACGGAAAAAAAGTTTTAAAAATAAATGCAAAGTACCACAAAGACGCTGGTGGATGCAATAGGCGCAGTGCTCGCCTCGCGACTAGCTCGGGGGCTGAGGGTCGGTGCTGACGATGACCTGCACCACGTACCCCGGCGTGATCTTTGCCTCCTCGATGAGCAGCCGGTCGCCGAGGAGTTTGCCGCCATAGAACCAGCGTTGCCGCCACGGTTCGATGTTCTCTTGAGCCTGTGGATTGAGAATAACGCTTTGTTAGTTTGATACAAATTTAAGATTTTTAAATTGATGTGCAACACATCGTTACTCATTAAATCTATTTATAAAATTTATTCTAAGATTAATGGATATAGCTATTTGGTATTAATTAAAAATAATAGAGATGTTTCCTGGGTATATAAATAATAATTATTTTTAGTCCGTAAGTTACATTATCAAATAAAAAACTTTTTTTTATTGGTGTTCCTGGTTTTGTGTATTCGTTTTTTGACACCGACCTCCGAAATTAAAGTTATTTTGCACTTTTTTTGGAAGTCGGTTCTATTTTTTTGTAAAAAAAGTTTTTTTATTTTTCACTTTATAGTTGTGGTTCGCCATTAAACTGTGTTAACAATTCATAGACATACGATAGCAGCAAACGTAGTTGATTTGCTGTCAATTTATGAAGAATGCCGTTGTCTGTCTCCGAAACCCATCATCAGATTTATATGAAATTTGAATGGGACCATTTCGGAACAAACCCCTTTCGAGCAAAAAAAGAATTTTGCAAATCCGTCAATAAATGACGGGGTTATGCCCGAAAATACATGTAAAAAAAAAATTACAAACATCCGAATTGATAACCTCCTCCTTTTTTGAAGTCGGTTAAAAATATTGGATACGTATTTTTTGCTTTACCAAACCAATAAAAAATGACAAAGATAAAACGCATCAAAGTTCAGGAGTGCTGCAGCTTGTTACGTCACTAAATGGTACAAAGTGTATCGAGCTGTGACGTCAAGCGAAAGTTCAACGCACTGTATCGTCCTCATTTTTGGTTTACGAGACCAAAAGAAAAAATACGTATCCAATATTTTATGATAGTCTAAATAACGGACTAAATAGATTTTTTTAGGAAACTACCCTATTGTTATAAGTTTACTAAACTACACGGGAAATTATTAGCAGTCTAATAAGGTAGACTGGTGACCAGTTTCCGGAATAATCAAGCGAGGTCATTCGCGAACACACCATTATTAAATAAATTTTCTGCCACCTATGAATCTGAGATCATCGAATGTTATAAATACATATAGATTATGTATTCTTCCTCCACGTGAGATATTTAGGAAGGCAGTAATTGCTTTGAAGTATTTATCATAAAAACCATTTAATTTGTAAAGGACAAAAAGTCACGGACTATCTAAAGAGCGACCATTCCAAGCAACATGACCTTGGCCGCGAGCCAAGAACCATTAATAAAATAAGTTAATGCGCCTAATGTCCATGTCATTAAGTACGGCCGGCATCAAGAGAAAGCATAATGCATTAAAATCATATTCCCAGCCATACTTCGAACGATTAACTAATGTAGGTCATCGGACAGTAATTGTCGCGGCGTCCAAAATTGTAAGACATTTAACAGGTGACTACGTTACGACTTTTGTGGAGTACCTACATACGCAAGTATAAACACTTCAGGGCTGTACCGTTGAAATGTGAAGGAGAACTTCATAATATTCAAGGTGCTATATTGTAAGGATATTTGTAAAGCAAACTATGTACCTGTACAAGAACAAAGTTTGTTTCGGTAATCGCAACAAAATTGTTATCACTTCACTACATAATATTATAAAAACAACCGACTTCCAAAAAAAAAAATACACTAAAAATTAAAAAAATAACTTTAATTTCGGAAGTCGGTGTTTGTATTTTACTTCTTCATTATTTGACACCGACTTCCGAAATTAAAGTAATTTTTTTAATTTTTAGTGTATTTTTTTTTTAAAGTCGGTTGTTTTTTTTTGTAAAAAAGTTTTTTTTTCACTTTTTAGTTGTTATACACCAGAACTAAAAACCCCAATAACATAGAACGTGGTATTTAAACATTTGGAGTAAACCAAAACGTCATCGAGGTAAACCTATTTTTCGTTTTTGTTCAGTTTCTCAAAAAGCGCTGAAGCAATTCCGATAAAATTTATATGGGACCACTTCGGGAGTATATTCTTTCGGATAAAAAAAGAATTTTGAAAATCGGTTCACAATTGACGGAGAAATCGGCGGACATATATAAAAAAAAACATACATACAGTCGAACATAGAACCTCCTCCTTTTTCGAAAGTCGGTTAAAAACAGAGTCTGTACGCGATAAACTCGAAAACTACCGAACGGATTTTCATGCGGTTTTCACCAATAGACAGAGTGATTCATGAGGAAGATTTAGGTGTATAATTTGAACCCATGCGCAGCTGGGGCGGGTCGGTAGTTCCTTTTATTTTACAACTTTGCATCTAAGTAGGTACATAATTAATTAGTACATTGAATATTCATCAAGGTCTAGAATTAAACCGGAAATCCTACTATTATTATAAATGTTCTTCAAACATCCGATACATCCTCACAAAGGATGTATTGGATGTTTGGATTTTGATGAAACTTTATAGTAATAAGTGTAGCTTATACAGCATGTAACAAAAACCCTGTTCGATCCAATAAAGGCGTATTCCTGGTTTAACATACGTACTAGAATAAGTTGAAAAAAAAAATGTAACTCTTAAAAACAAAACTCCACCGGCCGGCGACATCTTTTAATTTTTACCTATTTTTATTTCAAACGATACCGTCTTGCACTAGCCGCGCTGTAGGCACTCTGTCTCGCTCAGGCGGCATCTTTGAAACGAAACAGTAGGTGAACTTTGTCGAGCGCTCAGTATTGCCTTAGATAAGTTTTTCTTTTTTTTTATTAATTATTTTCATTGAGGAAAAATAATTATCTCGTATCCATTAAATGATTACGTATATGTGTACGCAGTTCGATGCCAAGTAATACCCTTCAGGATCGGACAGGGTTTTTGTTACATGCTGTATATCAGAAATAACATCATAATAATATAATTTATAATGGGGGGAGGTACAAAATGTACAAATTCTACGCGGGTGAAACCGCTGGCAGAAGCTAGTTATATTTCTATATTTCTGAATTTATTATTTGATAAATCTACAAAAAAAAAATATTCATCCAGTAATCATGTAGGAGGAGCTCATGGCTAAAGTAATAACTGCCGCACGGGCCGATCCATCAGGCTAAGCTACGCTTGCCAGGGTTGGTCCATGGATGGGTGACCATCTTTACATACCGAGACTCCTCCGTGCCTCGGAAAGCACGTTAAGTTGTTGGTCCCGGCTGTCAATCGTGGATCTTTGACAGTCGTTACGGGTCGTCAGAAGCCCGAAAGTCTGACAACCAGTCTTACCAAGTGGTAAGACTCAGCGTATTACTCAGTTACTGGGTTGTGGAGGTCAGATAGGCAGTCGCTCCATGTAAAATACTGGTATTCAGCTGCATCCGGTTAGACTGGCAGCCGACCCCAAGATAGTTGGGAAAAGGCTAGGCAGATTGATTGATTGAATCTTGTATACCTTTAGGTATGAGGACCTATTTCAGGTTTCATCAGACTCTAGTTATGAAGGCAATACAAATTGAAATACTCCCATCGAAACAATGGCAAGGCAGCCCTATCATTAAAACAAAATACATAGTGTGACGCGAGCCAGGCTGTCGCGTATGGTTGCAAAATTTCGCGTCGTTCGCATGCGCTTGCGTCACCGACTGACCGTGTTTAAGCGATCCGCTGCACAATGTACATATTTTTATTACTGGCTTTACTAGTAGCATAGTATTGTAGTAGTTCACTTGTAGATAAAGAATACTACACAGTTTTGGTCACATTTATCTGTGTGTATCAGTATAGGCGAGAAGATTGTGGACAGTTTCCATACTTTTTGAGGAAGAGGACATGACAAAGACCTCTTCAAATAAGCGTTATTTACAGTGGCATTGTTTCTTTTCCTAAATTAAGGTTTTATCTAACTGGGGCACTAGGCTGCTGGGGAGTAGAAAAAAATCTTCTTTAGAGCGTTTGCGCACTACGTCCGATACTTAACCGGTACTTATCCGTCAAAATACAGATCTATAGAACACTCGGCCCGAACTCGGATCGGTAGTGCGTAACCTACCATACAAATTGTTCTACGGCCACGCCGTAATAAGTATCGGACGTAGTGCGCAACCGCTCTTAGGGTTTCAAAATTAGTTTACGTAATCCAATAAACCTAGAGGGTTGATCTCAGATGTAGATCCCTTTACCCTGGTTGTGGGACGCCATAGTTTAAGATGATAATAAATCGATCTCCTATTGTATTACAATATGCAGTCATAGCCCCACAAATGATCGGCTTGTTTTGGTTTCCTACAACTTGTTGTATAAATAATTATATAACATTCAAGTTTCGACTCAGATCTAATTAGTGTATCAACTGTTCCGTTCTCGTCTTCTAGCGTTCAGATCTGTGAGAAAATAAACAAGAACTTTGGAATAATGAATTGCTTCAACTCAGTAAATGTATCTACACTTATTTAGTAGATCTGATTATTACTGAAGCCACACTAGGGAGGAGTGTCTCTCAAACCGGGTGTGACCAGCACGCGTAGCATGACCACCATAGAAACGGGTTTTGTCGACGGAAGAATAGACAAAATGATAGATTGTAGAAAAATTTCTACCGTTCTAAGCATGGCGATGTTAAAACTGAAGAGAAGAAATGTTTCTATTCTTCAGTCGACAAAAGTCTACAATGTAAAGCATGATGCTCGGGCAGAAAAGATGTCAAGTTAGATAAAAAGAACTTTGTCTATTCTTGGTAGAATAGAGATAGAATTGGTCATGCTATATCTGCAGCTGTGACAAGGACGAGAGGAGAGTCGAAAATTCATGAAATTTGTGTGACGTCACGTATCCAAACTGGCCAGTTGGAATCAGTCTATTCTTCATCGAGAGCCGAATTGCATGAATGCGAAAGGTTTAAAAATATGAGACTCTTAATCAATAAACCTGTACTATACAATCTAGATATTGAAACCCTAAAAGAATGCTAATAAGCTCAATCGGCAAATCCAGTTATAAATTACATCAGAGTATTGGATAACAATATTTACATGATTCATAAGGTCAAGCAGAATTGAAGGTGAAAACACGTTTGGCAATATTCTGGGTGATACTGTTCGAATAATATATAATAACACACAATAAGCATTGCAGAAGATCTCAATCTCTACATAGTATATAGAAAAGTCGCTTTCTGCGTCTGGCTGATTCTCCGCTTACTCCTAAACCACGCAACAAATTTTGATATGGTTTTCACTAATAGAGAGAGCGATAAACGAGGTAGGTTTGTGTATGTAATTTGCACCCATGCGAAGTCAGGGCGTGTCGCTAGTATCTACTAAAAACCAATTAAAGGCCAAAAATCAACTGTTGTTGGCATCAATTTAATAAAATACACTTTTTAAAGATGCCATTTTGTCGGCCTGTTCGTACACTGTATTTGTATCATCTTCATCAGCCTTTTAATGTCCCCACTGCTGGGGCACAGGCCTCCTCTCTGTGAGAGAGGGTGTGGGCTGTAATCCACCACGCGGGCCCAATGCGGATTGGTGGATGTCACATGTCTTCGAATTTTTTGTTCTAGAACATGCCTTTTCCTTCACCGTTTTGAGAGCAGTGGTGGCCCAGTGGTGACTGCCGTGACTTACAAGTTGAAAGTGTGTCGTGAGTTCAAACCCAGGCAGGCACTTTACTTTGTGTTGTATTTGTATGGTTTAAAGTTATTATAAAAACCCATATTGACTGTGAACAGCTAATTAAAAGGTGTTAACTTCATAGGCATTAGCACATCCTTAAACAATCATTATCAAGGTTTTTATTACAAGGCTGTGTGCTATCAGTTATCATCTGCTATAACTAATCTTAGACTTTATATATCAAATTTAAACTTTCGGGGAATCCCGTAAAAAAGAGTAATACTATTACTAAATGTCAAGAAGGTAGTATATGGCAGAATCTATTTTTGTTTGAAAAATCTCTAAACAGTAGTTTATTTGGCAAGGGTAGCCTTGCAATAATCTATACATTATTATGGTAATAACACCATTTAAATATTCATTTTTGCAATGTTTTCATTTAAACTGAAGGTCTGAACAGAACCTTAACCCTGACCAGCTAGAACTTAGGATTTCCTTACAGAATAACACAACAAATGCTATGGTATTTTAGTGGAGTGGTGGTTGTGGTTGTTATGGTATTGCTTGTCTCAAAAAGAAATTTAAACAAAACACTATGGTAATCTTGCTTTTGGATTTTGACCACAATCAACAACACAGCCATGGTGCTAGTCCCTATTCTCTTTTTCTTGGGCTAAAGAGGCTGTTCCCAACTGTGTAGGCTTTCAGTCTGGTGGGATGAAGCTTCCACAAACATTTTAAAAAAAATATTTCTGTAACCCTGATCTTAAAGTGGTATCCAAAGCCAGCTAGTTGATTGTGACCACAAATACACAAATGATTAGAGCTCAAAATAATACAGGTATAATAGTAATACGAATTGCAACTGCCATGTTGTCTCTTTATCACCCTGGTTGACTAGTAGAGAATGTCGAAAGCATTGTCTGTCTTTGTATCTATCTCTTTGCATGGAGTCTAAATAAATAAATACAACAAATACTGTCAAAACATCTTTCACTCACATGTAATTTATTCTTGCACTGCGCAACGGTGTGTCGCGAGTACACGGCTAGATCCACGTCCTTGCAGGTGTTGGAGAGGCGCAGGCGCAGCGACAACTCCGTGCCGCCTTCCACCGGCTCCGACCACTCGGCCGGCGAGTCGCGGCCGCTCGCCTCCTTCACCATGTTTATAGGTGGAGATAGGCAGTATATGGGGACCTACAGAAGGACATGAACATCAACCTTACATTTTTCAGTAATTGCTCATTGCATTCACATTTTGAAAAATATTTAGTCAGAATGAAATGGGTGATTGAAAAAAAAACCGGCCAAGAGCGAGTCGGACTCGCGCTCAAAGGGTTCCGAACAAATCATGTTTTTTTCAGGTTTTTTTTAAAATTGCCTCCACCTGGTTTTCCTGTAATGTATAAGTAAAGAACTACTTTCTGTATTTTTTTCAAAATTTTAGGCCCAGTGGTTTCGGAGATAAGGGAGGGAGGGGAGGGAGGGAGGGAGGGAGGGGGGGGGGGATGGTAAATTTACATCTATTTTCTTAAATAACTTCAAAATTATATATTTTAAAAATATGAAAAAAAAAAAACGAAACCCTCACGATGTGCCCTTTCATTTGATACACAAGACACAGTTTGAAAAAGTATGATTTTTAATTTTCCGATTTTCACCTCAAAAGTGACCCCCATATTCAAAATTAATGTATTTAGGGTACACATCCGTGTTTGGGTCACAGATATTCATGTGTGTACCAAATTTCAAGTGTATTGGTCCAGCAGATTCGGAGCAAACTGGCTGTGACAGACAGACGGACGGACGGACGGACAGATAGACAGACACGCACACAAGTGATCCTATAAGGGTTCCGTTTTTTCATTTGAACTTTCGGAACAATAAAAACATTATTTGATACCAATGGATCCTGTATCTAATAAAGATTAAAAAAAAGTCTATTGAAGCAACATAGGTTTGAGCACTAGAAAGCCACAAATTAAGTTGAGTGATTTAGACATGACAACTTAACAGATAGTATAGTAGATACATGGATTACCCTGCTTTTGGACAAGTAAATTGAAAAGTTCTAACTCATCAACGCCCACCCCAAAAAGCCTATGGACCTACAAAGCTAAACTTTTGCACAGAGGTTCACAGGAACCCTAGTGTAAAGTATAACTTTTTTAAATTCTAGGGGATACGAAATTCACAGGTAGACTAAGTCACTGGCAAAGTGTCTAAAAATTATTCTTAGAAGGATTTAAATGGTAAGAAGAAAGTGGACAGGTTTTATGCTTGTTAGCACAAGACATTATTATAGACAATATTTAGAATGGACCTGACACACAGCTTGGAGTGACATATATAATGTTTTATACAGCCAAACTGGTTTCTTTTTTTTATAAGTGAAAACTTGTTATCAGGTGTCAGTCTGATTTACTGTTATTAATCTGTTTGTTTTACCTGTAAGTCTTCTATATTATTTAAATAAACAAAAACATGTTCCATAATTCCTGTGGACTTAGGAAGTTAAATGAAAACAAGTCTGTATAAATTGAAGTCTAGGAATGTAATCAATTCATAGTGTAATGCAATGCCTAGCATTGATTGCATACTGAGATACATTCAAGTAATTAAACAAATAAAATTCAATCAAGCAATGAATAGGTAGAACAAATAAAGGTTTTGTTTATCCTTTAAAATGACAATTATTATTTTGGTATTTTTTTTTAAATGTTTTATGGCAAACATTTGAAATTAGAATTAACGTTTTTAATCAGTAATTGATACAATATAACTTGCAATAGGATGCTTGAGGATAATAATACATTGTTTGTTGTCCAAACTTGATAAGATACCAAATATATACACCATCGAAAAAGGCCAAACAGGAAACAAACACACATACATAAATAATAATAAGATAGAAATGTTACCTACCAGTAGTCTCATTTATTGACATTGTAAGAGTAAAAATGATGAGGAAAGACTCACTGTTTGTTTATTAATAATTACAGTTATAACCAATTAGACATTTAGTTTTCTTGGTGCAAATAAACTCCATTTCTTTCTTTCAATGAAACATAATATGCTTGATAATCAAAGTGCAGGCAGTGTTGTTTTATACATAATAATGACTAACAACAGTCAATAAAATGTTACCCTTAGATAGGGCTGCTGAAGGTCAATCAAACTGATATTACTTAATATAAAATTGGAATGAGGCTGAGGAGTATACGTTCAGCCCCGCTACGGGCAACTACGGATGAAACAAAGTGTGTACCTGATATCTTGTGCCCCATTCATCATAGCACTCTGTGAGGTACCCATTGGGCACCGAAACACTGGCTCCGTCGAGTATCGCTTGCGCCAGCTGGAAGTCCATCGCCTCAGCAGCGACGGCGGCCGCCCGCAGCGCGTCCCAGATCTCTTTGCGTCCCTCGAACGCCGGCGCTGTGTCCCAAAACTCATCCCTTTTGCTACGTAACTGTCCTTCCGTCAATGGCACGTCTGATTTCCATCGTATGGTCTCGTGGCACAGCGACTGGTTCTTCCTCAGCCCGCCTACAACAAAGAGTTATGAGAACACGCACTCGACGTCTCCACGGAGACAGATGATCGCTTAACCCACCTGAATTAGGCCGAGACACGGTAGCCGAAGACTCTTCTATGGGTCCGCTACCACTTCTAGTTATTCCTATGCAACCGCCCATTATGATCACATTCTACAATTGCTCATTTAACAAATATTTACAAAAAAATTATTAACAAATAACATTTTTATCTTCTGTACGCTTCTGTCAAAAAAGATTAGCTGTATATGTTTTGTTACTGCTTTGAAAGGTCGCGTATAAATGAAACACGTTCCTTTCAAAGTTACGGATAAAGTTAAAGTTTTACCGTGTTTTAGTACTCACACAATATCACAATATAGATCAAGTAATAAAAAGTATAATACGGGAATTCAAATAATTTAGTCTTCTTCAAATAAGCGAAATATAATTGTAAGCCATTGTAAACGAAACGTATCAAGCTTCATAAAATGTCACTGCGCGAATTTTTGTGTGTTGTAACCTCTGATACTTTACGTTTAATTTCTTCTTTCTATCTTTCAAACATATCAAAGTAAACACTCTTTATTATTCCGAAACTCAATAATTATGAGCTTATTTTCAAAATACAGGTCAAAAGTACGTGAAATTTATTTTTCAAACAGTATAATAATCCAGTTTGAAATAGCTATGTTACTTTCCCAAAAAATCCCAACTTAACACAGAGCAGTAACATAACGTTGAAACTTTTTTTATGTAAGACGTTCATTTGTTTACACCAAAATTGTCAAATCGCACATCAACAAAATCAACATCTACAAAACAAACTAAATTCCAACACAATTTCACAAAAAATATTTAATTAATAAAACTGCAGCTGGTACCCGTTGAAAATGAAGTCTTTTGATTTTAACATAGAAGACTACAGAGTCATTACGGTAAGTATCAATTCATTCAAAACAGGATTTTTAATACATGTTTAGTCACTGGGAACGTAATCTTATCTTTGAAGCGATTATTTCAGTTTTAAGCATTATTTTATCTTCAGGCTCCGGAGACTGCCTACTACATATCAGAGTTTATAACGCCAACTGAAGAAAAGGGAATTTTGTCGAATATATACGCAGTACCAAAGCCAAAATGGACTCAACTTTCAAACAGAAGACTGCAGAACTGGGGTGGAATACCTCACAATAACGGTATGATAGCCGAGTCGATTCCACAATGGCTGGATAAATACCTCGAGAAAATACACAGTCTCAAAGTCATGGACGGTAAAAGGCCAAACCACGTGTTGGTCAATGAGTACTTGCCAGGGCAGGGCATCATGCCACATCTGGATGGATCATTATTCTATCCGACTATAACTACAATATCGGCTGGATCACATATAGTTTTAAATTTCCTTGAACCAACTGAAGACAACACTGTAAATAGAAAACCTGTGTTTTCCTTTTTACTAGAACCGAGAAGTTTGTTAATATTACAGGAGAAACTTTTCACTCATTATTTGCATTGTATAGAAGAATTGAAGGAGGATTTACTAGATGCATCAATAGTCAACATAAATATGTGTTCAGATAAATATGTTAGGAATAAAACTGTACCTAGAGAAACCAGGGCATCTCTGACAATAAGACATGTGCCAAAAACAACTTCTTTTAAAATTTTTGCTACTGGTCGAAGATAGGTGGGTAGCTAACACTGAAGTTTATTATTTACAGAAAAATACAAAGTATTAATTTACAAAGTATAAATGACTTTATAATTGGGAATATTGTTAGTTTATGATAACTCACATAAAATTGTGAACTCTTAATTTAAATTATGTTTTGGTTATGTCACTGGATAGTTGCAAAACAGCGTAAGATTTTAATAAAACTTGCAGGAGTGTAAACTCTCGATATTATACAAATACATCATTTCAAATACAATCAATTCCATAATAATTTGATAATTTACAATGTAAGTACCAAAGTCCTTTTGAAAATAAAAATTTGTTCACACTGCTGTTAATAGAAAAGTGTACTCTGTAAGCATTTCCACATTGAATGGCAAAGGTCAGCCCTTGGTTATGAGAAGCGTTGATTACTTGCTTGCTGATGTCATGTAGAACCTTGATGAGAAGTCAGACCCCATGGCCCTAGTGTTAGAACCCTAAATGGCTCAATAAGGCTGTTATATTTGCGCCATATGAGGTTTTCTGCACCTGCAGCAAAGATGGGATGATGCAAAGGTGTCGACACATGTTGCATCCCACACCAAAGGCCTACCCAACTTATGTTCAACACTTGATTTAGCTAGACGCTACTATAAAATTGTGTAATAACAGACTGATTTGTTTTGAAGTTTCAACAAACCACAGATGTGATTAGCATCCTTATTTATTATAACAGACACACTAAGCTCACCAAACTTTGATAATGAAGACAAACTTTGATCCTACTCTTAAGTCTAGGTTGTTACTTGTTAGGTACTGAAAATCATTTAGCAAAATTATTTGTTAACCATGCATTTTCATTTTATATTGCACATACCTACTATTTATGTATCCATATCTTTATATGTTATACTTTTAAGTTGCCATTTAATGCTATGAATTTATAAAATTCCACATTCAAACATAATTTTATACAAATCTAGATGGTTTATATTTTTACATAAATTAAAGTATGAAATTATATAATTTTTTTTAATTTTTTGATCAGTATGAGATTTACAAAATTATTTCCAAGTGTTAGACTTTTATTTAGAAGATTAAATTTTGGTAATGTTACAAGAACATACAATTCCGGGTGTGGAGCAGCAGAAAAGGTAAATTAAGTTAACATAGGTAATCATTTTAGACCTTGTTATCCAAACCAAACTGGGAACTTTGTAGACTTCTTTTATTGCCAAATAAGGGTTTGATAATATGATAACACGTTCATGTTTTTTATTAGCTTGAACAGTCCCACTCCTGGGCTTAGGCCTCCCGCCATTCCTTCCATGTCTCTCTTTGTTCTGATACTTCACACCGATTCATGTCCAATAGAAAGTGAATTTTCAAAGCAAAACTAAAATGTTGAGCTCTCTACAAGAATGACTATAGATATCAAAACTTAAAATTAATTTTACAGAAAGGTTTGTGTATTTGCGTATATGAAGATAATAAGCAATTAGAACTAACGCCATGCGGACAAGAAGTGGACCAGAAGTGTGGAGGCAAGATATCACAGCAGTTAAATACGTAAGTTCCGTGTGAAAAGTTATTATCAGTCAGCTGTATGAGTAGGTCCTCATCTCTAGTCTAAAGTAATAACAGCCGCATGGGTAGATCAGCTTGCCGGGGTTGGTCAATGGATGGGTGACCATCTTTACAGACTGAGACTCCTCCGTGCCTCGGAAAGCACGTTAAGCGGTTGGTCCCGGCTGCCAATAGTGGATCTTTGACAGTCGTTACGGGTCGTCAGAACCCCGAAAGTCTGACAACCAGTCTTACCAAGGGGTATCGTATTACCCAGTTACTGGTTTGTGGAGGTCAGATAAGCAGTCGCTCCATGTGAAATACTGGTATTCAGCTGCATGCAGTTAGACTGGAAGCCGACCCCAAGATAGTTTGGAAAAGGCTAGGCAGATTGAGCTGCCCCTCCTCAGCAATAAACAGTTTTGAATAGCACGTCATTTAGGCGATTTTCCATACAAAATTAACGTTATTATTTTATTAAGCTTTCTTTAGGATTTTCCGTATTATTCGGGACTGACAGGTTAAACCGCCCCTATATTAAAGCGAGAAAATAAAAACAAAAAAGTCAAATTACAAAGTACCTACTTATACAGATTACCTACCCCCACCAGACGTCTTTTTAAAAAAAATTGCATAATACTTAAATCTGTTTGTCATAGCCTCTCCAACTAGTTTTATTAATAAAATAATAATTATTAGAGTTGTACAAGTTACTACGGGTTACTTTTAAAATCGGGAGTAGATATTTATTGGCAAGATGCCAGTCCAGCTGAACTGTTAGATTATTGGGTTGGCGCCAATGGACGATAGATTTGCCCTTGGGGTAACTTACATAGAATTTATCCAAAAAAGCAATCAATTTGAACTTCTTGTCCCTGCCAAAGAAATGCGAACATTGTTCTTATTGAAATAAAGACGAAAATAAATAATCTGCGCCGAGCCTTAAAAAGCTGGCTTGCTTGTAACCATGTTTGGTTGTACCTAATCAGCTGTCGTTCCATATTTCAGGCTAGCGTGCGAGCTGAAACTGGGCAAGTCCTTCGCGATCACCGATATATTGGATTACTCAGCGGTGGCCATCACTTGCATAGGATCGAAGACGGCTTGCTACGACCCGCTTGAGTCGCTTGACGAAGCCAGGGTTAGTAGAGAAAAACCGGCCAAGTGCGAGTCGGACTCGCGCATGTAGGGTTCCGTACCATCGTACAAGATTATACGCGTCTATTTGTTGCCATTATTAGCATCGAACAAAAAAACTTTTTACAAAAAAAAAAAAAACAACAGACTTTCAAACCTTTTTTGGAAGTTTGTTGTTTTTTTTTACTTACTTACTTTTATTACACTAAAAATTAAAAAATAACTTTAATTTCGGAAGTCGGTGTCACTTTTTGGTTGTTATACCCTAGAACTAAAAAACCTAATAATATGGAACGTGGAATTTAATTAAACATACTCGTAATTGGAGAAAACAAAAACGTCATCGAGGTATACGTATTTTTTGTTTTTGTTCAGGTTCTCAAAAAGCGCTGAAGCAATTTCGATAAAATTTATATAGGACCACCTCGGGAGTATATGCTTTTGGATAATACAAGAATTTTGAAAATCGGTTCACAACTGACAAAGAAATCGGCGGACATACATAAAAAAAAATCATACATACAGTCGAACATAGAACCTCCTCCTTTTTTCGAAAGTCGGTTAAAAAACAAGTTTCTAGTAGATAGGGGAACCCCCTTTAATTTTTAATTTATTATTTGTGGTTATAGCGGCATCAGACACATATTCTGTGAAAATTTCAACTGTCTACCTATTACTGATCATGAGATACAGCCCGCTGACAGATGGACGGACGGACGGACAGCGGAGTCTTAGTAATAGGGTCTCGTTGGTTACCCTTCGGGTACCTACGGATCCCTAAAAACTGTACTTATCTTTTAAAAGGTATACCTAACTAGCGCCTGCCCCGGCTTTACACGGGCATGGATAATATAATACTAGCGTAACACGGGTTACTTATACAGCATACCCAATGTCCATATTACAATAATGCAAGTGGGCAAGCAAACTTTGTAATTGCAGCCGAGGTGGAATAGACGCGCGAGCCGAAGGCGAGGCCGCTGTGTGTGCGTACGCGCAGCGGAATGTTGTTGAATTTAAAGATTTTAATTATGCAGATATTTAGTGTAAGACGTCGTATAATTGTGTATGGTAAAAAAAAAATTGTGCACGCAACCATTGTGGAGAAATTCACCAAAAACTGATTCCGCTGGGCGAACGTTGTCCTGGCGGAACTTTTTTTAATCCATAGACTTTAGAAGAAAAGAGATGTGTCCAAAAATTAGTGTGTATTTGTGTGTAATTGTGTATGTATGAATAAAACTAGTGCATGCATAAACTTCGGAGAAATTCAAGTTTCCGCTACGCGAACGTTTGGCCATTAGCTAGTTTTCATATAAAGCGCTTACATAGAGAACTGTAGATTTTTACATACGTTGTTTTGAATTTGTTTATATTTGTTTAAAAAACAGATTTAGAAAAAATCGTAGGGCTTAAAAGATAAAAATATAAACGTAAAATACGCTTATTAGGTCTTAGTTCTTAAAGTATGCACTTTGGGGTCTAGATTTTCACGTTTATACAAACCTTGTAAGTGTCTGCAACATGTTGCCAAGTATCAATGATGTTCCGTTAGTAACTAAAGAGTTATAGGACAAATTTACCATGAACAGATCACTGTTTACAAAGCAGTCAAATATCACGACGTTCTGAAGGAATTGCATGGTAATATGTATGTCAATAATTAGTGTATTCATTCAACTATTCTTATGCAAAATTTCATGTCATTAAATTCAGTAATTAAAGAAAAACAATTATAATACTGACGAAGCATCGAAAACCTACATAACCCGACCAAGTTCGGATGGCTACCAAAAAGCGGCCGTGCCATATATCTAAGAAACGTTCTTAACCTTCCAATATAGTATTTATTAATATGGTACAGTTGCGTACACAAGCGTTAGGAAAAAATAAAACAATTGCATTTCTTGAATAAAAAATATTGTTTTAATAATAACGCCACTATCTACGATAAAAACAAATCTTCAATTAACAAGTACTTCTCTATTTAAATATCCGCGTACAAAAATATTTTTAATTACATATAATACTTAATTATGTAATTATAATAACGTTAACAAACGCTTGCAATGACAGCAATAGACTTAAATGTGTTTTAACTAAAATAGATTATGAACTAGCTTTTGCCCGCTACTTCGTTCGCGTGGATGACGAAACTTAGGGTAAGTATAATATTTCGAGCTTCAATAAAAATTAAAATCACATCACATAACTAACCTATTCAGTTGTTTAGATTTGATCAACATTAAAAAAGTGCTTATAAACTAAAACATTGGTATAAAAAAGGTATTTTCAAGAAAATATTCTTAAATGAGTAGCAAATACTGTAAATAACCTCAACATTTCTAAGTAGGTATACCTAATATTTACCTAATATTTACAACATATTGTCCTCTCTTTTCTTCAAGGATGACAGTACCGTTTCAAGCGGGAAGCCGCCTATCGCTCGTTGCGCGCAGCGCGTTGTCTATTTTTTCACACAAGAATATTTTTGATCAATTCATAACTACAATACTTAGACTATTTAACTAAAGGATTAAGCGTACCGAACTTCTAACAAAATAATTCTGCATATTTTGGTGGGGTGCGGGGGAACACGCTCACATACATAAGAAAAAAAAATCGATTCAAGAAGTAGTTTTTTTTAAGTTATTAGATTGTTTGATCCACTAAAGTTGCAAAGGGGAACGCTCGTGCATGCCTAGTCTATTGGTTAAATAGTGTAATAAGCTACAATATGATAAATATTTACCTAAACAGTAGTACATACTTACATGTGGTAAATATTTAATTTCCCTAAGGGGTCTATAGTTAGAATCCTGATCCGTGAAATCTTCAATAGAAATTAGCTGTATGAATTTTATTTGTCTTAAATAATATATTTAGATTATATCTCAAGTCTCAAGCGCATACTTAAATAAAGTACCTACGTAAATAGTACCTACTTTCTGTCATAGTCAAATACATTTAAAAAAGTAGGTGTACAAAAATAAATGACCTATAAATTATATCGAAACAAAAATTGTGTTATCACCTATACCAATTCAATACCGGTATTATACTGTAAATTTTGGGATGTTACCTAAATATATTGCACGGCCGCTTTTTTGTAGCCATCCGAACTTGGTCGGGTTATGTAGGTTTTCGATGCTTCGTCAGTATTATAATTGTTTTTCTTTAATTACTGAATTTAATGACATGAAATTTTGCATAAGAATAGTTGAATGAATACACTAATTATTGACATACATATTACCATGCAATTCCTTCAGAACGTCGTGATATTTGACTGCTTTGTAAACAGTGATCTGTTCATGGTAAATTTGTCCTATAACTCTTTAGTTACTAACGGAACATCATTGATACTTGGCAACATGTTGCAGACACTTACAAGGTTTGTATAAACGTGAAAATCTAGACCCCAAAGTGCATACTTTAAGAACTAAGACCTAATAAGCGTATTTTACGTTTATATTTTTATCTTTTAAGCCCTACGATTTTTTCTAAATCTGTTTTTTAAACAAATATAAACAAATTCAAAACAACGTATGTAAAAATCTACAGTTCTCTATGTAAGCGCTTTATATGAAAACTAGCTAATGGCCAAACGTTCGCGTAGCGGAAACTTGAATTTCTCCGAAGTTTATGCATGCACTAGTTTTATTCATACATACACAATTACACACAAATACACACTAATTTTTGGACACATCTCTTTTCTTCTAAAGTCTATGGATTAAAAAAAGTTCCGCCAGGACAACGTTCGCCCAGCGGAATCAGTTTTTGGTGAATTTCTCCACAATGGTTGCGTGCACAATTTTTTTTTTTACCATACACAATTATACGACGTCATACACTAAATATCTGCATAATTAAAATCTTTAAATTCAACAACATTCCGCTGCGCGTATGCACACGGCCGCTGTGGAGCCGGGAGACATTAAAAGTCAGAAATAATTTATCAAAATTGCTGAACCAATTTGAATAATATAAAACTTTTTTACAATAAATACAACCGACTTCTAAAATTGCAAAGTAACTTTAATTTCAGAAGTCGGTGTTTGTATTTTGTTTCTTCGTTATTAGACTTCCGAAATTAAAGTTATTTTGCAATTTTAGAAGTCGGTTGTATTTTTTATAAAAAGGTTTTTTATTTTTCACTTTTTTGTTGTTGCAGGTACCGCAGAACTAAAACTAAATAATATTGTTATGCTCCAATAACATGGAATTTGAACATAATTGGAGAAATCCAAAACGTCATCTGTGTATACATATTTTTTGTTTGTTGATTTTTTTTTCAAAAAGTCCTGAATCAATTTTGATAATAGAAATTTATATGGGACCTCTCAAGTATGGCCTACCAAACAAAATAAGAATCATCAAAATGTATTCACAAGTGACGGAGAAATCGCGTAACAAACATACAATACTTTTTTTTATTAAAAAAAAAACATAAGTACAGACGAATTGAGAACCTCTTTCTTTTGGAAGTCTGTTAAAAATAGGCAATACTTATATTTTTTTTTATCATCGAAAGGTTCGCGCTTGACCACTATCTCACCTGATGGTAAGCGATGATGTGGTCGAGCACGCTTGCCTAGAACTAAACTTTTCACTCTTGACTTAAAATTATAATTATAATCTCTATTAAGTATGTTTTTTTGTTTTTTTCATTTCATTTTTATTTTGATTTATTTCTCTCTTCCTAAAATTATATAAATATTAAAGACGTCAAACTAAACTTCGTCTAATGACGTTCCCAGTCACACAAAAAACAAAAAATAGGCAATACTTATATTTTTTTTTATCATCGAAAGGTTCGCGCTTGACCACTATCTCACCTGATGGTAAGCGATGATGTGGTCGAGCACGCTTGCCTAGAACTAAACTTTTCACTCTTGACTTAAAATTATAATTATAATCTCTATTAAGTATGTTTTTTTGTTTTTTTCATTTCATTTTTATTTTGATTTATTTCTCTCTTCCTAAAATTATATAAATATTAAAGACGTCAAACTAAACTTCGTCTAATGACGTTCCCAGTCACACAAAAAACAAAACCGGCCAAGAGCGAGTCGGATTCGCGCGCAAAGGGTTCCGAACAAATCACATTTTTTTTAGTTTTGCCTCCACCTTAATAGGTTTCCTGTAATCTATAAGCAAATAACTACTTTCTGTATTTTTAACCGACGAAAAAAAGGATGAGGTTCTCAATTCGACCGTATATATGTTTTTTTTTCAAAATTTTAGGCCCAGTAGTTTCAGAGATAAGGTAACTTCAAAATTATATATTCAGTCAAACGCGTGCCTATCAATAAAAAATTAAATAAAAAAGGTAGTCCCTAATGTACAGATTCTTAATATTAAAGCTATAATCTCCAGGAGAACCTCCGCTGGGGCGTGGGTGCGGGCGTGAAGCTGCTGAAGGAGCGCGGCTGCGTGTTCGTCGAGGTGGACACGTGCACCGCGCCCGACGCCGCCGCCGAGGCCGCTGAGCTCGCAGCCTGGGGGTACGCACTTAATTACATACTTACATACAGAAGCTACTGAATTCTGCTGCTCCGTCTTGTTGAATAGGCTCTCGTCCTAAAAAAATCTAACTAGTCCGTCTGTTTCACTACCAAAAAATGTTGTCACGTAAACCAAAAAAAACTTATTAACAAAAAATTCAACCGACGAAAAAGAACTAAAAAGCAAAAAATAAATAAAACTTTTAAGTCTTGAATATTAAGCTTATTTACCTACATAAAATATCAAATTTTATATAAACTAATTTTGAGTCGGCGCCAAACAACAATCTGATTATTAAATATCTAAATTTTATATGTACGTAGAAATGAAGAAGGCTAGATGTAGGTAATTAATCGTTTTATTATTTGGCGCCGACTCAAAATTAGTTTATATAAAATTTGATATTTTATGTAGGTAAATAAGCTTAATACTCAAGACTTAAAAGGTTTATTTATTTTTTGCTTTTTAGTTTTTTTTCGTCGGTTGAATTTTTTGTTAATAAAAAGTTTTTTATTTTATGATTTTTTGTGACTCGCATCATCTTTTAATACTCTGAGGCTAATTTCTAATCCTTCATCATTCCTCTTGACACTGAGCTGATGATGTAACCATCCTTCCATGAGGTTCCCAGGATATTGACCAGTTGAGGTTACCTCCAATATTCTAAAGACGTCTTTTCTTCAAACCATATTAAGTGGTATCTGTCACTAAAACCAGTTTTTTTATATCTAACTTCTATTGCTTAGGAAAGGTATGGTTTCCATCATCAGCTAAGTTTCATGATGTGATGATTACTAAATGCAAATACCTGATTAAGTTATGAAAAGTAATCAGAAACAATATTCGTGCTTAATTTTCGAGGTTTTCTCTCAATTTTATCAGAATTCCATGATCAGATCCTGATGTCCTTCACATGGGACCACCCTTGAGGTATACCCTATCTAAGCAAAAAAGAATCATCAAAATCGGTTCATAAACAACGGAGTGAGGGCCGAACATACGTACAGAAACGCTAAACGTGCCCACAATTTTCGAGGTTTTCTCTCAATTTTATCAGGATTCCATTATCAGATCCTGATTTCCTTGACATGGGACCACCCTTGAGGTATACCCTATCTAACAAAAAAATAATCATCAAGATCGGTTCATAAATGACGGAGTGAGGGCTGAACATACACTAAAAAAAAAAAAAAAAACATACGGTCGAATTGAGAACCTCCTCCTTTTTTTTCGTCGGTTAAAAATGAGGACGATACAGTGCGTTGTAATTTCGCGTGACGTCATATATCGTATCGTGTTCAATACACTTTGTAATAATAAGGGCCTACTCCTAAACTTTGATGCATTTTATCTTTGTCATTTTTTATTGGTTTGGTGGCGAATAGTTTTCTTATATTTATACCGATCGTGTTTTATTTATCGAAATGAATTTGATTGATTTGTGGAATGCGACGTCTCTCGCAAATATAAGTATGACTTTCCGTCCAAATAAGTAACAAAATCATATCTACCCTACAAAATTTTCTGCTATAAAATATTGAAAATCAATTTTCTTTTTTAGTATGGCATTTAGAAGAACGTACGCTAGGTTACATTTTAATAAAAAAATTGTAAAAAGTTTGTTCTATTGTGCTATATATTACTTTAGCCACGAGCTCCTCGCCAATTATATATATATACCTACGTAATTATATGTATACATATATATTTTTTTGTTAGTACCAACTGCAGTGTGCAGTTTACTACTTTTTTCGTTTTTATGACCAGTCTATAATAGACTTACTACTCAAGTCTTTAAGGGTGATTTCACAGCGCTCAATGCAGTGTTTACGTGCCCCATTAATAAAATTAATTACCAACCTTGAGTAAAATGATAAATTACCAATTGCCGTATTACGTAGGTGTGAAAAATAATAACCCAGATCATAATCAAACATAGCATACTTTAAAAATACTTTGTTTACGTTGCAGTAATTATATAAAGTCTGGCACAACCATAACGAGCTATTCTCTATTTATGTTTCCCGACATGCGTGACTGGAATTGGATCTGTCAAAATACTACTTTGTAATATTAGTTCAAGTACCTAAGCGACTCAAATAAGCTAATAGATACGTTATTCTTCATAGTGTCAACCGAGTAGGTATTTGCAAGATACGCGTATAACTTGTAAACAGAATTAAAATTACAACATTGTGGGTGCTATTTTAAAGGCCCACCTTTCTAAGTTTTGTAATCAAACAATTTACCGTAGGTAGATATGTAATGAAAATGATATTAGCAAAATACTGGTATGCTTTTTGCTGGACAGCTAACGGTAGAATATTAATGCGGAAAAAGGAGGGTGATTCTGCTATACTTATTAAATCAGACTCGGACTTAAATAAACTAAAACAGAGAGCGGATTGACTACGGAGCGGCATAAATACAAATATTAACTATGTTTGCCTCATTTTATGTCATAAAATTAGATGGTATACTGTTACAATAATGCTAATGTTTACTTTGGTTATCGTAATTGTTTTAAATTGTTTAATTACTTTTAAATGGAAAATATCTCTTAACTGTCTTAATGGTAGTTTTGCCATACTCCATTATACTCACATACTCTACTCACATACACTTTTACATTATTTACTACCACACAAATTCATTAACATTCCTACATACTTTTCATTTTGCTTTGTTTTGCTGTTAGTTAAATTACAAATTAAATTAAGTGTCAAATCCCCTTTACAAGTCAATGTAAAAACATTATGTCTAGCTACTTATGCCCTACAAATACATTCTTTATATAAAAATGGTTGATACACTGAATATTATTTCTGATCTTGATAATTATCAGGTTTCTAAGTCTTTCAAAGTACCAATAGTTGACTGCCACAAACTAGTTAAAAACATTAATGGAAATTTGAATATAATACACCTCAATATCCGCAGTATCAACAAAAACTTCGATGAATTTACAGTTTTGCTTCAACAACTTCACTTCGATTGTGATGTCATTATATTAACTGAATGTTGGCTGAGTAAGACAACAATAATCCCCACTTTACAGGGATACCAATCACACCTAACAATGAACTTAAGAAATCAAAATGATGGTATCGTTATTTACACAAAACATAATTTAAATTGTAAAATTATAGAACCTGAATTTAATGATTCCAACTGCCTGGTTTGCACAATAAATGACGATACAGCTGTCATTGCCCTGTATAGATCTCCATCCTACCATTTTATCGACAGATTTCTGAACAGATTAGGTGATGTCCTTTCATTCTTGAAAAAATGCAATCAAATATTTCTAATCGGTGACATAAATATAGACATTAAAAATAACAATAAAGACCGACTTTCTCAGGAGTATTTGAATTTTACTGCATCACAAGGCTTACTTCCAGCTCATTTGTATCCGACCCGTATCAATAACTGCTTAGATCATATCTTTTTAAAAACAAATAAGGTAGCCACTACTCTTGTCATAGAATCGCACATAACTGATCACGAACCAGTCTTGTTAAGTGTCGTTACAGATGGGCCCAAATTGAAGCCGTGCATAACAAGAACGGTGGTTGACTATACCTCGATTATACATGACATTGAGCTGGCAGATTTCTCCAATGTTTTATTTTCCACAAATGCTAATGAAGCAACAAACATTCTTGTCTCAACAGTCTCGGGAATTATATGTAAGCACACTCGTAAAACTAAAGTATCTAAAAAATACCGGAATATAAAGCCCTGGATCTCTTGCGGTCTAATCAAATGCATAAGAAACAGAGACAGCATGCATAAAAAGCTTAAATCTCAGCCTGATAATCACATTTTGAAACTTACCTATCATAGATACCGGAACTTTTGCAATGCTCTCCTACGGAAACTTAAACGCAATTATGAAAAAGAACAATTTGCCAAAGCCAAAAATAATATTAAAGCTACTTGGGAAGTCATCAAAACTGTAACTTACACTAAACGCCAAACCCTTCCCGCACGTGATTTAATTTTATCGCAATCCATTGACTCCATAAATGATTTCTTCGTAAATGTGGGAAAAAGTTTAGCAACAAAAATAAAAAAATCGTTATCGACAGACTGCATGCAATTTCTAACACCAAAAAACTATATCAATTCCATTGCTCTATTTGATACGGATATTCAAGAAATTGAATCTATTATTGTGAATCTGCGAAATGATTGTTCGGTTGGAATAGACTCTGTATCGAGTAGAGTACTCAGGGTGACCCGCCATGTTTTAGCCCCGCTTATTGTACATATTTGTAATATGTCTTTCAATACCGGAGTTTTCCCTGATGCTCTAAAAAAGGCTGTAGTCCATCCTATCTATAAGAGTGGAGACAGACTCCGTAAATAACTACCGGCCTATTTCTGTACTTCCGGCAATCTCTAAGATATTAGAGAAACTTTTGAATGGTCGCCTGGTTAAATTCTTGAATGCAAATAATATCTTAGCGCATAATCAATATGGTTTCCGCTCAGGTGTTTCCACTGAGGATGCTGTGTCTGCTCTCTCCGATGCTGTGACTAAGCACCTAAATAGTAAAAGGAAATGCCTTGGTATATTCCTAGATTTAAGTAAGGCATTTGACACGGTCTCTGTTCCTATACTTTTGGCGAAGATGTGTAATATCGGAATTCGTGGGCATGCTTTGAGACTCTTTGAGAGCTATCTTCAAGATCGTTCTCAGTGTGTAAAGATAGAGAATATCACTAGTAGAGAGGCTAAAATAGAATACGGGGTGCCCCAGGGAAGCATTCTCGGTCCAACATTATTTCTCATTTATATAAAAAACCTCTGCCTCCTTTCCCTTAAAAATTGCTCAGTCTTTGCATATGCTGATGACACAGTTTTACTGATTCATGGAGATACCTGGAATGAAGTTGCACAATTAGCACAGACAGATCTCAATATAGTTAGCGATTGGTTCTCAAAAAACCTTCTAACATTGAATGCAGAGAAATCCAAAATTATGCCCTTCTCAGTTTCACAATATTCCCAACCTGAAGACCCTATTAATGTCAAAGTTCACTCTTGCTTAAACCCTTCTTCCCATTGTTCCTGTCCATCTCTCTGTGTATCCACCTGCATTCGATACCTGGGTGTCTACATAGATCAATTTCTAAACTGGCATATGCAAATTGATTATTTAGTCAGGAGATTAAGGGTGCTTATCTATATTTTTAGAAACTTGAGGCAATCTGCCGATGTAACCACTCTTAAGCTGGTATACTACGCTCTGTGCCAGTCTTTACTTTCTTACTGTATAGTCTGTTGGGGGGGTGCTGATAAAACTTCACTTTTAAAGCTTGAAAGAGCACAAAGAGCGGTTTTGAAAGTTATGTTTCATAAACCGTATAGGTACCCAACAACTCAACTGTATTTTGATAGTGAAGTATTGACTGTCCGGAAACTATTTGTGCTTCATACTATACTAAGTTAACATCGTAGTCCTCTTGTTACCACCGCGAAACGACGGGCTGACTTAGTATTTCGCTCAGAACCTCACAGCACTGCCTTTGCGCGTAAACAATATCCTTTTGTCAGTACCAGACTATACAATAAAATAAATAAAATTCTTAACATCCATAAATTAAACAGACAACAATGTAAAAGCAAGTTGAAGGCTTGGTTATTCACTTTGAACTATACTGATACAGAGTTACTTCTAATATAATATTCCACATCTGTACCTACACATGAACCCACACACACACAAACACATTACTCTCACGCACTGACACCCACACACATATACACACCATCATTCTCACGCACTGAGACACACACCCATTTATACCTTGCAAGTTGATGAATGGCCACCTATCTATTAGTGTAGTATTAAACTCATTTTTTATTTTAGTAGATATGTCTGTAACTTTTTTTTTTTTTTTTTTTACTTTTTATTATTACATTTTTGCTTATTTTTTCTTTAAGTTCACGCCGTCTTACACGGGCTATGAACCAAAAAATGTACTTAATTTCCAATATTACTGCCTCCCAAGATACAGGTTTTTGCCTAGTTTGGGAGACAGTAGGCTAATGCACTTCTGTTAAATTAACTGTTCCTTGCTCTAGCTATTAAGACTCTGTAATTTATGGTTGTGTTCTCAATAAAAAATTATTATTATTAATTATTATTTATTACTTATTGAGCCATTTTGTGCCTATCGTAAATAATTAACAAAGTAGGTATAGATTGCACGTAAACACCGCTTAGCATATTGCTCAATTAAGGGATAACATTTCCCGTTGGTTCACTCCTTTTTCTTGTTTTTTTTTTTTTTTTGTATATTGGTGTACTTACTCAAAAACTCGTCGCCACTTGTGACGTCCACTTGTCACAGGGGTAAGCACAGATCGTTTAATAAAACAATAGTTTGTTGTCTTTAAATAGTATATCGGTTGTACGTCCGCTCAGTAGGAGTGACAGCTGTCTAGTGACACACCTACCCGTGCGGACCTACTGCCGCTTCTATATTCTTTAATCATCACAATAAGTTTTAGTTGACGTTTAAGAAATTCATGGTCCTTTTCTTTTGGTTTTTCAATTTTTTAATAATTTCCCTATAAGTCTTATTTCTTTTTACATGGATTTAAAAAATGGGCCCCACATCCAGATGCACATAATTTCTGAAACAGTAAATTATCGTGAATGTTATACATAAGGTTCGACATGTTCAAGACGGAAGAGTGCAGGCCGCCGTGCTGCGTGGTCGCGCACTCTGCTCCGGCGGCTCCGGCCGCGGCGGCGCTGTGGGCCGAGGGCGCCGTGCGGGCGCGCGCGCAGAACTGGGCCCGCACGCTCTCCGACATGCCCGCCAACAAGATGACGCCGGTGGACCTCGCACAGGTACAGACGCCAGCAAAAGTCGATAAGAATTCTCACAACGTATTAGTTTGACGTTTAGTTTGACTTACGACCTTCTATTTTCAAGTTTTCGCCAACAAATGATTGAAATTCACAATTTCATCAACTTAGAATAAGTCAAGATAGCCCAGTGGTATAGAGCACACAGACTGAAGCGCAAATCAGTGTGCCGCAAGTTCAAATCTCACGCAATTGTTGACTTTTTATAACTTCTTACCCGATTGGAAGTTATGGATTAGCATTACATATATTAAATTATTCTTTAACTTGTTTACACATTTCTTACGAGTTAGAAAAGTAGATCACAAAAAAAACTAAATAAAGAATTAGATTTCTGCGAGGTAGACATGAGTTTTAACTTGACCGAAATGAACTGTCGTTTGGTTGTAGTTGTTGGTTAGTGACGTGTGGTTAACAGTATTGTAATATTCGCAAAATGCAGGCTAATATTAGTATTGAAGTGAGGGCGACTATCATTGGGCTGCATAAAAGTGGTCTTAATAAAACACAAATATCTGAAGAAACCGGACTGAATGTGAGTATAATAGCTATTAATGAATTGTAACTTTATTATAAATTAAGCTTCTAATTAAAATGTATGCCATTTATGAATCCATCCATCCTATCTTAAAAGAGAAATACATAAATCGTTGGGGTTATTGGATTTATAAATGCAGTTTTATTTTAAAATTATATTCAATAATTATGATTATTAACATTTTATATAATGAAAATGAAGTCAAGTAGGTATAGCTGCCTAATATATTTTTTTTTGTTTTAGAAAAATACTGTGTCTTTGGATAAAAAGATATGAGGAAGAAGGTAGCCTTGCTAGTCGAAAGAGAAGTGGGAGACCGAAGCTTATTAGCGAGGCGCAGCGACGACATATGGTGGACGTATACGAAACGAATGGTTTCGCACCAACGAGACATTTTGCGGAATTATATGACACCTCGATGGATACTGTTCACCGTGCACTTCACGCTGAAGGCGTGCATCACAGAAAACCTGCTAAAAAGCCGTACTTGACAGGGAGGCACAAACAAGAACGATTACGTTTTGCACGTGATTATTTAGATTTTGACTGGAATACTGCGGTATTTTCAGATGAAAAAACATTTAAATCCAGTCAAAAGGGCAGGCTTCACTTATGGCGCAAGAATAACACTCGCTGGTGTGATAACAACGTTATTCCTAACACCGAATCAGGTCGAATCACAATTAATATGTGGGGATGGATGAGTGCAGCAGGACCAGGAGAACTGGCTTTCATTCCTCCACGCGCAAACAGTTCAACTTATGTGGAAGTGTTAGCCTCAATTATGCTACCTACTGTGCGCAACATTTACCCAGCTGATGAGTTAGCAGAATTTCCGTTCGTCCAGGACAATTGTCCTATTCACCGAGCGAGTACTGTGCGTGAGTGGTTTCACAATCACCCAGAAGTAATTGTTATTCCATGGCCAGCGCAATCACCTGACCTCAACCCCATAGAAAATCTATGGGGTTTGATGGTGCAAAAGTGGGACTCGCGGAATGAGAGGTCTACGGAACAATTAAAAACCCATTGCATGGAGGTGTGGGAAAGTTTTAGAGGGAGCGAAATATGCAATAATATTGTTGGGTCCATGCGCAAACGTCTACTTGACTGTATCGAAAATAATGGGGGTTATACAAAATATTAAGTTTTAGTAAAATCAGTCGGTGTAACTAAATGTTTATTTAGTAGGCCATTTTATTTTAACATATCCGTGACTATTCGTTAAAAAACACTGTATTATATTGTGTTTACTTTCGTTTAAAACAGCTATATCTTTTAACTTATGCCATCGCCTTATCTTAAGAATGCAGTGAACTCGCTATCAATTTTGTTGACAATAATCATGATTCTATTTTGTTTTTTATTCTTCTACCCGCACTGTTCTAACATAATAGTTCAATTTATTTTTCTTATCTAATTGACGATTGTCTTGTGAGAACTAAAGTTCTTTTAACATAAATTGAGGTTTAGTTTCAATCTTCTTTTCGTCAAGAAAATGAAAAATTAAGCTATGACCTCAATACATTCATTGTGACGTTACATAAAAATAAAATGTTTACAAAGTCTAAATCATATATCACTTTTCAATAAATAACTGGATATAAACAATTATATTTTATTTTATTAAAATTTTAATATCCTTTCATTGTTACGTTATTCATATTATGAATGGTCTAAGTGGGTATACTTCCAACAAACAATCTTACACGTAACATAGATAACGGTTACAAGATAACTTTTTTTGTCTTGGTAACAATTCCACGTCACAATTCTCATAAATGTTTAATTTCTAAATATAAAGAATAAACATTTTTTATTAAACACGTCTTTTTATTTCCACCTTACAACATCGAAAAGATGTAACAACTAAATAATTGCAAATTACGAATGTGATTCTTCTTGTGGTTAATAGATCATATTCGTAATTTGCAACTATTTAATGCAAAAAATGCAATAGTATTTTTCATAGAAATATAAAAAACAACTATATTAATATAGATTGGGCATTTTCAAAGTAAGAAATAACCGCAACGGACCGACCATGATTTGAACTCGGGCTACGTTATTTGCGAATCCAACACTTAGTTCATACGGCTACCAGCACATGACATATTTGCGCGAATTTTATCAATGCAATGGTAAGAACAAGTCGCCTCTGTGACTGTGTGATGCGTATTCAATGGCACAGAAAAATAATAATGATGTTTTTAAGCTCAGTGCGACGACAGTTCCTTAGTGTGTGTTATCTGTGGAATGTGGATACTCATACACGCGCACACATACGCACGGAAGTATCGTGCTCGCTCGGTTCGTAGCAATGTAATCTTTAGCGTTCTTATGGACTTTTGCGGCCTCACTGTACACACCAAACAACATCTTCAGCAACTTAAAACATTGCCTCGAATCAATCAGAATCAGAGATACGAGGGTCATTCAATAAATACTTAGCCTACAAAAAGTAAACGAAAATTTTGGAAAAGTGGCAATTTATTTTTCAACATAGTCTCCTTTTAGTTCGATACACTTAGCCCAGCGATGCTCCAACTTTTTTAACCCGTCCGAAAAATAGTTTTTGTCAAACTCTGCAAAATAGGCCTCCGTGGCGGCGATAACCTCCTCATTCGATCCATATCTATTCCCGGCGAGTGATTTTTTCAGATTAGGAAACAGAAAGAAGTCACAAGGGGCCAAATCTGGAGAATACGGTGGATGGGGCAGCAATTCGTAGCGTAATTCGACCAATTTGGCCATGGCAACGGCAGACGTGTGAACCGGTGCGTTGTCGTGGTGAAACAGCACTTTTTTCTTCGCCAGATGGGGTCGTTTTTTCTTTAATTCGGCGTCGAATCGGCCCAATAAATCGGCATAGTAAAGCCCTGTAATTGTTTTACCCTTCTCGAGGTAATCGATGTAGATCACACCTTGTGATTCCCAGAAAACGGTGGCCATAACTTTTCCGGCCGATTTTACAGTTTTCGCCTTCTTTGGAGCACGTTCCCCGGTCTGGATCCATTGTTTTGATTGCTCCTTGGTCTCTGGTGTGTACCAGTGGATCCAGGTTTCATCGACGGTCACAAAACGACGCAAAAACTCCGCTGGATTCCGCTTAAACAGCGCCAAACACGTCTCCGATGTGGTCTCACGGTTGCGCTTGTTTTCTGGTGTGAGTAAACGCGGCACCCATCGCGCCGACAGCTTTCTCATGCCGAGTTCCTCGTGAAGAATATGATGCACTGTTCCTTCTGAAATGCCTACAGTCTCAGCTAGCTCCCGAACCTTCAATCGGCGATCTGCCAATACGAGATCATGGATTTTTTTAATGTTTTCCTCCGTAGCAGCTGTTTTCGGTGCACCTGGACTTGGTTCATCAAAAACCGACGTACAGCCACGTGCAAACTCGTTGAACCAATTCTTGACGGTGGCCATCGATGGAGAAGAGTCACCGTACACAGCATCCAAGCGCTCTTTGATTTCGATGCGCGTTTTCCCTTCCAAAAATAGGAATCGAATCACCGAACGATATTGCTCTTTTTCCATTTTTGTAAAACCGATCGACACGTTCGCTTCCATAAGTTGTCAAATTAAAACAAATGAAGGGATTGGAATGAAAATTTGAAAAAAGAATTAAAAAAGAATGTGCTACACTGTGGTAAAACTCTTTTGAAACTACAGCGCCCTCTGGCGATGAGGCTAGGTACTTATTGAATGCACCTCGTATAACTAAGTTGAGAACTAAAGATGGATGCAACAGCTAGCGAAGGGAGCTCGAAAATTTTTAGTACCTTAACCTGATATGTTTTTTTTTTTTTTTGTGGGTTGGGAAATCATCCTATGACATCTCCCGCTCTGGGTGGAGCGGGAGGGCGTGTCAGACTTACTGACTAAAACCCACCCCTGTTCCTTCCCGGCCTGAGTGCCCAGGGGTGCGGTAACTTATTTTCAGAATTTATCCGCTACCCCTAGGCATGCAGTCACCGGCCACGATGGGCCCCGTCAGTGGTGGCTGACACTCATCTCTTTGAGGCGCGCGTGGTCCACTACGCGTCGTCGACTCACGGGCCTGGTGGTGATCGGACGGCGAGCTACCCATGCTGGGAACAATATTCTAAGAGGCTTTTTTGTTTATTTTTTTTTAATTTTCATAGGTTGTATATTATACAGGGTGTAAAAAGACACATCACAAAGCCGTTTAACCACGCATACTGTACGTCTAACAAAGTAACTTTACCCAAAAATTATTGCTGAAAAACGACTCTCATTTATAAGTATGAAAAAAAAAACTATTTTTTGTAATTGCAAATGCGTAATTTTGAAATTTCAAAAAAAAAAAACCGAAAATTCAGGTAATGTTTGTTTGGAAAAAAGTTTATTAATAAGACTTGGAATTCATTTTCGTAAAAAAGTAAAAAAAAAATGCAGCTTTGACCTACAATATCTCCACAACCAATGGATTCCCAGGTATGGTCTAGTATATAATAATAATAATAACGTTTATTGGACAAAATCAAAACTTAGCCTACTACAGTTTCAATACTAAAAACATAAAATTTAAGAGGTTTCTAACCGAAATGAACTCCTGATTGCCAAACTAGGTAAAAACCTGTATCTTGGAAATCAGTGCTCTTCCAATGAACATAACTAGGACTCTTACTTAGATAAGGAGTCACTAAGATACATCAGTACTGAAAAAGCTAGACCACAAAATAGGTCATGTGAAAGAAAAATTGAGAAAAATCTACAATAGAAATACAATAGCAATTATTGCGTTAGTTAGGGTTTATTTTACAGTATGCCTAGGGGTAGCGGATTAATTCGTAACAGAGTTACCGCTCCTCTGGGCACTCAGGCAGGGAAGGAACAGGGCTGGGTTTTAGTCAGTAAGAGTCAGACACGTCCTCCTCCACGGAGATGTCATTGGATGATTTACTACCCCCAAAAAAAAAAGAAAAGATATGGTCTAGTGGAAAAAATTGATCCAAATAATGGGTGGAATATGTGGCTTTCAGAAACTGACTTTTTACACACGATATTGATACACCCAATGATTCCAAAAAAAAAAAAATCTTTTGACCAAAATTTAGCCACGTCGACAGGGTTAGCATTTGCCTCGTAATTATTATGCACCAAGGGGGTAAAGCAGTGTCTTACGTCACGGGCGGAATATTGAACCCTGAGTGTAATGAGGGATCCAATTAACTCCCGAGCGAAGAGAGGGGGTTATGCAGAGTCCTGAGTAAAACGGAATAAAGGATACACAGTTTATCTCATACTCCACTACCTATTTATTTGGGATTTAATTTGGGGGAAGATGATGAAATCTATCGTAGATACAGTAGAAGAATTATTCAAAAAGAACGCCGAGTAGGTAGTTCGATTCGTCGAAATACCTACAAACAAAGAAAAACCTGCACGTGTAGTTGGCGTGTATTCCATATTGATTGGTCCAAGAATGATCGGTTACTGTAAGTGTACCAACCTAATACACGAATTCCGTAGGTATTGTAAACATATTTGGTTTGTAGATTTCTTTAGATTTTTTTAAAATTATATATTCACTAGAATATTGCAAAATTTAACAATTCATAGTTATTTAAAGTAAAGATAGAAACTAGAAGAAATTAATCGAATGAACTTTTACACGAGTGACTGCAACAATGCAAGGTTTCTTGTCAACTTCCAAAACAGTCAAATCAACAATCGGCATTGTGTCAACCTTAATCTTCTTTGAATATTGGATCCTCTCTTCCAGCTCGATCACATGGCCGTAGTGAGGAATATGAAGCAAATGAATGGAACCATCTTCCAGACCAAACATCAGAATTTGAGCGTGCAGTGCTATTGACTTGACGTTGCATCCGAAGTACTGCCGCAATTTGTACTCATGCCAAATGTCTTCGTAGTAATTGGTCGACCCAATACAGTTGTCGCCGATTCCAAAAAAGAATGTAACTGTCGGCATAGTCAATCTTTGTATAGAAGCGCCCAAATTTACTGGCAAGCGATTCCAATGTTTTTCCTGGTCCAATTTGAACTCAATCAACTTTCCGCCTTCTATCACCCCGTGGTACAGAAACTGTACTGTGCCAGCTTTCTCCCATACCATTGCTGTCATATTTCTTCCGTCAACAGCATGCGCAATAAGTCGTTGGTCGTCCCTGAGTTTTAAATTTAGCGTCGGGCCAGGTAATATATGATTACCGACTCTCTCATACGAGGTTAGTATTCCTCCCGCATCGCCTATGCAGTAATGCCGGCATTCTCCAGAGCTGATGCTGTTGGCGAAGAAACCATCGGTGGCGATCTCAATTTTGTTCTGAAGATCCCAAAACTTCAAGGCGTAGTCCTTGCCTACAGATACAACCAGTACGTCGCCATAGGAATACCAAAATTCGACCTGAATTAAACTGGTGCCGTGGTCTGCTAAGTAAAATGGCTGACTTAGGTTATCAATAGTGTAACTTGCAATCGAACCATTACGAAAAGCAATTGCTATGTACTTATCAAAGGTACAGATACAAGTAATATCCCCGAAATTTGAGGTTGGGACGATGGTGTCCTTCGTGTGCGGATTTACCAAAACCTTCTGCCATTTCTTGTAAGACAAATAAGTCCCTCGCCACAGAACCGGGTCGTGAACATCTATCCAATGGGACACCAGCTCATAGGGATAAGCCCGCTGCATTGTCATATCCAGGCACTCGTACAAAATAGCTTCATGGGCTAACTTTCTCCACTCCGAGTTTTTGTTGAAGTGGTATTCTATCAGGTCATAAAATTGATGGCATACCAACCTTAGTTCCATCAACCTCAGCGTGTCTATGCTTTTGAATATTTTCAACCATATTTCGTTCGGAAAGGTCACCCCCCCCATTGGAACCTAAATGGACAAACCAAATGTGTGTAATGTAAAAACTATAATAATAAACCATTTATTTCAGGCGACACAGTCCCATAGAAAAATACCTTAACCTAAACATAAATATCTTAATATAAACAAAACTTTTGTTTATAATTATGGCATAAGATTATGTTACATCATGATGTCATGTTGACAGGCTCGGTTTCCGGTGTCAAAGTAACAAGACTTGTCATTTGCTCTTACAATATTACTCACTTTTACCTTAACACTCAAGTTTATCCTGTGTTTAAAGTCATCAGTATCACAGTTCAAGACGCCAGAAGACATTTCATACAAAAATAAATCAACGAAATCTATAAACAGTGCTAAAGTGTGATTGCTACGAGAAAGATGGTTATCTTTCTCGTAGCAAAATAAGTACAGAGTGAAGTTCGTTCGCAACCCAAACCACTGACAACAGCTGTCATAAACATTTGCAAGAATCAATTTTGACAGATAAGTGTTGCTACCACAAGAATTTAAGAAGCTACTAATTTATCAGTGCTGCCAGATAAAAATTCAATATTTTTTCACTTAAAAAATGGATAGCCAAATGAATATATTTGTAGAAAATATTCAAGAACAAATGTAGCACAACATATTGACGAACGATTTAAAAAACTGGAAGAACAAACAGTTAAAAAATGAAGTTGAAAGAGTTGATGGTAAAAATTCAAGGATTGGAAATGGCTAAAAATAAAGTAACATACTTCTCTATGGAATAAAAGAAGACAAACAGAGTTCGAGTTTGGTAAAAAGCATAACTGAAAAACTCAAGTGCTACCTTGAATTAAACCTGCAAGAATACGAGATTATGAACGCGTTTAGAATAAGAAATAAAAAAAGTACAACACGACCTATTTTGATTTCACTTATGACTTATTGGAGAAAAATGGAAATACCAAAAACTTTTTACAAAAAAAACAACAGACTTCCAAAAAAAAATACACTAAAAATTTAAAAATAACTTTAATTTTTTTTCGCTTTTTAGTTGTTATACCCCAGAACTAAAAACCCCAATAACATGGAACGTGGAATTTAAAGATTTGGAGAACACAAAAACGTCATCAAGATATGCGTATTTTTCGTTTTTGTTCAGTTTCTCAAAAAGCGCTAAAGCAATGTCGATAACATTTATATGGGACCACCTTGGGAGTATATTCTTTCGGATAAAAAAGAATTTTGAAAATCGGTCCACAACTGACGGAGAAATGCGCGGACATACATAAAAAAAAAAACATACAGTCGAACATAGAACCTCCTCCTTTTTCGAAAGTCGGTTAAAAATAAATTACCCTAAGACATCTATGTGAAGGAAGACTACACCAAAGCAATATTAGAAGCACGTAAGGCATTGCAACCAAAGCTTGAGGAGGAACAAAAGAAGGGTAACGTTGCTTACCTAAAAGTGGATAAACTGATAGTTAAGAACCAAACAGATCCACATCGGGAAAAAAGGAAGAGGGACTCATCTTTTTCTCCAATCTTACTACACCTCAGACAAAAAAACTGACATACGTAGCTCCGAAGAAAGCCAATACAACCAATACTTACGAATAAATGGCACATGGGAGATCAAACTCAACGGAAGATAAGACCAATACATAGCAACGACCATACACTCGAAACCGGAACAACATCGGCCATAATAATTCAAACCTGCAACAAACAACAAAGAAAAACACTCCCCCAAGTCGGCTCGTCCCCGTGGGAGAAAATGACCAAAACCCTCCAGGAAAAAATAGAGAACTAGTCCAAAAACAACTACTAATTCGAACCTTTAATGAAAGATCTTCAGCATCCACAAGTAGATACATAGAACTCATGCACTCAATACTTCAATAGAAAAGGTAAAAATTGATTTATTAGGTTTAGCCGAAGTAAGACGATTGGGTTGTAAAATTGAAGAGCATGAAGATTTTATATTTTGCTATATAGGAGAAAGGCCTGGCCTGCATGGACTAGGTTTTTTGATGACGAAAAATACAAAAATAACTTACTAAATTTCTCAAACCTGTCCGAAAGAGTTGCACTACTTAACTGGAACTCAACAATCAAATTATCTCAAGACTTCAAGTGTACGCCATAACTGAAAAAGCATCAAAAGAAGAAATCGATAAATTCTATGATATCCTACAAGACGCGCAAACTCAGGCTGGGGAGAACGTACTAGTCATTGGAGATTTTAATGCCGAAGTGGACATAGCTAAAACAAACGAAGATACGATTTTGGGTAAATTTCGTTACGGAAAAAGGAATGGAACGCAGAGAAAAGCTCATAGAATTTGCTTTCGAACACAAACTTTCGGTTATGAATAGTACACACTTCAAAATGAGACATAATCGCAAATGGACATGGATTTCACCAAACGGAAAAATAAAGAATGAAGTGGACTACATCTTGTCAAATAAGCCAAAAAAAATAAGATAGATAGAAGTACTGCATGGGTTAGAGTACAGCTCTGATCACAGACTGGTTAGAGCCACTTACCTCTTACAAAAATGTAAAAAAAAAACAGAAAGTTATTTAAACCATCTTCAAATACATTTTAAACAGAAGAACAAATAACAGTATATACTAGAAGTTTAGAAAATAATAATAAGAGGAAAATATCTGCAGTGGTGTTGTAGAGAATAAACCAATGAATGAGGGGTTAATGAGAATGGTCAGTGTGGATGAAGTGAGAATAGCAGTGAATGGAATGAAGAATGATAAGGCAATGTGTCCAGACGGTATACCAATTGAATTGTGGAAGTCATTACGGGTAGATGGATGGACTTGATTAGCTTTGTTCTTCAATAAGTTGTTGCTGGAAGAAGCCATACCTGATGAATGGTGCAACAGTTCGTTGGTGGCCATGTTCAAGAACAAAGGTGATGTACTGGAGTGCAACACCTATAGAGGAATAAAGCTAATACCACATAGTATAAAAGCATGGAAAAGTTATTGAAAAGCGGCTGAGAGAAGAGAGTGAAATCTCACAAAACCAGTTCCGTTTTATGCCTGGTCGGAGTACAACGGATGCCCTTTTTCGCTATCCGCGAGCTGTGCGAAAAATACAGAGCTGTGCATAAAAACTTGCACATGGTGTTCGTTGACCTCGAAAAGGCATATGACGGGGTGCCTCGAGAGGTTTTGTGGTGGGCCCTTAAGGAGAAAAGTGTGACTTCCCAGGCACACTTTTCTCATTAAGGGCAACTGTCAACTGCACATCTTATGTGCAGTTGATCCGAGCGATGTACAGTCGATGCAGTACCCAAGTCCAGTCTGCAGTGGGCACCACTGATAGTTTCAGTGTAGCAGTCGCTTTGCACCAGGGATCGGCCCTCAGCCCTTACTTCTTCCTGATGATAATGAACGCTCTGACGTCGGACATCCAGGAAAAGGCTCCCTGGTGTATGCTGTTAGTTAATGACATTGTGCTGGTTGCCGAAAGCGGCTTAGAGGTCCAGAGCAGATTGGAGATGTGGTGGCAAAGACTGGAGAGTGTTTGCCTGAAATTGAACAGAACCAAAACAGAATATCTGTTCTGCGATTTTGGCGGTCTCTCCAGTCCTATGCCTGTAGTTCTCAACGGAACGCCTATACCGATCTGCTCCGACTTTCGGTACCTCGGGTTGCTTGTTCAGGGGGATGGCGATATAGACCGAGACGTTACACGCAGGATCAACTCAGGATGGATGAAACGGCGACAGGTCACTAAAAAGAGTATGTCAACGACATAAAAAAAAGAAAATAAAATCCATGCAAACAAAATCCTCACAAAACCTACATTGGAACTAATGTCAAGACGCTCAGTATAATTGAAAACCAAACAAATAACTAAGGAAATGAAGGAAGAGTTAAGTACGCTATTTAAAAGAACTAACAAGGCTATAAAACAAGACTACGCAGACTACAGAAAACAGATAATAGAAAAAACATGAAACAATATAGGAGCACAAAAAGAGCATATAAACACATAAAAACTGGATACAGACTTTAAAAACAAGAAACTCAGGAACTAACACGAGGAAATATATTATAGACTGTGCACAGAGTTCTACAAAGAGCTAAATAAAAACAATGTTGGAAGTTGTATCAAGCTGTTGTGCAAGCAATATCAAATATATTAGAAATAATAGCGACACTGAACACGAGCCCGCAGAAGTGGTTGCGATGGAGGTAGTACGGCATATTAAAAAACTTAAATCGAAAAAACCTAATGAGGCTTTAAAAATTGGAATTGCTCTGCTAACGCGTCCTCTATCATACTTGTTCAGCAAAATCATAAACACGAGACAAATACCTGAACAACGGAAGAAATCTGATATCATTCTGCTGTACAAAAAAGGTGACCATCAAGATATAGGCATTTAGGCAACTGTCGTCCAATTAGCATATTACTTAGAAGAATCAGTGGAACAATCGAAAATCTTCAACCAGTATAATAATAATAATATTCCACAACTATCACACAACGCCATCTAGTCCCAAGCTAAGCAGAGCTTGTGTTATGGGTACTAGACAACTGATAAACATACTTATATATTTCTAAATACATACATATTATAGATAAATTACACCCAGACACAGAACAAATGATCGTGCTCATTACACAAACATTTGTCCTGGGTGGGAATCGAACCCACGACCTCCGGCATAGCAGTCAGGGTCACTAACCACTAGACCAACAGGCCAGTCTAACAGTGGAACAGGCGGGGTTTCGGTCAGGTTTCGCAACTATAGACCATCTACATGTAACGCGGCAAATAACAGAAAAATACAAGCAGTTTAACAGACCGTTATATGTAGCTTTCAACGACAACGCTAAAGCATTTGATACAATATCACACAATGCGATCCAGGAAGCTCTGAACAAATGTCACGTCCACGAAAAGTACAAAAACATTTTGAAAACATACAAGACAGCAGCACTAGTTGTGTGAATCTAGAGAAACGAGAATCGGAAATACTAATTCTGCGACGAGTGAGGCAAGAATACCCCCTTTCCCCCAGAATTTTATAGCAGTGCTCCAAAACATCTTTGAGGATCTGAAATGGGAAAACGAAGGAATCAAAATGAGTAATCGGTACTTAAGCCACCTCAGATTCGCAGATGACATAGTTCTCTTTGCTGAAAGCAGCAGGAAAATGGAAAAAAATATAAATCTGTTAAGTGAAAAAGTAGGTCTATTGATAAATAAAGATAAAACAAAACTCATGACCAATAGCTACACACACACAATACAACTCAAAGGAAAGACACTTGAATACGTAAATAAATACATATATATCTAGGAAAAGAAATATCATTTGAAGATAGAAACGAAGAAGAAGAGGTAGAACGCCGAATTAATGTGAGCTGGAAGAAATACGGGTCACTCAAAGAGATTATGAAAGGGAAAAATCCGCTCGACCTAAAGAAAACAGTGATGGATACATGCATTCCACCGACTCTAACGTATGCTTGTCAAACAAGAACATAGAAACAAAAATGGATCTTCTGAAAATAAGAAGAATACATAAAATAAGAAGTGAATTTATACGGAACAAGACAAAACTAATTGATGTCCTACACTACAGACTAAGTTTAAAGTGGCGATGGGCGGGCCATGTATCGCGATATAGCGACAAGCGATTGACAGTAGAAGCGACGAGATGGAAAGGACCTAGTGGAAAAAGACGAAAGGGACGACCTATAAAACGATAGACTGACGAAATCATAGCTACAGCGGGAAAAGAGTGGATTGAACGAGCTAAATACAGAGAAAACTGGATCAAACTGGAGGAGGCCTATACCCAAATAGGGGTTCCTATCCAAGAAAGTAGCGCAAGTAAATAACACAAAAAACGACACAGAAAAACATTACGATAAAATCGTGTAAAGTGTAAACAGTGCTTCCTATTATTTATTGATGGCAAGTAGAGCCGATGTCGACTCTATTCTGCCAATGTCAAAAGTAAATTGGATAAGCAAGTATGTGAATAATTTAACTAAAAAGAAATTTGAGAATGGACAGCAACTGTGGACGTAATAAAAATCTAATTAACATTTAATATAACTATTGTCAACACATATGTAATTGTAATACTTACGTGAAGGAAAATTAAGACTAAGTTAGAAGTCACTTCGGCTTACACGAGGACATATATGTGTATAAGTTAAATGAATAATCACTCGGGTTAAATTCGTTGTTCTAACGTTTCATGATAAACACGTGCGGCAAATGCGTGTACCTATTCACTTTCAGTGATAACTTCTGGATGATTTTTCATCCAACCTAAGCACTTTTCTTTTTTGCTCTGTGTACTTGTAGGCCAGGACTCCTTAACTTCCTTGAAATTATTCATCAGAGTTTGTTTTTCTACTGCACGAAACTCCACTTGAGCTCGTTTCGTTCTCTTTTTCTTAGACAACGATGAGGGTCCACGTTTTTTTTGCCGTTGGCTTTGGTCAGACTCCGAACTTACATGTTGTAAGCCACTCGGGCCCGCACTGGGATCACCCATAGTTCAACAAAACTTTAAGGTTTGTACACTGTGTACAAAAAACGAAATAACAACACTAAAACTGAAAATAAAACATTCAGCAATATCAAAAAAAGCGCGGCATTTACGAGTTTTAACAAGTGCATGAGAATCACAGCACAGAACTTTACTAACGTCAATTTGACAGACGACAACCCCGAGACTGTCCAACATATGAAGGGATTAGGCATAGATAGGCATTAGGTAGGGGGTTAGGGGGTTGGGTTGGGTTGGGTAGGGGGTGGGGGGGGGGGTTGGGTAGGGTTTGGGGGTTAGGTAGTAGGGATTAGGCATTGGGTTTAGGCATTTTAACAAATTTTAATTTAGTAGTAGTAGTCAAACGAAAAACGTTTCCGGTATTGGTTGGCCCCTGCTTTTTAGCATTGACACTAATTTTAAATTGGAATGACATAATATAACTAAATGGAAGCCACAAAATGTCATAAGATAAATAGTTATAATGGTTACAATCGAGTGTGACAGCTGCTGTAGGTATAAATAGACGTTTATCGTAACTGTAACATGTTTATTGTAGCTTTGTTACAAAGTGTGCATTATAAATAACCTTAAATTCTGTCTAATGCTATTTATAGATGCAAGTTTCATATAATGTGCGTAACTTATTACTTATACTGTTTTATTCCGCGGCTAATACGTCCACAACTAAACAGGAATATATACGTAGTCTCGAAAATTAGGGACTTAGAAAAAGTTCAATCGTCGATAGACGTCGATTACGTCACAGGATTTCAAGGCCAAGGCCATCCCGAGTCAATGACCTGATTATATAATCGGTTACGTAAGGGGTCATTCCTATGGCATGACCTTGGTTATTGCGTCATTTTATTCAGGATGAATTTAATTGCTGAATATATTGCTCATTGTATAATATATGAAGTATACTTATTTGAAGTATCATAGGTCGAATTGACATCATGATCTATAGCTTTTCAAACACTGAATTAAAATTTTGAACTGACCCAGGAGTAAAGGATACACAGTTTGTCTCATACTCCCTTAATTATGTGGGATTTATTTTGGCGGAAGATGATGAAATCTATCGTAGATACAGTTGAAATGTTATTAAAAAACAACGTCGAGTAGCTATGGGACAATCCAAACCGATAAAGTCACAAAACCAGGAAGTTTTTCAAAATTTTCCTCTTAAAAATAGTTCGGATTCGTCGAATTAACTATAAAAAATATTAACAAACAAAGAAAAATTGGCACGTGTACTTGGTGTGTATCGGTTGCTGTAGGTACGAGTATACCTAATATACGCATTCCGTAGGTATTGTAAACATATTTGGCTTTTAGGTAGTTTCTTTAAATTTTATTTTATTATTGCAAAAGTTAACAATTCATAATTACATACATATATAAGTTAAAAACAGAAAACTCTAGAAGAAATTAATCAAATGAACTTTTTGATCAGTGACTGCAACAATGCAAGGTTTCTTGTCAACTTCCAAAACAGTCAAATCAAGAATCGGCTCTGTGTCAACCTCAATCTTCTTTGAATGTTTGATCCTCTCTTCCAGCTCCATCACATGGCCGTAGTGAGGAATATAAAGCAAATGAATGGAACCATCTTCCAGACCAAACATCAGAATTTGAGCGTGCAGTGCTATTGACTTGACGTTGCATCCGAAATGCTGGCTCAAGTTGTACTCGTGCCAAATGTCTTCGTAGTAATTGGTCGACCCAATACAGTTTTTGCCGATTCCAAAGAAGAATGTAACTGTCGGCATAGTCAACATTTGTAAAGAAACGCCCAAATTTACCGGCAAGCAATTCCTATCTTTTTCTTGTTGCAATATGAACTCAATCAACTTTCCCCCTTCTAACACCCCGCAGTACAGAAACAGTACTGTGCTATGTTTCTCCCACACTATTGCTGTCATATTTCTTCCGTCAACAGCATGCGCAATAAGTTGTTGGTCGTCCCTTAGTTCTAAATCTAGCGTCGGGCCAGGTAATATATGGTTACCAACTCTCTCATACGAGGTTAGTATTCCTCCCGCATCGCCTATGCAGAAATGCCGACATTCTCCAGAGCTGATGATGTTGGCGAAGAAACCATCGGTGGCGATCTCAATTTTGTTCTGCAGGTCCCAAAACTTCAAGGCGTAGTCGTGGCCTACAGATACAACCAGTACGTCGCCATAGGAATACCAAAATTCGACCTGAATTATGTAGGTGCCGTGGTTTGCTAAGTAAAATGGCTGACTTATGTTATCGATAGTGTAACTTGCAATCAAACCATTATGAAAAGCAATTGCTATGTACTTATCAAAGGTACAGATACACGAAATATTCCTGGAAGACGTTGGGACGATGGTGTCCTTCGTGTGCGGATTTACCAAAACCTTCTGCCATTTCTTGTAAGACAAATAAGTCCCTCGCCACAGAACCGGGTCGTGAACATCCATCCAATGGGACACCAGCTCATAGGGATAGGCCCGCTGCATTGTCATCTCCAGGCACTCGTACAAAAAACTTTCTCCACTCCGAGTTTTTGTTTAAGAGGTATTCTATCAGGTCATAAAATTGATGGCATACCAACCTTAGTTCCATCAACCTCGGTCTGTCTATCCTTTTGAATATTTCCAACCATATTTCGTTCGGAAGGGTCACCTCTCCCATTGGAACCTAAATTGACAAACCAAATGTGTCTAATGTGAACAAACTATAGAGTAGTCACTTCTATTTATAGGTATGTATAACCGAACCGGCTTACCCGAAACATTATTATGTGTATGTATAAATAAAATAAATAAATAATCACTATTAAATTCGTTGTTTTAACGTTTCTTGATAAACAACAAATTAAATGATTTATAAATGCGAAAATTACAATATAAACAAACCGAGAACTAACCAAAGTACGGCAAGTGCGTGTGTTCACTTTCAGTGATAACGGCTACCTACTCATAGACGAATATATATTATGTACCTACTTGGCTGGTCCCATGCGTCATGCGTAGGGCCGAGCGGCACACGAATTTCGGCGGAAACTGTCGATCGTCACCAGTACAATTTTTATGGGAAGAAATAGTATAAAACTATAATTTCAAGCGTTACACCGAATTAAGAAAAATATAGGCGGTACGGAACTCAAATACCCTACAAAAAGTTTAGGTTTGTAGTAACTCATTGTCATCCTGTTGACTGGGGGCCAGGCTCAACGTAGGGTTGCCAAATTTTTGGTCACTTCATACTTGGTCGGTTTTTTTTTATTAATTTCAATGAACATAATAACAGTAAACGTTATATTTTTGGGTTATGACAATGGGTATACATGACTGGTCCTAATAGAGTAAAGATTGTGAAAAACGAGTATTTTGGCGTACTCTATTAGTTTTAGAGTACGGTTGGCAACCCTAGGCTCAGGTCAAGACTTGACCTGAGCCTGGCCCCAAAAAAAGGGTTGATAAGAAATCACGTTTTAGGCATTTTGAGCGTTCCAATTTGCGCGAAATCTTGTAAGTGAAAAAATAATTTAAAAATTGACGAGTTTTTTTGGCGTTTGGAATTACAAATTTCGACAACGAAAAGGTCGCTGGTCTATCACGCCAGGACTGATGAACGGATCTGATTGTTTAGCAGAGAGAAAGATTATAGTCTAGAATGACACATAGGCTATTATTAATTTATAAAGGAGGAAGTACTAGTTCCACGCGGTTGAAGCCGCTGGCAGAAACTAGTATTTAATATAGGATATTTAACTTTTTTGATGACATTTTAATACGAACTCGTAGTCCGGAAACTCGTCGTGCTGTTAAATACCAAACACATACAGTCGAACATAGAACCTCCTCCTTTTTCGAAAGTCGGTTAAAAAGCCTGTGTCGGCGAGCTTTGTGTCTCTTTGACTCGCACGGCAAACGTGAGTCAGTTCATCAGAAAGAGAATGCTCATCAGTTGCGCCCGAAAGATTGACGGAGTAGGTACGCCGTTGTTTTGTAATGCTAACGTTTTAAAGATCAAATTTGCGTGTCTGTATTATTATTGTATTTGTTCATCAAATCCTCGAGCACTTGTCTGATAAGCTCATACAACTTGAATAAACCTTAATGTTACATGCAGAGGGTCCAAATTCGTTTGTTTTTAGGGTGGGTTAGATAATGCTGACAACAGACTGTACCTATTCACTTTCAGTGATAACTTCTGGATGATTTGTCATCCAACCTAAGCATTTTTCATTTTTGCTCTGTGTACTTGCAGGCCAGGACTCCTTAACTTCCTTGAAATTATTCATCAGAGTTTGTTTTTCTACTGCACGAAACTCCACTTGAGCTCGCGTCGTTCTCTTTTTTAACCGACTTCAAAAAAAGGAGGAGGTTCTCAATTCGAATGTGTGTTACCTCATAACTTTTTACTAGCTGAACCGATTTTGATGATTTTTTTTTGTTGGAAAGATGGTGCTTCACATGTAGTCCCACTTTAATTTGGTGAAGATCTGATGAAGAAGTTCGGAGATACACAATGGAACTCTTCAATAAATAATAGCAAACCTTCCAAAATTGCTGCAATCGCATGTCTGTATATTGTTTTCACCACTTCACAACATTATATCACGCGGATATGCTCTAAAGGGGTATACAGATTCGTACAGTTCACGCTGATACACCCTGATTTCACCAACTATGTTCAACTTTCCTATTTTTGGGGCTATCATTTCGGGCATAACTTTACTATTAATTTAGTTTTAGAATGGGGTACAACAACTAAAAAGTGAAAAATAAAAAACTTTTTACAAAAAAAAATTCAACCGACTTCAATAAATAATACTAAAAAATGCAAAATAACTTTAATTTCGGAAGTCGGTGTCAAATAACGAAGAAACCAAACTAGAAACACCGACTTCCGAAATTAAAGTTATTTTGCATTTTTTAGTATTATTTATTGAAGTCGGTTGAATTTTTTTTGTAAAGTTTTCTTAGACAACGATGAGGGTCCACGTTTTTTTTGCCGTTGGCTTTGGTCAGACTCGGAACTTACATATTGTAAGCCACTCGGGCCCGCACTGGGATCACCCATAGTTCAACAAAACTTTAAGGTTTGTACACTGTGTACAAAAAACGAAATAACAACACTAAAACTGAAAATAAAACATTCAGCAATATCAATAAAAAAAGCGCGGCATTTACGAGTTTTAACAAGTGAATCAGAATCACAGCACAGAACTTTACTAACGTCAATTTGACAGACGACAACCGCGAGACTGTCCAACACATAGATGTATAATTCTATAGATTGGCAATGTCATCAATCGAACGAGACCAAAAACCATTGATTTAAGTGTGCGTAAATTGTGAATGTGTGCATAGATAGCGTTGTACGACTTGTTCTTGCGATATCGATAATTACATCTTTCTAATATTATGTTATGGATAAGAAGTGCATTTCTTCTGTGTAATACAGTATTTAAATTTAGAATAATAAATGTAGCTGCTTTACCTATTAAGCTGAGCAGCGGTACAATTCTTCATGGCCCGGTTGGTATTTAATATTTTTGGTTATACAAAGTTGATACGACAGAGGGGCTTTCCTTTAAACTGCCTATACTAGGTACTATTTTCAAGCTCTGTACCAAAAATCAATTAAATCGGAGCAGTAGTTTAGTCACAAACGATTTTTTAAGTTTTGGCCTCGTTTGAACACGATGTATCTTTCCTAACAGCTGATTATGTCTATACGCACAGGTCATGCACCTTAAAACGATAAATCTGAGTATAACCTACGATACGACGCGTTGTTGCCGTTCTCACGCAAGTCACAAGTACATTTTCGCTATAAGATGGCAATGCAAACAAGGATAATGGGTATAAAGTATGGTATAAAGGGTGGTTGCGTTTTACTCTGAATTGTAAGCTATTTAGTTTGTTTGAAAAAAAAAAAACCTCATTTATTATTATTTTTATACCGTATCGAATTAATACTAAACACGTATAGTATACGTAGTTTAATTTAATGCCCCTCTGTCACATCAACGTTGTATAACTGATGGTCTCATTAGATTTTTTTAGTAAACTACCCTATTGTTCAAATTTCAATAGGTCCATGGAGCACTGATGGTTTCCTACGCAATAATGCTGCTGGCATGCCACTAACCCTCATTTAGCAGGAAGATTTGAGCGAGATGACACAGCAAAGTATTTATAAAAAAGAAAAATAACTGCTGGGAATGAAACTGATGCCGTAAATATATGTTTGCAATGTTTCTCTGTCTGAGTAAAACGCAATTTCTATTAGAAAGATTCTAAAATTTACAAGAGTATTTTGAGCGTGGCACGCCGTGTCACTAAGTTAGCGGCCATAAAAGTAACATCTACAGGAAAATAGTGAAATAAAAAACACTTAAAAAGAAAATAGCTTTATTAATCACATAATTAATGTACATAATGATAACAATGTTGAAATGTCGATAACAACAAAAAACCAAGCCCTCGTATTTCTCTATTTGTTATTTCTGAAATTAGTCGGTTTTAGACATGCTAATTAATCTAAGTAATAAATAACATAATTTTTTCACCTTATTTTGCTTACAGCCGGCTCCTTTGTGAATTCTGATTGCAGAAATAACGATGTAAACAAACAATAAACTTACTTGTGAAACGAGTAATCCTGAGGATTTTTATTTTTGCAAGATTCACATCCTAGTACTGCACAAGAAACCATCGCAATACAGTTCTTAAATCAGATGTTATTACTATATTCACTGAAATAATTGTCGAAACACTTGTATGCACATTTACCAAGGGCCCTACAGGGCCTTAGCAAATACGTGTTTGGTCCTGTTGACAGCGTGTTGCTTTTTCTCTTTCTAACACAGCAAAGTTCCGTTAAGAGCGGGAGCTCTCTTTCACTCTTAAGCCCAATCTACGGAGTATATACTACATCTATGGTCCAACATATGAAGGGATTAGGCATAGATTATACACTTAAACAAATTTTAATTTAGTAGAATAGTCAAACGAAAAACGTTCCCGGTATTGGTTGGCCCCTGCTTTTTAGCATTGACACTGTAATTTTAAATTGGAATGACTATAACTAAATGGAAGCCACAAAATGTCATAAGATAAATAGTTATAATGGTTACAATCGAGTGTGACAGCTGCTGTAGGTATAAATAGACGTTTATCGTAACTGTAACATGTTTATTGTAGCTTTGTTACAAAGTGTGCATTATAAATAACCTTAAATTCTGTCTAATGCTATTTATAGATGCAAGTTTCATATAATGTGCGTAACTTATTACTTATACTCTTTTATTCCGCGGCTAATACGTCCACTACTAAACAGGAATATATACGTAGTCTCGAAAATTAGGGACTTAGAAAAAGTTCAATCAGGACGTCGATGACGTCACAGGATTTCAAGGCCAAGGCCATCCCGAGTCAATGACCTGATTATATAATCGGTTACGTAAGGGGTCATTCCTATGGCATGACCTTGGTTATTGCGTCATTTTATTCAGGATGAATTTAATTGCTGAATATATTGCTCATTGTATAATATATGAAGTATACTTATTTGAAGTATCATAGGTCGAATTGACATCATGATCTATAGCTTTTCAAACACTGAATTAAAATTTTGAACTGACCCAGGAGTAAAGGATACACAGTTTGTCTCATACTCCCTTAATTATGTGGGATTTATTTTGGCGGAAGATGATGAAATCTATCGTAGATACAGTTGAAATGTTATTAAAAAACAACGTCGAGTAGCTATGGGACAATCCAAACCGATAAAGTCACAAAACCAGGAAGTTTTTCAAAATTTTCCTCTTAAAAATAGTTCGATTCGTCGAATTAACTATAAAAAATATTAACAAACAAAGAAAAATTGGCACGTGTACTTGGTGTGTATCGGTTGCTGTAGGTACGAGTATACCTAATATACGCATTCCGTAGGTATTGTAAACATATTTGGCTTTTAGGTAGTTTCTTTAGATTTTATTTTATTATTGCAAAAGTTAACAATTCATAATTACATACATATATAAGTTAAAAACAGAAAACTCTAGAAGAAATTAATCAAATGAACTTTTTGATCAGTGACTGCAACAATGCAAGGTTTCTTGTCAACTTCCAAAACAGTCAAATCAAGAATCGGCTCTGTGTCAACCTCAATCTTCTTTGAATGTTTGATCCTCTCTTCCAGCTCCATCACATGGCCGTAGTGAGGAATATAAAGCAAATGAATGGAACCATCTTCCAGACCAAACATCAGAATTTGAGCGTGCAATGCTATTGACTTGACGTTGCATCCGAAATGCTGGCTCAAGTTGTACTCGTGCCAAATGTCTTCGTAGTAATTGGTCGACCCAATACAGTTTTTGCCGATTCCAAAGAAGAATGTAACTGTCGGCATAGTCAACATTTGTAAAGAAACGCCCAAATTTACCGGCAAGCAATTCCTATCTTTTTCTTGTTGCAATATGAACTCAATCAACTTTCCCCCTTCAAACACCCCGCAGTACAGAAACAGTACTGTGCTATGTTTCTCCCACACTATTGCTGTCATATTTCTTCCGTCAACAGCATGCGCAATAAGTTGTTGGTCGTCCCTGAGTTCTAAATCTAGCGTCGGGCCAGGTAATATATGGTTACCAACTCTCTCATACGAGGTTAGTATTCCTCCCGCATCGCCTATGCAGAAATGCCGACATTCTCCAGAGCTGATGATGTTGGCGAAGAAACCATCGGTGGCGATCTCAATTTTGTTCTGCAGGTCCCAAAACTTCAAGGCGTAGTCGTGGCCTACAGATACAACCAGTACGTCGCCATAGGAATACCAAAATTCGACCTGAATTATGTAGGTGCCGTGGTTTGCTAAGTAAAATGGCTGACTTATGTTATCGATAGTGTAACTTGCAATCAAACCATTATGAAAAGCAATTGCTATGTACTTATCAAAGGTACAGATACACGAAATATTCCTGGAAGACGTTGGGACGATGGTGTCCTTCGTGTGCGGATTTACCAAAACCTTCTGCCATTTCTTGTAAGACAAATAAGTCCCTCGCCACAGAACCGGGTCGTGAACATCCATCCAATGGGACACCAGCTCATAGGGATAGGCCCGCTGCATTGTCATCTCCAGGCACTCGTACAAAATGGCGTTAAAGGCTAACTTTTTCCACTCCGAGTTTTTATTTAAGAGGTATTCTATCAGGTCATAAAATTGATGGCATACCAACCTTAGTTCCATCAACCTCGGTCTGTCTATCCTTTTGAATATTTCCAACCATATTTCGTTCGGAAGGGTCACCTCTCCCATTGGAACCTAAATTGACAAACCAAATGTGTCTAATGTGAACAAACTATAGAGTAGTCACTTCTATTTATAGGTATGTATAACCGAACCGGCTTACCCGAAACATTATTATGTGTATGTATAAATAAAATAAATAAATAATCACTATTAAATTCGTTGTTTTAACGTTTCTTGATAAACAACAAATTAAATGATTTATAAATGCGAAAATTACAATATAAACAAACCGAGAACTAACCAAAGTACGGCAAGTGCGTGTGTTCACTTTCAGTGATAACGGCTACCTACTCATAGACGAATATATATTATGTACCTACTTGGCTGGTCCCATGCGTCATGCGTAGGGCCGAGCGGCACACGAATTTCGGCGGAAACTGTCGATCGTCACCAGTACAATTTTTATGGGAAGAAATAGTATAAAACTATAATTTCAAGCGTTACACCGAATTAAGAAAAATATAGGCGGTACGGAACTCAAATACCCTACAAAAAGTTTAGGTTTGTAGTAACTCATTGTCATCCTGTTGACTGGGGGCCAGGCTCAACGTAGGGTTGCCAAATTTTTGGTCACTTCATACTTGGTCGGTTTTTTTTTATTAATTTCAATGAACATAATAACAGTAAACGTTATATTTTTGGGTTATGACTATGGGTATACATGACTGGTCCTAATAGAGTAAACATTGTGAAAAACGAGTATTTTCGCGTACTCTATTAGTTATACAAATTATAGAGTACACCTACATGAAATAGAGTTACAATACTCTATTTTAGAGTACGGTTGGCAACCCTAGGCTCAGGTCAAGACTTGACCTGAGCCTGGCCCCAAAAAAAGGGTTGATAAGAAATCACGTTTTAGGCATTTTCAGCGTACCAATTTGCGCGCAATTTTGTACGTGAAAAAATAATTTAAAAATTGACGAGTTTTTTTGGCGTTTGGAATTACAAATTTCGACAAAGAAAAGGTCGCTGGTCTATCACGCCAGGACTGATGAACGGATCTGATTGTTTAGCAGAGAGAAAGATTATAGTCTAGAATGACACATAGGCTATTATTAATTTATAAAGGAGGAAGTACTAGTTCCACGCGGTTGAAGCCGCTGGCAGAAACTAGTATTTAATATAGGATATTTAACTTTTTGGATGACATTTTAATACGAACTCGTAGTCCGGAAACTCGTCGTGCTGTTAAATACCAAACACATACAGTCGAACATAGAACCTCCTCCTTTTTCGAAAGTCGGTTAAAAAGCCTGTGTCGGCGAGCTTTGTGTCTCTTTGACTCGCACGGCAAACGTGAGTCAGTTCATCAGAAAGAGAATGCTCATCAGTTGCGCCCGAAAGTTTGACGGAGTAGGTACGCCCACGTCTCGCTGATGATAGTACTCGGTTCCCAGAAATGAGGGTGAACTAGAGTCGATAAGTAAAAACAAATAATATATATTGGGTTCGAATTGTTTGAAATTGCATTCTTCGAGCTCCTGTTGAGAAAAGCGTAAAAAAACCGGTCAAGTGCGTATCGGACTTCGCACATTTAGGGTTCCGTACCAAATGAGGGAAATATCAAAAAAAAAAACTGATTTATCAATGTATTAGTATTTGTTAGTAAAATATAATAATAATAGTATAAGCCAATGGCTTAATAGCCACGAGCCTCGACCAACACCTCAGGAGGCTCTCGTTAGGCGGCTGGATCAAGGGCTTGATTCAGAAAGCAGTACTTCTGGACACGGCTCGCATTGTCAGGCGGATCCTCTCTCTAGAGCTCTGACCGCCGGTAGCTTGGACCCTGTTCCCGATACCGGTGGGATACTATTTTTTATATTTTTAAATGTTTTTTTTTATCCTTTGTATTTAAATATTTAAAAATGTAAATAATATGTCTATAAAAAGGAATAAACGGAATAATAATAATATTCCACAACTATCACACAACGCCATCTAGTCCCAAGCTAAGCAGAGCTTAGTATATACGTAGTATATCACCAAAATTCAAGTTCAAAGGTCAATGGGAAGATAAAAAATGTTCGTAACAAAATTTTGTGACACACGACGGACACGTGAGTGGACAGCAATAAGGCTTCGTTTGGAACCTTTGGGTCCAAAACCAAAAAAAAATGGGTCATAGTTATAAATAAAAAAAACCGGCCGTACCATATGAAGGAAACCAATGTTTTGGTGTTTGTTAGTAAAATATACGTAATAATAAACATTATCACTAAATTTCAAGTTCATAGGTCAATGGGTAGTTAATAAATTCTTTCGAACAAAATTTTATAACAGACGTCCACACGTGAGTGACAGCAATAGGGCTCCGTTTGGCCCCTTCGGGTACGGAACCCTAAAAGCTGGCCAAGTGCGTGTCGGATTTCGAACATTAAGAGTTGCGTACCAAATAATGCTATTTGTTAGTAAAGTATAGGTACGTAATAATAAACATTATCACCAAATTTCAAGTTCATAGGTGAATGAAAAGTTAAAAAATTGTTCGTAACAAAATTTTGTGACAGACGACGGACAGACAGACAGACAGACGGACACGTGAGTGACAACAATAGGGCTCCGTTTGGACACTTCGGGTACGGAACCCAAGAAAAAATGGGCCGTAGTTATAAAGAAAAAAATATCCATGTGCTTAGTTTAAACACTGATTAGCAAGTTCTTAATTAAAAAAATCTATGGATTACATTTATGGCCTACGCAGACCAGGACGGAATGGCAAAGGATTTAAATTTTTGCCAAAGGAAATTCAAACTTATCTAGTAGGAATACGACATAAATTCCAATGTTTTAAATTGATGCCGTGGCATCGAGAAATCTCTTTTGATGCCGCGGCAACAATTTAAAACATTGGAATTTATGTCGTATTTCTACTAGATAAGTTTGAATGTCCTTTGGCAAAAATTTAAATCCTTTGCCATTCCGTGGCCTTTAGAATCCGCTTATCAATATTTAAACTAAAATATGGTCAGCGAGTCTGAGTTACTTCAACTAAATAGCTTGGACGAATGAAAACATTCTAGTTGTTCAAAGAAGACGAAAAACATTAAATAGTATTGTGGTGGTTGGTACCTACTAATGGAAACAAATCTTTTTTTCTTTTACCTGTTGTCTAAGTTTTTAAATGGCTGCAGTAAACGTTTTTATTTATTAATCATTTATGAGGAGCTCGTGGCTAAAGTAATAACAGTCGCACGGGTCGATCCATCAGGTTAAGCTGCGCTTGCCGGGGTTGGTCACCCATCCATGCGGATGGGTGACCATCTTTACATACCGAGACTCCTCCGTACCTCGGAAAGCACATTAAGCCGTTGGTCCCGGCTGTCAATCGTGGATCTTTGACAGTCGTTATGGGTCGTCAGAAGCCCGAAAGTCTGACAACCAGTCTTACCAAGGGGTATCGTGTTACTCAGTAACTGGGTTGTGGAGGTCAGATAGTCAGTCGCTCCATGTAAAATACTGGTATTCAGCTGCATCCGGTTAGAAACCCATCTATATGTATAAAAATGAATCACTATTTCCTTGGTCACGGCATCACGCGTGAATGGTTGGACCGATTTCGCTAATTCTTTTTTTTTGTTGTGTTTGTTATTATCAGGAGAAGGTTCTTAAGAAACAAAAAATTAAAAAAGTTGCGTGGAAAATTAGAAAATTTCAGAAAACTTGACGACTAATTTTCGCGCGTTTGACAGTTTACAATTCATAGCTGACCATGATTCATGGCTGGCCTGTTGGTCTAGTGGTTAGTGACCCTGTCTGCTATGCCGGAGGTCGTGGGTTCGATTCCCACCCAGGACAAATGTTTGTGTAATGAGCACGATCATTTGTTCTGTGTCTGGGTGTAATTTATCTATAATATGTATGTATTTAGAAATATATAAGTATGTTTATCAGTTGTCTAGTACCCATAACACAAGCTCTGCTTAGCTTGGGACTAGATGGCGTTGTGTGATAGTTGTGGAATATTATTATTATTATTATTATTATAGCTAAGACAGGACAACGTCTGTCGGGTCAGCTAGTCTAAAATATATCTAGTTTACTAAAAAATACCAAAATATAGATAAATCAGATTTTTTCTTTGATAATTTCTTCATTGATAAGAACCCCTAAATGTGTGAAGTCCGACACGCACTTGGCCGGTTGTGGCGGTGTGGTTTTTAACATTCACGCGGTAATTTTACATTGGAATGAAACAATTTAACTAAATGAAAGCCACATAATTTCATAAGATAAATGGTTACAATTAAGTGTGACAGTGACAGCTGCTGCATGAATAGATTATAATAAATTCGCTGTCTATCCTATCAGCTGTAACATTGTGTATTGTACCTACTTTTATTACAAAGTGTGCATTAAAAAAAACCTTTTTATCTTCTGTCTAACTCCGCAATGATTTTGAAAGCCCTATCCAACGATAGGTACTCCACTCAATAAGATAGGCGAGAAAAATGTCATGCCCACTTTATGTACGGGAGCTACCATAAAAAAATATTGTTCAATATATTTTTATTTCGTTATCATCGCGTGATTAGGTAATATATATATCTATGCAAAATTGCAACTTTCTAGTACTAACAGTCTCTTATATATGCCTCGGACGGACAGACGGACAGATCTAAACTATACCTAAGGGTTTCTTGGTCTTTCTCTCGCGCCCGGCCCTGGTTCAGGCCATGGCACGGAGCGAGAGGGAATGTGAGGCAGTCTCCGCCTTCTGCAAAGCAGTAATGCTAGCGAAGCCGGAGGCGGGACGCGTGAGGGAAGCTCAATGGAGTGGCCCTCACGGCCCCGCCTGCTACCACCGCAGGAGAGCTACTGGACGTAGGACGTCGCGAGACGATCTCCGGCCACCGTAGATCCTGGCGACGGGTCGATGGCGCGTAGTGTTCCACGCGCGCCTCAAAGACATGTCAGCCACCACTGACGGAGCCCATCGTGGCCGGTGCCTGCATGCCTAGAGGTAGCGGATAAATTTTGAAAATGAGTTACCGCACCCCTGGGCACTCAGGTAAGGAAGGAACAGGGGTGGGTTTTAGTCAGTAAGAGTCTGACACGCCCTCCCGCTCCACCCAGAGCGGGAGAAGTCATCGGATGATTTACCACCCCCACAAAAAATAAGTGTTTCTTGGTCTTAGGACTACGAACAAGTCCTAACAAGGCCAAGAAACCCTAAAAAGATTGCCGTTGTGGGAGATCCGGATGGAACGAAGCTCACGAATACGAAGAGGCACAATACAATAAATTCACTACGATAGAATAATTAATAGAAAAAAAAAAACGTCATGACGGTCGAAGTATAACTCTTTTTCGTCATAGCTCTCATTCAGAAAGTCGGTACAAGAGCGGTTGCGCACTACGTCCGATACTTATCCGTGAACGTGACGGTCCGGCGTGGCCGTAGAACAATTTGTATGGTAGGTTACGCACTACCGATCCGAGTTTTCTATAGATCAGTATTTTGACGGATAAGTATCGGACGTAGTGCGCAAACGCTCTGAGGCTTCAATCAGGGCTTGTGCGGTGGCGACGGCGGGTATGACGCTAGCGCGACGAGACGGACCGGCTCAAGCCGGCTCTCTATTATTTTACCCTGAGGAAATACGTCTATTTTTGAATTCAGAATTCGAGATGATTATCAAACAAACTGAATGACAAAGTTACTTAAAAATCCAACTTAAAATATACAGCGCTAGTCGAATTATAAATTGAAGTAGTACCGCCAGTTCTACAGTTCTACCCCCGCTAAAACAACTCGCGATGCACTGCGCAACCAGCCGCGCCTTCACTCTAGACAAGGATAAGGACTAACGTGTGAAAAGGAATCTTTTTAGCCAGTTCATGTTATCACTTGCAGGCTGCCCTAGACCAGCTGTGCCCCCTGGGCGTGCAGGTGGAGGCGCGCGACCGCGAGTGGATCGAGGCGCAGCGCATGGCCGCCTTCCTCGCCGTGGCCAAGGGCTCGTGCGACACGCCCATGTTCCTCGAGTGCTCTTACAAGGGCGCCGGCCCCAACCTGCCGACCGTGCTGCTGGCGGCTAAAGGAGTCACCTTCGACAGGTATCATTTATTCTATCATATAGTTTACAATTTTCCTTAGCATATTTGGTTTGTACGCAAATTAGCACCAGTCTTTTAGCTCAATTGCGTTCAAATACAACTTTTTCATTGATCTGCCTCGGTCCATCGTATGCGCAACGAAATGTTGCCATTTTTAACATGATATTTATTTATAATTATTTTTGTACCCTTGTACGAATGAGATTTATGTCAAACAGAAAACGCCGGTTTGGGCTCCGCTCGCCTCTTTTATCTTGCCCCTTTCGATTAAAATGTTCCACTTATCCCGTTTTTTATTATTTTGATGCAGTGATTCGCCCCTTTTTTTTTGTGGGGTGGGAAATCATCCAATGACTTCTCCCGCTCTAGGGTGGAGCGGGAGGGCGTATCAGACTCTTACTGACTAAAACCCACCCCTGTTCCTTCCTGCCCTTAGTGCCCGGGGGCGAGGTAACTCTGTTTCGAATTTATCCTCAACCCCGAGCAGGCATCGGCCATGACGGGCCCCGTCTTCATTGCTGACAACTCTTTGAGGCGCGAGTGGAACACTACGCGCCGTCGACTCTCGGGCCTGGTGCTGATCGGACGGCGAGCTACCCATTACTCGCCGTCCGCAGGCCCGGGTAGTGGTTCGCCCCTTAGGGGCGAGTGGAAAATTGACATTTAAATAATAATTTTGATTTATCGATTTGTCCCTTGCGGCATTTCCTTCGAAATTTAACCAAGAAAGGTACAGTTACACAGAAAAATGCACACGTTAAGAATAACGCCATGTTTGATTACTTTAATAACTCGTATCTGTAATCTCACCGGAGTATTCATCGAAATTCCTCGAAACGCACCGGCGATGAAACATTGAGAAGAGCATGAAAGATTCGTATTAAATGACGTTTTAAAATTCAATTGTCCTGTTTATTTATTAAAACTACCAGGGAAGCAAAAATTAACTGGATCTAGGTGCCTAAGCGACTGACAACTTAGCTCAATAATGGTAAAAATACAGGTTTTGAAATTGAATCATTTGTTGTTTTGAAAAGTACCAGGCTGACAAAAATGAACAGAAAATAGACGCCTACATGGTCTCACTAAGTTGTGCACCGACGACGATTAAACACAAAGAGGATTATAAAGTATTCACTATGTATCGATAGAAGTCTTAGTCCTAGTTCCAGTTCATTCCTGCTTTCCTGGTAGTTCTAATAAATAAACAATTAGGACAGTTGAATTTTAAAACTTCTATATTTAAAAACTTAAGAGTGCTGACAGTACTTTTAACTTACTAACAATCGACAGCGCTTTGACGTATCTAATATTCAAGGGGGCGAGTAGATAGACTTAAGCAATTAGGGGCAAGATCCAAGGGGCGAGCCGAGCCCAAACCAAAACGAGTGCTTTTGCCCTGTCTCGCTCATGACTCTCTCTTCTTTTACCGTCACACATCTGGTTATACACGCACGATGGTTGCGAGTACTGAGAACTGGCGTTTCTGAAGATCATCACCAATAAGATCCGTGTATGTGCTGTATTCCTTGACACACATGTATTATATGTTGTGCAGCGGAGGCCTGTGCCTGAAGGACGCCGCCGCGATGTCGGAGAACCGCGGCAGCATGGCGGGCGCCGCCGTCGTGCTCGCCGCCTTTGACATCATCGCCAGGCTGCAGGTGAGTGACGGGGCTCCTGGGGCCGGGCTGCCAGGGTCGCGGGCGTGCTTGTAGCAGTCACCTCGGCAGCATGGCGGGCGTTTATGTCACCTGATGGTAAGTGACGCTGTGGAGGAGCTCGTAGCTAAAGTAATAACAGCCGCACGGGTTGATCCATCAGGTTAAGGTACGTATGTACGCCGTACGGGTTGGTCCATGGATGAGGGTGACCAAGGGGTATTCTGTTACCCAGTTACTGGGTTGTGGAGGTCAGATAGGCAGTCGCTCCATGTAAAATACTGGTATTCAGCTGCATCCGGTTAGACTGGAAGCCGACCCCAAGATAATTGGGAAAAGGCGCGGACAGATTGATTTTTTGATTGGTAAGCGACGCTATGGTTGACGATGAAGAACGCTTGCCTAGAATTAACCCAATTCACTCTTTGACTTTAATACACCCAGGTTGTAGCTATTAGGAAACACAGACTCATTCATCAAAACATATCCTAGTATCATCCCATCCATGCATAAAATGCTAGCCAACCTACGAGTCTTTAAAACTGACCATAAGATTGTTTGATTCCAGTTGCCCATCAATGTGGCGGGAGTGATCCCGATCTGTGAGAATATGGTGAGCGGCCAGTGCCTGAAGGTCGGCGACGTCGTCACGGCTCTCAACGGACTGTCCATCCAGGTGAGCGGTGACCCTAATAGTGTAAGAGGCCGGAGCCCCCAGACCTTATATTATTATATTTGTGATAATTCCAATCTCGGTGAAGGGGTTCCAGGAGTCCATAGCACAGGGTATCCTAGTTTGGATTCCTGACTTCCACAAATCTTTGTATCTTTAATATTTTGTAACACTTCTGAATTGTATTTTGTGGGGAAAAAAAAATCTTTATTATTATTACTGTTACGTCGACCGTATTACACTGGAACGTTCGAGAATGTGGTCGAAGTTTGCAGAAGTTTCCACTACGTTTGAGAACCTTCCATTGTGGTACTGTGTAGAAGTTCATAGATGTTTCTGGAATATTCTACTATACGATAGTTCGACAATGTTCTGGAAACTTCTATGACTGTATAAGTAGGCCGGATGGGCGGCGAGTGAGTCAGGAGGATCGCCTGTTGCTAAGCCTAGCAGACGTGTCCGCACGCTGCTGCTCCGCTCGGTCCGTTCTCTTCGCCGGTTCTTCCTGTGTGCTGTCGTGGGTGCTGGTTTCGACTGGCACTTGCGGGGGTGCGCAGGGGTAACCGCCCCGTCGCTGTCCAGTGGTGTAACCCACTGTTGCGGTCGCGGAGGCAACAACATCTTGTTTCGCCATCAAAATATATTTTATTGTTTCGCCATCAAACATAACATACTGTTTCGCACGCCATCATCAACATGCCGCCGAAGGGGAGGTCTGGTGCCCGTAGCTCTTTGGGGCAGGGGGCCGGGCCGTCTCCTTCACCATCGGGTCCTCCGGTGACGAGCCGGACGCCGCCACCCCCAGCAAGAGGGAACGCATCGCCCGGCGCATCATCCGGCGCACCACCATTCACCTCAACAAGAACGGCCGCCACCGGCTCGCCGACGACGCCTGCGACTGCGCTGTTTCGCCGGCGCCGTCGCTGAGTCGGCAGCCGGCCGGACCGGGCCGCCCGTCGGCCTGCCGGACCGGTCCGCCCGTCGGCGCCGCCCCCTGCCTATGCAGGCGCCGGTGCCTGCCGCGTCAACGAACCGGCCGCGCGCCCCGGCCGCACCGCTATATAGGAGCCCTGTAATCCCACGTCGTGCTCCGACGTGAGGCCGCAGGCGGACTACTCGCCCTCCCGCGCCCGCCCCCGCGTACCGTCACCTCCGTGCTGCCTGACGTCGAGCTGACGTCCCCCCCATCACCACCATCACCACGACCCCCGCCGCCGCCGCTAACGCCGCAAGTCGTTGCGGTAAGCAACGACGCGCTCTCACCGTCGCCGCTAAAGGGTGCCACCCAAAACTCGCCTGCGATGTCGGCGTGTTTTTCCCCGCGAGAGCGAATGGTCGGTCATGTCGACGTCGGAGGGTGAGTTGGAAGCGGATGTCCTTGCCCGCTTCATAATGCGACCGCTATTCAGGCAGAAGCGCGGAAGCTCACTCGCGGCTCGCCCATAGCGGAGGCCCAGGAGCCCGGACGAAGAGGACGTCGCGGAAGAGGCGAAGCGGCGCCAGCTGCAGCACACACCGCGCGAGCGCAGCAGGCTGAGCAGCCGTCGTTCGCCTCCGTCGCGAGTACCTCACCTCCAGCACAACAGACTTCTCCCATGACAGACACCGCATAGGGCGGGAGCGCCACGAGAAATCCAAGAGCAACGAAGAGGCCACGCTTGGAAAGGATGCCAGACTGGCAGGTCCACTTCAGGGCCTTGCGAGACCTGCTAGGCCGCCCGCCCTTATCAGGGCGGCATTCGATTCCTCCCCGGTAACGAAGAGAAGTACCGGATGGTCCAGCGGTACTTATGCGGCCTGGAGAAGGAAACCAGCCTAGTCTGGTTTTCCGATTCGAGAGGAGGAGGACTGCTGGCGGACGCAGACCCGGCAGCCATAGAGGAAGAACTCCGCAGCCTGGGATTCGTACCGCAGTATGTGCGAAGCATCAAAGCCCGCTGAGGACGCCCGGGCTGCATCCATCATGCAATTCTGAAGAGTCAGGCGCATCTATGACGTCACCTCTCTCTTGCTGATGGGTGGCATCAAGATCGAGGCATGGCGCGAGAAGAGGGGTCCTGCGCAGTGCCACCGCTGCCAGCAGTTCCGGCACTCTTCACATCAGTGCCGGTGTCACTCCGCTCACTTGTGTGCGATGTGGAGGTGAGCACGAAGTGCCCCCGGCCCCATACGGAGCCGGCAACGTGCGCAAACTGCAGCGGGCCACACCCCGCGTCGTACCGCGTGTGTTCTGTGTTCCGCAGGGAGCTCGTCAACAGGCGAGCTAGCACGATGGCGCTAACCTGCCGAGCTGCCCGGCCTGCCACTACCGTGGCTCAGGCCACTACTGCGGACCTGCACGAGACCCGTAGCTCCATCGTCATGGCGGCAGCGAACGTGCCCACTAGCCGAGATGCAGCCCTCTAGAAGAAGAAGAGAAGGAGGAGGAGGAACCGCGGAGGAAGCCCCCAGTTATCCACCGCCCAGCAACCACCGGAGGAGTCTACTGCAATAGCGGCCTTCCAGAAGCCAACAGTAGCCCGTGCACAGCAACAAGCGCCCAGAGGGGCCGCCGCTGTTGCAGTACCCAAGACCGAGCTGAACAAGCGGGCCACTGGCCTCCTGCTGGACCTGATAAAGGCCATCAGGAGGGGCCAGGACCCGCTCACCACAGTGCTGGAGGGCATGGTAGCCATCCTGGCGCTATACCAGGACGAAACCGCCGCCGCCAGCCACCAACCGACGCCTGAGTAAGTTGCACTCACCTACACGCAACCTACTCATACATCATGACTATACAACAGTACATACACTGTGCGCGGCGTGTTCTAAGTTAATATTGGCACGTCGCGTAACATAAGCCACACACTCATGACTCCACACACATGTGTACTCACGCTTTACATGCGTGGCTTGTTACGCGCATACAATGCATACATGGGCGGTGTTACACATTCAATACATACACATACACCTACGGACCGGCTAGACCTGGAAACCGGTCGGATGGAAGCCACTCACTGAATACTGTAGGCTCACTATAAGCCAGCGACCTTGTGCTGGTCGTCATCCGCTGGGCCTCCCTCAGGTAACTGGGGGTTGAGACCCCCCACCGCCAGGGGGTCACCGCCAGGTGAGTCTGGCAGTGACTGACCGCCTAGCTACCGTGAACATAAGTTCGAGCCTACAGTATTACACTTAACAATACACATGGGTGATTGCTGTAAGAACCTCTGCAGGCGTAGTTCCATCGCCTGCCAGGTAGGTTCTTATGGGCACCCAAGTCCTCCACACCCCTTTGGTACCCCAACGAAGCACACGTGTTTACGGCAATAGAGCCTTTTACCGTGCCGCCGCGCCCCCTTGCCCTAACAGACGTGTGAGTCAGTCTGTTTTCGACTACGGATGCGAACGAATGCGAATACAAGCGATTATGAAGAGAATAGTGATTATTAGCGAATTAGTGTTTGTGTAAAGAAGTTGTTGAGTTAATAAAGGATATTTGGTTAATTAATAGGTGTAAAATAATTTTTCCCATACCCAGCTCGTAAGATTACTATTATTAATAAAATGTGTGGTATAAGTACGTACTTTGATCCGATGCGTACGTGCTCGCTTGGGCCGTCGGCCTATATTTGTTTTTGGTCTCTGTATAGATTGTTCGAGGAGCTCGTGGCTAAAGTAATAACAGCCGCCCGGGTCAATCCATCAGGTTAAGCTACGCTTGCCGGGGTTAGTCCATGGATAGGTGACCATCTTTACATACCGAGACTCCTCCGTGCCTCGGAAAGCACGTTAAGCCGTTGGTCCCGGCTGTCCATCGTGGATCTTTGACAGCCGCAACGGGTCGTCAGGGGCCCGAAAGTCTGACAACTGGTCTTACCAAGGGGTATCGTGTTACCCAGTAACTGGGTTGTGCAGGTCAGATAGGCAGTCGCTCCATGTAAAATACTGGTATTCAGCTGCATCCGGTTAGACTGAAAGCCGACCCCAAGATAGTTGGGAAAAAGCGCGGGCAGATTGTATAGATTGTTCGACTCGGTTCGTGAAAAGAAAACCTGTCAGGATTTGGGGAAGGCTTGACAGTAGGGGTTAAATAAAAAAAAATTGTAGATAGATCATATTTCAAAGGAAACTGGAGGGTTTCTTGGACCCTTCCAAATTCCTGGCAGACTTTCATTTTCGTTATTTACACCTACTAAATAAACTATACTACCCAAAATCCTAGTGAATAGGACCTCACTCGAGGTGCCTACCCACTAATACGAAAAATTTATATACAGGGTGTAAGGTACATGAACGCACATATGTGTTCCAGTGATTCATTACATGATTCTGGACCCCCTAGCGTTGGAATTTTTCGTCGGCTTTTTCCTACTTTTAGAATTTTTTTTTTTTTTTCATTTTTAACTGTATAAAATCGTTATACCTATCTACCCCAAAGACATTTTAAATGAAAAAATTAATAAATTTTTTTAATCTTTTTTTTTAAATTTTAGACTGTATAAAATCGTTATACCTATCTACCCCAAAGACATTTTAAATGAAAAAATTTAATTAATTATTTTTTCATTTAAAATGTTTGCAACCAAGCCAGGGCAAGGATCCGACTTGAGGAGACAAGAGTGTGGAAGCGTGCCTATCGGATTCCCGGCTTCAACCTGATCACAAACTTGTCTGTAAGTACGCAGAGCGAAAGAATAATTTACAAACGTTTTGAACAACTTACCCAAGGTTCCGAAGTCTTCGTCCAAAGATCTATCTGGTTATATGTGTGTATGTCAAAGTTAAATGTGTAAGTGTAGAGCTAGTCAGTAGGTATACCAGACTCCAAAGGTGACTTCAAAAAGGCGCCGTGATTCCACAAGCGCGTAGTCTCTCGCGAACCAAACAAACTTCCAAATATTTTCACAAAATAACCCGTTTCACCACTACATCAAATGGGGCTTTAATAAAATTTAGTTCAATAGCAAAAAATTAGGTTCAAAACCAATAGATTCAGCTAGATTTGAATCCTAAGCCCAGAATCTTTATTTTCAACACGTTTTTTCACTACGGTCGAAACTAATAAGTGACAGATGACAAAAAAATATTTTTGATAATAAATTGAAATATTTTTGACCATATACTATCTGTAACCATACCTATGTTTTACAAAATAAATGATTGACTGATTGATTGAAAAAAATCATAGAGTATAAAAAGAAAGGGTATGACAGCTGTCACCTCTCAAGGTTGCGTTCAGAAATGAAATAATAATTAATTACTATGTATGTACGAACGAATAAACAAATGAAAAAAAAAAACAAATTAATGTATAATAATAAAAAAATGGTTTTCACAATGTTACTAACTAAATCCATGTAAGTACATAATTTAAGAAAAAAAACAATGTAATTGTTAAATTCAATTCTGTATTAATAAAATACTTAGTACTTAGTTGTCTTCCTCCTCTCTCCTACTTGATCTATGCTGTGCCCGACAGGGTCCATAATTGTGACTAATACAATAATTTCCCTACCAACTATATACATTGTTGGGGTTTTTCTCGTCGTTGACGGATACCCCGGTAGTTGTTAGTTCACACCAAACCACTGTTAAGTTTAATAGTTTATTTAGGGAAACGGTGAAAAGTTATGTTTGTTTAGTAATCTGAGCCGCACTTAATGTTATATTATTATTGATCGAGCCGCACATGAGCGCGGGACGGAGTTTTAGTTACGACTGAATTAAGTAATTATTTAATAAGGTACGAGTAAACGTACTTTTGCTGTATGAGCATTATTGGCTCGTACATACATTATGGTACGCAATAAAGAATTGAGACTTGAGGTGGCGGCCAAATCTTCTTACTATTTAGGCGTTAAAATATGCTATAATATTAATACATACACTGTAAAACATACTTATCACTCTAAAATCAGCACTCAGACTTTAAGACCATCTAGCACCTGGTTCCGGTAGATCAGCCGTTCGGCTCAAGCTAGCAGAAATGTATGCGTACGTTTAAAGTACCTACATACTATATATGAAATAATGTACAGACACACGCATCCCCAGACCTATATAGGTGTATATAGACAAAAAAACAAAAAAAAAAAATACAACTGACTTCTAAAAATTGCAAAATAACTTTAATTTCGGAAGTCGGTGTCAAATAACGAAGAAACAAAAAAATATATACACAATTGCAATTTTTAGAAGTCGGTTGTGTTTTTTTTGAAAAAAGTTTTTTATTGTTCACTTTTTAGTTTTTCTTTTTTTATTATTGTTGTTGTACACCAGAAGTAAAAGTAAATATTTAAGTTATGTCCGAATGGATAACATGGAATTTGAACATTTGTAGACAACCAAAACGTCATCTGTGTATGTCATATTTTTTGTTTATGTTGATTTTTTTTTAAAGTGCTGAAACGATTTCGATAAAATTTATATGGGACCACCTCTAAAGTATGACCTACCAAACAAAAAAAGAATCATTAAAATCGATTCACAAATGGCGGAGATATCGCGTAACATACATACAAAAACAGACGAATTGGGAACCTCCTCCTTTTGGAAGTCGGTTAAAAATTGTGTATTTTTCGCCGTAACCCCTCAGCTTCCTATAGCTTGGTTAAGAAAGAAGCCAAAAGGAAGAGTGATATGATTTTAGTAGTCTATGTATGTACCTATGTCCTTACGTATGTTCCACCGTACGCGTTTATTTCCGTAGTCGAGTTTTAGTTTTAAACTTGATGTTACCTCAACTCTTGTTTTAGAGTACAATCCCTGGTACACAGAACACTACAATCACAAAATAGCATAACATAAATAGATTCCCTTCGATCAAGAATATCTCTTCATAAGAGGCTCCGCTAAAGCAAGTTAATAAGTTCTCAACAGCGCCATCTATTGACGGGGGGATGAATTAAAACAATGAACACTAAAATACTTGTTCAGAGTCGCAACCCCGCAAGTCATTAGGTCGGCCGCCGCCTGGTGCGACCTCCCCTGCGCCAGGACCAGCGTGTCGTCAGCATAGCAGAATACGCTGACACCGCTAGGGAGGTCGGCGCGCAGCACCCAGTCGTACCTGATGTTCCACAGAGTTCCCAGGACCGATCCTTGTGGGCCATCGCACGACATCTCTCGCCGGTTCCACTCTCCCTGGTGACCGAGGTAGATGACGGCCCTGTCCGTCAGATAGGCCTCGACCACACGACGGAGGTAGGGCGGCACCCGGTGATACCAGAATGCCTCCACTATGCAACTCCAGGGCAGGGTGTTGAAGGCATTGGCGATGTCCAGAGACACAGCCAAGACGACTCAACCTCGGGCCACTGCATCCTCCGTCGTGAGGGCTCGCATGCGCATGATAGCGTCCACCGTAGAGCGCCCCCTGCGGAAGCCGAACTGGCTCTCCGGCAGCTCTGACCCCAGCCGCCCGACGAGGTGGTCTGCAATTACTCTTTCGAAGAGCTTGCCCACCTCTTCGAGCAGCACGATGAGCCAGTAAGCGGAAAGCGAGTCCGCGGGGCGCCCCGGCTTCTTGATGAAGACCAGCTTTCCCGTCTTCCAACGAAACGGAAACTGGCCCCTCTCTATGCATGCGCTTAGGAGCCTTTTTTAGTCGAGGCCTGAGAGACTCCTCCAAGGCCAAGCCCAGGCTTTCCCATGAAAGCCATTGGGTCCTGGGGCGGTGTTTTTGGCATTCAGCCAACGCACCGCCACTCTCAGCTCTATCTCGGGTCACCTCGAGAGCATCGTCGTCGTCTTGGTCCGCGTCGGGCACCGCAGGAGGCGGAGCCATAGGCATATGGGGTATGTATGTTCCCCTCGCAAAGGGAACAGAGCGCTCACCACGAACTGCAGCCGGAGCCTCTGCGTCAGCAGGGGTGCCCAGACTGTGCCACAGGTGTCGGCAGTTGTGTGATCAATCTACTTCTACCCACTACCTCGGCCTAATGTTTGTTTACAGGTAGAGAACACTGACATGGAGGGTCGTCTGATGATGGCGGACGCGCTGGTGTACGGCCAGTCGATATACAAGCCCTCGCTGGTCATAGATGTCGCTACTTTTACTAGTAAGTCGCATGGTCGTATATAAGGAGGGGGGGGGGAGGTAAAGGTCGACCCCGCCCCCCCTTCACATACTTTTCCTAACCTCCTTAGTCTGTACTTTGATCGATAATTTTGATAGGAAAAACGTATCCAAACCCTACTTAAACCATGATCAAAGATAACCTAACCTATGCGAAGTGAGCTATGGTAACAGCTTATGGGACCAGACGCTGGTAACGTGTGTGTCCGCAGACGGCGTGCTGATGGCTACGGGCGGCGGCGCGTTCGGCTGCTTCAGCAACTCGGAGACGGCGTGGGAGTGCACCCGGTGCGCCGGCGCCACCTCGGGCGACCGGCCCTGGCGCTTCCCGCTGTGGCACTACTTCCACAAGCAGCTCACCAGTCAGTATCACATCACATATTAACTAAACATAATTAACTCGGAACCGGCGTGGGAGTGCACCGCGGGTGACCGGCCCTGGCGCTTCCCGCTGTGGCACTACTTCCACAAGCAGATCACCAGTCAGTCAGATCCTCACTAATCTCATAATCATCATTTTTTAGGTTTCCGTACCCGTTTTTTTACCATTGTTTAGCTTAGCTTCATGTACATCGGTAACTATTTGCCATCTACATTTGATCTATACCGACGGTGGTCCCCAAACTAGGCGGCGCGGGCGTCTGTATCTTGGGGACCGGAGTTATGATGTATATTCCTAACCATCATCTTATCTTGCACCAGTAATGTATCTTAAATTGTAGGACAGAATATAAAACTAAAATTGTGCTGTGCAAAGCACAGACCTAATCATATCTTCTAATATAAATAATTCCGCACACTTATGTACTTTCGTACTTTCTCTCTCTTCAAAGCTAAGCAACGATTTCTGAGATCGACCCGTGGATGGGGACCATCCTAAGAAGGAAACGCCAGGGTAACCCGCGAAATTCAAATTTTCTTACGTTTTTTGCATTTGCAGGTTATATTTTGATCAAATTATGATTAACGGCCGTAGCAAGTATGTATTTACAGAACTGTAATCATTCAAATCAGCAATACAACCTTCTAAGTTCATATTACTGTATGGAATGGCTATTTCATGAAATCATGACATTCGACAACAATTCTAACTTAGAGAGTTGTATTGATGATTCTAATGATAATAATTCTATAAATACATACTTGCTACGGCCGGGAATCATATTTTGTCCAACATACAACCTGACACTGACCTGCAAATTGCAAAAATCGTGAGAAAATTTGAATTTCGCAGGCCACCCTATACATTTCACCTTAACAATAGATAGAGTAGACAGTCGTTACGAGTAGTCAGCAAATCTGACACCAGTCTACCCAAAGGATATCGTGTTGCCCAGTTACTGGGTTGTGAAGGTGAAAAAGGCTGTCTCTCTCTCTCCATGTAAAATATTTAGCTGCATCAGGTCATTGCCATACATTTATTACTGAGCGTCAGCGTGAACGCTAACAGAAAAGTAATTTGTCTCAAGCAACAGGTCAGACAGATTTTTTTACATACATACAGCATGTAACAAAAACCCTGTCCGATCCTGAAGGGTATTACTTGGTATCGAACTGCGTACACATATACGTAATCATTTAATGGATACGAGATAATTATTTTTCCCCCAATGAAAATAATTAATTTAAAAAGAAGGAAAACTTATCAAAGGCAACACTGAGCGCTCTACAAAGTTCACCTACTGTTTCGTGTCAAACATGCCGCCTGAGCGAGACAGAGTGTTTACAGCGCGGCTAGTGCAGGGCGGTATCGTTTGAAATAAAAATAGGTAAAAATAAAAAGATTTCGCCGGCCAGTGGAGTGTTGTCAACTTATGAAAATTTTCCATATTTAGGGTTAAATTTCTCAGATTTTATAAAAATAAAAAAACTATAACTTTTGGTTTTTATGAGTTAATTTTTTTTTACAGCTTTTTCTAGTACGTATGTTAAACCAGGAATACGCCTTTATTGGATCGGACAGGGTTATTGTTACTTGCTGTATATACTCATCCAAAGGTTGCTGATTTGTTTCGTATCACGCAGACCACATTAAGTTTCACCTTGACATGTAGATACCTACCCTCATACACTCAACCGTATCCGCTAAAGCTAGGCGCGCAGACGAAATGTGTAAATAACTAAATTCTTTTGATTGTTTACATCTCCGCTTCGCACGTATTCACTTTGGTGGAGTCTGGTTTTAAAAAAAATATAATATTATATATACCTACCTACATTCAAAAGTAACTGTGGACAGTCTGTAACCTTTTCGCCCGTGAATAATAAACCTTGACTTGTCTAAGCATCGGATGGATCGGCATCTCATTTGCATAGGATACTGTTCATCCCGTTATTATGAAAGTAATTACGTTCCCCTGTGATTAATCATTTCGACCTTCACAGAAACCTAATCTGTCTATTTTTTTATGATCGTTCTGCATTTAACCCTGTATTTGGGGTCGGCGCAGCATGTCGTTTTCATCAATAGTTCTAGTTCTCTTGCCTTCTGCTTCTTAGAATCTGAGTATTAGCTAAGTTCCTTTCTGCTCATTAGTATCATTTACACGGTGCCTAGATGAAGTGCGAAATAAAGATCTTGGCAATTGTCAAGTACTGAGGTCAGACGTAGGTACGTCTAGCCACATAGGTACCACATAGGGTGTAAGGGGAACGCTTTCGAAGCCAGACCGTCGATTATATACAACCTAAATGCAAACGGATTCCAGTAACCTTTCGCTTTACGTCCGCACCGCTTGGATGTGGGGTCGATGGCCACGCGGCCGTCGGTGAGCGCGCGTGCACTTTAAATTCGTGTTAATGCGCGAGCGTCAGCTGATATTATACGAGAACATTGTATGTTAAAATTGTAAAGTAAGAAAGTGTCTTTAATCTCAAATAACGGTTTCATTTAATTGTTCTCACAGCATAGTGAACGCAAAATGTAAAAAATAGTTTAAAAAAAAACAAGATTTTTTGATGGTATCTTATCGAGAATCACTAGCCTTATCACCTGTCTCCGTTTTCGGAAGCGTTTTCCTTACACCCTGTCTAATATTATTCTTATCCGACTTTTCATTGATAACTCGGTCTATACCTAGGTACCTAGCTGAATGTCCAAAATTGGCTGTCATTAATCGACACATGTTCGATCAATCTCCGGACTCCTAGCGGGCAACACTAGATTAAATATAAACCATCAATTCAAAAGCTATAGGTACCTACATAGTCCCAGAGTGAAAAGTATCGTATGTCCTTTTTTATCCTGCTGGAGTGCTTGCGCATTTCTTCACGTTCCGCCGCGGCTGACTTGAGTGGGTCCCGTCACTCTCTGCGGCCGCAATTACTCTAAGAGAGGCGCGCGCGCTGCCGTCTCGGGTCGACTACTGTTCAGCTAACGGAGTCCCTAAGTCCTGCTAGTTACCTGTAGGCCGTCTCGTGAGAGGAGATCGTCTCGCGCCCTCTGGCGTCTACTATGTATCTACAAATAGCGAGGGAGGTTGTATTCTCCCGCTCCCTTTCCGCCGCCTCCTTTGCGAGCATCACTTCCTCGCAGTAAGAGGCGACGCGGACGGTGTCCCACTCTCGCTTCCGAACATAGACTGAACTTGGTTCGGAAGCGAGTCGTTATCCGCAGTACCAACTGTCGTGATGCGGTTACGGCGTTGCAATGCTCATGATGGACATTCCTCGAAGGTATACTGCACCGTGTCGTCAAGTGGAAATTATGTTTTTCTTACTCCTCCGCTGTCTTTTCTGATTAATTTCGTTGCGGGACCCAAGACAGTTTAATCGTTTCTCTGGGACTCGTCGAGCTTCATTGCCTCGGCGTTTTTTCTGGTGGTCGCCACTGTTGATTCTGGCTTACAGAAGTTACAGTGGTTTGGGAATAGTGTGACGGGCATGCACCGTGTCGTCATAGCCACAATCTTGGCAACCGGCGAATGCGGCACGAGTACCTACTTTCCGAAGCAGTGCAGTGCAGCGAAGCAGTACCTGTGTCAGCCGGAAAGTAAGGGCCCCCTGCCGTCTCTCCAGCCACTCCCGCATAACGGTCTTACCGCCCTTGGACACTGGCTTTACCCACTCCACCAATAAGATCTGTCGGAGCTGAGCCCTGCACAGCTCGACATGACGGTCAGGACAGGTCCGGTGAAATAGACATTCAATTGTAAAAAAAAATTTCAAAATTGAAGTACTTAACAGTTTTTTTTGCAGGTTTAGGGTCGATGGGGACTTTTCACATTTTTTATTTATTTTATTTATCTAAGTAACAACTATCATTACAAGCCAATGGGCCTAATGCGATAGAGTACAATAATTTTAATATCTACTTATTCAATTAGCAGTTTCATTAAAAAACAATTAAATAAATAATACAATTCAATAACAATCTGATTCAATATGTCAATCAATTAAAAATACAATACAATAATTAATACAATTCATTAAACAATCCATTAAAAAATGTCACTAATTAAAAATACAATTAAATAAATCAAGCAATACATAAACACTGTCATTCAATTTAAAAATATAACTAAATAAATAATCCAATACCATAGCCAATATTCAATTAAAAATACAATTAAATTCATCTTTTATGCATTAAACTTTATAGCTAATTACCAACAAGGCATTTTTTGTGAATTCGCTCAGAGAACAACAGAATAGATCCTACTCACTTGCTATGAGGTTGAGAGCGCGGAGTGCACGCGTCATTGGCGCCTCCCGTAACAAATTGGTTCGAGCACGCGGCTCCGCCAGCAGCTGCGGCCGTCGTCGTCACCACACGTATCGGTCCGGAATACACAATCCTACCTGCTCCAATATGTCCGCATTGTGTACCTTTCCTCTAAGTACTTTGAATAGGTACGAGATGAATGCGAGATCCCTCCTGACCCTCAGCTCGTTATATCCAACCATACTCAAAATAAATAAAGTTGGGTACATCAATGGGTAAAAACCATACAAGCGCAAGTACAAGTACCTGACAAACTTGTTTTGTACTCTCTCCTGCATGAGCCTATATTTAGATTCATGTGGAGCCCAAATGACTGCGTTACATTCTAATTGACTTCTAACCAAAGCATTATATAACGCAATTATCGCTTTAATGTTAGTAAACTCACGTAAGTACCATACGGAGCATGAAACCTAGATTACGGTAAGCCTTTCTGCAACAACTTACGACGTGATCATGAAATGTTAGCTCGGAGTCGAAGTTCACTCCTAAATCCTTAACTTTTGTAGCCCTAGCAATTGGCACTCCGTCCAGGTTATAACTATATAGGATAGGAGATCGCCTGCGAGAGAAAGTGATCGTTACACACTTTGAGACGTTGAACTGCAAGAGGTTCTCCTTGGTCCAAGTCACAACTCTGTCTATGTCTCTTTGAAGCCTTTCACAGTCGTCCAACTTACTTATCTCCAGTGACAGCTTGAGGTCATCAGCAAACAGCAAGCACTTGGCGTTTTCTATTACTTTTGGCAGGTCATTTATCATAAGTATGAACTCCAAAGGCCTAAGGTTACTGCCTTGACTTACCCCTGAACTAGTAAAATATGCCTCTGAGTTGTGTCCCGCATATTCTACGTATTGCTGTCTACTACCCAAGTAACTTGCAAAAAACTTTAGCAGTTGTGGGGTGAAACCAACTGCCACTAACTTTTTGAGCAAAACATCATTATTTACTACCTCGAAGGCTTTTTTAAAATCGAATTAAGCAGCATCTGTCTGACCCCCACCATCCACTGATGGTACAAGATTAGCCATATGGCTGAGGAGATTGCTAGTAGTGCTTCTTGCTGGTCGAAATCCGTGCTGAGCGTCCGAAAGCTGACTACTGACCTGCTGAAATATGCTCTTATGAATAGCTGCCTCAAAAACCTTTGCTGGACTCGACAGCACTGCTACAGGCCTGTAACCATCCACCGTCGTCCCCAAACCTCCCTTTGATACCGGAACGACGCGAGTAACCTTCCACTTCTCCGGAAACACCGCTCCCTCTAAACATTTATTATAAATGTATTGCAGCGGTTTGGCTAGCGCCGAACGACAATCTTTTAGGATGTAGGGTGGAATGCCGTCCGGTCCAGAAGACTTTTTTGGTTCGAGCTGTTGAAGCGCACAAAATACATCCGACAGCTGTAAGTGATCAAGATGTACTCGCGCCGCTCCGTTCTCCCCCCCTGCTTCGGTCATAGTCACGCCTATATCCAACTTTGCCTGCTCTGTACCATACACCGAATAGAAGTACTCGGCAAATTCCTGAGCACACTGTTCGTCAGTCAACGCCTCGCCATTCTTTAGTCTTTCGCGGATTCCTACCACCTCTTTTAGATTTTGCATAGTTCCAGAACGACTTAGGGTCTTTTAGCAATTGATTCTGAACGCGGTGCGCATACTGTTCCCGCGCGCAGATTATCGATTTTTTTACTTTAATTCTACACCGCGCAAACGCCTCATAATCCATCATCGATCCACTTATTTTGTACCGTTTATGTAAAACATATTTTTTTTTATGTCGCGAATTATTTCAACAGTGTACCACTCAGGGTAAATGTTCTTTGAGCTTACACGACGTCGCTTTTTTCTCGGAACGCAGTCATCCAAAATTGCATTAATACTGTCATAGAAATAATTTAAACTCATTTGCAAGTCTAACTCATACATAGGACCCCAGTCTACGGCCGCAATTGATGAGTATAAAACAAAAAAATCGGCTTTATTAAAATTCCAGCCGGTAGGTTCATGCGTACCTACAGTCGGTGCCGACGAGCCGGCGCACACGCATAGTCACGTCAAGCGGCGGGTGATACGCGTCGACCAACACAAGCGGCGCCTCCGCCGCGCGCACACTCACACTCCCGCCCTCCCTAAATGCACTCAACACAAGATCCAACTGTCGAACATTATAATTGTCTACTCTGTTACTCTTCTTCATTTCATTTATATATTCGTAAACATTTTTAGCACTACGAATTACTGTAACCTTAACCAATTTTTCGAGCTAACTTGACCGGACTACATTATTTAAGGAAATCGAGCCTGATCTCAGTAACATGCTAGTTTTTGACGTTCTAAGATGGTAGCTAGCACATTTCTGTAGGTCTACCCGTGCAAACATTGCACGGTTATCGTTCCTTAGCTGTAGGAAAGCGCACGGCAAAGCTGCAGCCGCTGCAGGCGTACCTGCAGCTATGAAGTACAATCTTTATGTCGTAATGATCTTCGTATCAATGTAGGTATTATTTTTGTTCCAGATGATCCCTCTGTTGATTTGCGGAACAAGGGCTCTGGACATGCGACACCATGTCTTGGAGCCGCCTTTTTGAAGGTAAGTTAAGTATTTTATTGGCTGTGACTTTTTGGAGACATGGGTGGAAGGTATTCTGCCTGTTACGTACGCGCATTGGAGGTGAAGTTGTGATCGAAGAGCGGAAGAGAAACTCCAACTTGCAGTTAATAATATAATATTTGCCACACACGTATTGTAGTTTTACACTATTTGACACAGTCATGAAACTAATTAAACCAGGAGGGACAAAATAAACTAATGACTTCAAATCTAGTCCGTGTTCCGCGGCGGTTGACAAGTAAGAGCTTGGTTTCTTGAGAAACATGAGTCGCGCCCCGGCGCGGGCGGGTCTTGCCTTAGGGTGCGTTTCCACTGAAGCGGAGCTCGGCGGAGCGGAGTTATATATAGCTATTCTAAGTAGGTATACAAATAATTAGTCCTTAAATGTGATTCATTTCATAAAAAAATCAGAACTGAAACATTGGTATTTACCGAGAAATCAACGATGATTACTTTCGCGCGCTCGTTCAGTAGGACCACAACTTTCAATGTTAATTGCAAGTTTGAGGAGTTTGTCGCTTTCCTCAAACCTACATAGAAAATTAGTACCCAAAATTCAAAATTAGTACTCCAGTAGTTTACGAGATATATCATGACATTGGTGGGGTGGCGGTAGTCACGGTGTTAAATATTCATTTCTAGATTTCCCTATTAAAAACTCCATGATTTTTTCCCTAATTTATACAAAAATTAGTACTCATAAAAGTTATAGTGACCGAAAATTCAGATTCCCAAGTCTTGCATTTTATGAGAAATTAGCTTTCATTACTTTTTCATACTAATTATTTACTTATAGCTGTAGCATGCCAACTTTTTCGGCGCTCATGGTGGTCCTGCTGAATGGAGCGTGACTACCGCCGGACCACTTTCAAAGTCGATTATCTCGAAAACTACTAAGGTACCAATTCTGTTGTTGGAGTACTAATTAGTACCAATTGATACTAATTATTTACCAAATATGGAAGCGATTAGCGTTGATAAACGGGTAGTTACGGACATGACCAATCACAATGGTTGAAATCCTCATCGCGTCACTCGTATCGTCTGTGAGTGGACGATTTCTACACGTGTCCGCTCCGCTCCGCTTCAGTGGAAACGCACCCTTTAGTGTTGCCACTTAACAAGGGCGCGTTCCTGACTAACTTATAAATACTTAATACAGGCGTCACACGCACGTGAATTTATGTATTACCATAATCTGTAGAATACTCACCTATGTTGAACAGAATAGTGTATTATGAGAAATACAGGGTGTAACGGAAAGGTGTGGTCATATTTTAGGACCTGGTTCTGCCCATGGAAATGAACAATTTTTTCTAAGAAAAAATAGAAAATTCAAAATAAAAAAATTGGACTTTCCATACAAAGTTATCATCAGCTGATTAATATTTTGTATGGGAGGTAAAAAAAATTTTTTAGAATTTCTTCGGTATTTCTTGAAGAAATTTGTTCATATCGATGGGCAGATGCAGTTCTTAAAATATGACCACAACTTTCCGTTACAGCCTGTATTTTGCTGTGCGTGTGCAAAACTAATTTGGCTTGGAAGATTCTCAAGAAAAGCATAAAGCCTTTCTGATGCCTAACCACAATGTTTATGTTCCAGAACTTTATCTGCGGCGACTGGGTACACATGGATATCACGGGCGTGGGCAAGGTGGCGCACTCGGGCGCGCCGCCCTACCTCGACACGCGCCGCATGAGCGGCAGGCCCACCAGGACCCTCGCCGTCATGATACAGCAGATAGCGCTGGACAGCAGGCCGCCCTGTGTGCCTGGCAGCCAGCCATGTACGCCGTGTCCAAGTGAACCATGTCCACTACCTGCGCCGTGTCCACCATGTCCACAACCTATGCCTTGTCCACCTAGCCCAGGGCTACCATGTCCACAACCTATGCCTTGTCCACCTAGCCCAGGCCTACCATGTCCACAACCTATGCCCTGTCCACCTAGCCCAATGCCACCATGTCCACAACCTAGCCCAGGGCCACCATGTCCACAACCTATGCCCTGTCCACCTAGCCCAGGCCTACCATGTCCACAACCTATGCCCTGTCCACCTAGCCCAATGCCACCATGTCCACAACCTAGCCCAGGGCCACCATGTCCACAACCTATGCCCTGTCCACCTAGCCCAGGACTACCATATCCACAACCTATGCCGTGTCCACCTAGTCCAGAGTCACCATGTCCACAACCTATGCCGTGTCCACCTAGCCCAGAGCCACCATGTCCACAACCCATGCCCTGTCCACCTAGCCCAGGGCTACCATGTCCACCTAGCCCAAGGCCACCATGCCCACAACCTATGCCGTGTCCACCTAGCCCAAGGCCACCATGTCCACAACCTATGCCGTGTCCACCACGCCCAGGGCCTCCATGTCCACAGCCTATGCCGTGTCCACCTAGCCCAGGGCCACCATGTCCACAACCTATGCCGTGTCCACCTAGCCCAGGGCTACCATGTCCACAACCAATGCCGTGTCCACCTAGCCCAAGGCCACCATGTCCACAACCTATGCCGTGTCCACCTAGCCCAAGGCCACCATGTCCACAACCTATGCCGTGTCCACCTAGCCCAAGGCCACCATGTCCACAACCTATGCCGTGTCCACCAAGCCCAGGGCCACCATGTCCACAGCCTATGCCGTGTCCACCTAGCCCAGGGCCACCATGTCCACAACCTATGCCGTGTCCACCTAGCCCAGGGCTACCATGTCCACAACCAATGCCGTGTCCACCTAGCCCAAGGCCACCATGTCCACAACCTATGCCGTGTCCACCTTGCCCAAGACCACCATGTCCACAACCTATGCCGTGTCCACCTAGCACAAGGCCACCATGTCCACCTAGTCCAGAGCAATCATGTCCACCTAGTCCACAACCTATGCCGTGTCCACCATGCCCACCGTCTTTGCCGAGACCACCTAGCCCTATGCCGTGTCCACCTAGCCCAAGGCCACCATGCCCACAACCTATGCCGTGTCCACCTAGCCCAGTGCCACCATTTCCACCTAGTCCAGGGCCATCATGTCCACCTAGCCCAGGGCCACCATGTCCACAACCTATGCCGTGTCCACCATGCCCACCGTCTTTGCCGTGTCCACCTAGCCCAAGGCCACCCTGCCCACAACCTATGCCGTGCCCACCTAACCTAGGGCCACCATGTCCACCTAGCCCAAGGCCACCATGCCCACAACCTATGCCGTGTCCACCTAGCCCAAGGCCACCATGTCCACAACCTATGCCATGTCCACCTAGCCCAAGGCCACCATGCCCACAACCTATGCCGTGTCCACCTAGCCCAAGGCCACCATGCCCACAACCTATGCCGTGTCCACCTAGCCCAGGGCCACCATGTCCACCACCTGGGCAGTTTCCACCATGCCCATCGCCTGGGCTGTATCCACCATGTCCATCGCCTGGGCAGTCTCCACCATGTCCACCGCTTGTGCCATGTCCACCGCCTAGGCCATCTCCACCATGTCCACCGCCTGCCCAGAATCCACCTTGTCCACAACCTAGGCCGGCTCCACCATGTCCACCGCCTGGGCAGTATCCACCATGTCCACAACCTAGGCCTTCTCCACCATGTCCACCGCCTGGGCAGTCCCCACCATGCCCGGCGCCAGGGCAGTATCCACCATGTCCACAACCTAGGCCTTCTCCACCATGTCCACCGCCTGGGCAGTCCCCACCATGCCCGGCGCCAGGGCAGTATCCACCATGTCCACAACCCAGGCCGTCTCCACCATGTCCACCACCTAGGCAGTCCCCACCGTGCCCGCCGCCTGGGCTTTATCCACCATGTCCACAACCTAGGCCTTCTCCACCATGCCCGCCACCAGGGCAGTATCCACCATGTCCACAACCTAGGCCTTCTCCACCATGTCCTCCGCCTGGGCAGTCCCCACCATGCTCGCCACCTGGGCAGTATCCACCATGTCCACCGCCTGGGCAGTCTCCACCATGCCCACCGTCTAGGCCGTGTCCACCATGTCCACCTCCTGGGCAGTGTCCACCATGCCCGCCGCCTATGCCGTGTCCACCGCCTGGGCAGTCTCCACCATGCCCACCTCCTATGCCGTGTCCACCATGTGCACCTCGTCAGGTTTGTGTACTCCCGCTGACTTCTGCGCTTACGAAGCACAAATGCCGTTAAAGTTTAAAAGTGATTCAATGTTAGTAAAATGATACCTAAATTAGTAGAATTGTTTGGTAGACTGGCCATGTTTAGTATTTCCAAGTGTGTAAAGATATAACTTATGTATATATTTTGAAACAAATAAATTGCTATTATTTGGGTATTACAAAATCATTCTTAAAAAATTATTTGTTTACATCCTTGTTCAAGATTAAATCTGAAATAGATGAATTTATGATACTAGTGCGTTAAGTTGGTTTATGTCCGTGACTACCGCCGTACCACCAAAGCCAATCGTTTCCATATTTGGTAAATAATTAGTACTCAATTGGTACTAATTAGTACTCGAATAACAGAATTGGTTTTGAAAATTGGAACCTTAGTAGTTTTCAAGAAAATCGATTCAAACTCAAAGCATTTATTTCAAATAAACCATTTACAGGCACTTTAAATGAGTCGGCCAGTCAGAAAGATGAAGCTAATTGCACATTCCAAGGCGTAGATCTCTATGGAGAAGAACGTGCAAGAAACTCCATGGCCACTCTTTTAAACCATGTTATGTATTACAAAATCCTGGTTACATAAATGTCTTGTTGCTTCTATTGTATTAGAAAAATAAATGAACAATGTTTATTGTATAAACAATTCATAAAAAAAGAAAGATTAAAATAAGCCAGTGGCAGTAGAGAGATGACCAGTCTCAACTGACGCTGACGGCGCCCGTTCACGAACATGACGCGTGGATCAGCACCACTCAGCTCAACCATATTGAAGAGACCCGAATGACCCAACACACGTGCCACCATAAGCGAGACATTTCACTGAGCATGACAAACTCGCAACTGCCATGCTCGTGCATGTCAGAAAAATATAAAATAAAATAAAAAGCAGTTACATTATACATGGTACTCATATTTACAAATTAAAAAAATGCTTCGAAATTATACATTTTTAAAAACTCACAAAAAAACTACATTAAATATTAAAAAAAAATTATAAAAAACCATGTCTATAAATATATATATATATAAAGGAGAGCATCTCTTCCAAATATATAATTACAAAAAAGAACTAACTTGTGGATCCTAGTGGCTGTGACTGTGGAGCAGGAACAGCATTTAGTGTTGTTGGTACTAAATAACTCTGGGGTTCTCGTCGTAAATGAAAACTCAGGGCGACTGTATAGAATGATGATCTGCTGATATATATTTTATTGACAAAAACCACTTATAAATACATTGTTCATGTTACATTTAGACATAGTTCTAGCTAGTGTTTACATCATTTCCACCAATAGCGACGCGCGTAGGGCAAGAAACGCGCGGGGCGCGGGGCGCTGTTTTGCACACGGCACTAATCCGTCTGCGCTTGATTGCGAATCTATAAATATGAGTCGCGCGCAGAGTGCGGTCCTTTTCCCCCAGCGCCGTCGACGAGTGGACACCTATACTGCTGCAGCTCTTGCTTGCTCTGCTTGCGCTAACCATCTGCTTCCGGAGCGAAACTCATTCTATCCTGTTTCTTGGCTGGTCAAAACGTGTTGCTCACTGCTTCTTACAGAGACTGTCAAAACGTGGTATTTGGTTCTGAGGTATTGGTAATTGTTATGGTGGTAAGGTAGTAAGGTGGTATATGGTTCTATGGTAACTGCGACAGGTACTGTGTCGCTACAAGCATTAAGCCAAGCATTTTTATCAAGGATATATTGTCCAATTTCTACTATACTTGTCGACATAGTGTGCGTTTTATGCATGTTTTAAATTTTGTCTCATTTAGTTGAAGAATGTGTAGTGGTATTTTGTTATAAACTTTTACACAGAACCGCATAAAAGAATTGCGTACTCTAGCCAATCTGAATTGAGATTGATCTAATTTGTTCCTATTTCTCGTATTAAAATTATGTCTGTCACTTCAACTAACAACTTCAACACTATCTTAGAAAAGAGATGCAGATTTTTCCGAACATACATTATGTTTTCATATATGTATTGACAAGGTACAGTCATGATGTTTATATCCTTAAACAGCTCCCTAAGAGAATCGCGCCTGCGAAGATTATAGATGGCTCTGATAGCTCTTTTCTGCAGAATAAAAATAGACTCAATATCTGCAGCCCGTCCCCATAGCAAAATACCGTAAGACATGATACCTATGAAAGTAACTGAAATAGACCAGCCTCGCGGTATCTACATCTGTAAATTGACGGATTTTCCTGACAGCATATGCCGCTGAACTTAACCGTCCTGCAAGAGATGTTAAATGAGGACCCCGTTGTAGCCTTGAATCGAGCGTAATTCCCAGGAAAACAGTGTTTTCGACGAATTCTAGTTTCTCTTTGTTCAATACTACGTCACAACTATTACTTTTAACGGTACTAAATTAATAGCAGTGAACCAGTTTTGGACCTGCTGAAGGGCGTTATTTACGTCGTCAAGATTTGTGGAACGTTTAAAAATTAAGGAAGTATCATCAGCAAACAATACTATTTGTGGTTGATTTTTTAATAGATGGGGGAGATCATTTATATATACTAAAAAGAGGAAAGGTCCCAATATTAAGCCTTGTGGTACCCCCATTTTGACTTTTAAACCCCGTGAATCGACACCATTTATTTGAACTTGCTGCTATCTGTCATTTATATATGACTTCACTAAACTGAGTGCAAGTTTACCCAGTCCGTAATGTTCTAGTTTCAAGACCGCAGAGCGAATTATTTCATGATTAACGCAATCAAATGCCTTTGAGAGGTCGCAAAAGATTCCTATCGCATCTTGGGCCTCTACCCACGCTGTAAATATGTGTTTTAATAAAGTGACACCAGCGTCAGTTGTACAACGTCCTTTGGTGAAACCAAGCTTGATTGTGTAAGATTTTATTGATGTTAAAATGATTGAGAATTTGATTGAGCATCACTTTTTCAAACACCTTGCTGAAAACCGGCAATACAGATACAGGTCTATAATTATTGGTGTCTTTACTGTCGCCGGATTTAAAAAGTGGTTTTGCTAGGATTCCCAACTTTTTAGCAGCCATTTGAGCCTTTGATATATGGCCCAAAATTAATAGTGGATGGTAAGGTGACACCAAGAAGATAAAGAATGATCGGTTATGGGCACGGTTACACTTCGGAAAGATGGAGCCACCCGGCTCCATCTTTCCGGAGTTGGTTCCTTTTCGCAGAGAAAAGACCACGCCTGGGTTTTAGCATTGAACTTGACCAAATTGGTACGATTATCACTCCATTCAGAGACTGCCTTCAAGGACAAGTTAAGCGTTCAACCATAGCTTCTCGAAGAAACCGTCAGCCATCAGCAGCAGTGCTGTCGTCTGCATACCCAAAGGTACTGGGCTTAAGGAGATCATTTATATGCAGCAAAAACAGTGTTGCCGAGACCACCGACCACTAAGCGACCCCGGCATTGATATTCAGCTGAGTGGACGAGCAGCTCAATTACCACTCGGATGGACCGATCCCTCAGGAAGTCTGAAATCCAATCGAACAGACCAGTGGGTAGACCGAAGGAAGGAAGCATAGCAATAAGGCTTTCGTGCCAGATGCTGTCGAACACTTTCGGCGTTTGGCTTATAGATCAACGAAAGTGATTTCTACTTTGCAAGAAGTAGATAAACTTAAGAAAGAGAAGGATATGCTAAGAAATCAAATATATAAAGAGCGAATGTTACAGAAAGTAAGGAAGTCTATTGAAGATACCATCGAAAAAAAAGTGGATCAAGTAATTAATGATATAAAAGCCGATAAAATAGAGGAAGTTAAGAAAAAGGTACTGTTCAATGAAACGCTCAATCACGGAGTGTCTAGCAAATACAAAAGTCTTCTTAAAGAGAAGAAATATTTTGTTGAAGGTATCGTTGACGATTCGAGGATCAAAAAGTATGGAGTGCTGTCAAAAGTAAATATTGATAAAAAAAAGAAAGTAGGTATTAGAAAAAAAAGTGCGAGAAAAGAAAATAGTGGAGAAACGACGTGTGGAAAATTTTATTATTTATTTAGGTGTATTTTCTAACTCAACTACATGAATGTTCCATTTTGGTATGCTGTTTATTTTAATAATAAATATTTTTTTAAATTTCTTTATGAGTTACTTTATTTCACCCATAAACTTTTCATTACCTTCCATACTAAATCATTACACTCTCGTCATATTTCATTACCCTCCAAACTTCATCATTACACTCTCACCGTATTTCATTACCTTCCGCATCCTCATTACACTCCATCGATTTTCTTGACAAGGAAATCATTTTCATGAACGCCTTTAACGATAACCCACATCTAGAAGGTATACGAAAAATTTAATTGATTCATTTTGCGAAACCATGAATTAAAAATACATTCCACAAAATTACTCCGTTATGGACGAAATCACTCTTAAAATAATCCGGCCCTATATTGTCAAAACTTATCATACAATTGGAGAGAGCTCAACGATCCTTGCTGAAAACTATGACATTTAAACCCTTCAGATTCCCCACTAGAACGCTATATGAGCTGTGTCAAGTTCTCACGGTGAGGCAACTTTTTGTTTATCAGGTTATTATCAATTTGCATGTCTACCCATTATGATCCAGATAAATTGAGCAACAAACGTACTATTACCTATTATATGTACCTATTTGACTCTCTAAGAACACGTACTGCATTAGCCAGTCGTCAAAGTCGTTTTCTTTCTGTGCATATTTAAATTTTAAACATTTACCCACTCTCTTTTCATGAATGCAAGTCTAATGGCTCAATTACACGTTCCGATTTCAAGGGACCCAATTTAGGAAACAGGAAGGTGTAATAGCAGTTAGAGCAGTTAGTGTACGATTTAGTGAGATTGGGACGTCCCAATTTGACTTCCTAAATTGTGTACGATTTAGGATAGTGTAATCGCATCACCCCGATTTAGAGCTAAGTGTTGCCAATTTAGAGACTTTGTCGCTACAAATGGGGTAGTAGTATTTTGGTTTGTGTTTAAAATTAAATTAAATTTCACAAAGTCCCTTTCCCAGAAAAAAAATCTGAGTCCGCTCTTTTTATTTTTAAGTCTGCTCCTGGTAGAATCAGTTTTTAAGAGACTTTAGAGCGACTTTTGATATTCTGTTTAGGGACTCGAATTTGTAAGAGTTGGCAACACTGCCGACTTAGGAGTTCAATTTAGGATAGTGTAATTGCTCGCTTCCTGCTTCCTAGTTAGTTAGTTCCTAAATTGGGTCCCTTGAAATCGGAAGGTGTAATTGAGCCTTAAGGCACGGGTCATCTCGAACAAAAAAAAATTGGTTCAAATAAATGTCAATAGATGGCGTAGTATGCATCGATTTCTTATTGAAGTATTAATATCTTGAAAAAAATAAATATGGTAAAAACTGTATTTTCTTATTTAATAAACTACCCTAAGCATAAAATTGTAGAATACTAGGCTCATAATTCAAATTTAGATGTTTATTGGAACGAATTCATAGGCATTTATATTTCTTGTACCATTATATTTATCCTTTCGGCTCTTTAAAATTTGTCTAATAACACATTTTGAAACAGTAAAAGTGCCAAAAATACTATAAAGTAAATAAATATTGGTAAGACTAAGTAAATTAATTCAACTTGCAAGCCGTCGCTGCTAACACCATCTAGCGAGGTGTAGAGGACGGGCCCGAAAGAAGAACAAAAGTTCCTTGTGCAAGTTGAAAACCCGTAGTTACGGCGGTACCGTTTCTTTGTATGGGATGAGGCATCTGTACGCTAGTACCTATTATATTATCTGTGGCAGAAGTAACTACAGTAAAAAAAAACGGTTCTTCCTCATAGTCAAACTTTTCAGTCCAACTGGTTTGACCACGAGGAATTATGATTCCTCGTGGTCAAACTTCATTGACATTGCACCTTTTCAGCACGCTATATGCATGCAGTTTTTGTAAGTACAGTCATAGACAGACAAGGCAAGGCAAGTTCCAAAGCATTATGGTCATTCCGTCTAATGGTTTAGTGAATGAAGTAATGAAGACAAAAAAAAAATTGTTTTGACGGGATAAAAGTCATCAAGTGACTACTTTCAATAGGTACTTTATTGCATTCCATATGTGTTAAATAGGTGGTATATCATAATAAAATATCAATATGGACCCTGTCGGGCACAGCAAGTAGAAGAGAGGAAGAGGGCTAAGTAGTTATTCAAGCAATATAAATTATTAGTTGTTTTATTGGGTGTATAATATGTATATAAAAACTTTTGCGTGTTCCTAAATTATTATTAAATTATTCTTCCTAGTCCTACATTATTTTTAATCATTTTTGTTTTTCTTTATGTTAATATTGGATTTTCTATTTCTCTACAAAATGTTTGGTGTAAAAGAGAGAGATAAAGAAATTATTTTGGAATCGATTTATCATTTAGAAACTCCTTTACTGTGTAGTAAGACTTTGATTCGAGAAATCGCTTCAATTTATTAATAAATATATTTATTTTGCTTATTTCTCTAATATTGGTAACTTATTTTGATGGACATAACTAAAGGGCTGGTTGAGTGCATATCCAGTCGGGATTGAGGTATAAGTATCTACCTATTTAATTTATTTTTGTTGTGTCGTAAAGTGTACCTATCTAATTTGTGTTTCTTCGCAAGTGGTATACAAATCTGGGTGTTTTCTGACAAATTTACATAACTGAAAGATATATAAACAGAGAAGTGTGAGTATTTTGTGTTTTTGGAAGTAAACCATGCTTCCTAAGCAGCTCTCTGTTTGTTCAATATTGGTTATTATTCGAATTAACTTCTTTTGTAAAATAAATATAGTTTGAGAATCAGTGCTGTTTCCCCATAGCTAAGCCATGCTTGGGCATATGCATAGTGACAATTGCAGTTTGGTAGTTTTTTTAATTTCACGTAGGGCATATGAAAATTTTGATAGTTTAGCTCTTTATTTTCTCTATATGGGATTTCCAATTAATATGGGTATCTATAGACAAACTGAGGAGGGTAAATTCGTTAACTTGTTCTAGTTTTGTGTCATTGAACATGAAGTTTTAATGGGGATGGAAAGTAATTAGTTTGGTTTTGGTGAAGTTAATTTCTAGATTGTGGTTATTCATCCAGTTTACAGCTGTAGAAAGAAGGTAGTTTAATTTGGCGTTTATATCGTCATCGTTTTGGCATGTGGTGAGTAGAGATATCGTCTGCAAATAGAACACATGGTCCGTTTATAATTCAGAAGCTATCCTCCTAAAAAGCGATCCTAAAAAAAAAATATTATTAAAAGCCTTTACCACGTAACATCAATTTTTTACGTATTTTCGTCTCAAAACAATTGCTAACAATGTTCTAGCAGGCGCTTAGTGGCTTAAGAAGAACTTTCTGGATATCTAAGGCGTTTTATAAAATTTTATAATTATTTGCATATCGCATTTATTCTTAGGAATTGTATGTATGTAATACCCCAAGATTATTTAAATTGATCTTGATCAAATTACGAGACAATATTTTGATACTCACTCATTGACATCTTATACTACTTTTATGAAAACTACCCACAATATTCACAACTGTGATAATAAATTATTGTATTCAACTTTCCTTTTGTTGTTTGTGACGACAAGTTAACAATAATTTATTAAGAATCTTATTGAAAAGGTGTTAACAATAATTTATTAAATAGTGTGTTTTCATGATGCATCGAAAGCGCCTGTATCATTGCTATCAATTAGGTACTCTGAGAAGAAAAGACGTAAACAATTGATGTTTAGCGCTTTAATGGCTGCGGCGATGGGAGCATCAGTTGTGTAAAAAATATATGCTAGGGTAGTAAATATTTACATTAACAACGCGGTTAATACAACGCTCAAACTATGTGAGAACTTGGGAAGTGGTCAGCAAACCTGACGTCAGAATGGCTATTCACTTTATTTCTTTGATATATTTCTTAACGCAAAGGTAGCAAATATTTCTCATTAGAGGTAGTAAATAGGTTAAACAGTGCACATGGTCTCATCTCGTTTGGTCCATCCAGCCATCCTGACGGTCACTGTCGGTAGCTGCCCGATTCGAGTGTCAAGGATCTCTGTAAGTAGTCTTCAGCCCTTAGTACGCCTGCTAAATGTCGAGAACACCCCCTGGTTATTAGATGTCGTTGACATTCTCTCGAGAGCCTTCCCGAGAATGTCCAAGACACATCGAAATAATAATTGTGTTGCACCAGTTATTGCTCAGAATGCGAAAGATTATGAGAGCCACGACAAGAATTTCGCTCTGGAGACTCGCTACCGCTCTGGATAGCGAATTCTATATTTCTGAAGGCCTTGAAAAGTTCACGGTTCAAACTTAATTTAAAGGGCTATTTCTTCAAATATACAAAATTGCATGTCAATGAGATCTTTATCGTCATAAGTTACACACGACACATACATTAAGAAAATCCACCATAGCACAACCAGCGTGTAGGCGTTCTCAGAGCACACAAACAAAGTGTGAACTCATTAGTGTACACAGTTACAGAGTTAACAAGGAAGTGTGAGGTCATACAATGGTTAACAGAAACACGTAATCAAACCAACGGGGCGAAATGAAACACCGATGCTTATTGACCTAAAAATGAAGAAACATTTATTTTCAGTATGTCTTTTGTAAAATTTAATAACAGAATGAATCAAATGTGGTAAGAGAATAACAGAGCGGATTACTTTCCATTTCGATAGAATTAGTTTCACCAACAATAGAAATATAATATTTATCAAGTCATTTACAGATACAATAATGCAGTACCAATAAATCTAATTTATTCGTTTACTGAGTTAGTTAAATTTAAACATTTATTACGATCATAATGTACACGGAGTGGAGCGGAGGCCGAGGCCGTCCGCCGGGTACACTATATTTTTTTGGGATTTTTTTAATTTTTATTCCTCACGTACTTTATAAATATCTCATACTTGAAAAAAATTTACATTAAAATGTATCGGAAAGGTGCGGGACGCTAGCACCGCATACACTAGGGCGCGACGCAAACAGAGGCACGCACGCACGCACACAGGGGCACGTACGCACACACGCAGGCATGCACACAGAGGCACGCACGCACGCATGACACGCACGCACACACGCACGCACGCACGCACGCATGGCATGCACGCACACAGGGGCACGCACGCACACAGGACGGCGGGCGCCCGAAATATACACAAATATAAATTATGAGCCGACACGAACCCGAGACTTATACCATCACATTGCGACGCACACCTATTCGTTTTCCCTTTGTACCGCTACAGTTAAAATTTTTCTTACATAGTAAAATTAACGGAATACTTTAAAATCTAAATAAAAAGAGAAGGCGGAGGCGACGGACTGCGGGCAACGTGCCCCGGGTCCGTCGTCTGCGCCCATACGTTACAAGTACATCATTAAACTGAAACGATGACAATATTTAATTTATCGCAAACACTAGAGAAATGCAGGTCCAATACGATGGTAATATTGTGTGTCATGAAACAAAATGTATATTTAAATTCTCTGCTTTTTACACACACACTAGCCGGCGGCTCACTTCGACGTCATCATGGTGACGAATTCTGCAAAAGAAAGGTAACGGCATTAGTGACGTCATCCGAGGGCGCAGTGCCGAGGTTTACAAGAAAAGTTTCACATAAACCCTTGCATAACATGTCTAAGATAAAATGTTAACACAAACATCATTAACACAACGAAAGTAACCGACAGAGATAGAGATGCACTAAAGATGTAACCGCTATTAGACAGATAACCACTAGATGTATTAACATAGTAAGTAAATCGAGGCAACACCAAACACATGCCTCTGAGGGGACAATGAAAATAATTATATGTACAAAGCAAGGCATGTACTTGATGAAGCAACGAACAACATTAATAAACCGTATTTTACCTCATCATGCCACTACAAGGGGATTATGTGAAATACCACCCTCTGGATATATCCACAAAAATATATAATTTTGGTGATAAAAGTAATAATAAATGATGGGCGGAAGCACTCGATTAGATACCAGTGCTGCGAACACATCCCGAGTGTTGTGCGAAGCCTATACCATCATGTACGAGTACATCAAGTCGATTTAATAGGTATCGATCACACATGGGCGCCTCGTCGTTTGCTGCTCGTTAGTTTGGCAGTGTGGTGTGTGTGTGTGTGTAAGAGTGGGGTGTGTTCGTGGGTCAAGCGAGTGTGGTGGAGAGAGCAAAGCACCGGACAGGCGGACACACGGCACGCAAGCGGAGGGGCCTCCTCGGGACAGCGGGGCGGATCACCAGGTGGTATTTCTTCTATAGGAAGAGTTCTATACAGATATTAGACACATGCACCATTCAACAGGAAAACAATATTCAACATGTCCCCGTGAGGCGGACGCGTGTAATTTTGTCGCCTTCGTGTACAAGGTAAGAACAAAATTGCAGACGATCCGCCACGCCAATAGGTAAATAGACACAGTCAATAGTCAAGTGTGAGATCCCAACGAGAGAGTGAGAGGGGGCAGGGAGGGCGGGACAGCTCGGGAGTGGCGGGACCAGCTAACATATCCAAGGGAAGGAACAGTTAATAACGAGCAGCAAACCATTCAGATTAACACTGGGATATACCTATTGTCGCACCGCACTCGACGTAGGCCGTTGGGCTCATGGCATTGCATCGATCACTACACACTACTAAGGGAAATCGTTTCGAGATCACAGCTTTATCGTAGAGTCTTTTCTTATGGTTAGTTACGGTACTAATATCACAAGTGGGGCAGCGCGCCGTGTGCTAACGGCTGCCGTCGCCGCGATCGAAAATGATTTTGGCGAATGCATGGAAGTCTGCAAGAGAGAGAACGCTCGGTCGGATGATGGAATACAAACTGCACATACAGAGGACGCGGTGGGCGGAGCCGCACTGTGGACGCGGGCTGCGCTGCCGACTGTCCAGCCCTAGCTACCCATACTCGTTACACGGAATCCATGCACAACGGGACAGCAAGCTTATCCAACAAGCGATACTATCTAACTAATGATCCAAATACCACTCCTGACGTGTTTGAACAGATTCAAAACTACACTGAATAAACTAATCTAGAACGTCTGAGATCCACAATCGTGAGATCGCAGACCACGTGACCATACAGTTAGCTTACTACTCTACAGTACGATGTAAATTGAAGGGATTCAATAAAAGTCAACGTTACGTATGGATATAACTTAACATTAATTGTAAATCAAGTAACGTCGGATTTCGGAATGAATATCATTTCATAAGGAGAGAATTTTACTGAGTCAGTTTAAAAATAAAATGGACCTTTTGGAAACAAGCAAACCCAACTGTTAGTGTGAACACGTACTATATACTACATGCTGGAGTCTCGTGAATGAGGTATCGTTATTTTATAATACTGGGTACTATCACACAAGAGGGTAGCAATAATCACATCGAGTGTGTAACATTGATATGTCGGCGGTACAACGTTTTTTTTGTGAATTTGTCATGCGTCATAGTGACTGCGAAATCTTTGCGGTTACAACGTTATAAAAACTAAACGTGAATAAGATAATATTTCATAATAAAGATCCACATATACAGACACTCAAGGAACAAGTTCAGTGTCAAAAAAGCGGTCGGTTGAGTGGTAATTCTGCGTAATGCCCTTGTTCCTGGAGCGTCGCGTGCTGGTGGCGGCGTGGTGTGCAGGCGAAGCGTGTGGTGCGGGAGTACTGACCCTCGTAATTGACTTGTCCGTCGCCGTCAATGTCGGCCTCGCGGATCATCTCGTCGACCTCCTCGTCGGTGAGCTTCTCGCCGAGGTTGGTCATGACGTGGCGCAGCTCAGCCGCGGATATGAACCCGTTGCCGTCCTTGTCGAAGACGCGGAACGCTTCGCGGATTTCCTCCTCACTGTCCGTGTCCTTCATTTTGCGGGCCATCATCGTCAGGAATTCGGGGAAATCTATCGTGCCGTTGCCTGGAATTCGAAAAGGGTGGATATTAGTTTTGTTGTTCGTTTTCACATCGATTGTCAAAAGAAGAGATTGGTTAAAATCTTACAAAAATTACACAGACACACGTCTCTTATCCCACAACAGTTTTTTTACCTAAACACGTTAAAGCAACGTTAGTGGTTCGTTATGACTACAACAATTAATCAAGTTTTTAGATGCGAACCAGAGCAGTTCACGCGTCTGTTGTCTAGTCTAGAAAATATGGCTTCATGTCGATAAGAACAACTGCATATTGTTAACTACTTTATTTTTGTTCTAAAAGAAACCGTTTCAACACTTAAAAACCATAAAACGAGTACATTATTGACTCGGATAAGAAAAAGTAGTGAAATATGTGAAGCATTTTATCTCTATTATAAACAAGGAATCGTTTGAAACACAGGTGCGCCCTACGGATAAAAAGATTTAAGATTAAATAATCAATGGAAATTTTCGCATCAGATGAAGATCAAGGGGCCGCTGAATAGATTTACGATGTATAAAAGTACATAATGAACAGTATAATTGTTATTAGTCGTTAATGCGCGAAGACGCGAGGAGTATGCGCGCGCTCGCAGGCTCAGTGTTAGCGACGAGGCTTGTTTGTTTTCTTGACGGCAAGTGTTGGCGTTTCCATGAACACGGCGACTTATAAACACATAGATTTATCATCTGACTGGGTCTGTGTATTGTCTGAACTCGCAGTACAAGCCGTAATGTGCTTGCTTGTGATACGTCATGTATTTAAAACATTATGAATGAGACGATCTTACAAGATATAATGAATCATGGTCAAGATAGCCTGGGAATTTAATAGATCCTGATTCATTCCTTGCTGACCTTGCACAATGTCTGTTACAGCTTCTTTAATCAGTTGATAGTAACTAGATACAAAGTTCAAATTATTCTATTATTAAGTTGATAAAAAGAATGAAACAAACAAATATTATCGCTGACAACATTGGCATTATGTACGCTACGAAAGCCAAGCGTATCGCAGTCCACGTGATTTATATCGCTACATAGATACCTATGTCGCCATAACTAACACAAGTAGGTACCAACTACCCTCGTTTTTGGGTTTCAGGACGTCGAAGATTTTTTTACATTTCTCGGATTTTCACGCTTCTCTCTATTAGTAGGTATTGCTTATTACAGCTATAACCTTTATTACAAGCGTGGGATTTTCTAATTGATACTTAGCTAAATCGAACAACAAACCGCGTGATTTTATGTTTGTATATTCTGGGCTGTCGTAGTATTTCGAGTAGCTCAGCCAAAGTTCGCTGTGATGCTATGAATCAATAGAATCGGGCACGCGCGCCCATTTTTTTCCTGCCATTACTTCAGTCAAATGTTTTGACTTCAAGCCTCTAAACAACGTGGATTTCTTTGTCTTCATAACGGTTAGTTAAAATGGGATTAAATAAATAGGTCTGAAGGTACGTGGCATGACGTGGGTTTCTGCGAAGTATTTAACAATAAATTGCTATTTTAATGATCGTAGATAATTAAACATTTTTCCTGCTTTTTAATTTACAGTAGCTATCATTAACAGTAACTAATGAAGACTTATTATCATGCTGTTTTTCATTATTCAGCCATCGTACGTGTAACTATAGGAACATCGCTACATTGTCCGAGCATCATGTTTTGTTTAAACCATACCGTCAGTATCTCGCGGACGTGTGAATCGAACTTTATTTATACTTCAAACTGTTATTACTATGGTAAACGTAATAAAAATAGTATGTTATAGCAAAAACTAATTATTGCCGTTTCACACGTGGCGCGTTTCAACGAGAGACGAAACGCTCCGTTTTGATCGACGTTATCAACAAACGGACGGGAATACGTAAAGTTCGATAATTTATAGTTGAATCAAGGATTTGCAGAACGATCATTAAAATTCCACTTCATACAGACTGTGGTATTTATATTTTCACAGGATAAATTACAAAACTGGTCAAGTAGCTCGTGCATCAGGACAGGATCCATAATCTTGTCTATTCACGAGCCGGTTCCAAACGATTAAGACTCACACAAAATGACCAAGGAATCATGAGTCCATAGACCTAACCTTAGTACACGAAGCTACATCACGTCTGCCCCTCACCGCGCAACTGCAAAAACTACTAAATAGACTCCAAATTAGAACACCCAAACTATCTAATGAGACCGACACGAGCGTGCGACACCAAGTTCCTGAATTCTAAACGAATCTAGATCTCAATCAGTTCCTTCCGCGCTCGAACAGCCGGCCCGAGGCGTTGCAAAAATAAGTTCGAGTTAAGTTTGGCCCGTCTAATTCTGGGTTTAACCTTTCCGAGGTGGTTCGCGGACTAATAATAGAAGTGCGAGCGAAACGGTGAGCTTCGGAGAATGCAAGCCGCATACTCGCTACGAGCGCTACTAAAACACTACAGAAGGCGAACTTGGATTGTTTGATAAGAAACAAGCGTGGAAACCACTGCTATCTTTACTTATTTTTTCTAATAGTCCGCTGTATTGGTAGATTAAGCTTGTCAGCAAAACAAAAAATTATTGGTTTGCATAAATCTTGGGACTGGATGCTGTTCCATTTTTCTGCTGACAATATAACCCAAGTCTCATGATATTCAATATTTCGCAATGCATTACGACAGTTGAGATCAGATTCTCTCTGTACGTTATCTTCTGTACTCTCTACTCAGTGGCTGATCCGCAGAGCACACCTGGACCACTCCCGTTAATTGTCGGCTGTAAATCTGTCACGCCCGTTACTACTACAGTCACTTTTTAGATAATCTGTTATTGCTCTTATGCTTTTTTTAGTCTATTGTCTGTGGGTGTCGTATTAGGCGATAGGAACATTAATAACATTTAAGCTTTTATTGTTTAAATCATTTGCTTTAAGTCTATGTGGAATTCGTTTGTTGGCGGTTTTAGATTCCTGTCTGTCTCTGAATTTGTGATGTGGCCTTGTACCTAGTGTAATTCTTGTACACGCAATAATGTCCCGAAGTAACATCGAACCAGACAAGTTTGAGCGTCCACGGAGTCGTGTATTTGTTGTTCTTGCATAGCTTGTGTGTTTAAAACAAACCGGTTTAAATACAAAATCCTTTTGTATTTAAAATGTACGCTCGCGACTATAGCGTACTGTGTGAAACACGTTTTATCCCTTGATCTACAGGAAATTGAAATTAACGTCTATTTCATTTACAAGTTGAAATTAATCAAAGCAGTTATGGGAATAATACGTTAACATACAGTTCAAAGCAATACGTTGAACTGCGCAATTCCGTGTTCTGTTCCGCGCATAGCAATTAACAAACGACTCATAAAACTGAGTCAACCTGCAGACCTGACAGCACCCACCCTATTACTAATCATGGTATTTTATCATCTCAACTTGTAACCTTGTCTCACTCACGTTCCATGATGCCAGATATAACATCATCGTGTATAGCGGAATGATTAATTCATGAGGTGATTTTATGTGATAAGGAAAGGCAAGAATTTTCCACTAAATCGTGATTTCAGGATAAGGATTGTTGTTGCCGAAATTTTTCCTTATTTATTGCTTAACAACGTTTGCTAATGGACAGGAGTTGTCAAGCAAAGTAACTATTCATGCAAAAAAAAAATAACTCTCGAGATATTAGCAGAGCATCCAAATTAGAGTTGTTATGTTCAAGGTCTAATTTGCAAATGAATCAACGGCCTCTCGAATGTCTGGATACATTGTTCGTAAATGTTATGTTACTTGTGTAGTAGCTACACATGTTCAATCTTCGAGGCCGGGCAACACGCTGCGGTGGCCCCGGTTGGCAGCTCAGACGACTGACACACGATCAATATCCACCCTCTAGAACGCGCACACTTGGCATGCTTCCCCAGACGTTTGAATTCGACCAAAACCAGAAATGTTACGAATGAAAATGAGTTGCAATATACTATGAAGATATGATCTATGTTTGTTATTTCAATATGTCGTACTTTACACAAATATTTGGACATGCACAACACATGTAATGGGTTTTAATGGGAACAATGAGTATTTACTTGCTTGAATGTTTAGAATAGTTTTTAGGGCCCGTGTGGTTTCGGTATTATAATTTACGATGTGTTTATTCTATCTTTCTGTTCCATCTCCGCACATTAATCAATGTTGCAGTTAGTGTCCGCACTTTCATAATTATTCTGGTAAACATCAAACGAGTCTGTTTCGTGCTGTCAACGTTATCTTGGCCGTAATGGATAGTTTCGTTGTGGTCGCCACGAAGGCGGTGGAGCGCGACGCAGCCGGACCAGCAATCTAAAATCAATCGTGTAAACATCGCTTGTTTCGGGGAAAGTTCGATTAAGACGTTTTAGATTGGCGTGCATAGTCCATAAACACATCGCGCCCACGCCGCCCCACGTTCACTACATTATCACGGCTATATCCGCTGATGAACTCAACCAGCCTATTGTCTTATCCAGCCACTACAGTAAAGTGAAACATTATTTTATGGCCACCACATAAGCACATATTACTAAGTAAATGTGACAATCTGCAGATCTTAATTAATTCAAGTGAGTAATGCGACTTAAGATGATCCAGACAACACGCGATTCTCTAGCGTATTATCTTTTAATCCGAGCTTTCGCCTCTGTAATGACAATTATAACAATATTGCCGCTAACTGGATTTTCACGCAGTAATTACATGTTTTTATGAAAGTGATTATTTTAAAAAATCACTGAAGCGGCCATACATAATTTCTGCTGGTTTTGTGCGTGGTAGCTCATGTAACAATGACAAAGCTCAATAATTCAAAGTTAAGTTGAACGTCGGGTAAAATTAGGCGTAACTAATGTGAGCGACGGTTGAGAAGCCTCACAAACGAGCCGGCAAGGACGCCTGACTCAACATGGCGTCAGCATTGAACACTCGATTAGCGAACCGCAAACACATTCCTTATACGATACGCTATCTACTTAGGTTCATTTATTGATAAACTTGAATAACTAAAGCACTTTGTGAATGTCACAGAACTATCATCTGGAATTCAGTATTTCACGAAATGTAGCTCGATGGTATGTAAATGATTGTAGATTTCAGTGTAACAATAGAATTGGCTAGAGAAACATGCGGAAGAAGTTACAACGAGTGTTGAGCAAACGGCGGATGGCTCATGTAGTCATGGACGGGGCACGGGTTACTGCTCGCGTTATGACGACGTATTTATGAAGAGCAGGGCAGGCATGCAGTCTTGAGATTAAAAGCATACGCACTGATGTATCAGCCTAAGGAACTTGATAACATCAACGCTTCCGAGTGACCCGTAAGTATGCGTCACTTAAACTGTCGATTTTTATGCTTTTTCCTAATTTCTCGTCGACTTGAGGACTTGTGGAGCAGTTAAAAATATCCAAAAATGAGACTGCTAGGAGGTAATGGAGCTTAGTGCATACAAAAGCAATAGTATGGTATAATAGAAACCGATGGTTAATGGGTTAGCCTGGTTTTTGGATAATGTACTAATGCAGATGTATGTTGCGAATTCCTCGTTAAAAGTACAATAGCGGCATGAATGTTTTGCATCTTTAATTTAGACTAAAATGGTTGGTGGCTATGGCAACATGCTTGTAAACGATTTCTCTATTACAATAAACAAGGTAAACGAGAAGTAAGTTAGGGCGATGCTCCGGGCAGACGCGCACACGCTCGACCACGCGAGTAAATCGCGACAAACACGCTGGCACGCGGCCAGCAGAATATGCAAATTCATTTGCAATTTCACAGCGATTCCAGACAAGTTTGAGTGGGTACGCGGGATGTCAACACTGTTTATCCTTTGCTTTGTATAGAGATAGTTCAAAGTATGTTTTGAAAGTGCAGTCTTTTTACAGTTCTTTTGTAGTCTGTTCATAACAGTAAACAATCAAACTGTTGTAATGTGTCTGCGCGTTTTATTGCTCCAAGTTAATTCCTCAAAATAAACTGTTCTTTCGACATCGGCTGGGCTGCAGTTGTCTTGTTTCACTTCAAAGAGTTAAATCGGCCTATGATTCAGAATCTGAAAGGCCAGTGAGCGTGCAATTAGGACGACAGTGGGTCATTGATGTAGACAATGTACGGGGGAGGTATTCCTGGTGTAAGAGTGAGGTGGCTTGATCGATACGTGGCTTGGCGCGCGACCAATGACTAAACCTCGTACTATTTCACGGTATACGTTACAACAATACAAATGGGTGTTTTTTTTTTTTTTGTTACTGACACTTTATTGTTTACAGATAAATGTGAGACTGGGTGTCACATCAGCAAGATTTGTTAAGTTTTGACAAATAGCCAATTGTTTGACAGCAGGGCGCTTCCGGATACACAAAGTATCTGAATACAAAGACAGACTTGTTTTAGAATGTCACAATTGAATGCAGCTATAACTTCCGTCTACTTATTGACACAGTAGGCTGCGGTCCCGACGTACACCATTCAATACTGCTGCGGTTTGTCACGCATCACTGCATGTTAAGCCCTCACTATATGTAAATTACATCACCGAATTGATGGACGACATCCCGCACATTAAATGAGATTAGATGCGCGATGCGGAGCGTGGACATTGATGCATTAAATAATTACATACTCATCGTTTAAATAGCAGTGACGGTTGAATTAACTATGGGACAACCATTGTTCGCGTCAAGGTTTTATGGTAATTACAATGAAATACGAACAACGCTAATTTATAGCGAATAACTTGAGTTAGTAGAACTAGTGTTTACATGCAGAACGTTAATATTTCAATGCAGTGAAGCCAAATGTCCGCGACTATGTCACCGAAACATAACGTAACACGCCGCCGGGAATTTGTACGTTCATCAGTTATCCGCCATCTTGGTTGATTTATATCACAGTTGCAATTACCCGACACAAACCAGAAGCTGGGCGAGAATTTCTGCGGGACGGAACATTCACACGCCGTTAGCGCGAAACGTCCACTTTTAAAGTGGACGTTTCGCGCTAACGGCGTTATAAAATCCCTCCGGATAGTTAGAAAACAGGAACGTGTTAGATAAAACGAGGAAACAAGCTAAATAGCGGTGCTGTGCTAATTGCCGTGTTGAAAATAAAGTTAACCGCAAAGACACACACGTCCAGGGAGAGGACAATAAATGGCGTAGCTGGAGTACATAATAATGGGACGAGAGAGTTCATCTGACGCCTTGCCTCATACATCTCTTGTCTCTCATTCGCTTTGGCTATTTTCCTACACGAATGCTCTATTTTTCGTCATATCTCTGTAATTCTTTATCTGGCGAACAATGCGCTAGTATCGAGTAAAAAAATAGTTTTATTTGGTTTAATTATTTTAATGTTTTGTTGAGGAAAAGATAATGTTTCTCGAAACGGGCTTCAGTTTTATTTGCGTAGCCTTCCGCAAATATGTTCGTTGATGACATCATTGCTAAATGCTAGCCTAACAAAACGCCTATTATTTTGCCCTCATTAGTTTTGATCAAATATAGCATTGAAGCTGTATAACTAATGTATTTATGCATGAGCCACTGATTTAAATGGAGACAATAGGTCATTTATGTCTGACGTCCTATTCTGATGTCAATGTCAGTGTAGTAAGAGCATAATAATCATAAGTTGTAGCATCATCATTTCAGCCGAAAGACGTGTCGCCACAATGACCAGTCCTGTGCGTCTCGCATCCATCGACTGACACATAGATTGAATAATGTTTTATCCGAAACTCAATCAGCATTCGTTTCACTCTGCGACTGTTATGTACATACGACGTGAGCAGTTTTCACAACATCACATTTCGTGTTTAAAAACGGCCGGTGCGTAACGCGAGAAAGTGTTCCGTCTGTGAGGAGATCGATGTAAAATGTTCGCAGTACAATCGATGGCAGAGTTGCTTGACCGGCCCCTAACCTATTTTTATTGTGAACTCGGATTAGATGGGTAAACAGGCGCATGCGCTGTGAAGTCTTTTTATCCTTTACCAGCCATACATCAAGGGTGACCGTGTCCGACGAATACAGATGTCATTGTCAAGTTACTCGCAAATGGGCAGTGATTGCTAATAAACAGGGCACGACGGAGACACGCGAGCCGGTTCGATTGAAAGCGAACCGGTCGCTAACCAGCCGACGAGCGTGGTTATAAATAATGAATCAGTTCTCATGACACAGCTTTCTAGGGAGCTCGACATGAATCGAACGTTTGTAATACAGTAATCGATTATGTGACAAATATTCAATAGAATCAAAAGTGTAATGGCCGAGGTATCGGGTCAATCGAAGCGACACGCTTCGTATGGACGCAATACAATCGAGCTAATTGGTCGTTCGCCTCCATGATAATGTTCTATGGACTGGAACTCTGTGAGGTCGAGCCCACCTATGATTATATTGCAAATTAGCATTTATATTGTCTTTGTACAACGAGAGGACAGATCGGTTTACTGAACGTTGGGTGGTACGAGAATCGGGTCGTAACGTGGCAAATCCAGATTGCAAACACGGACGACGATAATCCAAACATTGAGCGCAAATACGGGGGATTACCGTCGGGTGACGGGATATTTTCCGACGTTTCAACGGCCGGGCGGGCGTGAAGCTCGTCGCCCAATTACCCCCGGCACGTGTGGCTATTGATCGCACCCCCGCCTCTCTCAGCTGACGACCGAACACCCTGCTGCTACACTGACTACGCTTTATATAATTATACCTGCCGCTAGGAATGGGCTCTTTAAAAGTCCAAGTGTATTGACCAGCACCAACAAGAGAAATTGGGACAAATTAACATAGCGCACGAGGTCTGGGCTTTTTTATATTAAGCCGCATTATCGTTTGCATTTTTATTTGAAGAGGACAATCTGCTTGCACCGGTTAGTAGTGACGTAGTGAGGCCTCTCAGGTTTATATGCTCCTGTAATCATGTTTACTGGCTGAAATTAATCACCGCATGGGCGCCAATTACGATTTCAGTTTTCGCAGATTGTGTGCGTATGCAGCACAAGTCGTGGTCAGCTGTCGATGAATCGTCGGCGTCGGTTAGATTCGAGTTTGATGCTCGCTAGCATTGTTCCGCAAATAGCGTGTGCGGAGTGGAAGCGGTCGGTGGCAGCTATCTCTGTCTGACGAGTGAACGACTCCTTATCGCGGCGTCCGTGACATCACCAGCAAGCCTCATGCCAACTAGAGAACTGTTACTCCAATTTGCTCTCTTTTCGTGTATGTACTATAAATATTCATCCGGCAACGTGTGCTAGTAACGTCGTCTTACTATCGATGAGATGATGGACTGCGCACGATGTTTAGCTGTTAAGTTGCGGACGTAGTTTTGCATGCATTTCTGGTGCACTCGTGTTCGCAACGAGCAGGAGAGTGCACTTGAAATCCTATAAAACGACCTTTCAACATTCCTAAGGTAGAGGTCGTCGAAACTTGGTTGGCCGACAAGGCGTTTGTGGATATCATCGCAAACACTCACGCTGGCGCCCAAGTGTTTACGATGTGATAGATAATATCAATAGAAAAAAGTTGAAAGCCGACCGATTTACACCACATTTACCGCCAATACGAGGCATTCTTGTTGTTAGTAACGGCGAAAACAAATATAGTAAGGAGAGTTAGTCAAGCTGCGCCGAGCCAGCGTTTTGTTTTCCGAAAGACATGCGGTGTCTTTCGGAAAACAAACCGCGCATCGTGATGAACAGCGCGATACGCGTCATGTAACCAAGGCAAATTATCCACTTGACATTGGTCTTCATACACTTCTAGCAGACGTAAGTAATTCATTGTATAACTCCAATTGATTGTTGCATCAAAGCGGTCAAGAGCAAGGTCTTTGCGATATTCCGCAATTTGCAGATAAATTCCACAAAAATATGTACGGTGACAAGTTTTTATCATCTCATTACAGTGGGTTTACGGGCGTGTGTCAAGCGGAGTCTGCTAACAACTGGTATCGGGCTGGTCAAGTGGTCTAAATATACGAATGGTTTCCCACAACGGGACGTGTAGTCCAAGTACTGTGCTAGTACGCCAGTCGATTTGCCAAGAGCAAATGCGGTGGGTGTTGTAAACAATCACCACTAGTAAGCACGGTGGACATTAAAATAATTATTTCAGAACGGGACGACGTTCATTACGGATGGAAACTTGCCCAAAGTAATATTTATTGATCTAAATCAAACGAGACTACTTAAATAGAAACCTAGAGCTATTGAGCATAAGTAATTCATGTTAACCATCAAAATGTCATTCTCACATTGTTTTATTTCACCATTTTCAGCGATTTTAGGATCACTTTAAACTGCCATGTTACATTTCAAGGATAACCAGAGTTACTGACATTCTTCGTTCGTAGTAATCTTTTCTTTATCTCTAGCAAGCATAACGTAGCATTAATTTATAGTGTAGATTAGAAGCAGTTGTTATTGCTGCGGTGAGGTGAAACTAGAATCGCTCTACGGGTGATATCTCGGTTACTCGAATTTATTGCCAGTCTGCCTTATATTAGCTAAATTACACGCATGTTGGAACAAGCCTGGTTTATGGTATTGCGCGAGTTAAATCAACGAAAACTGTTTGTTTGGGGATTTTATCGAAACAACTTTTTTTTTTAAGGCTTACTATTTTGGATGCCTCGATACCAAGCTCTTCTACCTTTATTTTCAGACTAGCGACTAGTGAATGAAACTGTAATACACAAGACAATGTAATGTCGCATTTTTCACAGAGTTTTGTAATTTACGCTTCATCTGTCGAATAAAAACACGAAACTAAATTGTACCACTTACATAATAAACTGGGGCAATTTATACTACCCACGAGACATGTTGGTATGGGGTTGGTGAGGGGGGGGGGGGAGGGTTACTACAGTACGATTTGATGTGCTGGGCTACTCTGATATAATATAGCAGTGACGTTCCTTTGAAATTACTCGTATGTTTTGGCACCAATTGCAACTGTTTTATCTATAGAGGATCATAAGCTCAATATACCGTTTGTATTTACTTATCCAGCCGGTAGTCGGATGTTTAGGCTCTGGCTAACTGTGTGGGTGACTGAACGCCACAAAATAACTCGTTATTTGTCCAGTTGCCTCATGTTCGGAGCATCAATGCCTCGTACCGTGTTGTGGGTATGATGAATAATGCTTTTATATCGCAGGAACACACGCCACGTTTATCGGCCTTCCGTTTGTTAGCGTCGAATTAATTTGCTGGTCTCCCGGATGCGCCATATTGTATTGTTGAGCTGGAAACTTAATATGGCCACTGTGCACGTCATCCGGGCTGGCATGTATGGTATGGGTCCTTTGCATTGTTGATATTAGAAGGATTGCCTCGGTGCTCACGTCTGTGTTGCGATCTTAAACCTGCCAGGTAATAAAATTCATGTGCGTGAACGGCTTGTTTTTTTTTTATACAAGTTTTCGGCTCACGTTTGATCACTATTTCACTTGATGGTAAGCGGTGATGTGGTCGACGTAGGAGCCTAGTCACTCTTGACTTGACCGCCAGAGCTAAGTGCGGTAAGAATCTTTTTCTTTTCTTATATCACTAGATGCACAGCCAATTATCGGATCTGTAAACTTCTGGACCCAGTACTGTTGAGATGGCAGGTGTTTGAAAGAAAACCATTGTATATTTCACGTTTTTATTAACCTTTACGATAAGACTACACAAAAAACTTTTTTACAAAAAAAAAAACAACCGACTTCCAAAAAGAAATTACACTAAAAATTAAAAAATAACTAATTTCGGAAGTTGGTGTTTGTATTTTATTTCCTTTATTTGACACCGACTGCCGAAATTAAAGCTATTTTTTAATTTTTAGTGTATTCTCTTTTTGGAAGTCGGTTGTTTTTTTTGTAAAAGTTTTTCATTTTTCAATTTTTAGTTGTTATACCCCAGAACTAAAAACTCCAATAACATGGAACGTGGAATTTAAACATACTCTTAATTGGAGAAAACCAAAACGTCATCTATCTAGGTATACGTATTTTTCGTTTTTGTTCAGTTTCTCAAAAGGCGCTGAAGCAATTTCGATAAAATTTATATGGGACCACCTCGGGCGTATATGCTTTCGGATAAAAAAATAATTTTGAAAATCGGTCCAGAACTGACGGAGAAATCGGCGGAACATACGTACAGTCGAACATAGAACCTCCTCCTTATTCGAAAGTCGGTTAAAAAACCCACACAAGTGTATCTTTATGCTAAAACATCTTGATTGTGGATATGCCGATAAGTTTATCGTTATTTATAGGTACCTACGTAGCTATCATTTTCCTTGGAAAAATAGCACAATATCCTTGATAATGAATGAGCCATATTATATCATATTGATTGAAAATGATAATAGTATCAACAGCTATAAAATTATGATGCTTACGTGTACGTAGACTTACGATGTTTTAGTGTCGGATTTAAATTGATCCGACTATTTTATTGTGTTTCAAACACGTCTATCATTTAAATTATTCGTTGGAAATTACTACTTTGTTATGCTTCGATATCAGTATGATTCTTTCGATAAAAAGGCGGGCAAGTAGACGTCCAATTGATATCAGAGTGATTCGGTTCCCTCGTACCATAGAGCCATGTCGTGCAGCCGATGGCTTTACCTCCTTTTAGTTTATGCTCTGACAGAAACAAGGGTGAGACAAGATAATATAAAATAACGATGAAAGAATACGTGCATGAAACAAGGGTTACATTTTCTATTTTCCAACCAATTTATTTTGCTGAACTTGATTGTGAACGTAAATCTTGTTAAACTAGTTGTACATCTATATCTATGAACCCAATTGGTTCATTTTATCGGCTCCAATGTCAAACAAGTCACATTGCGTGTGCACAGACCTCTATCGCCGTAGTTCTTCAACGTCGCACTTTGTGTGTGAATAGATACTCTGAACAATTACCAGGCTAGTTGCAAACGAGGTATTGTGTTACAAGTGTAAAGAGAGATGGCAATTGTAGTGCTAATTAGTGTTCGCATCTCGCCCTTTTGTCATGCAAACCGTGCCCCAGCACAACGCGTTGTAAACAGGTTTTACCAGTCTGTCCTATGCCCGTCAGAATAATTATGAAACTTGAATAATATATTTAAAATCTGATGAGAGGATGTTGTGGTTCATCTTCTTGAAGCGCCAAATTGTTATTACGTGGCGTCATTAAATTTTTTACGAGTTTAAATATTTAAATCCAATCGCGCATAAAATTATCTCTGTTTAGAAACGGAACGTTTTGAGATAAAAAAAAACGAAACATCACGTTGAAAATGTTGATTCCTTTTTGCTTTCATATCGTAGAGATGAGGCGCTTGATCGACACACCATTAATATTATTAACACTATAGTGCTCACGCGGTGAGCAATTTGCCGCCGCACGCAAACTGGAGGTGGAAATCCTTACCTATCGCGGTCCTCTGCTAACTGCTTGGACAAAAACTACCAATACAGGTAGGTGATGGGGAGCCAGCTACGTTACGCTACGTCTGACCGTGAATCTTGCAGTCTTGAAAATAAAAAGGTGTTTTCTGAGGGCGGCAAAATGCTCACAACGCAAGCACTCGGGTTAATATTGGCGACATCGGCTTGATAAGGGAAATGTCAGGGCCGGCCGATGTGTACCGAGCTTGTAAACACACAAACATTGCCCATGTGACGTGCACAGCTCAAAATAGGGTGGCCGCCCACTTTTTACATACTGCAGGTCATTTGGGCGAAACCTACGAGGCCAGTGAGCCAAATCCGTAAACATCTCGTGCTATTGTTTGTCTAGTTACATCTTATTTTTAGCTTTTTCACTCCGTAAAATCTGAGCAGTTTCTTTTTCTATACTCGTTGAATTTTCACGTTTTAGTCGCAAAAACCACACCAAACTTGAATGTGTGGGTACAAAATAACAGTTGATTCACCAACTGTTACAAGTCATCGTTCCGCTGCATTCGAATTTGCGAAGTGAAACTTTCACGGCAAAAATCAATTTCTAGTCAGTAATATAACGGGGTCGGTTCCAATCGCTCGAGCCGGTGACGTCACCGCTTTGTACTCCGCCAGCCAAATTAAGGCACCCACTAAAGAGGTTTACGAGTAATGCCTTTTAAATTGTAGTTCAGATTACAGTGACAAACATTTATGGGGCAATTTCTATTTTAAGTAGCCAACAGAAATGAACCAGCTTTATTGTTTTTATGAACGTTTATTCACGTTTGTTCTGTTACGATTAGCTCCAAATTTATTATTAGATTTTCCCATGGAAGATCGTTAATATTTCCCATGCGAAGTAGGCGAGTTCCGAATAAGAAATATGGGGCTGTTTCAATCACAAAGGAGCTCGTCTTGCATATTAATGAGGGTTATGCCAATTCTTTTGCGCGATGGAGCCCTGACAATAGGCTAAGGAATCATTCATATATTATATGAATGGTATCATACATGGCAAAAGGGTGCATGACTCCATTGGCGATTTCTCACAATACTTCCGACGACTTCCCTGGGATGGGAACGCCGTGCAGTTTCATATCACAAATCGATTTTTAACTTATCAATTGAATGGTGTGTGAATAGATTTCTATCCAAACATCGTTGGGTACGGCGTGCGTTACTCTCGTTGTAAAGACAATGCTCCTGTCCTTATCAACACTTGTGTACGATAGATAGCGTATTTTTCGGCTCAATTCAAATACTTTGTGTAAACTCACATGATTCGTATGCTAGTTTGATCAGGTATGTTTGTTCAGGCGTTGTCTCTGTTGAAATGTAAACATTTCTGGTTTCAACTGCTGACGGCATTATCCCTGGTCTTACTCATGTAATATCGTATGATATTTAAGGAATTCAGAGTTCTGCTGGGTACGTTTAATTTTTTTCCTCTGTCGAAATTCGCAAGCTTCTTCAGTTTTAGGATTTTTCCATCTGAGATTTCCGCTGTGGAAACCGCAACAGGATCTAATTTTGAGCTTTTTTTTTTAAATAAAAATAACAGCTATTTCATTTTGCGCTTAAGTCGGAGCTGGTTAATCGGATAAGTGGACTCTTTATGTATCCCCTGAAAAATTGCTTGTAGATGACACTCAGGTGTAAAGTAGGTAACAGAATCTGCTTAGACTAAAAGACCCGGGCTGATATTGCTTTCTCGGACACTCCCTTCCGTGTGATTTGTGTTGTACGGCGACCAAGAGGGATTATATCAGACCGAGGGATTGGCAGCATCTATAGACAACATCGGATTACATTCCCTGCGTGTGCCAAGTGCCAAGCGCCACTGTGCTTGACTTGATCGTGCTATTACAATCCAAGGTGCCCATGGGTGTCATTTGATGAGCTTTGAGCCAATTTACAAAGAATTCTTTAGTAAAAGGAATAATTTTAAGATAACAGAAGGAATGAGGAATTTTGTTAATGCCACAAGGTATTTTCGCGACCAGTCAACTTTCTGTTTAACAAGATACGCAGTGAAGTACGCAGACAGGAAGTTAAAAGTCAAGCTGCAAAGGACATAATCAACATTTATAGCTCCGTAATTGTACAATATTTTGGCGACAATAATTAAACAAACATCACGTGTTTGTTCAGCGCTGTGTACTTGTGTGCTAACAGTGCTACACACACACGGCCACTGATAAAGTGCTGTGTAAACCCAGCCTACGTAAGTATCTGGTGATAATGTTTTTATGGCGCACGCGCAGTATGGATTAACTTATAACTGTTATAACTAATGTTCTGAAATGTAAACACTTGAATTGCGCGGAAGCTTGTTTTTTTGAGCTCTACTGGAGGTGGCTCATTAGCGTTGAAGTATAACAGACACGGAGAGGCTCGAAAGGAGACGGCTGTAAGCAAAAATGTTGAGACTGTTGTGGGCCATGATCAAGCTCTATTTGATGTTGAAAGGGTGGAGCTATGAAATGAGCAGTTAAGGTGAAAGCCCGCGGAATTCATGTTTTTTACGTTTTAGCAATTTGCAGGTCAGTATCAGGATAAATGTTGGTCAAAATATGATTCGCGGCCGTAGCAAGTACGTAATTACACAATTGTAATCATTAAAATCATCAATACAACTCTCTCAGTTAGAATTGATGTCAAATGTCATGATTTCATGAAATACTGCAAATTGCAAAAAACGTAAGAAAATTTGAATTTTGCGGGCTACCCTGGCGCTTCCACCTTAACTTGTTGATAGGATTTTTATGGAAACGGGACTCCAGACTTTGGGCAAAGAACTTCGACTAAGTTTCCGCTTAATCTTGCTCAATATCATGGCCCAAAGTCCAAATGCCAATATCAACAAGCAATGTGTTATCAAACCGCATTCGCCACTGAAACTTATCGTGGTAGCGAGCAAAAACATAAGACTCCAAACTACAACAATAAAAATTGTTTTCATAAACAGATCAGGCGTGAGTCCTTACATTTTTTATGTTCATTTACTAAGCCAATTAACGTTATGATCGCCGTAAAAGATCAACAACTAGGCACATAGCACATTCCAAACAAGTTTAATCATTAGATATTCAAGCATGGTTCTTATCGACACTATAATACCTTAGACGATAATACTATCGATTACAACAAGTGCGATATGAAATTTATTACATTTGTAATGAATCACAATAGGTATCGATGACCTTATTTTGAGTACGTGCCTGCATTGAATTGATAGCGAATTAATTGTAGCATATTTATCGTTGCTATGAGAGGAAAACTGACTATTTATATAGTCGGTTTTCGGTTTTTAGTTCGGTTTAAATAGTCATTATGATTATATTAAATCTTAAAAAAAAACGACGCTATATTTTTGCATTGTATACGTCCGCTACTAAAATGACGACCTTCATCTACTAATTTTAGGGAAAATATATCAAGAAACGTCCAATAATAGGTTTCAGAGGCATTTTCACAAATGAGGATAAAATTGAATAGGACAAATTATTTTTAAACGGCTTTTAGAGGTAAACAGGTACGCTATTCCAAGCTAACACATAATTAGCGTATCAAGTTGAAAACACGTTATTCTGAACGTGACGTAATAAACCAATCGGTACCCGAATTGAAATAACTTGTTATAAGGGAATATCAGCAAGTGAAACGACGACATTCAGATATAATTATGTACTTCTCACAAACGGTCGTAAAGTTATGTTTATTGTTCTATAATCTTTTTTCTTTAAAATGGGGGGTAGATGGTAGTTCTAGTCGATTACATCATCGATTAAGTAGGTAGGTTGAAAATCGAATTCATTATTCGTAATCGCCAGACCGGAGCTGCAACTGTTATTGCGTTACAGATAAATACCTAAATATCAAGTCTAATCGTCTTGTTTTGTTTTATCTGATTATGATTACTTTCGGACCGTTAGCGATGTTTAATCTTGTCATCAGTAATTATTATGTATTTTTTTTCCACACATCAAGTTTCCTCGACGATCATTTTGTCATTCCATTTTTACCTACAATGTTTTTTTATTTCGTTTTATCTGTTATCTTATCGTTCTTAGTATTTTACGTTTCAATTAAGGTAAACGGAAACGAAATTCATACTTTCGCTGCTAAGTGTGTATTTTTCCGACAACTGCATAATTCATAGATTAAATTACGGTTTTGGCAAAAATATGTAACCTACATACTCCGACGGAAAACATACTGGCCACAAAGAATTCAAAAAATTGTCGCGATTAGGATAGGTGAAAGATAAGGGCGTGGACTCACCGTCTGCGTCAACTTCGTTGATCATGTCTTGAAGCTCGGCTTCTGTGGGGTTCTGTCCTAAGGATCTCATCACGGTTCCCAACTCTTTGGTCGTAATGGTGCCATCGCCGTCTTTGTCGAACAGTGAGAACGCCTCCTTGAACTCGGCGATCTGTTCTTCTGTCAGTTGATCCGCCTGAAACCAACAAACACGGTTTTTAGAAATCCCACCTTAAATTTAAGAAAATTGAACACATTTTTTTTTAACTGAACGAAGTTTCAACAATACTTTTTATCGACGGCATTTTTTTTTTTTAATACTAAATTGAACGTACGGTTTGGTTGACGACCATTGTTAATGAGTGTCAGATACAAAGAGACGGTAGACGAACGCGCGCGGTTATCGAGTGCGATAAGATTACACCGGAGATTATGTGTAATTACCGGACCGGCCTCGTCGCGTCACACTGCGGTCTTTTGCGCCACAGATACAAAATACTGCATTGCCACTTTTATCAATAAATACGATGTTATTGAGATAACAGAACAACCACTTTATTATACGATTGTTTTTTGAAAAGTGGATGCGCCGACATGCTATGATGTGGCCAAGGCAACAAACTCATCACAAAATCAATAAATACTTGAGTATAAATGAAGTGATTAATCATATAAGTAGATATTATGTCAAGAATGCATTTAGTAGTTTTTTTTTTTTTTTGTGGGGTGGGAATACGTTCAATGACTTCTCCCGCTCTGGGTGGAGCGGAAGGGCGTGTCAGACTCTTACTGACTAAAACCCACCCCTGTTCCGTCCCTGCCTGAGTGCCCAGGGGTGCGGTAACTCATGTTGAGAATTTATCTGCTACCTCTAGGCATGCAGGTACCGGCCACTATGGGCCCATTCAGTAGGTAGATGTCCTGTGATTTTGGGATCCATGCCTAACAGTTACACAAATGTAACAATAAATGTAGGTACCCACACAACTAACAAATGTGACCTGCTTACCTACCATGTTCAATTGACAATTGAATTAATTCCTAAAGTCAAGTATATCAGTTAAATCCTTTACACAAACCAGTCAATAGCCAATGATTAACCTTTTTGATACATCTAACAATAACGAGACTGCAGAAATCATTCAAATATGCCAGGGGCCATTAGAAAAGGTTTTACGCTCAAACTTGTCAAAAAACAACTCTGCCCATATTCAAATGAATAAGCGTTTCAATTTTATAACTTCCTTGATGAAAACAAATAATTTTAACTTCAACAACAGGCACTAGTCTAACCACATTCCTGAATATGGATTGTAATAAGGAAATAGGCACAAATTATGTCATGTTATACATTTTTCCTCTACATACATAAAAGCAATCATTAAAATATATTTTGTGCCATTATAATAAGCACTGGTTTTCCTGCGATATATACCCAGTGATGTGGGCAGTGTAATCACAGCTAAAAATACTGCAGGCCATCTCTTATCAGTAGCCATGCTTATTAGTAACACAGTACCACCATTGTTCTCGGGCAAAAAATACCACTGACTAGTTTTTGTACCAAGGTTATCATGGTGTTTAGAATAATTGTACCTCACTAGCATCAGGGTGATGCTTCATGTAATATCTACTTGAATCTAGGAAAATAGAATCCAACTAGTTTTTCAAACCCAAATCAGCCTCTAGTAAGATAAACAAGATTATTAATTATGCCAAATATTATCAAGGTAAAAAAGAGGAATTTTATGTAACTGGTTTAGTCGGTAAATGTCAGAACCTTAAGTTGTAAAACATTCTGAGCTTGCATCAATACTTTTTTCAAACAGACTCTGTTGAACGGTTGTCTTTTTAAGCAATTGCCTTTTCTAATGATCTCAAAACTTATTTTACATTTAACTGAATCATGTCAAACTAAATTTGTTGTATATCAAAGACAGGCTAGCAATAATTACACCAGCTATATACAAAAATGGTGCCTTAATTACATCATTCAGTTTCATTATCATGCATTTCCTTTGCATAATTGAATATGTCAGCCATAACAGGAGTTGACACTGGCAATTTATCAGCCAGACATTCTTCCTACCACTGACAGACATCCAAATAAGAACCAGATTCTTATTGGAACAAGCTGTTGGCCTTGCGTAAGACTGTTTTTGGAGTAAACCGAAATGAGAAAGTCGATCAGGAACACAAGACCGATTTGAGTCAGCTGTGCCAGATGCAACGATATTTACATACCATAGCGACAACGCGAGACACGAACTATCTGAGGCGAGTCGAGCGCAAACACGGCACACTACGTGTCACACAATGACTATTGTTTAACACCGCAGCCTCCCAGACCGGCGTAGAAACGCGACCCGTTTAGCGAATTGCGTTTGAAAAATATAGAAGCGCGCGTAGCGATGAGTCAACGGGCGTTTGACAGTTGCGCCCGGCCGATCGATCCACCGTCAACAGGGTGCGACTAGGCCTCCCAAAATCGAAACAACACACTAAACCACTTGTTTTCATTGAACTGAATCCCGAACGCCATATTAGAAAGCGTCATAGACGGCCAGCATCAACGAAAACTAACGTCATTTAGCCGGCACCACCTACGAAACTATGGCGACGGATGTTTCCCGAGCCTTTCTAACGGTCGTTTTATTAAGTTTAGAAATCCTGAAGCACTCGCGATCCTTCCTATGTATCTGTGATCATTGGTCCTGCATCCTGATCAAAACATTGGCTTCGTCGCCGATCCGCAATGCGGTAAAAAACGGCCATCACAATAATATAATGGAGGCCCGTCATCACTATAAACACCGATGCACCACATCCCAGAAATATACCCTGAAACATATTCAGGACGATCCCCTGAATGCACTCCCGACACCTTTCAGCAGAAATATCACTCACCATTGTAGATTAACTTGGATTATCAGGAGCTACACTAAAAAAATCACAGACTACGCCGCAAAAGCGACCGCACGGATCGACGGTTGAAACGATACTGCCGCCCTCACTCGCGCGAGCGGCCGCGCTGAGAAACTCGCGACCGCGATTCACTTCGTGCTCGGTCCCGAATCGTTCCGAATCGACTATTCGATTCACCGTATTTTCATATCCGTTTTCTGACGCTCGGAATAGTTTTTAACACTACGCTACAATCGTATCGTTTCAAAACTTTATCACTCGAACGTCCAAGTCCATGTCTCGGGACGCACGACACAGGATTAAATTTGATCCGCAAAGGATAGTCGGTTTTATATCGGGCTGGTGCGGCGGCGTGGACTGGCGTTCGGCGCGCGCCGATTGGCCGTCGCGCACCTGCAATGCGTCACTGCGGGCGCTAGCGGCGGCCGCGGAGCGAGTGGCGAGCGGCGAGTGGCGGCCGGCGGCGGCGTCTCACGCCTCGGGCTGCGACGCGCGGCGGCTGCTCGGCTGCTCCCGATCACCCCGATGCCCTAGTTCGCGGTCGAGGCGAGGGCGCGCCGCAGTGGCCGCCCGCAGACACCGGTGTGCTAACGAGATAACGCGGGGTGACGGGCGCAGGCTTCCCGCCACGTCGCACCGCCCATCATATGTGCCACACGCACTCATCATGGTTCATGCCGCGTCGCATTACTGGCGCATATGACACAATTATGGATGTTTATGCAATGATAACTACAGTCATATTGACAAAACCTCAGGAAACCCAAAACATGCCAACTCATTAATGATACACAATTTCTACTTAAAACGATTATTGTAAACAAAACTGATTTTATCTCCCACTTCCACAAAAAGCGAAGCTAGCAAAACTTGTGACGGAAGCTTATGTAGTCATCATAAATCAAATTATACCTATTGTTTTATGCATTTTCGGCTCAGCATACCGAAGACATTTTCGCCTGGTGAATAAAATGAGTATATAGAAGTTAACATCTGTACTGTAGTAGAAAGTCCTTCTGCAGTTTTTCAGTGTGTGTGCCACAAGTGGTCACAATCACAAACAACCCACTTTTATCGTCCCGTAAATACATTTTCTCCGACCATTAGGAGTATTGAGATTAGATAGAATCATTTACAAATAAGATTACATCGAATATTGCAAGTACAAGTTCTCAGTGCTAACGTAAACATAATTTATATAGTATCGATTTTCAAAAATATAACTAACTAAAAAAATGGTCACAGGGTCCACTCTATTTTTTGCAACTAAAAACGTAAACTGTCAAAGGTCAAACAAACTTTTTTATTTAGTTTTTTTTTTAATGAAATAATAAAGCATACCTAGAGCGCCATCTACTGTCGAGCAGAAGAAATCACATTTTAAAATTGATCATCGTTATAGATTTATTTAACGTTCATTGCTACATAAATGGTGGGTATTTTAACAATGTTGATAGGTTTTATTGTATGCAACTTAGCTACGCAAGTGCAGCACATTCAGTTATTTATGCATTTTTAAAAATCGATATGCAAATACTCGATTAATTAAATTGATAGTTACAGCGAGCGTTTCGTTCTGATTTAATAGTCTGATAAAATCAATGAAATTTATCAGACCTACTGTCATTTACTTATCAGCGACTTAGGTTACTTAAAATTTTCAACTAAGTACCTACATACCAATACCACTACATCCAATACCCAGTAACTGGGTTGTGGAGGTCAGATAGGCAGTCACTCCATGTAAAATACTGGTAAGTATTCAGTTGCAGCCGGTTAGACTGGAAGCCGACTCCAAGATAGTTGGGAAAAGGCTAGACAGGAGGGGTACCTACATAATATATTGAAAGGACTAAAATAAAACTCATTTGTAACAGAAAATGGTAGATCGATATTTTTTGCAACTATGTAGGTAGTCGAGTATTGAAAGAGTAGGTAGGTAACACTAATGCGTGTGTCAATCACATTTCTCATCCTGCGAGATAAATATCTAAGAGGCTCGAGTAGTTTTTATCGAAATAAATGGGTTTTTATTTAAAGATAGCAACTTAAAAAAGGTTGTAAAGTGCCTTAAACCTATTTATGTATCTACCTATTCAAATAAAAACTCATACAACAATCATATGTCTAACTAATCTTATAATATGGCATTAAAACGTGGTCACTCACAATAGGCCTCATGAAGGCTTCATGAAAAGGTTTAAAGTCACCCAAAAGTAAATGGAGAGGGGTATGCTCAGAGTTTCCTTGCGTGATCGAATCAGGAATGATGATATCCGCAAGAAAACCAAGGTTACCGACATAGCACGAAGAATCGCCAAACTGAACTGGCAGTGGGCAGGGCACATTGCTCGCAGACCAGATGGTCGATGGGGCCGAAAAGTTCTGGAGTGGTGACCACGTACCGGAAGATGCAACGTTGGAAGGTCTCGCACAAGGTGAACCGATGACCTGGCGAAGGTCGCGGGTAGCCGATCGATGCGAGACGCACAGGACTGGTCGTTGTGACGATACTTGGGGGAGGCTTATAACCAGCAGTGGACGTCTCTCGGCTGAAATGATGATGATGATGATGATGAACAATCTTTGGCACAACCACAATGTAAAGTTGGCTGAGAATTGGGGTTCAATTGATCGATCTGTCGAATGTGTTGTCGAGTAATGATAGTGCAGAATAATAAAAGCACTACGAATTTGGAACGGGTCTTACTCTGGTAAGGTACATGGGGTACGAGGTTCGACGTCCAGTCTGCGCAATTTTTTTAAAGATTTTTTAGTAGGATGTTCTTTGTCGCAGCCCGCCGGTCTGGATTTTGCTACAGGCTTGCCCCCATAATTTAATCTACATTATCTAATAACTTTAAACGAGCAATTCTTGTATATATGTTAATCTCGGCACCAACGGTTTTCATGAAATTTAGTATGCAGGGGGTTTCGGGGGCGATAAATCGATCTAGCTAGGTTTCATTTCCAAAAACCACGGTTAATAAAACAAAAAAAAACCGAGCAAAGCTCGGTCATCCAGGTGCTTATTATAAAGCGGTAAAGTTTGTTTGTAGGAAGTAATCTCTGGACCTACTGAACCGATTTTGAAAATTCTTTCAACAGTAGAAAGCTAGGTACATTATTCTTGAGTGACAGGCTACATTTGATTGTGACGCTAGATGGCGCTACGTGCCTTTCAAATTGCTCCCGTGTGAAGACGGGCGGGTAGCTAATGAGATATTATGTTACTGAAAATGTAGGGTGTTACAAATTTCTATTTCTTTTTAACAGGGTCCTTGTTTTAAAAAGTATCACTACTATATTTATTTGTTGAAAGACAGAAGTGTGTTTCTGTGTACACCAGTTGCTTGAGACAAATTACTTTTCTGTTAGTATGGCCATGACATTACTGGACGTGAGTGTGAGTCACGTGATAGTACTCTCCGCAGGTAATGTCATTACCATATATTTTTTACTAAGCGTTAGCGTCAACGCTAACAGAAAAGTAATTTGTATCGACTGTTGTTGGGTATCTACAGCCCGTACGGTTTATTCCTTCACACAGAAACGCGGTCTAATTTTTATCTGATTATGGTGGAGCGTGGATATAATGAATACATTTATTTCAGTCTATATAAGCCCATAAAATTCAAATAAGTGATTTATTACAATGATTTACTATATGGATATGAAACGATAAGAGATTAAAACATTTGAATAAATTAAATAAAAATTAATGAACGTAAAAAAAGTTTAATTAAATTATAAATTAAATTAAATTACGTGTGACTATGTGTAACTATTCACTACAATACAATAGGTACAGCTAAATCTACAAAATATTTTACTTTTGATTATGGTAGTGACACAAGTCTTAAGTTCTCTTTTATAACATGGGACACACGCACGTCGCCACCATTAGATATTGGATTCACGGCGCGGGTAAACACGCTATATTGTGCTCACATATTATCGCCTTTATTGTGGTTACACATAAGGCTCATATCCCGCGGCGGGAAGGCATATAGTTCACTGCGTATGAGGCATTTCGTGCCTATATTGAAATTCCTAGTCGTATCTACATAGATGGTTGTATTCGTATTAAATTGCGACTAAAGGTTGGTGGGTAGAATTATGTTTTTCAACACACGTACTCGACAACCTGCACCAAACTCTACCGCTTTTCGGCTCGCAATGTAATGTATTTCTTACTTGTGCAAGTGAGTAAAATTGCGACGGCTAGCCCCTGTCACAATTCAATAAGTTTTAGGTACTAGCTGATCCGGCAAACGAACCTGTTCTCATACCTAACAAATATATTTAAAAAAAAATCATTTCACCTAATCGGTCGAGCCGCTACGGAGGAGTGCAACCACAAACACAGTGACACGAGATTGTTATATACCTACTAGATTTTATCAGGCTGGTCCAAGGCTGCCCGACAGCCACCACAGGTCAGCGAGAAAAAAAAATGCATATTATTTTAGTTACTGCTCATAGAAATAAACAACTTTCTTGGAGAACTAATTTTGATCAGCTGATGATAACCTTGTAAGGAAAGGCCAATTTTTAACCCCCGACGCAAAAAGAGGGGTGTTATAATATAAGTTTGTGATCGCTGTGTGTGTGTCTGTGTGTCTGTTTGTGGCACCGTCGCTCTTAAACGGGTGAACCGATTGCCCGGGTTTTTTTTTTTTTTTTGGGAGTGGGAAATCATCGTATGACTTCTTCCGCTCTAGGGTGGAGCGGAAGGGCGTGTCAGACTCTTACTGACTAAAACCCACCCCTGTTCCAACCTGCCTTGAGTGCCCAGGGGCGAGGTAACTCTTTCGAATTTATCCTCCACCCCCGGGGCAGGCATCGGCCGTGGCAGGCCCCGTCCTTTGCTGACAACTCTTTGAGGCGCGCGTGGAACACTACGCGCCGTCGACTCTCGGGCCTGGTGCTGATCGGACGGCGAGTTACCCACTACTCGCCGTCCGCAGGCCCGGGTATTGCCCGGGGGTTGAGGATAAATTTGCCCGGGGGTTGAGGATAAATTCGAAAGAGTTACCTCGCCCCTGGGCATTCAGGGCAGGGAGGAACAGGGGTGGGTTTTAGTCAGTAAGAGTCTGACACGCCCTTCCGCTCCACCCTATTTTGATAGGAGTGGAAAAAATCATAAACATTATTTCTACAACATCATTCATTATTTCAGTTTGATAATGTCCAAACCTAGATATAGGCTTCCCCTAAAGGTCGTCACATCGACCGGTCCTATGTGCTTCTTGCATCCAGCTGTTACCCACGCTCTTCTTCAGCTAGGTCATCGGTCCACCGTGTGGGAAACCTTGCAAAGTTACGGCTTCCGGTACGCGGTTGCCACTCCAGAACCTTTTGGCCCCGTTGGCCATACATGAGAGGAAAGTACCCCTTTTAAGGGTTCCGTACCCGAAGGTTAACCAACGGGACCCTATTACAAAGCCTCCGCTGTCCGTCCGTCTGTCTGTCAGTGGGCTGTATCTCATGATCCGTAATAGGTAGACAGTTGAAATTTTCACAGAATATGTATTTCTGTTACCGCTAGAACATTAAAATAAATAAAAATAAATTAAAAATTAAAGGGGGCTCCCTTACTGGAAACCTATTTTTTTTTTTTGTTTTTGCTCGATCTTAATAATGGCAACTAGTAGACGCGTGTTATCTTGCACGATGGTACGGAACCCTTCATGGGCGAGTCCGACTCACACTTGGCCGGTGTTTTTTGTTTTCGGGGGGAAACCTTATTTATTATTATGATCGGACGGCGAGCTACCCACTGCTCGCCGTCTGCAGGCCCGGGTCTACGGTGGCCGGAGATCGTCTCGCGACGGCCTACGAAGAAACCTTCAGAAGGTGCCCGCGCCCGGGCTTTGGGGATAAGTCTGGGGAGTATGGGATTTTTACCTCACTAATACCAACATTATGATCACCATCAGCACATAGAACTGCTGATCACCCGTTACATCTCAAAAGATCACTCCGGAACCCCCCTCTGTGCAAAGCCTGTAAGGGCACATCTCTTTTTTTTGTGGCGGTAGGAAATTATTCAATGACTTCGCCCGCTCTGGGTGGAGCGGGAGGGCGTATCCGACTTTTACTGACTAAAACCCACCCCTGTTCCTTCAGTTGCCTAGGTGCCTAGGGGCGCGGTAACTCGTTTCGAATTTATCCGCGACCCCTGAGCAGAAGGGCACATCCCTGAGGAGACTGGACAAGCCCTACTATCACTTTTACATAAGTTTGACATGTCGCTTACTTTGGTCTGCTACGAATATCTTCATTACTGATCCGATGACTCCGCCTTCTGCGAAGCAGTAATGCTCGCGAAAGCGGAGGCGGGACGCGTGAGGGAAGCTCAATGGAGTGGCCCTCACGACCCCGGCATCTACCACCTCAGGAGAGGTGCTGGACGTAGGCCGTCGCGAGACGAGCTCCGGCCACCGTAGACCCGGGCCTGCAGACGGCGAGCAGTGGGTAGCTTGCCGTCCGAACAGAACCAGGCCCGTGAGTCGACGGCGCGTAGTGTTCCACGCACGCCTCAAAGAGATGAGTGTCAGCCACCACTGACGGGGCCCATCGTGGCCGGTGGCTGCATGCCTAGGGGTAGCGGATAAATTCTGAAAATGAGTTACCGCACCCCCGGGCACTCAGGCAGGGAACGAACAGGGGTGGGTTTTAGTCAGTAAGAGTCTGACACGCCCTCCTGCTCCACCCAGAGCGGGAGAAGTCCCACCGAACAAAAAAAAAAAAAAATTACTGATACGATTACTTACTAGAGAACTTTTTAGTATTGTCTGTAGGATAAGTAATACTGACAGTAATATTTGCAGCTTAGTTGTTCGAAAGTCAGTATCTACATCTATCCGTGTCGATTGATGTAGGATGTTTAACATAAAAGGATTTCGTACTGAGAGGTTACTTAATTCCAGAAGGGGTAAGTCTCGTATTGAAATTATTTTAAAAACAAAATATTAACGAATTTAATAAAGTAATTAATAATGACTGCTTAAGCCCGCACACTATACCCAAACTACTGTAACTTCTGTAAGCCAGAATCAACAGTGGCGACCACCAGAAAAAAACACCGAGGCAGTGAAGCTCGACGAGTGCCAGAGAAACGATTAAATTGTATTGGTCCCCGCAACGAAATTAATCAGAAAAGAATAGCGGAAGAGTAAGAAAAACATAATTTCCTCTTCCCTCCTAATCAAGCAAGAGACAGAACAAAGCTAGACCATTAGGCACAAAGGGGGTATTTACAACTGGGGTGAGCCCAGTTGCCAAGCACCACGGATTAAAACACTATTATTAATGAGTTCTAAATTTGCGAGCTGTTACATTTGATTCCAATATTAGGTATGACAAAAACGGTTGACCGCACGGCAACTCGTTCTAGTTTCGCCGAGACAACTCCAGACGTAGGCTGAATACTATCCAACATAAACGGACTGTTTGGAGTAGTCAGTGCCGACAGCTTCAAGCGGTCGCTGTTGGACGATCTGCAGTTTCAATACAAAATTGACGACCACCATACACGGACCACTCAAGCAGTTCATTTTTTTCGCAGCTAAAAATGTATTGACTGCTCCAAGCAGTCCGTCTGTGGAGGCTCCAACCGTAATACGACTGCTCTCGTGCAGTTGGTCTCGATTGCTATAAGCAGTCCGTCTGTGGAGGCTCCAACCGTAACACAACTGCTTTCGTGCAGTTGGTCTCGACTGCTCTAAGCAGTCCGTCTGTAGAGGCTCCAACCGTAACACGACTGCACTCGTGCAGTTGGTATTGACTGCTCTAAGCAGTCCGTCTGTGGAGGCTCCAACCGTAACACGACTGCTCTCGTGCAGTTGGTCTCGATTGCTCTAAGCAGTCCGTCTATGGATGGCCTAATACCTAGTTACACACAATATGATGGCCTCTCGATTACAGCAATATGGTAATGATCCGTTAAACTTCAAACTCGAACGCTGGTTAAGAGGTTCTCAGAGTTACGAAAATATTCACCCCTTTCTTAGTTTGTCATTTGGATTTGGGCCTCAGTCTTGTATAGTGAGAAGATTAGCAGAGCAAAATATATGCTACGATATAATTCGGGTAACTATTTCCTATGCAACCAATTTTATTTATTATGTATACTGGAGGACCAATAATAAATCTTTTGTGTTTCAGCTGATTCATGAATTTAACATAAAATGATGGAGATGGGTGTCGAACTTAGTATTCGAACTCTTCCTTCTTATCAATAAACCTCATAAACCAGTGTCTTTGTCCTTCACTACAAGGAATGATAATGCAATCATTAAGAGGATTCTTGTTTGTTTATTTCTGTTTTTGTTTAAAATGCGTGTAATTTTTCTCCTGTCGATAAGTAAGGAATAAATGAGACATAAATAAAAATCTTTTAAAAGCACTATTTACATTTTTATTCTATCTTATAAACCTTCTGCACCAATAGCATTACTAATAACTGGATACTTTTGGAACTTGAGTACGGATATAAATTTTAACACGTTTGGGAGGAGCATACTTTTTAAAAGCAATGTTGGGGACAATACGTTTTTCTACGACATCGTGTGCGTAAGACGTTGGGTACAGAAACTGGTTTTTGTTTTCCCATATAGGAGACTTCATTCCATTCAGGGGTAGTTTTGGGCACGGTGTTACAGGCAATCTAAATGGATGCTTCTTAAGCAAGAAACGTTCTAAAGAAGCTGGTTTTCCGATCCTAAGTTTTTTCATCTTCGGTGCACGATTAGAAAGATGAGATACAAAAGGTGCATAACTGAATGCTCCCAGATTATTTGAAGGCTTTGTAATGGTCCTAGGAGGTAACGTTTCCTTGACTGTTACCACTTGTTCTGCATTTGGTTGAGAAACTTCTTTCAACACGTAGGAATTAGTCATTTTGCGTTCCTGAATGGGTTCTAGAGTCTGTCCTGAAGAGATATCCGCAGTCGGAGGAAATACTTCTATTGATTCTACTAATAGTATTGGTATTTCTATTTTCAATTCTTCGGTACTAACAGGAAAGATGCTATTTTTCAATGCAAAGGATTCCTTAGTTTCGGATACTGTGATAGATTCTGGAATCGGACTTGGAGAGATTTTTGGAATTGAAGGAAATACGCCTCTGGTTCCCTCAACTTTTATTCTTTTTTTCACTTCCTCATCAACGGGAAATATTCCGTTAAATTTAAGGGCTGGTAAAACAGGAGCTTCTGGAATGACTATTTGATTTGATGTAATCGGTTTTGGTTCAACGTCAATAATGGCTGGCTCTAGTCCTTTAGGTCTAACAGAGATTTCTGGAATAGAAGATGAGTCAGTAGATTCTTCTATTGTTATCGTTTCTTCTAATTTCTCGTCTCCAACCACAGACATATCAGACGATAGAGGCAAAACCGGAGCTTCAGGTATTAGTACAAGATTTTGAAAGGCAGGTTTGGGCTCGACGTCAACAATGATCGGTTCTTCGATTTTCATTCTTTCTTCAATAAGTGTTATATCATTTGCTGAAAGTGGAGGTAACACTGGAGCTTCAGGAATTACTTGAAAGTCTGTCATGATAGGTTTAGACTCAACGGCAACTGCGATCGGCTCTTCGAATTTCACTCCTTCTTCAACTAGTTTGATATCGTTCGCTGAAGGTGGAGGTAATACTGGAGCTTCAGGAATGACTTGAAATTCTGTAATGACGAGTTTGGGTTTTTCGTAATTAGTAATCGGTTCTTCGATTGGTCTCAAAGCTATTTCTGGAAACGCACTCGTTGGCTCTCCAAATATTATTGATTCTTCTGTTTTTACTTCTTCTTCAATAAGAGAAGGCATGCTGTTAAATGGCAGTGGAGGTAGAACCGGAACATCTGGAATTATTCCAAGTTCTGAAGTGACGAAATTAGGCTCAACGTAGTTAGTGATCGGCTCTTGGATTGAGCGCAATGCTATTTCTAGTATTGTAGAAAACACACTCGTTGGCTCTGCCAGTATTACTGATTCTCCTTTTTTCAATGTTTCTTCCACAAAAGAAAAGACATCGTGAAGTAATAGAGGAGGTAGAACCGGGGCTTCTGGAATTACTGCGAGTTCTTGAATGGTGGGATTGGGCTCAACGACCATAATGATCGGTTCATCGATTTTCATTCCTTCTTCAACAAGTGTGATACCGTTCTCTGAAGGTGAACGTAATTCTGGAGCTTTAGGAATGACTTGAAATTCTGTAATGATGGGTTTGGTCTCAACGTAATCAGATATCAAGTCTTTGACTGGCCTCACAGCTGTGTCTGGTATTGTAGAAAACTCAGCCGTGGCCTCCTGTAATTTTACCAATTCTTCGTTTTTTACTTCTTCTTTAACAACGGAAGGGATACCGTTAATTGATAATGGCGGTAGTACAGGTGGTTCAGGAATTAAAAAAAGTTCTGGAGTGGCTGGTTTTGATTCAGTATCAACAGGCAGAGATTCTTCAATTTTCACTCCTTGTTCAAGAAGTTGAATATCATTTGGTGAAAGTGGGGGTAATTCTGGAGCTTCAAGACCTTCTTGAAATTCTGTAAAGGTAGGTTTGGGCTCAACGTAATTAATAATCGGTTCTTCAATTGGCCTCACTCCCTCCGTCGGTTCCTCGAATACTATGGATTCTTCTTTTTTCACTTCTTCTTCTACAATAGAAGGGATCCTGTTAAAATATAATGTAGGTAGAACCGGAGCTTCTGGAATGACAAGTAGTTCTGGAGTGACAGATTTGGGCTCCTCAGTAATTGTGGCTGGCTCTGCCACAATTTCTTGTATTGCAGGTGAATTAATCTCCGGTGGCTTCACGAGTTCTAAATCGTTTCCTTTCTCAAGAACAATTTCCGACAGCGTTTTTGTTGAAATATCCGACAAAGGATAGATAAACGGCTTTAGAATTTGTATTAGTTTGTCTTTCTCGACAACAACTTTCGAAGCATCTTTCGTGCAAGAGTGATGATGTTGCTGGAGCAATGATATTAAAGCTTCAATGTGAGATGGAATAAAGCTTTGTGGCAAGTTTAGTTGTGGCTTGAAGTAAAAGTTTGCACGTTGGTGCAAAAAGCCAGGTTTAAGAGCTTCCAATTCTGGGGAGACTTGACTAGGTTGCGCATTAAAATTTTCGTTGACGGTGATTTTGATGGGTTCATAGTTGATTGTTGCTGAGATTGCGGACTTAAATAAAAGAGAGCATATAAAGGCAAAAATAACAACCGATGAGATCTGAAATAAGAAACATCCAATATTATTACCTATATAAAAATCAAATAGTGGTCGAAAAGTTATGAGAAACACATAAACACGATATAAACAGTTGAGGAAAGTTATAATTTAGATAGAAATAAGTATGAAAGTTGTTTAAGTTACAATTTTGATAAAAAAGTAAATAGTCCTAAGTAAAACTTACCATGTTTAGCTGCTGAAGATTAAAATTGAACAGACCTTACCAATACTATGTACGCATTATATATATCGGCAAAAACTAAAGGACTAATTACTAAAAGTTGTCTTTACTGGTTATATTAGAGACCTCATTTAGAATTGTTAAGCTAATCAGATGATTAGCTTAATTGCGCTTTAAATGGAATTTGGAAATAGAATGGAATTTATTAGATAACTAGCTGCGCCCCGCGGTTTCATACACGTAGACCGGGACAGTAAGCTATCTACATATCGAATTTCATTCAAATCGGTCCAGACGTTTGAACGTGAAGAAGTAACATAAATACAAACACACACTTACAAACTTTCGCCTTTACAATATGAGTATGACTAGCTGCACCCCGCGGTTTCACCCGCGTAGACCGGGATAAAAAGAAGCCTATGTGTTAATCCAGGGTATAAGCTATCTACATACCAAATATCATCTAAATCGGTCCAGCCATTTGAGGGTGAAGAAGTAACATACATACTAACGCACACACTCTCAAACTTTCGGCTTTATAATATTATAGTGATAAATTCCAATGCAAGCATTTAAAGCAAGATTGTACAAGTTTGCAAATGATCCAGTTTTAGGCCATTATGTATCCCTCATTAGAGAATGTTTCATTGCGAAACCATACCATCAATAATTACCATATTATCAATAACTACATCAGTATTCTTACGAAACAATATTTAATACTTTAATATCATCATGAATACGGTGACGGGCTCGACGGCCACCATGCCGAGGGCAATCATTTACTAGTTGCACTTGATCCCGCAGCGACTAAATGATTTTTCCAGTGATTATAAACAAATATTTTAAGAAAACCTGGCTTTTGTCCTATTTAACTCTTTAGTCCGGTCAAGTTAGCTCGAAAAATAGGGGTAGATAAGATAATTCGCATAGAGCTGAAAATTTGTAAGAATGTTCAGAACACCAATGTAATGTTAGACGTTCCCATCGATCCTACATTTGCAAAAAAAAATTAAATCGAAGTCAGTGTCTTCAAAAATGGGTTTTTGGCCTTTTTCTGTCAAACGTTCAGTTTTATTTAAAAAATCGTGATGGTAGAATATATAACGAACTTTTAAGGAAAACTATCACGGGTAAGTTAGCTCTATTAGTGTAAGAGTAATTGTAGCCCAACTTATAAAATGTACTCACTAGGAAAATTGCGTACTGCCCAGGGGTTGTGGATAAATTTGAAACAGAGTTACTGCGCCCCTGGGCACTCAGGGCAGAGAAGGAACAGGGGTGGGTCAGTAAGAGTCTAACACGCTTTCCCGCTCCACCCAGAGCGGGTGATGTCTTTAGATGATTTCCCCCCTCCCCCCCAAAAAAAAGGAAAATTGCGCACAAAACACTTGTCACTAAATTGGGAACTCACTTACCTAATATGTTCATTGTAATAAACATAAAGCCCCCTTCTAAGCCCGCATGTTATAACGGGCGACTACAGAACCCTACCATGCGCGTGGCTCGACACACACTTGGCCGATTTTTTTAAAATGTATTTCCTCAGTTTTATTATTATCTGTTTGCCCATTGGCAAAGGCCTCCCCCAACTTTCTTCATAGAGTTCTATTCCCAGCTGTTCTAGTCCACAAACTTCCTGCCAGTACTTTAATTTAATTTTCATCGACCCAGCGTCTGTATGGTCTGTCTGTATGGTCTGTCTGTATGGTCTGTCTGTATGGTCTGTCTGTATGGTTTCCTTAGTTTGTGTTTAGGATACCAATGAATTATTTGTTTTACTCCATTACTCTTTCCCTCTAATTGTGTGGCGTGTCCACGCCCACTTCAGTTGGCGCCTGATTGTGATTGAAACTTCGTTTAATTTTGATTTGTTTCTCTATAGTGGTTATTCTTATTATATCAGAATTTTTCTTCCCTAACATGCTCCTCTCTATCGCATTTTACTCACATCCAGTTTTCTTGAGTGTGCTTTATTTAGGGCCCACATTTGACAGCCATGTGTGAGGACGGGTAGGATACAAGTGTCAAAGAGTTATCTTTTGACAGCTATGCTCATTCCTGTATTCTTCATTATTTCCTTCAGGCTCCAATACCTATATGTATCCATGCAAAATTGCAGCTTTCTAGTACTAACATCTCTACGCTATGCCTTGCATGGACAGACGGACAGACCGAAATTATAAGGGTTCCTTGTCCTTGTTAGGACTACGAATCTCTAAAAATACCTGCTGCTGGTAAAAGCCAAACAACTTACAGTAAGTTATTTTTCTATCGCCGTATTGGAAAATGTGGAAATGTTTTCTCATACCCAAACCTATTTTCTTAGCTCAACTCCTGCTGGCAAAAAATAAACATTTTAACGTTACTTCGGTATCTTCTCAGCCCGAGATCGTTCTACGTGTCTATGTTAGTACGTCTTTCTATCGCATGTAAATTCTTCGCAGTTTCCTACGAATATATCTAAAACCGTATGTTTTATTCATGGGACATTCAAGAGAGCGTACACTTCTTATAGTGGTTTGTAACTGAGTTACCAAGCGTCTGATTCGATTACGATGAAATACAATCAAAAGGACTTTCAATAAACTTTGAGCATATTTCGAAAGAGTTGGCGGACAGTTTTTTTAAGTCAATGCCTTCTGATTTCAGTATTTCAAGAGAAAACTGTAACTTGTTTAGACTCTGAAGGGAATACTTTATTCTTCTTAACTTTGACGAGTTTTGCGACATAAAATCGAGTTTGCCAGATGATGTTACGAGTACTTGCTGAACTGAAGTTAGAAGGAAAAGTTTCGGGTGGGGGATTAGATGGTATTATTCTGTTTTATTTATTTTGGTTTTACTTGGATATTTAAAAAAAAGGCAAGAATTAGAAAATATTTTATACAAACTTATCCGAAAACCGATTTTAGGCTTGCAAAGTAGTCTGCCCAGGGGTAGGTGAAATTCGAAAGAGAGTTACCACGCCCCTGGGTACTCAGGCAACTGAAGGAACAGGGGTGGATTTTAGTCAGTAAAAGTCTGACACGTAGAGCGGGAGAAGTCATTGAATGATTTCCAAACTCACACAAAAAAGAGGCTTGCAAAGTAATGCATTTCATTTCAAATTATTGCAGAAAAGTGCGGGGGCCAGCTCCAGCTAATTATATTTAACTACCGAAAATAATAAATCATCATATCAACTGAAAGACGTCCACTGCTGGACATAGCCCTCCCCCAAGTGTCGCCACATCATCCTCAAGGCCTCCAACAAAGTGGTCATCGGTCCACCTTGTTGGAGGCCTTCCAACGCTGCGTCTTCCGGTACGCGGTCACCACTCTAGAACTTTTCGGCCCCATCGACCGTCTGTTCTGCGAGCAATTGCCCTGCCCACTGCCACTTCAGTTTGGCGATTCTTTGGGCTATGTCGGTAACCTTGGTTCTCTTGCGGATTTCATCATTCCTGATTCGATCACGCAAGAAAACTCCGAGCCCTTTGGGTGACTTTTAGTCTTCTGATGAGGCCCATTGTGAGTGACCACGTTTCTGTTCCATATGTGATCCCTGGCAACAAGCACTGGTCATAGACTTTCGTCTTGAGACACTGTGGTATGTGGGACGAGAAGATACCACGCAGCCTACCGAATGTCGCCCAGCCGAGTCGGATTCGACGATTGATCTTTTTCTCGAAGTTAGCCCTACCTAACTGGACCATTTGTCCCAGGTAGACGTACTCGTCTGCAACTTCGAGTGTAGAGTCTCCGATCATGATAGGAGTGGGTGCTACATGGGTATTTGCCATGATCTTGGTTTTGTCCATGTTCATTTTAAGACCCACTCTTTTGAAAACTCTACTGAGATCATTGAGCATTGTACTGAGGTCTTCCATTGTCACAGCCGTGCCACGATATAGTCATTATTGTCGGCAAATCGAAGGTGAGTGATGTACTCACCATTGATGTTAATGCCTAGCCCTCTCCAGTCCAGAACCTTGAAGACATCTTCCATTGCAGCTGTGAACAGTTTCGGAGAAATGACGTTTCCCTGCCTCACACCCCGCTGCAGGAGGACAGGTTTCGAAGTCTTGTCCTGAAGTCGGACTGACATGGTGGCGTTTCCGTACAAATACTTCAGCACTTCGATGTACCGATAATCGATCTGGCACCGTTGGAGAGACTGCAGCACAGCCCAAGTCTCGATCGAATTGAAAGCTTTCTCGTAGTCCACAAACGCTAAGCAAAGAGGCAGATTATACTCTTCGGTCTTCTGTATAACCTGCTGCAGCGTATGTATGTGGTCTACGGTACTGAAGCCTTTTCGGAATCCGGCTTGCTCGGGAGGCATCAAACCTGCGTGCGAGACGGTTCGTGATGACTCTGGAAAACAGCTTGTAGACATGGCTCAGAAGTGAGATGGGCCTGTAATTATTAAGCAGGGCATTGTCACCCTTCTTAAAGAAAAGTACCACTACACCTCTGCCCCATGCCTGTGGCGTTTTTCCCTCGAGTATAACGGAATCGAATAGTTTTTGAAGGGCCTTTAGGACCGGTTTTCCACTCGCCTTCAAGAGTTCGGTCGTAATTCCGTCATCACCCGACGCCTTGTTGCTGATGTCCGGGATGTCTTCGGTATAGTGTTGGATCAATGTAGCTCTTGGGTCGTTAGCTATATTCGCAGCGGGTTTAGTCACTGATGTGTATAACTGTCCATACGTTATACACATACGAATGTCTCGATCTCTCTCAGAAGCTCCGATTTGGCGGATATAGTTCTGCCATCGTTGGTCTTCAGTTTCGTGAGCTGGGTCTGCCCAATAGACAGACCTCTTGCAAATACCTTGGAGCCCTTATTCCGCTCTATCGCGTTTTTAATCTTTTCGGTATTAAAGCGGCGAAGGTCGCTTTTCAAAGACTTGGAGATCAGTCTGTCACGATGCGGAGGCGGTGTCACGTAGCAGGACCGGAGTATTGGTGACTCGTAGAGGAGGTCGTAGGAGTGACACGCAGAGGACGACGTAGGAGTGACACGCAGAGGAGGACGTAGGAGCAGGAGGACCGTAGATGAGGAATTGGATGAAGGAATCACACACGACAAGTTAACACGTATATTTTATTATTTACAAAAGTAGGCTTAAATATAAGAAGCACTCATTAAAGTACAAACACATACACTGTGACTTGGTACGTAATTAAATTCACAATTCTAGGAAACTGGTAACTGACACTTGAAGAGTCGAAAAATAATAATAAGGAGCTTCTACTAGCTGGGCTGCAGAATTAGAACTGATTTTTAATATAAAAACAGAGACTTGACAGAGAAAACAAGTAATTTTTGAATTTGAAATTGAAAAAAGGTAGCAAAGAACGTAATTTTGGAATAGAGGTCAAAAAATAAACAAGGCTTTAACACTGCCTTGTTACAAGTCTATTGAGCTGCCGGTATTTGCACGCATCATCTGAAGACTGCAGAATCATCTCCCGCCTCTCCGTCATGAGCTTGAGAATAGGATCAAAGAGCTTCTTATTCTTATCTGTACGGCGAGTCTTGAAGAACTTAGACCCGACCGTATGGATATTTTCCACGAACCCATCGTTGTATTCGTCCATGGAGCTCTCTAGGCTCTCGAAACGATTTTGCAGTTCCAGCTGACAGCTTTCGGGGTTTTGGATCTGAATCTGTGCTGGACGGAGCGTAGACTTCATCAGTCGAGACCTTTCCAGCTTGATATTTAGATTCAATGTGCTTCTTACGATGCGGTGATCACTTCCGGTTTTCACCGCACTGATCACAGAGCCATCATTGAATATTTGCTTCTTCGTCGACATGATAAAAAAAAAAAAAAAAAAAAAAAACATACCTTTATTCGCAAAACAATAATAAAGCAACCTTGCACAATTCTGTTACACTTCAAACTGCATTTATGGTATACTTAACCTTGAGAAGGTTGCCTGCACGGACCTGATTCACTCCGTTCCCCGTACTAGTATCAACTGTATTACGGTGCAACAGTTTTCCCCAAAAACTCCGCACAGGTCTATAAGTATTACACTTGTGACAATATAATTATTTAGCATAAATAGTAATGTGAGTACAACTTTCTTAACCAAACAAAGCACAGCAGAAACATACTTAGTGTAGGTAAAATATAAAATAGTACAATTCATTATCTGTATTTGTAGGTAGTTCTAAAAACTGACATAGTATACTTTAAATTATTCGATGCTTACTTTGCTTAAGGTATGGTTGGTTGAACTTTATACATAATTTGCAATTTAAAAGTAATGTAATGTTAAAGTAAAAGTAAAAGGGGGTTTAGGTCATAATTATAACGCCTATCAGAGCATTTAAACTGAAATTGTGTGTGTGTGACTGTGTTGGTTTGTGTGTGTGATTGTGTTGGTGTGTGTGTGTGTGTGTGATTGTGTTTGTGTGTGAATTTACTTAAAATAAGTGAAGTGCTTACATTTTACGTCTTTTTAGGTAATTTAATTAAGTATTTACTTTTAAAATTAATTCAGTACAATCATAATTCAGTGAGTTAAGAAGTTCAAAGACTTTGGTTTTACAATCATGACCAGTAAGGTGGCGTATCCGGATTTTTTTTGATATTTTGTTGTACATGTACGGTCCTAGGAATTTTATAAATCCTTTCGCAAAAGAAGTTTTACAGCGAGGAACGAGGTAAACAATATCTTGCCTTCTACTTGTAGTGGAGTCTGGTTTATTTAAATGCTGAATTAATATTGCGTTTTTAATAAATAGTTGCCTCACTGTAAGAACTGACAATTCTGAGTATAGTAAATGGGTGGGATGTCTAAATCTTTTGAAACTCATTACCTTAAGCACTGCACGTTGTGCTCGTTCCAAGCCAATAAGAACAGTCTTGGAAGCACCCCCCCATGCCGTAATTGCATAAGTAGTAATGGACTGGCATAACGAAATATAAATTAACATGGTTAAGTTCTTTGGACAAAAGCTACGTATATTTTTAAAAATATATATAAGTTTCCTGACTCTGGAGGTAAGTGTTGAAATGTGCTCTTTCCAGTTCAAATGCTGGTCAATGATCACGCCTAGGTATTTAATTGAAGAGACTTTCGAGAGTTCGTCACAAGAGCAGCTACCTGTGATATTACATATGTGAGCCTTTATTTGAATACTGTTTGGTGGTGGTTGACTTCTCTTTATTATGCTAAATGGTATGTATTTCGTTTTCAGTATATTTAGTGTCAGAAGATTTGACTGTAGCCAGTCCGAGACTATTCTAAAACCCTCACTAGCCACATCATTAGCCTCTTTCCATGTTTCACCACTAAATAAAAGAGCCGTATCATCTGCATACGTTATAATCTTTCCGTGCTTCAGCTGTAGGTCACATAAGTCATTGACATATATAAGGAAAAGCGTGGGTCCCATAACACTTCCTTGGGGCACACCGAAGCTCACACTTTCCAGATCACTTATGTAGCCGTCAATCCCAACACATTGCGTTCTGTTAGACAAATAGTCTGTAAAAAGTTTTAATGCCATTCCACGGATTCCCAGATGTTCCATTTTTGTAAGTAGCAGGGGCACAGAGACTGTGTCGAATGCTTTTGCTAGATCCAGGAACACGCCTATGGTTTTTCTTCCTCAATCTAGATTATGAACTATGGCAGAGGTCAGGTTCTCGATAGCATCGTTCGTCGATTTGTTTTTCCTAAAACCGAATTGATTATTTGAGAGAAGTTTCTGAGATTCTAGGTAAGAACAAAGTCTACTGTTCATAACCTTCTCAATAACCTTAGACAATGAAGGCAGAAGTGATATTGGCCTATAGTTCGTGACACAATCTCTGTTCCCCGCCTTGTGTATAGGAATTATCAAAGCCTTCTTCAGGACTTCGGGAAAAACTCCTGTCGCCATACACTGATTACATATTGTTGATATGGGCCAAACCAACGTATCCACACCTAATTTTAGTAATTTAATAGGAATTCCATCACAACCAGTAGCATTGGACGGTTTTAGATTCTGTATGATGGTTTTTACTTCATCAGTATCCGTTGGCAGAAGGACGAACGAGTTGATATTGGATGGTTTTGTAATGGGAGTCTTAGGCAACTTCTGATTGTTTCTCATAATATCATTGGCTAGCCAGTATTCTACCTGTGAAAAGTATCTATTAACATGGTTAATTGAGCTTTGTGGATCAGGTTTGATTTTTAGCAGATCTTCGTTGTCATTGCATCGGTCTCCAAAATTGCAAACATCTTTAATTAAGGACCATTGTTTCTTAAGACTATTTTTGTGCTTGTTGATTTCAGACCTTAAATAGTTGTTTTTTAGTTTTTTCAATAAATTATTACAGGTGTTGCGATACCTTCTATAAATAATACTTAGAATCTGATTTTCTGGGTCCTTTCGAAGCTTATTATGGAGTTGGTCTCTATTTCTAATGCATCTGCATAGACCAGGTGTTATCCAGGGTCTGATGCCACGCTTCCTTCGAGATAGTTTATACGTTGTTGTGTGATTATTCATTGACTCAGTTACAGCTGTTAGAAACACATTAACCGTTACACTACAGTCGTCGGATGTTAACATAGAGGGCCAGTCAATTAGTTTTAAGTCTTCGATTAATGCCCGATAATCAATTCTTTTATAAGTTTTAAGTTTGCTAGCGTGAAACTCCTTTTTTTTAGTTCAAGAAATCATAACAGACGAGTGATCCGTGACCGTGGAATCGCATACTATAGTCTGAGATGACGACGAGCTCTTAAGAAAACAGTGATCCAGGCAATTTGCTTCCCTGGTGGGGAGGGTATGTGATGGCAATAAACCATGTGACACCAGTAAATCCATGTATCTCGAAGAATCAGGAGTGCTACTATCCATAATATTAATATTCATGTCCCCTATTAAAATTATATTCCTATAAATCTTTAAATTATTTAAAATACTATCTAGTACGATTAGAAATTTATCAATGTTTTTAAATGCAGGTGGTCTGTAAATCGATATTATTGCAAGTTCATTTCCCATAGTAGAAATTAAGCAGTTCATTTCGTCATTGTTACTAGTAGGTTCAACGATTTTCGGATTCAAAGTATCTTTAAAGTAGATCACAATCCCGTCATTTTGATTTATTAAATTAGTAGTAGCGAACGTTTTATATGAGTTGATCTTGGGTAGTGTCGTAAGTTTTGAGAGCCAGCATTCAGTTAAAACAATAAAATCAAATTCTAAATCAAGCCGACCCAGTAAGACCTGGAAGTCATCAAAATTATGTTGTAAACTTCTTATGTTTTGAGTTAATACCTTGAACGTTTTAAAATTACCAAAGATATATTTGCAGTTTTCAGGAACATCTACGCCTTGCGACATGCCGACATTTATAGTTTTCTCTATATCTTCCGTAATATGGGATAAGTCAGCCATATTGTTTGAAGTAATAAATATTAAAAATCATGTCAGCCTCACAAAGCTGATATTCCCTACTAGCGTAAGCATAGACTCTCGTAAACGTAAGCAAATATTGTGTAAAATAAGGTGTAAAATTACTGTGTGATAAGTGTATGTTGTGTTTAATGCGTGTATGTGGGCACCAGTTTGCAGGACTCTTGATAAGTAGTAAAATTAAGACGCTTACAAAGTTAATAGTTAATAATAATATAGTAATTAAAAGATAATAGTAAAAGTAGTACCAAATCAGATATGGAGGAAGTTTAATTGTTATTAATAGTCAACAATCCGAGAGAGGGGCAGTACTGTTGTTGATGATACCTTGGATTTGTTCAGTAGATCTAATCAGTATTGCAGGTTGGTCTTCTGATTTCTTCAAGAATATCCTTCCATTAGAAACCCAGCAGAACTTGAAGTCGTATTTCTTCTTTAACTCTCTGGATTGGTAGAGGAGTTTTCTAGCTGTTGGTGTCAGAGCTTCTGAGATGTAAACTGGTTGCTTCTGTCCTGCTATTTTAAGTTCTTTAGTATTGTATTTATCTTCCTTGTGGTTCATATTGTAGTACTTGATAGCTTTCAGTGTATCCGCACGCATTTTCACGGAATGGTACTCAACAAATATTGTTTTATTTTGGCCAGACTTTTTCCTAAACACTTGGCGTATATCATTTGCAGTAATTGGTAGTTTTAAGGAGCTATGTAGCTGGTTCACAATATCGATTATTTTGTTTTCAGTATTAGGAACATTATTAACTTCTATCATAGCTTCTAGCTGTTTTCGTTGTAGTGCTTCAATTTGGTCCTCCAGGTATCCAATTTTGTTAAGCGCAGAGTTGTTACTCAGCAGTACAGTGTCATATTTTTGTCTGAGATCTCTGTAAAAACCCGTAGTTTCCTCAAGAGCTTTTTTCAAAGTTTCATTTGAGGTGATGTTTTCTTTATTTTGTTCTTTAAGCTCAGTGATCTTTTTGTTTAGATTGAGAAATTTATAATCTTGATCTTCTTTAAAATTTTTAAACATTTTTTGGATGTCCATGCGAAGTTGAGATATTTCTCCACATCAGGGTGATTCTTCCTTTTTCTCGAGGAGAGGTCAGGTTCCGACACATAAGTTGTAGCGGGTGGTGAATGCAGCATGCTTAATACTGCTTCTGAAAATCTTGCTTATACTGCGTATGACAGGATCACACACAGTAGACCGCTTGGTGCGTGATCTACACTAGCCAAAATTCAAATTCCACTCTAAATCTCCAACAATAAGGTCAACTTTCGTTTCACTTTGTAATAGTAAATTTTTATAAAAAAAATTTTAGCTCGGTAGGCCACGTCTGTTCGCGTTGAGTGCGAGCGAGGGAGGTCAAAATCTGAAAAAAAATGATGAAGTCAATCTCATTTTTAATTGCACCGTCGGGGCTCTGCCAGGACCACTTCCTGTGCTCACGCTTTCTGAAGAAGGAGTTCATCATTTAGAGACCTTCCTTCTCCATAAAACTGACAAGTAGGTGTCCCCGGTGGTTCCGACGTATAAACCCGAATTGCCCCACTCGCAGCTCGTCACCGTCTCGATTGCCCAATTTCGCGTTGAAGTCCGCCATGCCCATGGTGAAGTGAGTTTTATGACCATGCATGGCTCTGGATATATCCTCATACATGGCCTCTACTTTGTCGCCGGGGTGAGTCGAGGTTGGGGCGTAAACCTGTACGACCTTCAACGAATGTCTTGCCGATATTCTGAGTATAAGGTACGCCACCCTGGTCGACATACTCTCGACCCTCACCACATTGTTCACAAGGGACTTGTGGACGATAAACCCGACACCTCCCCGAGACTGCTGTTCACCCTCCCGGAAATAGAGCAAGTTACCGGATCTAAAAATTATCGTGTCCGGGACCCCTCTCTTCGGACTTCCGATAATCCCATAATACTCCACCGCAACCTGCTCAATTCCTCCTCAAGTTCAGCGATCCTCTCGTCAGTCCGGAGTGTTCTTGTATTGAGTGTAGCCAGGTGCAGTCGTCGGTTATTTTTGGGGTAGCCGGATCTGCTCCGGAGATTCTTAGCACCCCTTGCCTCGCCGTGACCTTGACCGCTACCGGAGTCAAGGGTAGGCAGGCTGCCGGGCACTAGGGGCCATTTATTTGTTGTGCGTCTAATTTTGGGGGGGTTTGCCATAATCGCCACGCTTGGCAGGCGGGTTGGCGATCGCAGTGTAGCTGTTTCACAATGCACGGAGAATGCTGCTGCCTATTCTCTGGTGAGTCCCTTAGTCGTCTCTTACGACACCCACGGGAAGTGCTGGGATGGTGCTATTATTTTACGTCCGACACCATACGGAACAATAATAAATAATAACTTATTATTTTCGAGTAAGTGTACATACGCTTGGGTGATTGTCATTGCAGTTTTTCGCTCCAAAACGACCTCGTCTTCGGTTTGGGCATGTATTCCGACTCAGCTTACAAACTTTGCCCATCACCTCCCTTTTAATGTCTCCACTGCTGGGGCACAGGCCTCCTCTCTGTGAGAGGCCGTAATCCACCACGCGGGCCGAATGCGGGTTGGTGGATGTCACATGTCTTCGAATTTTTGGTTCTAGGACATGCTCGGTCAGTCAGTAATTAAGTATACTAGCTTGTTACCGTTCAATCGATACCAAATAATTGTATCTGAAGATCGCATTAGCAATCACTTGATAAAGGCGTAGGAATATAATCAAGAAATGACAAGAAGATTCCCAAAACTAATTAAGCAATCATTTATATCGATAAAATTTAATATCAGATGCAGACTTTATCATTCCAGAGATAATATTGTTATTATTTTATCACCACTACTGTGTATTACCACAATAATATCTGATAACTCTTAACACAATCAGCCTTGCTAAGTTTTAATACAGATTAGCGGGTTCTAATTTAAAGATAACAACGTCTCATCCAACATTCAGTCGTCTATTATAGACACTCCGGAGTTTTTGGCGGGATTTTTTTGAGTATTTCAGTGGCTGTTTTAATTTTTAACTATAAAACAATGTTCAGTTTCAGAATGGCCACAAAAGGGATGAATGAAAAGCAATTGCATGCAGCTGAAATGAGAATGCCAAGACCGACGTGTGGTGTTACGCGCGTGGAAAGAATTAGGAATGAGTAATATAAGACAAAGTCTGAAAGTGGCACCGCTGACTGAAAAATTGTGTGGATATCTGTTTTCGTGGTATGGGCATGTGATGCGGAGGAATGAAGAAAATGTCGTGAGGATAGTCTTTGTATGGATGTGGATGGCTATAAGAGTAGGGGAAGGCCAAAGAAGCGATGGTTGGACTGTGTGAAAGAGGATCTGGGTAAAAAGGGGGTGACTACAGAGATGACGACTAATAGAGGAGTATGGAAGAAAAAGACATGTTGCGCTGACCCCAAATAAATTGGGATAAGGGCAGGAGAATGATGATGATTCTTTGTGTATATTGTGATGTAAAATTGGTATAGTTTTGTGTCTCAAGTGTCTATGCAACTGGACAATAAGTGGAATTATCGAAACAGGTGCGATGTCAGTAAAGTAAAGCTGAGCATTTTGTCATCGCATTGACTACCTCAGCGAAGCTTGCGTGAAGGCTGACTTAAAATATTTGCTGCCAAATACAGCAAAAACATTAGAATGTGTTACATCTTTATTCTACTGGAAAAAGTGACAGTATTCTGTTTCTTAAACTAAATAGTTTCTTACTTGACACTGGCTTTTATTTATTGGGGTGAAAAATATTTCAATGACTTCTCCCGCTCTGGGTGGAGCGGGAGGGCGAGTCAGACTTTTGCTGACAAAACCCACCCCTGTTCCTTCAGTTGCCTGAGTGCCCAGGGGGCGCGGTAACTCTGTTTCGAATTTATCCACGACCCCCCGGAGACACTGGCTGCACAAACCGTGCGAAGCCAAAACTAAGAAGAAAGAAAAAAGCCTCCTTCAAATGATTATTCAGTTTCCTAGGTCAATACCGTAGGTCAGTACCGTAGGTCAGTACCGTAGGTCAGTACCGTAGGTCAGTATCATAGGTCAGTACCGTAGGTCAGTACCATAGGTCAGTACCGTAGGTCAGTACTTACTGTACTTGTCAGTACAGTTTATGCTTCTACTGGCCACAACATTTTGAATTAAGGACCTTTAAGTCAGTGTTTAAACTAATTACTCGTACATTCACACGTATTAATTATTAAATAAGTAACTATTAACAATACTTATCAATCACCTAAAACAAAACGGAAATCAAACATTTTAATCTGGTGTAGTGAGCTTGAACAGTTTCTGTCCTTATAATAAGTAGGTAAAGAATTTTTTCGCAGATTTATCAATTTCATCTAATCCTTACAGCCCCACGGGTCGACCTTCAAGGTTGCCGGCTTTTTTTTTGGGTTCCCAAATCCTCCAGTCAACTCCTTCAGTTGTCTGTGCATACTCCGCGGCGGCGGTAGCTCTCTCAGCGCGTTTTTTTAATTTTTTTTTTGGGGTTGGGAAATCACAATGACTTCTCTCGCTCTGGGTGGAGCGGGAGGGCGTGTCAGTCTCTTACTGACTAAAACCCACCCCTGTTCTTGCCCTGCCTGAGTGCTCAGGGGTGGTAACTAGTTTTCAGAATTTATCCGCTACAAAAAAAAAAAAAAAAAAAAGGCAAGGACGGCGCGTGGAACACATTCATTGTGCGTACAGCTAGGAAGTGGAATTCCCTGCCGGAGTCTGTTTCCTGATAGCTACAACCTGGGAGTCTTTTAATCAAGAGTGAATAGGTTACTTCTAGCCAAGCGTGCTCCTTCGACCACACCATCGCTTACCATCAGGTAAGATAGTGGTCAAACACATGCCTATCATGAATAAAAAAAAAACAATACGCGCCGTCGACTCGAGTCTGTAGATATTTATCAGTCGTTGACTGCTAGTCAAACAGAAACCAGATGTCTTTTTGTTTGTCTGACAATCCTGTTTTTTGTCACGGTCTGAGACAGTCTTTGTAAGGGGTATCGTGTCATCCAGTTACTGGGTTGTGGAGGTCAGAGGCAGTCGCTCCATGTAAAATAGTACCTACTGTAATTCACCCGGTTAGACCTGAAGCCGACGCCAACAGAAATGGGAAAAGTCTTGCCAGATTGATCTCTGTCTATCAATGAGTGCTCTAATTACTCTATTCTCATATTTTCTAATTAATTGGTTTGTCATGCTCAGTGATAATATCTACCGCCATTCGTCGCCACAGCAGCAGCGGATACACATACACATTACACATACATAAATGTATCTATCTACTGCGCACACAAGTACCTGCCACCCACGACATTCCACACAGCAAGTGAACCACGTAAACAAATGTCCACAAAAACATGTTAACTAAGTACGTACAGGTATGGTAAGCGATAAAAGTATTAGTTTTTCAAGTAATTAGCGAGGCGCGGCCGGGCGGCAGGCCATTACCGCACTAGTGTGCTCATCACCTAATTGAGTTTACGTTCTAGATCGCATTGATTACGTGGTAACTGATACGGACTTAGTGTAACGCTTTCTGTACATAACACAGCGGTGCTTTCAGGTTGGTGTAATTTGGGTGTGTTGTGTGTCCATTGTTGAGCCTACTTCGAGGGATTGAAGTTTAGATTTATAGAAGTGTCCGTGATTAGCTGCAGGAAGGTCAAGTCTGAGTAAGTGATTGGGCTCATTTACCGAAAACAACACACACTTACATAGGTCACTACAGGCCAAATAAGCCTAGTTATTTGGCTTGGGGTGTCTTTTGGGAATTCTGGAACGAATGAACTGTTAAAATCATGTCCGAGTTGACTCCGCAACAGGAAAGATCCAGAGGAAGACCCAGGATGCGATGAAAGGATTGTGTCGATGAAGATCTGAGGAAAATAGGCCGTAAAACCACTTGGTGTAGGGAGGCCAGAGATAGAGCGAAATAGAAGAAGATCATTGAGGAGGCCAAGACTCATAAAGGGTTGTAGCGCCCAAGGAAGTAAGTAGGTGAGTCTTTTGGACATTTGTTGTACAAAAGTGTACCTATGTGTGCCATAACTGGTAACATCATTCTTTAAAAATTCTTCTGTGAACTTAGTTAATTTCCTTAAAGTGTTTACTACATGGGATGTAAAAGTTTTTCCAGTCACAGACATGATTCCAAGAAGTAAATCTCTACCAAAGACTTGGAGAAAATTAATTTTATATTTTCTCATTCCACCTAATAATCAATTCATTAACTTTCTTCCCGAAACTCGTGCGCCTTGAAAAGTTACAAATAAACCGTAAAGTAATAACATGCTAAACTTGGGATCCTCGAATTGATTCGGATGGCTCCAGCACCTTATGAAACGTTCTATATGAAAACTTGGCGTATAAAAATAATGATGTGGAAAGTTTGGAAACGATTATTGTAACACGTGCCTACTTTTACGAGTACTTTTCTTGGGCTTAGGAGATAATTCTATTAATGCGGTTTAATATTCAAAAGTTGTACCCACTTTTATTTTCTTACAGAGATCTATTAATTAAATTACTTTTATAGCCCGGTTTAATTTAATGTTTTTTTAGGGTTCCGAACATCCGAATGTAAAAACAGAACCCTTATAGGATCACTTGTGCGTCTGTCTGTCTGTCTGTCTGTCTGGCTGGCTGTCTGTCTGTCTGTCCGTCTGTCCATCTGTCACAGCCAATTTACTCCTAATCTACTACTATTGATGCCAAATGTAAGTATTTCATGAAATCATGACATTTGGCATCAATTCTAACTGAGAGAGTTGTATTGATGATTTTAATGACTACAGTTCTGTAAATACGTACTTGCTACGACCGCGAATCAAATTTTGCCTGACACTGACCTGGAAATTGCAAAAAAACGTAAGAAACTTTGAATTTCGCGGGCTACCCTGGCACATCCACCTTAAGATACTCGAGCTTCAAGTAAAGTTTGTTTGTGGATAGCTGACAAAAAAAAAAGCCTAATCTTCAAACTGACACTACTCACTTTAGTACCTATAGACTTGTTAGAAGACGGGTCATCAGCACATTTTTCTTCATACACTTTAGGTAATGCGTGAGACTGACCAACAGAAAATGCTGAAATAAGTATTTCAACGTTTTCTCTAGGGATTCTATGTGTTCAAAGTAATTGAACATGGTGCCACGTAGGGTAACTGTCGGTTGACCTTTACTGAAACTACGATTTCGCAAAAGTAATACTTTAGTCAGTTAGAGTTAGGTGCATATCTATTAATTTATCACGTATGTTTAGTGTTCTCTTATTCTATTTGTTGCTATAGTTAAAAATCAAAAGTCATCAGCACTTTTTAAACGTCAAAGTTCTACTTAAAGACAGTCCCCCAAAAACGCCTAGTGGCTACCGTTTTTTAACCGACTTCGACAAAAGGAGGAGGTTATCAATTCGGATGTTTGTATTTTTTTTTTTTTTATGTATTTTCGGGCATAACTTCGTCATATATTGACGGATTTGCAAAATTCTTTTTTTGTTCGAAAGGGGTTTATTCCGAAATGGCTCCATTTAAATTTCAAAAAGATTTGATGATGGGTTTCGGAGACAGACAACGGAATTCTTCAAAAATTGACAACAAATCAACCGCGATTGCTGCTATCGTATGTCTATAAATTGTTAACACAGTTTAATAGGGAGCCACAACTAAACAGTGAAAAATAAAAAACTTTTTTACCTAAAAATAGAACCGGCTTCCAAAAAAAGTGCAAAATAACTTTAATTTCGGAAGTCGGTGTCAAAAAACGAAGACACAAAACAGGAACACCGACTTCCGAAATTAAAGTTATTTTGCACTTTTTTTGGAAGTCGGTTTTATTTTTTTGTAAAAAAGTTTATTTTTTATTTTTTGGCGGGGTGGGAAATCATCCAATGACATCTCTCACTCTGGGTGCAGCGGGAGGGTGTGTCAGACTCTTACTGACTAAAACCCACCCCTGTTCCTTCCCTGCATGAGTACCCAGGGGTGCGGTAACTCATGTTAAAAATTTATCCGCTACCCCTAGGGATTAGTGGCTACCGTGTACTATAATTTTAGCTTTTTATAAACGGGAAAATGTAATCACTTGCTGTTGTAGGCTGTGGGAGATGACAATCATATTACTGTTTAATATGATTCTAGAGAAACGTTTAAAAGAATCTTATACATGTAGATCTAATCGATTAATTAATAAATTCGGAGTAGGTAAAGTTAGATACAGTATAACATAAAGATCACCCTTATTTTTTCCAAGATTAATTTTACTGATTACGATACCCACGTTTATTAAGAAGGGGAAAATTACAGAGAAAGCCATGCGAAGTCTAGTTTCACTTTATTCTAAACATGTAATTCATTTCGATTTTTTCAATATTATTCAGCAAAGTTAAACTTTCTTAGGAGCAGCACATTGCTCGCTTGTACGAGTATTATCATCAGATTGTTATTGTTAGTAAACACTTCAACTGGAAGAAATAACCTATCTTCATATACAAGTCTCTGTCAGCGGTTTCATCTGCGTGAAAGTCGAAAATTATCCCACGTGAACGTCCTACCTTAATGAAAAGTATCCTTTCTCCTGATCCAGGCCGTGGTCCAACCGTCATCGTAGTCCGTTCAGCCGTTGAAGTGTGATTGGTAAACAAACATCCAAATATATCTAAAGACTTACTAGTTCATAATATTAGTATAGTATAGTTAGGTAGTATAATAGTATAGTTAGGTTTTTTACAGTATGCAAGATAAACTGCTTCTGTCCAAGGAAATAAACAAAAATTGGACTTTCCTTGTAATGTACCAGTTGATCAAAATGAGTATAGGATATATACAATGACTACGTTTAAGAGTAACAGTTGTTAATTTCGTTGCGACAAGTAGTTTTTAAAATATGCACCACATCTTTCTAGATCTCTCATCTTTTTAGAAAAACGCTTCTTTAATCCGTCAGGCCCTGGAATAACAGACACAATTAATAACAGACACATTTAATAACAGACACATTTAATAACTGACAGATTTAATAACAGACACATTTAAAAACCTATTGGTGCGTCCCCGATAATTTCTTAATTATAGTTATTTATGATACTAGTGCGGTAAGTTGGTTTTTACAAATGAGTAGACGAATGTACGCCCGAGACGAAATCGAGGGCCCATAGTCATGAGTTTGTAAATACCAATCCGCACGTGTGTCATGCAACGTTTTTCAACACATTTGCGAGAAAACAGTACCTACTAGGCAATGAAACAAAACTTTTGTTTTTGATGTGAATCATCTATTGGCGCGGCTTGGCAGTAAAACCGACTCGAATGTCGTGACGAAAACGGCATGACGCCGTCGTGCCACGATGCCCCCCCCCTCCACTACGCCACCGCTCACGACTCCCTTCTCCCTAGAAACATCTATGCGAAAAAAAGTAACACAACAACAACTAACAACCAACATCAACAACAAACACAACAACAAACAACAACAACACCACCAATAACAACAACAAGCAGCAACAACAACTACAATTAGCAACAAACAACAACCAGAAACAACAACCAACAACAACAACCAGCAACAACAACTAACAACAACACTACCAATAACAACAACCACAACTAACAACAACAACAACACCTAACAGTAACAACAACAACAGTACCAACAAGAAACACAACCAACAACAATAACCACAACTAACAACAACAACACTACCAACAACAAGAACCACCACAATCAACAACAACACAAACAACAAACAACTACAACACAAAAAAACACGATACACAAAATAGATGTTTCATATCTAATCTGCCGGGCGTCCCGTGACGGCTAATATTTTTTAACCGACTTCCAAAATAAGGAGGAGGTTCTCCATTCGACTGTATTTTTTTTTATGTGTTACCTCATAACTTTTTACTACGTGAACCAATTTTGAAGATTTTTTATTTGAAAGCTGTTGCTTCACATGTGGTCCCATTTTAATTTGGTGAAGATCTGATGAAGAACTTCGGAGATACATAATGGAACTCTTCAATAAATGATAGCAAACCTTCCAGGATTGCTGCAATCGCATGTCTGTATATTGTTTTCACCACTTCACAACATTACATCACACTGATACGCTCTGAAGAGGTAGGTATACAGATTGGTACAGTTCACCCTGATATGTTCAAAGTCCCTATTTTTGGGGCTATCAATTCGGGCATAACTTTACTATTAATTTAGTTTTAGAATGGGGCACAACAACTAAAAAGTGAAAAATAAAAAACTTTTTACAAAAAAAAATACAACCGACTTCCATAGATAATACTAAAAAATGCAAAATAACTTTAATTTCGGCAGTCGGTGTCAAATAACGAAGAAACCAAACTAGAAACACCGACTTCCGAAATTAAAGTTATTTTGCATTTTTTAGTATTATTTATGGAAGTCAGTTGTATTTTTTTTTGTAAAAAGTTATTTTTTCTCGTAATGAGAAACTAAACTCCTTGGTGGAATTCTATTCTATAAGGAAATAAAAACGTAAAAAAAAACCGTAATGGTTACGCACGGCGCTATACAACGGAGCGTGCGGTAAATTAGGTACTTAAGTGAGAGTATCTATTTTACCGCACGTTCCATTGTATGTGCGTAATTTTGAACTTTCGAACAATGTATACAGGCTTCGTAAGTGCATTTTTTGAGCAAATGTGTTGAAAATTATATTTTCTGTAATTTAATTTAAGGTGGTGTTTTTGTGGTGGTGCTCGCTGTACAGCGGATGTCAAGATAACCCTTTTTAGGGCATTCTCTCAGTCGTTTTACACGAGTGGCCTGTGGGTGTCACACACGCGCCGAGCATACAGCGTCCTGCGTGTTCAATTTAATAATGCTTTTAGGATGTTGTTGGGACTGCCATGGCGCTGTAGCGCTGCGGGAATGTTCGCGGAGGCTCGCACAGATGGTTCCCACGCCGTCATGCGATCAAAAGCAGCTTCCTTACTACAGCGCCTGCATGTAGTGCCAACAGCATTTCTAAATGATCGCTGGCAGAGCGGGTTGTCCCTTTCAGACACACTCGGTGGGGACAGTCTTAGGTCTGCATCAATAAATAATTAAGTAATTTGTGAAAACTAACAGTACTACCATATTATTTGATAAGCACTATTTTTACTAACACCAAAATTACTAACCAAATTGTGGAAATCGTCTGAAATAAAGTTTTATTTAATTTAATAAAGAGTATTCTATTCTATTCCCGCCTAGCCATATTACATTTCTATTATCGTTTACGCTAACGCTTAGTACAAAATGTATGGCAATGACATTACCTGCGATAATTCACGTGACACTTATCTACGCAGGTAATGTCATTGCCATACATTTTGTTCTAAGCGTTAGCGTAAACGATAATAGAAAAGTACGAGTAATATGGCTAGAGGGGCTGACGGGTTAACCCGTCATGCCCCGCGCGCCCCGCATATTTTACTTTGTAACCAAACATCCACAAGGGGGACCGATGACCTGGTAGGGGTCGCGAAAATCCGATGGATGCAAGACGCCGCATCGGACCAGTTGTTGTGGCGACACTTGGGGAAGGCCTATGTCCAGCAGTGGACGTCTTTCAGCTGAAATGATAAACCAAACATCCAAACACACTATCATATTTATATAGTAGCTAGATGTGCCTATATACCTATAAAAGAATCGCTTCTCCAATATTTTACTTTGTAACATTTTTAGAATAATTTTCTGAATTCTTCAGTGAGTTTTTATAAGGTTATCTTTTTAAGATGTAACTTTTTGGAATTATTCTTTTCTGTTTCATATTTTTTCCTACAGAAACCGTTAATAATTTCTGGGAAGTGTTTTGTTAATTACCGAGTGGTCTCGGCTGGTTGCTTCAGGGCTTTCCCTTGCGTTCGTTATAAATAATGTACTGGTTTAGATTCAGTTAGAATTAAGGGGGCTAGTTAACCCTTGATGATTTAAACTAATATGAATGATTGTTTTTTAAAGATGCTTGTAAAAGATAATTTCTGAAAGCCGGTACTACACAAAAAGACATGTTTCCTATGCCAGATAGTACCGCGGTAAAAAGTAGTGTTTTGCTATAAACAACTCAATATTTTACATTATAATCCAAGTTTAACTAGCTCAGTAATTCTAAACGAAATCACAATGGATTTATTAAATGAAAAGTTCTCACTGCTCTAAAATCTTCGCTCAGTTTTACAGCTATTTGGCCTTATCCATATTTGCAGTACTTAGTAAAGTACTGCAATTAATTTGCCTTGCTTGCAAATCAAACTTTTAGTGCCACCACAGACGGACTGCTTGGAGCAGTCAGTGCCGATAGCTTCAAGCGGTCGTTGTTTGGCGATTTGCAGTTTCAATACAAAATTGATGATCGCCATACACGGACCGTTTAAGCAGTTCATTTGTTTTCGTAACTATAAATGCACTGACTGCTCCAAGCAGTCTGTCTATGTAGGCCCCGACCGCAAGACGACTGCTCTCGTGCAGTTGGTCTAGACTGCTCCAAGCAGTCTGTCTATGTAGGCCCCGACCGCAACACGACTGCTCTCGTGGAGTTGGTCTCGACTGCTCCAAACAGTCCGTCTATGTAGGCCCCGACCGCAACACGACACTCTCGTGAAGTTGATCTCGACTGCTCCAAGCAGTCCGTCTATGGAGGCCCAGACCGCAACACGACACTCTCGTGCAGTTGGTCTCGACTGCTCCAAACAGTCCGTCTATGTAGGCCCGGACCGCAACACGACTGCTCTCGTGCAGTTGGTCTCGACTGGTCCAAACAGTCCGTCTATGTAGGCCCCGACCCAACACGACTGCTCTCGTGCAGTTGGTCTCGACTGCTCCAAACAGTGCGTCTATGTAGGCCCCGACCGCAACACGACTGCTCTCGTGGAGTTGGTCTCGACTGCTCCAAACAGTCCGTCTATGTAGGCCCCGACCGCAACACGACACTCTCGTGCAGTTGATCTCGACTGCTCCAAGCAGTCCGTCTATGGAGGCCCCGACCGCAACACGACATTCTCGTGCAGTTGGTCTCGACTGCTCCAAGCAGTCCGTCTATGGAGGCCCAGACCGCAACACGACACTCTCGTGCAGTTGGTCTCGACTGCTCCAAGCAGTCCGTCTATGGACGGCCTTACACTCGGTAGCGTGCAATAACACGATCCGTGTAATAAATTAGTTTATTTTTAAATAAGCAAACAGAAATAAAAACAGGTTTTGGTTCTCTATGTGTAAACAGTCGTCTCGATGAACTAACTTTTGTCGATACCCAGTAATTACAACTTGAACCATAAAATTGCGGACAGTCGCAGACAGAAGTGCTCGATGTGCTAATTAAACGCGCTGGACACGCTCCGAGCATCAATCATGCCTCAGACATGTCTGTGAACTGACTGGTTAGGTATCATACTGAACTCGTTAGGTAATAAGTAGTTTTTCTTGTTTCTAGGACTGGCTAGCCTTTACTAGCGGTTTCGCCCACAAGAAGGTCGATCTGTTTCAGGGGTTTCCAGGGGGAATTACTCTCGGAATATTAAGTATCCTATGTATAATGAGGAGCTCGTGGCTAAAGCATTAACATGCAGCCGCACGGGTTGATCCATCATCTTTACGTATCGAGACTCCTCCGAGCCTCGACAAGCACGTTAAGCCGTTGGTCCCGGCTGTCACTCGTGGATCTTTGACAGTCGTTACGGGTCGTCAGAAGCCCGAAAGTCTGACAACAAGTGTTATCAAGGGGTTTCGCATTACCCAGTTACTGGGTTGTGGAGGTCAGATAGGCAGTCGCTCCATGTAAAATACTGGTATTCAGCTGCACCCGGTTAGACTGGAAGCCGACCCCAGGATAGTTGGGAAAGGGCCAGGCAGAATAAGTATCCTATGTACAAGTACTGGCCATGGTCAACTTGTGTTTCATTATTCATTCAAATTCGTTAAGTCGTTGAGGTGTATCCCTTTGTGCCTAATGGGCTAGCTTTGTTCTGTCTCCTGCCTGATTAGGATGGAAGCGAAATTTATGTTTTTCTTACTCCTCCGCTGTCTTTTCTGATTAATTTCGTTGCGGGACCCAAGACAGTTTTATCGTTTCTGGAACTCGTCGAGGTTCATTGCCTCGGCATTTTTTTTTGGTGGTCGCCACTGTTGATTCTGGGTTACAGGAGCAGTTTAGGAATAGTGTGGCGAGCATACCGCAAAAGAAAATCGATTTTTTCGATCAACAAACATCTATTCTATAAATCGAAACATGTATGTGTACGGACTTTCATCTGTTTCAATAAAATTCAAAGTCCTGACTGACTGACTGAATGACTGTCTGACTGACTGATATATCAACGCACAGCCTAAACCGCTAGTCTAGTGTGTGAAGAGTACTCTTCACAAAGAACACACCCACGAATTTTCATGTCTCTTTAGGTATCCACTACGGGTTTTTCGAAATTCAACCCTTAAAGGGGTGAAAAGGGAATTGAAATTTTATAACGGGGAAGTAATTCCCCGTTAATTTATTAATTAATACAACAAGTGTTGTTAACAAAAACACTTGTTACACAACGTAAAAGAGTTATATATAAAGGTCTATGTCAGATGAAGTTTGTTGCACGTTCTTTTCCATAGAGATCTACGCTTTGGAACGTCAAACTTTCGAACAACGTGTAAATGGTTTCAACATCATCATCATTTCACCCGAAACACATTACACAAACTACAGAAGACATAGGGTGTGTGAATTATTTACTATTTATTGCAATTTGTTTTTTTTTTTTGTGGTGTGGGAAATCATCCAATGAGTTCTCCCTATCAGGGTGGAGCGGGAGGGCGTGTCGGACTCTTACTGACTAAAACCCACCCCTGTTCCTTCCCGGCCTGAGTGCCCAGGGGTGCGGTAACTCATTTTCAGAATTTATCCGCTACCCCTAGGCATGCAGGCACCGGCCACGATGGGCCCCGTCAGTGGTGACTCACACATTTTTTTGTTTTTGTCAACCTAGAGAGCCCTGAAACCCATATTACAAGTTCAATCTTAGCTTGGGTGTCAGATGTGGATAATTATGTGCAACTTTACAATTTTCAACATTTATGTTTTGTTTAACAACATTGTGATTATTTATTGTAAGTTTGGAATTAAAAATTTATTATTATTATTATTATATTATTATCTCTTTGAGGCGCGCGTGGAACACTACGCGCGGTCGACTCACGTGCCTGGTGCTGATCGGACGGCGAGCTACTCACTGCTCGCCGTCCATTTGTCAATACTAACCCATTTCGAAGGTTGCATTACATAATTCACGAAATATCCCTCTCCAGCATTCGTATCCCGCTCGTAGCAGCGCTACGCCGTAGCCCCGTAGCACCGGTTACGCCGTAGGCAATTACGCAAATAGCCGATGGACGGAAATTACGCGTCACATCCGGCCGCGCTGACCTTGTTCAAGCGGGCTGCGAGGGTGGAGTGGGCTAAATGAACCGTATGTAAATTAAATTTATTTGCATGACATATATGTAAATAAGTGGATTATAAAGGCGTAATTACAAAACAAAATTACATGAAAATGAGTATCTTTTTTACGAGGGTAAGGTAGTTTTAGTATTGGAGGCATTGGGACAGCATAGACTGAGAAAAATAGGTGATCCACACTTAGACTCTGATTCCAGGTGCACCTTAAAGACTTTTATAAACTCTAACTCTTCTAGACCTGGTCCCAACTACCGGTCGCGGGAGTATTTGAAAGAGTCACCGCGTCCCTGTCACAGGCAACTGAAGAATCATGGGTGGGTTTTAGTCAGTCACGCCCTCCCGCTCCACCCAGAGCGGGGGAAGTTATTCGATGATTTCCCACCCTGAAAAAAATAGACTTGGTCCCGAAAGAAAAAAGACGAAGATATAGAAAATGGAATGCAGTATATTGGGGATATAGCAGAAACAAGAGTATAGGGCAGAGGACAAAATTAGTTGCTGACGGGCTACTTAAGGCGCAGTCATACGACTTCTAATGATTTCTATTTGAAAATCACGTCTGAACGACTAGTCTCATTTCTTTGAAAAAAATATATGTTACTCCAGACATTTTTTTTTGTAATTTGATATGTGAATATATATATAGTGTAATTAATTTGTGAAGTTAACGCGCTAAAAACGCGCTTAGCTAACGCGGATAAAAAAATTGAGAATCACGCAAAAAGTATAAAGCGTATTTTTATGAAATTTTCATCATTTTAAAGGTCATTTAATTATTTATATTTTGGTAAACGTGTTTTAGTATTATATTTGTTATTTTATGTATAATAAATTAATAATGCGTCTAATTTCGGACAGCGCTCCTTGATGGGCGAGCCCTATTACTGGGTGGACGTATGACGCCTTAGGTGAGCTCAGCACAGAACACGCAACCTAAGCAGTCAAGGTCGTTGGCAGTTAATAGCGCCTTAAGTGGAACTGGGTTGGCCATGTCTGCAGATTAGAAAACAGTCGATGATTCAAAACAGTGGAGTGACCGAGTGATACCAAGAGACCAAAGCCATATTAGCTATATTTTGGGAGGAGGGCGGACTAAAGCTAGATAGGAATCAGTGGGCGAAAATTGGGGAGGCGTACGTCAAAAAGGCGACGAATACTGCTTGAAGGGGTACAACGTACTCAAATAATTAATTAAAAATAGATGAGAGAGACTTGAGGTAATTAAAAGGCGCGCCAAGAGGATCATTGCCAATGATAAGCTCGTCGAGTCAAAGCTCCAAAGTGTTGAGCACCGACGCCGAGTTGCTAGCCTGTCGGTTTTCTATCGATTAAATTTTGGGGAGTGTGCGTCGGAATTGCATAGTTTAATTCCGCCAAGCCCGTTCCATCATCGGAAAACTAGACGTACGGTGATGTGCCACCGGTACGTGGTGGGCATCCCACCCACACGCACAAAACGTTTTGAGAACACATTCATTGTGCGTACAGCTAGGGAGTGGAATTCCCTTCCGGAGTCTGTGTTTCCTGATAGCTACAACCTGGGAGTCTTTAAATCAAGAGTGAATAGGTTACTTCTAGGCAAGTGTGCTCAGTCTTCGACCATATCATCGCTTATCATCAAGTGAGATAGTGGTCAAACGCGGTCGATCAAATGTAAAAAAAGATTAAGTATAGTGTGGGGAAAGGATGAAAGGGAAACTCGACCTATTCCTTGAAAGGCGTTATACTAGAGGTCATTAGCAACAAATTAGGTCCAGTAAACTAGAGGTCAAAACTGAATGGTTACTGAGCAGTGTAGCAGCTGTGTTAATTCTTCGATTTTTTAGAAATTTTCTGACTAGTTACCAAAAACAATTCATTATGAAAAACCTAGCAAATCTAAACATTTTTGACACTCAATTTTCGGCTTTCAGGAAAGTATGAATAAAATATTTAGAGAAGTTTTTTTATAATTAATTGTTTTTGGTATTAAGTAAGACAGAAAACAAAAAAATCTAAGAACCGACACAGCTCGGTATACATCCAGTTTTGACCTCTAGTTAACTGAACTTAATTTGTTGCTAATGAATGACCTCTAGTATAAGCCCTTTCAAGGAATAGGTCGAGTTTTCCTTTTACCCTGTATTAAAAAAACATAAGTAAGTAAATAAAATTTTAGAAATATTTTTAGATTTGAGAGTTATTTAAAAATTAAATTCTAGTGAGTAGTATAGAAATAATTATAAAAGTAGCAGACTAAACGGCTTTTTTTTATTCTATGGGTGGTCTTATCGCTTAAAGACAATCAGACAGATCTTATACAGACAAACTTTGGATGGATTTGACAAGAAAAGGGGAAAAAAGACGCAAGTATTTTGTGTTAAACGACACATTGGAAAGATTGAGCATAACCTCATCATTAGAAATTGACAGTCCCCAGTCTCGATAGAATATGTGATGTGTCTGGCAACTGGCAGCCAGCCGCTTGGCACCGGCAATGTCGGCACCGCCTCGCCACGCCAAATTACTACATAACTAGTATGATGTAGCCACTTTATTAAGTATTACAATGAGTGGTTATTTGGATACAGTTTGTGTGTGGACCTCATCTTGTAGATAATGGAACACCAAGAAGGGGGGATCAATAAGCCGCTGAAATTGGTTACAACTAAACATCTTCATGGTCTTTTTAGGGTTCCGTTCCCGAAGGGTAACTAACGGGACCTTATTACTAAGCCTCCGTTCTCCGTCTGTCTGTCAGCGCTGGCGGTTAGTTGTAATTTTCACAGAATGTGTATTTCTGTTGCCGCTATAACAACAAATAATAGAATCGTACGGAACCCTTCATGTGCGAATCAAACTCGCACTTAAGGGTCTACTACCGGCCAAGTGGCGCCCTCATTGAATAAAAAATCGTAAACAGGTCTCAGAATGTTTCGTATCCAACGTAGTAGGCAAAAGTGTCAGAAACGGCTGTTTTTGGTACTCTTGCCTACTACTTTGGATCCGAAACATTCTGAGACCTGTTTTAACAACGTAAAAATACTTTATCTGCTTTGTAACAAACGTGACGTTGGATTCTTTAATATTTATTTTCTATGCTATGCTACGATTTTTTATTCAATGAGGGCGCCACTTGGCCGGTTGTACGGCCTTAACCGGTTTTTTCTTTTTTAATTTTTTGCCGAAGTTGCGACACTTACGTGTTTAAAATAAATTACGTTAATTTCTGGTTTGAGTTCACAGAACAGCATACGTTCATGTACTTTAGCTGGGAGTCTTTAAGTTAAGAGTGAAAAGGCTACTTCTAGGCAAGCGTGCTCCAACGTTGACGACATCATCGCATACCATTAGGTGAGATAGTGGTGATAGATAGTGATAGTAATACACGGCTTGTGTGCACCTCTCAGTTAGTTAAAAAAAAACTGATTTTATAACGGTTATGCCTCATACCTAAATCAATAGTCACTTCAAAGTTTGAAAGTATATGTAATGCGTTCTATTCGTAAAACTGCAGAAGTGATAACATTTTCCGCACCTTCTTTATTATAAGCACCTTCATAACTCGCTCACCAGTACATGCGCATCACGTCGCCGCGTCGCCCGCCTAATGTCGGCATAAAGATCAATTTATCGGCATCAGCATACACCAATAACGCTTGATTTGTTCATAAAGTATGGCGGCCGTGATTCCCATACTGAGCAGGGATGACAGTAGAGCCTCAATCAGGACTCTGCAAAGCGTGATGCGTACTGAATATACTTTTTATGAAGCAGGATAAGAAAATTTAAGGTACGTTGTATCGTTAAAAATTTGGAGCCGTTTCCTACAAACTACAGTGATGATGACTTATAGAGAATTCCGGAACAAGAAGACATGTCATGTTGAGTCGAATCCAAAAAAAAACGGAAAAAGGCAGGTGTTTAGTGATAAAGTCAACATTATAAAGATAAAGCTTCTTCCTAAATGAAACATGAGTACACGAGTAGTTCCTTGTTAACTTGAGAACCAGCAATAAGTTACAAGAACAAAAAGAAAAACAATGAATAGAACAAGATCGAATTTATTTTATACCTTTGTTCGTGTCTCGTGTAAAGCATGGAAGGCAGTTTCAAGTCCGGAATAAAGTCAATACTCGAGGCACAAAGACTGCTGCACCAGTGTCTCGAATCGGAGCAGGTCGAGTGAACGACATACATACTCGCCTCTTCGGCTCCCCCGGGCTTTCGACCACTTGTGCCACTTCCGAACTCTCCCAATTTCACTTTCCTATATCTATTATAAAATCTCCGAAGGCTCAGCTCATATAAATTGTATGAAAAGGTAGTATGCGGTGAATACTTCGGGTCTTCAGAGAACTTCGGATGACTTCGGAAGAGTTCGGTCGACACGGAAAGCCTGGGTTATTTCCATAATAAATGACTTATTAAAACGGAATTCATTTTGAGCGGTGCGAAAGAAAAATATGAGAGAAATACTTTGGCGTACGGTCGCCCTTACCAACGGAACGATAGGGTTGTTTCTTTAGGGAGTGACGAACATTTAGCAATTTGTAAAGAAAAGTTTTACTTTGTACAAAGCTGGATAATATATAATTTTCTTGATGACTTATGCGTTCGTTTTGTGTATTGTGTTTCAAATTCAACCTGAATACATTACTTGCTTGCATAACTTTCACAGTTTGGTAGCTGAATGGAGCGTAGGCGCGATGCAGACACATTAGCATATACAGTCCGATAGCAAGCGCGGCACGTTCGCGGTAATTACGCTAAATACTCACTCCTCAGAACTCGTTACTACTAGTACTAGTCGTACGCAGAACTGAGTGTAAGGAATTGAACAGAGAAGTGAGTACGTAGGATTTAAGCATGATAGCATTCTGTGTGGACATCACATGTCTTCGAAGTTTTGGTTCTAGGACATGCCGGTTACCTCATGATGTTTTCTTTCACCGATTTGAGAAAAAATATTTCATCATCATGGTGACGAAATAATTTATACAACGTAAAGCGCTTGCCTAGGATCGAAGCCACGATCTATAGCTTGTAAGTCACGGCCGTTACCAATGGGCCACCACAGCTCAGGACTCAAGATTGGTGAGAAGACTGGTGGCTGAAGCCCTATTATATGGGAGTTGCACAGTCTGGCAAAATGTTAGTAGACTAGTAGGTAGGTAGTAGGTATAGGTACCTATCCCTCTACCTCACCCTCCGCGGAGATCGCAAGTATGATGATAGGTGGAGGAGGGCAGTTGTTGATGATGATGAATAAGGTAGCTGGTAGGTTAAGGTACCGACTGGCGGAACCAAATCAATACCGAGTGGTGATTATATTTATGATAGTTTATCTTAATCCTCTAAGCTTCGGATAACGCAAGTTTTTTGTTAATCGAATAGGTGTGGGCTCGTGAAACTTTCCGTGTCATATTATTGATATGATTCAGTAGTAGGTTTATATCGTAAAAATGTCGTTTAAGTATTTTTTCCATGTAGCGTACACCAATAAAAAGGAAAGTAACCAAGAGTGTTATTATACCAATCGATCGATCGTTGATCAATGCCATCTATCGATGGTAGAATGCATCAGTCAATGTCGATCGATGGTTTCTGTTACACCAATCGGTCGACTGTCGATCGATGGTAGAATGAATTAGTCGACGTCGATCGATAGTTTCTACTAGGTACACCAATCGATCGACAGATAGTCTACGTCGATCGATAGTTTCTACTAGGTGCTGTAGGACCCCAAGGCACCAGTACGGCCTGCAGGGATCCTGGGACTCTGTATTATCTTCAGGGTAGAGGTCTCACTCGCTGGCAAAGCGAGAGTGCGGTGTATAAAAGGGTAACTGGCTACGGGCGGATAAGAAAAGAGCTGAGGGCGTGATAAATAACTAAATTGGTATTCATAAGAAATAACAGATGTGCCCATTGCCGCAAGGGCAAAACTCTAGTCTAACATAAACAAAATTGACAACTACTCTTTTACATTTATTCCATTGACTCTCCAACATTCTTAACTGCCAGCTAAAAGCGGGTTCAGACCCGCTGAGTTTAGGCTGTGTCTACAATCGCCACAGTACACCAATTAATCGACAGATTAGTGGACGTCAATCGATATTTTCTACTAGGTACACCAATCGACCGACAGATTAGTCGACGTCGATCGATAGTTTCTACTAGGTACACCAATCGATCTACAGATTAGTCGACGTCGATCGATAGTTTCTACTAGGTACACCAATCGATCTACAGATTAGTCGACGTCGATCGATAGTTTCTACTAGGTACACCAATCGTCGACCGTCGTTCGACCGTCGATCAATGGTAGAATAGATTTATTTGGGATGGGACCCAAACTATAATGTTGCTGGATTGGAGGAGTCACTTGGTTCAATTAAACTCTTCTTAAATCTTGAAGACTATTTATTTACAGTTCACAATATGGTTCATAAAAGAATATGTTACACAAACAATATATATAGTCGGTACAAGGTGTGGTACACGACAATGCTCAGTCGGTTCAAGGTGTGGAACACAACGAGACTTAGTCTGTTCAAGGTGTGGAACCCAACAAGACAAGTGTCTGTACAAGGTGTGGTACTAGACAATAGAGCGAAAGCCAGAGGACTTTCAAGCTCACTGAGTCAACTGCCGCTGAGTGACTGAATTTGACTGCCAGGGACGCCTATATTTATCACCCAAATTCCATGGGACACGTAGTGTAGCAAATGCAGACCCGGACAGCCAATACATTTTGAGAATTTCACAAATTAACTTGGACATTAACATTTGACCAATCACAAACATTTCGATATTCTGACGATAACCAATCAGAAGGGTTTTACAAATCTATTAGGTAATGAACACCTGCATATTTACTATTACATATTTACTGATCTTAATAACAACAAAACTGATATATATACATACTACAAAGTATGTATTCTATGGACAAACTGATTCTACGTTATATTCTACTTTTATATTCTATTTTTACATTATCACAAATCTATAAACTACAATAAAAACAAAGCAATTTTACATATGTATCTCGACATGTACATAATTTTACATGGTGGACTTCGAAAACTTTCCACTGTCTGTATCCAATCCATGAGAAGCATGAATTGGAACAACCAATCACTGACTAGCCAAAATTCCTAACTACGAGCTTTATTACTATTGGTCAATTTTAGCGCTGTGGCATGCACTACCTGCGCTATACAAAAAAGTTACCTCAGTGAGCTTAACATTAAAACATACTTTTATCCTTATTTCAAGACATTACTAAACATAATAAGATATAATGAAAACATGACAAATAAACTAAATTAACTATAGGTATGAACTAAAGCGATTACGCTTCCTACATACATTTGTTTGAGCGTCCTGCACATTCCTCCCGCCGTGCGACGCCCGCCGCTGACGTCGCAGTTGTAGATGGTGCAGGATCGCTGGTCTCGGTCGGCAGGACGACTATCTTCTTCACCGGACGTCGTAAGGTTCCTCCTTTCGTGGTCACGTCCACCGTTCGTACCACTCCATCTGGGCCGGGAAACGTAGCACAGATGCGTCCTCTGATCCACATGTTCCGTGGAAGGTTGCCGTCCGCGATGAGTATTAGGTCACCGACTTTGGGAATCGTGCCTTTGGTGTGCGGTTCTCTACGGTTCCGTAGCTCTGGGAGATATTCTTTAAGCCATCTGGCCCAGAATATATCGGCGAGTCTCTGAGATGCGCGCCAACTTGCTCGTAGATGCAGGTCACTGTCGTTGAATTCACCTGGTGCTGCGATACGACCCGGACCTCCCAAGATGAAATGATTGGGCGTCAGGGCTTCTGGATCTTCGGGGTTCACGGATACGTGGGTAAGTGGCCGGCTGTTCACTGTGTGTTCGGCTTCAATGAGTAACGTGTGAAGCACTTCTTCGCTCGGGAAACGCTCGTTCAAAGTGGCGGCAAGTGCTGTCTTCACAGATCTCACCATGCGTTCCCATGCGCCTCCCATAAAAGGAGCACCCGGTGGGATGAATCTCCAGTCGATCATCTTCTTTGAGGCTTCTTCCGCTGTAGCTGCGAAGATGGCAGTCCGTAGTTCCTTCTCAGCGCCGTGAAAATTAGTCCCATTATCGGACCACAACTGTGTTGGACATCCTCGGCGCGCTATCATACGACGCAGTGCCATGATCGCCGAATCTGTGTTGAGCGATGCCACAAGCTCCAGATGAATGGCTCGCGTCGTGAGACAGGTGAATAGGGCGACGTATCTCTTCTGATGACTTCGTCCCACTGTAATGGTCATTGGCCCAAAATAGTCCAATCCAGCGAAGGTGAATGGCCTCTGGTGGTGAGCTAGGCGACAGGAAGGGAGATTCCCTGTCATAGGCTGCGGTGGAGAGGCTGCCTTCATGCGACATCGTAAACATTTACTGATAATGTTCTTGGCTGTAGGTCGTAGGCGGAGCACCCAATGCTGCTGACGGCATTCGTTGACTGTCATCTCGGTGCTCGCATGATGCAGCTGGCGGTGGACATGTTCGATCCACAATCGTGTTGCACGGTGATCTCCATCAAGGACCATTGGGTTCTTCAGATTCTCAGCGATGTCTGTCATGATGGCTATTCTGCTTTTCAGTCGAATCTCTCCGTCTATGAGTTCTATGCTCAATGTGTGTAGGCGACTGCTTCGTGGTAAGGGTCTTTTGTTCTTCAGAGCTTCTACTTCTTCCTGGAAGGATTGTTCTTGTGAAGCTTGCAGGATCAGATTCTCGGCCTTACGAAGAAATTCAGTGGAGAGAGGTAAGTAAATGTTTGTGGTCTCTCGTCTCTCTGCCACTTTGACTGGCAATGTTCGTTTGTTCTTCTTCCAATCAGGATCGTTGCTGTCGTTCTTTTTAGTTCTTTTGTAGTTGATATTTTGTCTTGATTGGCGACAGAGGTGCAGGAACTGCAGCATTCGTGCTGTAGATCGTAAGTATCTCTCCCAGCGTGAGAATCTATTGACGTCCGGTATTGCTTCACTGATTTGTACGTTCTTGTCAGTGAAGGCACAAGTTCTCTCTTCCCCTGTGATTATGACAGGGTTCTTCTCGTCGGCTGGCCACGTTTCTGGGGAACCGAGAAGGAATTCTGGGCCGTTGAACCAACGATGATCTTGCCCGTAGTTTTCTGGTACATCTCTTGTAGCGTCGTCTGCTGGATTCAGTTTGGTCGGCAGCCAGCGCCATTCGTTGGTGGAGCTATGTTCCTCGATCGCTGCGATGCGATGAGCTACATACGGCTTGTAGGTTCGAGACCCGGTTCTGATCCATGACAGTGTAGTTCTGCTGTCGGTCCAGAACGTGGTTGACTCTGGCGTTTGTTCGTGCTCTTCTTTAACTGATGACGCCATACGTGCTCCGAGTACTGCTGCTTGCAGCTCTAATCGCGGAATCGACATCAGCTTCAGTGGCGCCACCTTGGCTTTGGCTGTGATTAGGCAGATGTAGACTCTTCCATCCTTGGTGACTGTTCGCCAGTACATGGTTGCTGCGTATGCAGATTCACTTGCGTCTGTGAACACGTGCAGCTGTAGGGATTCTGTGTCGCTGAAGCCTGGGTAAGTTCGTGGAATGGCCATGTGTTCCAACTTCCTGAGGTGGGTGAGCCATTTTCTCCAGCTGGCAGCCAGGTCACTGTCTAGGGTTTCGTCCCATGCTGTTCCACGACGCCAAACTTCTTGTAGTATTTGCTTGGCTCTGATGGTGACCGGTGAAACGAGTCCCAATGGGTCAAACAGGGACATAACTATTCTGAGAGCTTCTCTCTTTGTTGGCGTGTCGTTCTGTAGGACGTTCTGAGGTATGCGTGCAAGATTTAAATTGAATGTGAGGGAGTCTTCCGTTGGCTTCCATATTAGACCGAGAACTCGTTCTGTCTTGATGCTGTCGTCCAGCTTGATTGTGTCTTCAGTCTTGGCGACTTCCCCTAGCGCTTCTAGAAGGGTGCTCGAGTTAGATGACCATTTCTTGAGTTCAAAGTGCGCTTCTCTATGTATGTCACGCACAGCTTGCGAGACTCTCACGGCTTCCTCCAATGTGTCAAAACTATTCAGATAGTCATCCATGTAATGTTTTCTTTTGATAGCTTTGACTGCTTCTGGATGTTCCTGCTGGAATCTCTCGGCGTTCGTGTTTTTCACGTAGATTGCCGTCGCTGGTGAGCAAGAAGCTCCGAAGATTAGCGACTTCATGCGGTATTGTTCCGGCGGCTGGCCGTCTCTTCGGTCTCCTCGCCATAAGTATCGGAGAGCATCCCGGTCTTCGGGTCGTAGTTCTATTTGCAGGAACATTTCGGTGATGTCAGCGGTCACGGCGATTGAGTGCTGACGGAAGCGCATTATTACTCCTGGTAGCGATTGCAGTAGATCTGGGCCAGTGAGTAGTTGGTCGTTTAATGAGACTCCTCTAGTCTTGGCTGCTGCGTCACAGACAATCCTAAGTTTGTCTGGTTTCATGGGGTTGAACACGGCAAAGTGAGGTAGGTACCATGTTCGATGTTCCGATGTCGAGTGTGGAGCTGGTTCGGCGTACCCTTTTGATACTAGCGCTTCCATTTGTTCAGTGTACTTCTTCTTTAGTTCAGGTTCTTTGTCTAGCTTCTTCTCTACGCTCATGAGTCTGTTCAGAGCGCTGTCATAGTTGTCTGGCATCTTGACGTTTTCATCTCGCCATAATAGTGCAGTTTGATATCTTCCTTCTGGAGTTCTGGTCGTATGTTTCTGAAGGATTCGGAGTGCTTTTTCTTCGGGATCGTTGATGGGCTTCTTCGGATTGACTTGTATGTTGTCTATCGTGATGTATTCTTTCACCAGTTCATGAAGTTCGTCGTCTGTGTTGGCGTATCTGATGAAGTTTACTCTGTGGCCAAGTGTTCGCGTGTGACTGCCATGCAGGACCCAACCCAATGGTGTTAGTGAGGCCACTGGTTGGTTCTTTTTCCCAGTTCTGACCTCCGTTGCGATGAGGAGATCCCAATTGTCTTGGCCAATCAGAAGTCTAGGTCTTGTATCTTCTGTTACTATCTCTCTGGCGATGTCATGAAGATGTTCACAGTCTCTGACTGCTTCTCCAGGGATCTTCTGTGCGGCCAACTCTAGCTGCTTGATTGTTCTCGCTCGTAGCTTGCGTTCGGACGTGTGAAGTCCTTTGATGATGAAGTTCACTCTTCGAGATGACACGTCGACTGTGGGTTCTCCGTCAAAGGATGCTATTCGAAGTGGTTCACTGGATCCTTCTGCTCCGATTTGATTGGCTAGGCTCTCATCGATCAGAGTTACGGTAGAGCCGTCGTCAAGGAGCGCGTAGGTATTGACAGCTCCCGCCGGTCCAGAAAGGTGCACTGGTATTATTTTGAGAAACGATACTCTCGGTGTCCACATTGAATGGACCTTCTCTTGTTCTTTTTTGGAGCTATCGGTTTCTTCTTTCTTCTTGGATGCTGCACCATTGGAGTGTAGCATCTTGTGATGTAAGTGCACACAGTTGCCTATCTCGCATCTTTTTGGTTTACAGCTGTGTTGCTTTGTTCGAAATCTGAGGCAGCGAAAACACAGGCGATGCTTCTTTGCGATGTCCCATCTTGCATCAGTAGTTGCCTTCTTGAATTGGTCGCATTCCACGATGCTGTGCCCTTGACGATCACATAAGCCACAATTTGGTTTGCTTGCTTCTTGCGTGGCATGTACCCGCTGCTGACGTCGCTGCATGTTCTGAGGCGTTGGTGTTGTTGCAGCGATGTTCTCAGGCAGTGCATACGGGCTGCATATCTCTGCTTCTATCTTGATGAATCGGGTAAACTTCAGCAGATCAGGTTCGGTTCTGGGTTGTTCTGCTGAAAACTGGTACCATTGCCTTTTCAAGGTCGGAGTGAGCTTTTCAACCATAGCCTTCGTGACTTCTGGATTGAAGAGATAATGCCCGCAGTTGAGTGCTCGCAGAGTACCAATGATGTTTTCTACTTTGGTAGCGAAGGTGCAGACTTCACGTGGAGATTCAGTGAGGCGAGGTAAGGTTCGTAGTCGCTCCATCTCGGCCATGGCTATTGAGTCTGGCCGACCGAAGCGTAGCTCGAGTGTCTTCATGACTTCGTACGGGTCAGCGTTCACTATTAACAGACCCTGTACAGCTTCTTTTGCTATTCCTCGAAGGCTTCTTCTGAGTCTTGACATATTTTCTACTGCTGACAATCGATGCGCTGTCTCACAATAGGCGGCGCGGAACGTGAGCCAATCTTGATGAGCTCCATTGAAGCAGGGAAGTTCAGCATGCTTCATTGGCTGTTGGTACTGTGCGGTCTGCACAGCTTGCGTAATTGCAGCAGCAAGTTCTCTCATGTCCGTCCTTGTATCTGGGACGACTAGTGCTGTAGGTTGTTGCGCGACGTGGACTGATGGCGACATCCAGGTTGCAGTGGCAGGTTTCGACGTGTAGCTGTGATGCGGCGCCGTAGTGTAGATCGGTTGCCATGATGTGTTCGGTGCCACGTGCGTAGAGTTCGATGGCCAGGGCGCGCCGGGTTCTATTGGCGCTGGCATTGGTTGCGGTTGAGCAGGCACGTAGTTCGGTTGCCAGGATGCGGCGGTGATCACTGGCGGCGGGTTCAAGTGTGGCTGCGCAGGCGCGGGGTTCGTCTGCCAGGAGGCGGCGGCACTCACTGGCGGCGGGTTCGGGTGCAACTGTTCGGTCGCAAAGTTCGGCTGCCAAGAGGCGGCGGCACTCACTGGCGGCATGTTCGGGTGCGGCTGTTCAGTCGCAAAGTTCGGCTGCCAAGAGGCGGCGGCACTCACTGGCGGCATGTTCGGGTGCGGCTGTTCAGTCGCAAAGTTCGGCTGCCAGGAGGCGGCGGCACTCACTGGCGGCATGTTCGGGTGCGGCTGTTCAGTCGCAAAGTTCGGCTGCCAGGAGGCGGCGGCACTCACTGGCGGCATGTTCGGGTGCGGCTGTTCAGTCGCAAAGTTCGGCTGCCAAGAGGCGGCGGCACTCACTGGCGGCATGTTCGGGTGCGGCTGTTCAGTCGCAAAGTTCGGCTGCCAGAGGGCGGCAGCGACCACTGGCGGTGGGTTCGGTTGCGGGGGCCTGGTGCTGACTCCCGCCGGTAAAGTCGCCGGGATGTCCCAGGCTACGGCGGTCGTCACTGGAACTGCAGGATCGATCGACGACTTTACCTCAGATTGATAAGGTCTGTTGGAGATGGCGAGCAGCTGACTTGAATGGAGCCAATTAGTCACTCGATGATCATTTCCAGCTTCCGAGGCGACGGAGGATACGTCTTCATCAGTTGACTCAGCTTCGATTTCGGCTAGGCGCGCGGCCGCTAAATTGGCTAATCGTTGTGCCAGCTCTGCTTTGGCCCTGGCTACGCGGCGCGCTTTTGAAGTTTTATCACTCTTCTGTGACGTAGGTTTGCTGCGGCGACCACTTTCTTTGTTCTCAGTTGTGACGTCTTCTTGCGCGGCGTGTTTAACTGTAGACGCGGTGGCGGCTGGGGCTTCCAAAGTGTTGGCCGTTGTTCGCGTCGCTTCTGTAGCGCTTGTGTCAGTCGTGGCTTCTGTAGCGGTTTCCGTAGCAGTTTCCGTCTGTTCTGTAACTGTAGTCGACGCCTGGCCGCCTCGTTTTCCCGTAGATCTCGTGACTGGCATTGTAAATTCTTCTCAATAATGAATCTTCACAAATAATCTTCAATAAGTTCGCTGGAGTCTTTTCTATAGTGACTTTCCTCAGATCCGGCGCTCGAAGGACCAATATTTGGGATGGGACCCAAACTATAATGTTGCTGGATTGGAGGAGTCACTTGGTTCAATTAAACTCTTCTTAAATCTTGAAGACTATTTATTTACAGTTCACAATATGGTTCATAAAAGAATATGTTACACAAACAATATATATAGTCGGTACAAGGTGTGGTACACGACAATGCTCAGTCGGTTCAAGGTGTGGAACACAACGAGACTTAGTCTGTTCAAGGTGTGGAACCCAACAAGACAAGTGTCTGTACAAGGTGTGGTACTAGACAATAGAGCGAAAGCCAGAGGACTTTCAAGCTCACTGAGTCAACTGCCGCTGAGTGACTGAATTTGACTGCCAGGGACGCCTATATTTATCACCCAAATTCCATGGGACACGTAGTGTAGCAAATGCAGACCCGGACAGCCAATACATTTTGAGAATTTCACAAATTAACTTGGACATTAACATTTGACCAATCACAAACATTTCGATATTCTGACGATAACCAATCAGAAGGGTTTTACAAATCTATTAGGTAATGAACACCTGCATATTTACTATTACATATTTACTGATCTTAATAACAACAAAACTGATATATATACATACTACAAAGTATGTATTCTATGGACAAACTGATTCTACGTTATATTCTACTTTTATATTCTATTTTTACATTATCACAAATCTATAAACTACAATAAAAACAAAGCAATTTTACATATGTATCTCGACATGTACATAATTTTACATGGTGGACTTCGAAAACTTTCCACTGTCTGTATCCAATCCATGAGAAGCATGAATTGGAACAACCAATCACTGACTAGCCAAAATTCCTAACTACGAGCTTTATTACTATTGGTCAATTTTAGCGCTGTGGCATGCACTACCTGCGCTATACAAAAAAGTTACCTCAGTGAGCTTAACATTAAAACATACTTTTATCCTTATTTCAAGACATTACTAAACATAATAAGATATAATGAAAACATGACAAATAAACTAAATTAACTATAGGTATGAACTAAAGCGATTACGCTTCCTACATACATTTGTTTGAGCGTCCTGCACAAGATTAGTCGACGTCGACCGGTCGATTGTTTATCGAACCATATCGTCGATCTGCCAAACATATTACACAAATCAATCGATCGATGGCATCAATCGACGATCGAACGATTAGTGTAATAACACCGTAATAGATCTTCATAACTTAAATACAGTGAGTTAAGATTAAGAAAACGAAACAAAAAAAAATACACAGAATCAGCAAAAAGAAAACACTTCAAAATGAATAATTTAATAAAATCGCAAGAGTTAGAATCACAATTAATGATCTACTGTTTTCTAGGATCTGTATCAACCCATTAAAAGTACCTACACTGTTCTTCAAGAAACAGGACAATATCCTAGTTTGAAGGACAGGGGTCTTATTTATGTAAAATAGCCACTACCATGAATGTAATTTATTAAACACTAATGTTTAAACCTATAGGCTAGTCTTTTTTGTGAAATAAAATTTACTTACTTAGTTAATTAAATAAAAATTCAATTTACTAACCAATACATACAAGTAATCTATTGCCGAAAAAAGGGGCACCTCCATTGAAGGTGCCCGACGTCCAACATTAATGCGCTCACTCGATCCAGTACGGGTATGGTACGCGCCAGTTACTGTCCCCTCAGGAATACCCTGCATTAGCCAGCCCAGAAAGCCCTCTGTAATAGCCACTCCCATTTTATTGCAAATGAATTGTTAAAACTACTGATTAACTTCGTCCTAACTTGTTTGATGTTTGTCTATGTAGTTATCTTGTTAGGTACACTCAGGGTTTTGTGTGTATTCTCAAATGTCACGATTAGCTTCGGACTTAAAACTAGTTTTTTTTTGTTGTGTCGAAGTCCTCATGGATATCCTTCACCCTTTTTTTGTTTTTTGTGATGGTGGGCAATTAACCAATGACTTGTCCAGCTCTGGGTGGAGCGGGAGGGCGTGTCAGACTTTTACTGACTAAAACCCACCCCTGTTAATTCAGTTGTCTAAGTGCTCAGGGGCGCGGTAACTCTATTTTGAATTTATTCACGACCCCTGGGCAGATGTCCTCCACCCTGGGGCGAGTGGAGGGGTCTGTCAGACTGTCTAAAACCACACGGTGTTTTGCAACTACCTTTGACCGGGGCGCTACGCATTTCGTGACGCTGCCCCGGCTTGGTATTGGCCCGCATGAATTAATGCGGACTCCGTAACCCACTTCTCTACTACTGTAATTAACTAGAAAAATAAATAATAAAATAAAATAAAAAAGCCTTTAATTTCTGGCAAGAAATAACAAAATAGTTATACTTAATCCTAATTATTACACTACTTTTCTTTTCTTTTTTTTTGATATTTGCAGTTATAATTTAATTATATATATATTTTTTTTAATAATAACTTTATTGATCTGCAAGAACCCTTCCGCAGGTGAAGGCCTCCTCCAAAGAAGCCCAATTTTCCCTATCTTGAGCTGTTTGCATTCAGTCCGTACCAGCCGTTTTACTAATATCATCCGCCCATCTCGTAAGCGGTCTTCCTCTATAGCGTTTCCCTCTTGGGCCTCTCCACGATAACACCCTTTTGGTCCATCGCTCATCTGTCAGCCTCGCTACATGCCCCGCCCATTTCCATTTTAGTTTTTGGCAGTAGTTTAGCGCATCGGTAGCTCTAGTCACACTTCTTATTTTTGTGTGTCGTATTTTGTGGATTTTCTTTATTTTCAGCATGCTTCGTTCTAGGCCTCGTTGACACGATGTTATTTTTTGCTTTATTTTTGCTGTGTACTTCCAGGTCTGACAAGCATACGTTAAGCACGGTAAAAGGCAACTCGACATGACCTTAGTTTTTATGTTCACTGGCATATTACTTTTAAAAACTTCCTTTAGGCTCCAATATTTGTTCCAAGTAAGTTGGATACGCCTCTCTATTTCCGCAAGATTGCTATCCTTGTTGAAGCCGATTTGTTTGCCCAAGTATAAGTAGTTATTTGTATGGTCCAGGATTTCGTTGTCTGCAGAAATTATCTTTTCCGTGCTGTTCGTCATAACCATTGTTTTTGTGAGATTCATCTCTAAGCCTCTTGACTAACTACATTTAGCGATTGGATCATGACTTGTAATTGTGAGCTTGATTCCGATACAAGTACGAAGTCGTCAGCAAATCGGAGGTGGCTCAGGTATTTTCCGTCTATGTTTAGGCCGCTAGTTTTCCAATCCAGCTTTCTTATTATCGACTCTAGAATAGCAATGAACAGCTTCGGGGAGGTCGGGTCTCCTTGTCTCACTCCTCTTTCGATGGGAAAGCTTTGGCCGACTCTTTTCAATTTAACTCTGCCCGTGTTTTTATTATAAATGCTTTTTATTACCTCTATATAGTCGTTCTCTACCCCTTGCTCTATTAGCGCCTTCCAGATACTTGAATATGAGACGGTATCGAAGGCTTTTTTGTAGTCAATGAAGGCGATATATAGAGCTCTCTGTCTTTCCTGGTATTTCTCAATCAATAATTCCAGAGTGTGGATATGGTCAATAGTCGAGAAATTCTTCCTAAATCCCGCCTGTTCCATGGGTTGTTCCGCTTCCAGTGTGATACTTATTCTTTGGTTTATGAGAGAGGAGAATAATTTATATAAGCATGGCAATAAACTTATTGGTCTATAATTTGCAACATCACGTGGATCACCCTTTTTATAAATAAGTATTATATCTGACTCAGACCATTGTGTTGGTGTTTTAACTAGAATATCATCATCATAATTTCAGTCGAAAGACGTCCACTGCTGGACATAGGCCTCCCCCAAGTGTCGCCACAACGACCGGACCTGTGCATCTCGCATCCATTGGCTACCCGCGACTCTTAACAGGTCATTGGTTCACCTTGTGGGAGGCCTTCCAACTAGAATATAATCCAAGATTTAATCCTGAAGTTATCTGGGTTTATAATTATAATTCTCTTTGTAATAACGGCGTGTATCTAAGCTTGGCATCTTTAGTTTATGTTCACAATAAACTCTAAAGGAGTTTAACACAATGGATTGAAAGGTAGATACTTACCCTACTGTGTTTCGAAAATCGAAGTTCCCTAGATATTATCGTATTCGATAAATGGCAATAGCTGTAGTGGCCCAGTGGTAACGGCCGCGACTTACAAGTTGTAGGTTGTAGGTTCGAACCCAGGCAGACGCTTTATTTGTATAGATTATTTCATCACCACTGCTCTCAAAACGGTGAAGAAAAACATCGTGAGGAAAACGGCATTTCCTAGAATTAAAACTTCGAAGACATGTTACATCCACCAACCCGCATTGGGCCCGCGTGGTGGATTACGGCCCACACCCTCTCACAGAGAGGAGGCCTGTGCCCCAGCAGTGGGGACATTAAAAAAGCCTGATTATGATAAATGGCAATAGTCCCACCCTTTACTAGACCGACATGACATCGGTAGCGGTACCCACCCGTTCGATAGTATAGTAGGTCTTTAAGGAAGTAATTTTATAGTTATAATTAATATGAAATTTTCCTTCTTTGTTTTAATTATATTCTTATTAGCGGTTCGCGTTTCAAGCGGTACTTCATCCGCGAACTGTACCTCGCACTGCGGGCGCTGCACTAAATAGATGCACTTGCCTGACTTGCTACCCTTGTCTACCGACGTAATTAAAACTATAAATAAGCCAGCGCGCATTATACTGAGATTAGGTCGTATTTTATGGCATATTTTCCAGACGGGAGTATGGTATATTTTATTACTGCTTGGGTACTTTTAATATGCTGCAGCGTGGTAGGTAAGAGAAGTTCGCTCCATAACTTCGGGCGAGATTCAACGTACTAAGCTTACCTTAGCACAGCATAATCAGCCTATAATGTTCTCACTGCTGGGACACACGCCTCCTCTCTGTGAGAGGTGTGGGCAATAATCCACCACGCGGCCTAGTGCGGGTTGGTGGTAGTGTTGCCCAAAATCGGTCTTGGTCTTGCAGTCTTGGTCTTGTTCTTGCATTTTCGCAAGACCAAGACCAAGACCAAGACCGCCTTATTGTAGCAAGACCAAGACCAAGACTGAACCCTGCAAGACTTGAGCAAGACAAGACTTAAGCCTGCAAGACTCTTGCGTCTTGCAGTTAAGACAAACTGAGATTTGGGCGTTATTAAGTAGGTATTTGGTTTCAATCCCGATTTTGAGAGACGTTCCCCAGTATCAAAACCGTAGGTATCGTCATAACACTAAACTTAGGGCTGCAGTTGTATCTGCAGTTGGCAACGTGCCGCTCGTCTGAAAGAACCCTAAAAGATTGTATTGATTAGGTAGGTAAGTACTTATTATATATCAACTATTTATTAAGTAGGTAGCGTGTTAATACTCACAAATCTGTTCCCATCATCCCATGTGATAAAATGTACCTAGAATAACTTTCTAGCAAAGTTCATACCTTGTAGGTATCTACCTATAATAATATATTATGCTTGTTTATGTCTAATGTGCAGATCTAACGTTAGTACTCGTAGGTTGGTATGTGCTTACAATTACAGCCAACAAAATTATATAAACATTATGTAGGTACCTACTTATGTTTCAAAGTTTATATTATTCTTCTATTCAGCAAAATTTAAAACTAACAGCGAGTCGAGTAGGTCTAGTAACAGTTTCTACGGCAGCCAATGTTATGGTACAGACGCCAGCACATCAAGCTACTATAATCTGTCAAATTTCGTTAACAGATTTTCAACTTTATCGCTAAAGAATTAAGGTTCAAGGTTGATTGGGAAAATGTGACGTTCTGCGAATAAACTGTTGGTCGGTCGGTGTATTATATACCTACTTATTTGATAATTTACCGACAAAGACGCCGCGGTTTGCAACAAGTGTATCACAGCATTTGACACTGTTTGAGCGCCGCATTCGCCGACAAAGAGTACGGACAGAGGCACACAAAATTGTTACCTATTTTGGTAGGGTTGGTACAGGAGGATAAAATTAAATGACCTTGAAGATGTCTCAGCAGTAAGTAGGTATAAATTGAATGTTCTGAGTTTCTTGTATAAATACATTCACACACTGGCTCGAATTCGAACACTACAGCGTTTAAAGCTGTCGGGCGAGATGATAATTAATAACTAAGTAGGTATTGCATCTATTGAATTGCGAATATTTTGATTTCGAAATAATCATTGCTAATATCGGTAAATGATAGATAGTGAGTGATATACCTAGGTACTAAAATGTGAGCAGCAAGATTGAAAATTGTCTGTCTTGAAAAAGTCATTTTTTTTTTAAATAATTCCTCGACCTTTATGAACTTGGAGGGTTGTATTGATGATTTTGATGATTATAATTCTGTAACTACATACGTCTTACAGTGCGAATCATAATCTAAAATCTAAACTAACGTGTTCAATAAATAGCAATAGGCTAATAGGTATTTGCAAGACTTGCAAGACTTGCGAGACTCTTGCTGCAAGACCAAGACCAAGACCAAGACTGAGAGCGCAATACCAAGACCAAGACCAGGTGTATTGACGCAAGACCAAGACCAAGACTGGCCGAAGTCTCGTCTTGGTCTTGCATTTGGGCAACACTAGTTGGTGGATGTCACATGTCTTCGAAGTTTTGGTACTAGGACACCCCCGTATCCTGACTATGTTTTCCTTCACCATTTCGAGACCAGTAGCCGTCACTAGCAAGCCACCACCACATTTTATTTTAAGCAGTTTCGCATCTCACTAGATTCATAACTTATCGGATAATGTAGTATCCAACTCATAAATTACATAAATTTCCAATAAATTATGTTCTACTATCAATAGCATTTGAATGAAAAGTTGTCCAAGAGCGAGCAAAGTGAGCTCGGAAACTTAGGGCACGCACACAGGTTAGAGTCGTAGGGGATGACGAGTCACCCCCTTCGTGTTAGGTCCCTTTAAACCCTGCAAACAGAAATAGGAGTCCCGCGCGCCGGGACTCCGTTAACCTACCTTACTTACGACTGTCGTTAGCACATTTCCAGCTGAACCTTCGGCATTGTATAGAATGCCTAGGCAAAGTTTGGAATAAATTTAACCGTTATTTTCGTAATTTTTGTGACTGTGTTTTATTGTACATTTGGTGAGTTGCGAAACTGGCGAATTGCGAATCTGGTTAGTTGAGGATCCGGTGACTTGCTAATAAACGAGCAGTAGTGATGAAATAATTTACACAAAGTAAAGCGCCAGCCGGGCTTCGAACCCACGTGCAACAACTCAAAGTATTTAGTAGCGGTTAACTTTAAGGCCCGTATTCTAGATTCGATGATCAAGCACGAACACTCATGTCCGTCTAGATAAGTACGTACTCATATTTCTAAATTGTTGCAGATTAGACACTGTTTCAGTCCCTTCCTTTGTTTTCCCAATTTCTAGCACTTTACAATGATAAAGCTCGTATGATGCAGTTAGTTCGTTGTGCAATTAGTTCGTAACTATATGTTCAAGATTAAGCTACAATTGCTGTTGTCAGAACGTAGAGTGGAACCCGTACATTCAGATCTCAAGAGAGCATAGTAAATTAAGCCATCGATCCTGCTGCAGAAATGAGCAGTTTATAGCAATCGTAATCCTAAACGACTTTGACCAGTCGTATATGATCAAACAAAATATCGGCTTATCAAAGACTATCGAGTGGCCATGGAGTTTCTTGCACGTTCTTCTCCATAGAGATCTACGCCTTGGAATGTGCAATTAGCTTCATGTTTCTGACTCACCGACTTATTGGCAATTCAAAAGTGCTTGTAAATGGTTTATTTGAAATAAATGCTTTGAATTTGAATTTATCCGGAGAAATAAGAAAACAAGGCTGTGTTAAACATGCATACATGCACATCCACCATAATCTAAATGACGTATCCATGTTAAACTCCCTAAATTAGTAGAAGTCTTAATGAACCGCGTCCACGTCCAGCAGTGGACGTTAACTGATACGCCTCGTATGTTAATGCCGCTGTAATTGCACGGAGCGCGGTGAATATTAATTATTTTCATATAACATTTGACTAGATTGCTAGAGTGAGGCTCGGGCGCGGCGGCGCGGCGGTGCGTTTTTGATTAAAGTGAATTATGTTTAAAATATGGACGTGATTCATGTTGGGGTTTGTTCGTTAGTGCGATTTTGAACCGTGTTATTTATGAAATTAATTTATAATACTCATAATTACAAAATAGAAAACATTCGGTCGTCATGTACTAAGCACAACAGCAACAATCACAAAGGCACACATGAAGAAGCTTCATAATCTGTGAACATTTTAAATAACAGCTTCTTAAATGATAAATGATGTTTATTCAGTAAATAGGTTACAAGGAACACTTTTAAACGTCAATGTTTTTGTCAGTTTTAGCTAGATGAGGCCGGTGTTTCCAATGAATTCTCCCGCTCTGGGTGGAGCGGGAGGGCGTGTCAGACTCTTATTGACTAAAACCCACCCCTGTTCCTTCCCTACCTGAGTGCTCAGGGGTGCGGTAACTCATTTTCAGAATTTATCCGCTAGCCCTAGGCATGCAGGCACCGGCCACGATGGGCTCCGTCAGTGGTGGCTGACACTCATCTCTTTGAGGTGCGCGTGGAACACTATGCGCCGTCGACTCACGGACCTGGTGCTGATCGGACGGCGAGCTACCCACTACTCGCCGTCCGCAGGGCCGGGTCTACGGTGGCCGGATATCGTCACGCGACGTCCTACGCCCAGTACCTCTCCTGCGGTGGTAGTGGCCGGGGCCGTGAGGCCACTCCTTTGAGCTTCCTTCACGCATCCCGCCTCCGCGTTCGCGAGCATTACTGCTTCACAGAAGGCGGAGACTGTTTCCCATTCCCTCTCGCTCCGTAACACGGCCTGAACCAGGGCCGGGCACGGGAGGTCTCCGCCACCTATCGCATCCACGAAGACACGGCGGTGCTCCGCCAAAGCGGGGCAGACCTCCACCGTATGCTCCACCGTGTCCTCTGGGCGATCCGCGCAATGGTAACACCCGGGCGTTTCCATCCGCCTGATCTGATGCAGGAAATTCCCGAAACAACCATGTCCGGTGAGGACCTGCGTCAGGTGGAAGGTGAGGACGCCGTGACGCCTCTCCAGCCACTCCTCAAAGAGGGGCACTACCGCCGCGATGGTGGCGTGCCCAGCGCTGGGTTGCGACAGTCGCTGTCTCCAAATCGCCATGAGATCCTGCTGGAGCTTCGTCCGCCGAGCTGCGAGGTGTCGCGGCAGCTGAGTTTCGCCCTGGCGTTTGGCCTCCTCGCGCTACCCTGAGAAGAAACACCGAAACCAACTCTGAGGTCAAAATCTCTTTTAAAGTGTTCTAATCCATACAACATGTACTGGTCAAATCATATGAGAACCATGTACGTTAATATCTGAGATGAGCATTTGAGGCAAGCACTACGCAGGTTTGAGAAACAGTGCAAGCATTTGTTAGTTATCTTGTAGCTCAACTCAGAACGTTAAGGAGCTCAACGAACCGACGAACAATACCAAAAGTAAGGACATTTGGGTAGGCCGCAAAAGTACTCAAACTGCCAGACAATAATTAAATCTACGTAAATATAACGACCTACATAGTTCACACATTCACAATAGCATTCTTAATAAGCAAATACCTATTGCATAGTCTATGTTCACCCACGCTGGGCTTGCGTGGTGGATTACGGTCCATTCTTTCTATTAGAGAGGAGGCTTGAGTCCCAGCAGTGGGAACATTATAAGGCAGGCAAGCAGCAGACAGGCAGCGGAGCCCCGTCGTGTCCTCGTGGAGGCGATCGGTGGCAGCGACCTCTCGCGCCCGGCCCTGGTCCAGGCCATGGTACGGAGCGAGAGGGAATGGGAAGCAGTCTCCTCCTTCTGCGAAGCAGTAATGCTCGCGAAGGAGGACGCGGAAGAGGGACGCTCGACCTGACCGAAATATGAAACGGACACCAGTGAGTGATACGTCAAAAAATAGTGACTTATATGTATATTAAATTACGGGGCTCAACTTATTTTATTTCTTAAATTTATGCAAATTAAATTTAGTATTTCATAAAAAAATTATGCAACAAAGTTGTAGCTTAGAGTTTTAAGTAGGTGCTTGTATTTTAGGAGCGTATGTATGTGTGTACGTGTCCCTTTGCAGGGCAAAGGCCACATGAATGAGCAACGGAGACCGGCCGGAAGGAGTTGAGTGTGCAAAATATGAGGACCGCTTTCTGTAAATTGTTTTAAGCTCAGAAACGCTTGCAGAATGTGATTCTAAATGTTGCCGGAAATTTTGTTGGTCTATTAATTTTTTTACCCCATCCACTTAGATGTCTAGTAGGTATGTCGATTGAACAATTAATACTTTGGAGCCATTTTGATGTTTGTTTCAGTGACAATATCAATTTTTAACCAACTTTCGAAAAAGGAGGAGGTTCTATATGTTTTTTTTTTATTTATGACCGCCGATTTTTCCGTCAGTTGTGGACCGATTTTTAAAATTCTTTTTTTCCGAAAGAATTTACTCCCGAAGTGGTCCCATATAAATTTTATCGAAATTGCTTTAGCCCTTTTTGAGAAACTGAACAAAAACAAAAATACGTGTACCTCGATGACGTTTTGGTGTTCTCCAAATGTTTAAATTCCACGTTCCATGTTATTGGGGTTTTTAGTTCTAGGGTTTTACAACTAAAAAGTGAAAAATAAAAAACTTTTTCCCAAAAAAAAAAACAACTGACTTCCAAAAAAAATACACTAAAAATTAAAAAATAACTTTAATTTCGGAAGTTAAATCTTGTCAAATAACGAAGAAGTAAAATACAAACACCGACTTGCGAAATTAAAGTTATTTTTTAATTTTTAGTGTATTTTTTTTTTGGAAGACGGTTGTTTTTTTTTGTAAAAAAGTTTTTTATTTCTTATGATTTCAGGTAAGTACCTATTAAAGCTATAATACAAATAATAATTTTACAAACTCCTCAACTTCCTTTGGCGCCAGATTTCTTTTAGATTTTGTGATTCGCTAACAGATTTTCGTACCGAAAATCATTTATCTATTCAAATTAAGCTTACAATTTGAATTTCTGAACGTCAAAAGTGACTTGAAAAGTCGTCCACCAAATCTTCACTTCCTATTGTTTTAGCTGGGATGATAAAGTCGTGCAACAAACTTCCTAGCGATCGATCTCTCTGTACCTTGAATGTTCACAACAACAATATTTTTGATGTGAAACATCTACTTTTTATTTATTTTTTTTTATTTTTTTGGGGTGGGAAATCATCCTATGACTTCTCCCGCTCTGGGTGGAGCGGGAGGGCGTGTCAGACTCTTACTGACTAAAACCCACCCCTGTTCCTTCCTGCCTTTGAGTGCCCAGGGGCGAGGTAACTCTGTTTCGATTTTATCCTCAACCCCGCCATGACGCTGTCGTACCACGATGCCCCACTACGCCGCCGCTCTCGACTCCATGCGAAACAAAGTAACACAACACCCAAAACACAACAACAACAACCAAAAACAATAACAACAACAACAGACAACAACCAACGATAACATAACACCAACAACAACACCAACAACAAGAACACCACCAACAACAACTAACGACTATTTTGAATTCTAATATTAAAATAGATGTTTCACATCTGCCAGGTGTCCCGTGACGGTCAACTTTTTTTTTGTCTTTCATTCACTACAATAGACGTGAAAGTTTTATGGTCAGCATGTGACTTAATATTTGGCTGACGTTAGGTAACAACGTATACGTAGGTACTAACAAATAAACAGTCGAACCTTAACAGACTTGTATTCATAATTTCCCTTTTTACTTATCTATCTCCTGTTGTAACGTAACAATTTCCTGGAAATATATTCTCGGAAACTGTTCGTGTTTCAAGATCAAGGTTCCCTTTTCACTTTCATGTAGCAATAAGCGCTTCCTAGAACCCTGTGCACCTTGAGCCGCTGAGTGTGGCCGGAGAGCAAAATAATCATTAGTTTCTGGGAAAGTTTGTCGTTGGATTTGTTCTGTACCTACTTTTGACGACATTGTTATTTAACCTGTTTTCGTACATGTCGTTATAAATGTGAGGGTTAAGCTCGTTTTTACTAACACCAGACACCATCCAAATGTTTGTCTAGGATAAAAAGTGCGTTTTTAGATTTTCAATGCCCGGTTCAGCACTCAAATATTTATACATTCATATATGGGTCGCCTAGTGTTGACGGATATTTGACCCACATTTTTAGGGTTCCGTACCTGAAGGGTCCCAACGGAACCCTATTTCTGTCACTCACGTGTCCGTCTGTCCGTCGTCTGTCACACAGGTTTTACAGCCAAACGGTTGGAGTTACAGTCTTCAAATTGTCACAGTATAAGCATCTTGTTGACCCAAAACCATACAAATTGTCAAAAATTGGTACGGAACCCTAAATGTGTGAATTCCGACACGCACTTGGCCGGAGTTTTTACGTAACTCAAGCTGTCAGCTGGTGGTGGTGTGGCTGACAGCTTGTTTGAGTGACCTCCTATTTGCCCCAACTCTCCCGTAGGTTCCTATTTTTCAACCATAACATTAATAGTATTTTTAAAGCAAATACACCAGCGCAGTATTTCCTAGGAGCTTCCAAGCGTTTCGTGCATAAACTTAAACATCCATTTATGCTGCAATATTTCATTTTTGTCCCTCACTTCCACCGCGGAGTGCTTACTTTGAATTCCGCTCGAAGCCGCAGTCAAGTAAAAGCATTAAATGCACAGATTTAGTAGTCATCTCGCTATTTACTTAGCTCTCTTAACCACGGTAATGCAGTGCTTGAGGGAGATTTGCGACTATAGCGAGGTTTGCGAGAGTATATCCATTGACGATTTTGAAAGGTGGTTGGTCCTGTTAATGGTTAGGAGGAGCAGTGTATAGAAAATTTAGTAGGTTTCCGGACTCCAGGGAGCGAAGGAAAGTGCGGCCTTCGATGTAAACGTTCTAATGGTTTGAGTTAAAAGCGTCGACTTGTAAAGGGTTGTATTTTAGATATTAAACCTTAAAATATTTTGTGATAATGATGTCAGGAAAATGTTTCACGCTTTTGTAAAAACTTTTTACCCTAATATTTTATGACGAGGGTGCGCTTTTAAAACCACAAAGCCTTTTGGCCTTGGAATAAGATAAATCTAAAGATGGTTTGAATAAGGTATTGTCTGTTACCTGGCAGGCTTTTTTGGGTTGTAGGTACTGTAGACCTGTAGTTCCTAACCCCGAGGGGTAAAGGCATTAGCTTACGTATGCACAGGTATACTTGTAAGAAAAGTATTCATTCCTACATCCCGTCCACACCACACACCATTAGTAGACAAGCGGTCTTCACCAGACATTTTAGAAATATCACAAAATGTTATTCAATTCGGTAGCCCCCAACATTGTACCGACTCGGGAGTTCTATTCTATTCTTGGAGCTGTTTCTGATATTCTTGTAAAACGATATTATATTGTGTAGCGCGGTCTCGGGACGATTGTCACGTTATATTGGAAATGTTGGGGAATTGTGAGATTGTATGCCTTAGAATAGGAGGTAGCTTTGCTTTTGGTAAGGGTTATTTTGTTTGATAAGTATCCTCTGATACTTTGCCACAACTTTATTGAAGTTACCCTTTCTTGGTGTACAATAAAGTTTTATTCTATTCTTCTTCACCTCATTACTTCGGAAAGATTCTGTTTGTCATTCGAAATCTGAGTGCAAAAGCGCATTTTATCCGAGGTAATCCACATTAGGCACCCGCTTAACAGCACCTGAGTGAACGGCACCTGAGGTATGCCACTTACGGCACTATCTGCTAGCGTGGATAGAGTTTTTAAAATTCGAACCTTTCTGTTCAATCATTTTCTATACGGCTGGTCCACTGAAAATGCATTAATACTTATTTCATGTCAGTGGGCCAACCTCATTTTTAGGGTTATTATCTAATCGGAGCCCTATTTCTGTCACTCACGTGTCTGTCTGTCCGTCTGGCCGTCTGGCCGTCTGTCCGTCTGTGCGTCTGTCTGTCTGTCCGTCGTCTATCACAAAATGTTGTGGGTCTAATCGGAGCCCTATTGCTGTCACTCACGTGTTTGTGATTCCGTCTGTACGTCTGTACATCTGTCCGTTTGTCCGTCTGTCCGTTAGCCGTATAGAAAATTATTGAATTAAAAGGTTTGAATTTAAAAAACTCTTTAAACGCTAGCGGATAAAATGCGCTTTTGCACTCAGATTTCGAATGACAAACAGAATCTTTCTGAGGTTGTGAGCGGAAAATAACTATTGTATACTATTAGAATTGGACTTACACAGTCGCCAATTAGAGGAACCAGCATTCACAGAAAAAATAATAAATAGCACTTAAAATAATAATCACTACATATTATAAAACAAGTCTCCCACCGCGTCTGTCTGTCTGTTCCCGATAAACTCAAAAACTGCTGAACAGATTTTCATGCGGTTTTCACCAATAGACAGAGTGATAATTAAGGAAGGTATAATTTGTACCTGTGTATGTCGCTAGTTAATTTATAAATTCCAGCTCGAAATTAGGCAAGCGAATTATCTTACTATTACAAACCTTTGAAACTCTTTTCTATAAGCTGAAGCTACTGAATTCACTCACAAAAGACTGCTTATTCCATTATTAATAATACCACTTCGGAAACCTTTACAACGTTTCAGCTCACCTTCCCGCCGTGGTTTTGGAACGCTATCTCCTCGTCCTCATGGCCGGTGGGGGAGGCTTTTCACTCTATTTCTCAACTTCCTCACTCCGCCGATATAAAATTAGTTTAGCGTGTTCCCTGCTACTCGTAAGTCGCTGGGCGGCTCACTGATGCATCTATAATCTTGTTTACTTCACTAACTTTTCATTGAGTTACTTTGTGAAAAACAACGATGTATGTGTTTCTTGTTGTTCTTTGGTCCCTTAGTTTTAGAGAGTTGCGTCACCGACTGCCTGTGTTGGGTTGCGTTGAGTGAGTCATTTTATATATATACCTTAGTAAACTTAAGTAAAATTATACAGGGTGTAACAGAATTGGGTGGTCGTATTGTAGATATTGTATTCGTCAAACTTAATGGCGTGTGGTAATATCGCCAACTTCCAAACTGACAAATAAGTAGGTATCATACACGCCTAAAAATATTCACACAGCTTCCACACAGTTATAAAATCATTAAATGGCCTTAATTATTGTTGACTTGACCTTGTTGTACCTGCGCGCTGTTGCACTCGCAGCTAACTTCGCACACGCCATTAAGTTTGACGAATACCTGTTTCTGCCTGTTTATGTGACAATTTTTATAATAATTTTAACATTGTGAACCTTTCTATAATTTTGTAAGCCACAAAGGCCGAACATCACTGGCGCGTCCAGCGGGCGGCGTTGTACATACGTCCAACCGCGTGAAAAGGTATTTCACCGCGGTAGCGCGGTACGGTAACGTGTTCTAAGTACTTCAAAAACAAATGTAAACGTTAATGTTAACGGTAGCGGTAAACGTTAATATTTGTTTCACCTATGTTTTTACCAATAATGTTGTAGTGTGTCTTTAAAACCTATTTATCATTAAACTAGACTATGTAACCTTTTTTTTATACTCTTGAGTCACTACGTGAAATGTTCTAAGTACCACATTAAACCCAAACAAATACCCCATTCTCTCATTTTTTTCCGCCAAAATGCGAGTCAAGTTACAGCAAGTTGGAATATTTACCTATTTTTTCGTAGTATTTTATTGTTTTATGTGTTTTTAAATACTAATTATTTACTGATTTCCACATTACGAACCCTAAAAAGGGTACAGGTAAGTACATATTTATTAAATAAAAATTCAAATTAAATATTAAAATAAGGTTTTCATATCCCCAAAATTGAAACCGTATGTGACACGCATTTCCAAATCAAATGAATTTCTAAGCTGGCACTCCTTATTCTGTTATGAAGCCTGTTTTAATATTCAGAGGGAGGATTGGTAGTCCTTGAGGACTGGTATTGACTTCGTAAGAACTTGGCGAAAGAAAATATGTCGTCTCTTATTTTCCTTCATGATACACGTTGCGAACACATGATATGTTATACTTTTCCGATTGTTGTAATATTATAGAACTTCCATCATCCATCATCAGCCTATAACAGTGCACTGCTGGGCATTGGCCTCTCCAATAGCATAGAGAAATTAAATTAAATTTAAGAGCTTGGTTGTATAATATCCTATTGCTTGCCACTTTACTTAGATAATACTGAGCATATCTTCCTTACACACAAACTGCGTCCTCCAAAGTCTTGACGGAATCGTGTTGTAATTATCAATATACAATAATGTGTTCAATTAATAGATTATTGCTTCCTTCTATGTTAAGATAATCGAAGTATACGTGCCAAATAATAAAGCTATGAATACATAGTACATACGTGATCTCATCGTCATTATCAGCCTTTAATGTCCTCACTGCACAAGCCTCCTCTCTATGAGAGGGTTATCATCTAGCCTAGGGCTTGTGGATAAATTCAAAACAGAGTTACCGCGCCCCTGGGCATTTAGGGCAGGGAAGGGACAGGGGTGGGTTTTAGTCAGTAAGAGTCTGACACGCCCTCACTCAGGGCGGGAGATGTCATTAAAAGATTTCCCAACCCACAAACAATAAAAGGGTGATCGTCTCATACGTGATCATCTGTATATATATATAAAATTCAAAGTCCTGACTGACTGATATACCTCTCTAAACCGCTGGTCCTAGAGACTTGGAGGGTGTTCTTTGTGAAGAGTAAAAAAAAAAGGTATTCACTAAGAAAGGGCTTTTCGAAATTCAACACTTAAGGGGGTGAAAGTTTATAACAGGGGAAGACTAATTCCACGCGGGCGAAGATGCTGGAAAAGCTAGTCGAAGTATATTTGCCAAATAATAAAGCTATGAACACATAGCACATATGAGTACGTGATCATATAAAACAAAACTCCTACCAAACTCTGTAACAATGTAACGAAATTACAATCAAAAAGCTGCCAGTTGTCTGTGTAAGTCGACAGCGCCTGACAGAGCCCCCTGCGGCTGCCGTCGCAGCGAATATTCGCAATGAATGCTTCCCTTCGAAGCGGACGCGTTACAGCTAAATAAATTGAACCGGCACAAAGGCTAAACGGGGTCAAACGTGCGTATTTAAAAGTTATTTTTTAATAATCATTTTGGGTCGGACCGTGATTCTGATGAGCTTACTCGGTAATTAGGTCGGCGACCTATAATCCTGTTATTCCGGGTCGCAGCCTAGTTAAGTAGGTTTCCACAGAATAGACATGCCATTTTTGTGCTAAGCCGAGTTTAGTGGGCCGCGGAGGTTGGTAACACCCGACTTCTTTGTAAAGCCGCCCTGGAGACAATGTAACGATTAAACAATGGATTCCAAAAACCTTCAGGTTGCGTCGGTAAAAGCGGGCTCGATGCCGCTCCCGATACACTATCGGTCCCTAAATGCTTAAAACTACAAGATCCATGGTTGTAAGTCGCGTAGTATCTGATTCAGTGGGTCGGGTGTGGCGAAGAGAGCGGGTACTAGCGGGAGGGGGCGCCAGAGACGGAGGGGTGGAGGGGCGCGCGAGGGAGGGGGTGTACGGCGGCGACGGTGCTCCTTATTTTATTATCGCCTTCCTTCCTCTACCCTCCTCGCCCCTCGACCCCTCTCGGCTCGCCGTACCCCCGGACAGACCCGCAGCGCGCATGCGCACACCCCCGCCCGGCAACTATAAGCAGGCATTACAGTAAATACTCTATCCACGTTCTTCTGACTCATGCTCACTTGTTCAGCATTATTAACTAGCTTTTCGTTTCCCGCTTCCGTGACCATCACATTGGAACCGTGCTCTCCAACGTTAAATCTGGGGCCCTACAGACAAAATGACACTTGGAATTGCAATCAACACGTCACATGTAGGTAGCGCTGCCCAGGGGTTGTGGATAAATTCGAAACAGAGTTACCGCGCCCCTGGGCACTCGGGGCAGGTAAGGAACAGGGGTGGGTTTTAGCCAGTAAGAGTTTGACACGATAAAACGGGAGATGTCATTGGATGATTTCTCACCCCAAAAAAAAAACATGTAGGTAGCGAACGTCCATCCCATACATTTTTGACTATTCGACTATTGTTATCGCTCATACTTGTAGTTATACTTTTATCTTATTTCAGAGCCTCTAAACTTCCACAATTACCTCCAACAATAAAACAAACAAAAAATTTACTGTTTAAATAATAGTCTAGAAGTTTAGATTAACTCAGTAACACACGGGAAGACATCTAGTAACAAATTGAGAGACTGTAATCTCTAGATATATTATGAATAGAGCATTATCAAATACAATAAATCGCATCTAAATTTGATAATTTAAAATGTAGGTGTCAATATTTTTTCGAAAATAAAAGTTTACAATTAACATAACTTTTCATAGACGAACACTGTTTGCAATTTTACGGTAATCTAATCGGCTCATCATCATAATTCAGTTGGCTCGAAGACAATTGGATGTTGGCAAAAGAAACTTGATCCAGTCGAAAGTTTGGGATAACTCGATCAGTGTGCGCCCGCGCGCCCCTGTGCGCCCCTGTGCTCAGTGAGCTGAGTGCTCGGTTACCAAACATATTGTGTTCACGTCCCGGCTCTTGTTTCACCCTCATTCGATTTGGCGACGATTTCTTTAGTTGGCATGCAGTTTACATTCTTTTCTGAAAATTAGGGAAAGCTTTAACTGAAAATGATTCATGTGTCTTTTATGCCATCCTGTACCAGGTTGCAGCTACTCATAGGTTAGTTTAGTTTGCATAGTTGAGGTAATTTTTTATTACTAAAACAGCTTAGTTTACAATTAGTGGTTCGCACACACGACTAGGATAGAATACTCGTTATTATGTACACCATATAAGTTACAGAAAATACTCGCCATCCGCAAGCCCACGTCTACGGTGGCCGGGAGTCGGCTTGCGTCTCCCGACGCCCGGGGCGTCTTCTGCAGCGGCTGCTAGGGGCGTAAGGGCGTCTCCGTTGAGTCTCCCTCACGCCTCCTCCTTCGCGAGCATTACTGCTTCGCAGAAGGAGATAACTTCTTCCCATTCCCTCTCCCTATGTACCATGGCCAGGACCAGGGCCGTGCACGAGAGGTTACTACCACCGATCGCTTCCACTCCTACATGGCGGTGCTCCGCACGTGCGTGGCATACCTTCACGGCTCCACTGTCCTCTGGGCGATCCACACAGTGGTGACACCCAGGCTCCTCCCGCCATACGGCAGTCGAGTAGGTGCCTACCTGTGAACCTCAGCTATCCGAGCTAAACTTAAACTATCTTAGCTCCTGTGATGGCACTGGCTTTATTGTCCCACAACAATCAACGCTACTCAATCTGTTCACACCACTCTTTCGTGTTTCTTCATTGCTCAATTACGTATTGATTTTATTTTTCTCAGCCAACTTTTCTTCTTCTTAGTTCTTGTTTTCATGTCGATACTCATTTTTAAAATTTTTAAAATTTTGTCCGACCAATAAAAGACTAGTAGGACAACTTTGTCGTTGGCTAGATAAAGTGGTTTTAGAACTTTAAGAAAAGTAACTGTATCTAGCCAAGGTTGGAAGGTAAATATCAGATTTCAATGTCTAGAAAGTTCAAAAGTATTGTTAGTTTATCGCGTAGGTATATTAGCAGTCGATAGCGGGCAGACGATAACGAGCGTGTATAATTATATGCACGACATCAATCGCACCGCGCCATGACATGACATTGACAAAAGTTATGTCCGGCCGGTGACGTCACCAAGTATGTCTCCTTGGTAACGTCACCGTCACCCAGTAGCCATTTTCTCTCTTTTTGAGACCTCGTTAATATCTATTTCTTCCGTGGTTAATTTTGTTCATAGAGGCATACTATTTTTTTTTTGTTGGATGGGAAATCACCCCTAGGCATGCAGGAACCGGCCACGATGGGCCCCGTCAGTAGTGGCTGACTCACGGACCTGGTGCTGATCGAACGGCGAGCTACCCATTGCTCGCCGTCCGCAGGCCCGAGTCTACGGTGGCCGGAAATCGTCTCGAGACGTCCTACGCCCAGTGCCTCTCCTGCGGTGGTAGCGGCCGGGGCCGTGTGAGCCACTCCGTTGAGCTTCTCTCACTCGTCCCGCCTCCGCCTTCGCAAGCATTACTGCTTCGCAGAAGGAGGAGACTTCCCATTCCCTCTCGCTCCGTACCATGGTCTGAACCAGGGCCGGGCGCGAGAGGTCGCCGCCAAATGATTGCAAAAAACTAGGGGTTAACTAGACTTAATTTGTTACTAATGACCTCTAGTATAACCCCTTTCAAGGAATAGGTCGAGTTTCCCTTTCACCCTGTATATTCGGAGAACATTTTTATAGTGGCAGACAATAACAGTTGACAAAAGTACTCAGAACATATTCATTTAAAACTTCATAAGCATGTCATATACACAAGGTTTGTATAACCAATAGTTTATACAAAAAATAATTGTGAGAGCGTGGGCTCAGTGTATCTAGAAACTGCCTCTCATCTTTTTTATTACAGACAGCCCACGCTTTTATTTTATTATTTATGTACAGACAGAGTAAAATAAAAGATACAATCCTACTAATATTATAAATGTATGGCGTGGTCATATACAACGCATGGATACCAGTAGACTACCTAAACAGCTTTCTGCTCAGAACTTGCCTCAGGAATACGTGCACCGGGCGAGCAATACCTGCGCTACAAAGATGTTCTCAAACGTCACCTTACGACTTGTGGCATACCCGTTGATAAATAGCAGAAGTTTGCTCGAAACAGAGAAAGGTGGCGCACTACAATCCACAAAGCAACTGAATGCATTGAAAATATTCGTCTTGAAGACCTAGACAAGAAGCGCTAAATACGCAAAAATCGTCCAAAGCCTTCATACAACGATGCTGACCAGCTCTTCTGTACACGGTGTGACCGGGTTTCCTAGACCACATTTGGTCTTGCCAGTCATCAGAGAGCTCACGAAAGGAAGGAGAAGTAGTCTGGGCCGCTGTCGCCGGATACGGTGAAGAGGACTATATATAAATGTGAAAGTTTGTGAGGATGTATGTTTGTTACTCTTTCAAGCAAAAACTACTGAACGGATTTTGATGAAACTTTCAGTAATAAAGATCATACATCAGAATAACATACCTATACGCGCGAGCAACGCCACTGGTAGAAGCTAGTCCATTATAAATATGAGTAGTACAAAGGAACTGCTTATTTCTTACAGCAGAGCTGCGAAAGGAGAAATGAAAAAGAAATGTGGACAATAGTGTGTAAGAACAGGAGAAGAAGAGTAATAAGTGAAGTCTTTAATTAAAGTATGAAATAAACCTCATCATCATCTTCCTGTCCTTATATCATGTTACTTCGGGTCGGCGCAACACGTTTTTTTCTTCCATTCTCTCCTGTCAGCCGTCACGCTATCACTAACTCCCTTTTCTTTCATATCCCTCCTCACACAATCCATCCATCTTTTCTTTGGCCTCCCTTTCCCTCTCCATCTATCCACATTTATATTGATAACTCTTTTAGTTACATGTGTTTCATCCCTCCTCTTCATATGACCATATCAAGTAAGCGGTTCCCTTTAAACTTTTCTGTGACTGGCGCCACTTTTAAACTAGGTACCTCTAATGTACTCATTTCTCACTTCATCCATTCTCGTTACTGCACACATCCATCTCAACATTCTCATCTCAGCTACATGCAATCTTTTTTCATCCGTCTTTTTCACAGCCCAATATTCTGATCTTTACATCACAGGTCTAATCACGTACTTATAGATTTTCCCCTTTAACTTAAGGGGCATCCGTCGGTCGCAAGTTGTTCCAGTGACCTGTCGCCATCCATCCATCAAGTAAACCTACACATAATAATATAATTTAAATCAATCTGCCCGCACCTTTTCCCAACTACCTTGGGGTCGGCTTCCAGTCTAACCAGATGCAGCTGAATACCAGTATTTTACATGGAGCGACTGCCTATCTGACCTCCACAACCCAGTTACTGGGTAGTACGAGACCCTTGGTAAGACTGGTTGTCAGATTTTCGGGTTTCTGACGACCCGTAACGACTGTCTTAGATCCACGATTGACACATTAACGTGCTTTCCGAGGTACACATGTAATGTATCTTCTAATAATTTTTCCTTCCTAATTAGTTTTTCTCAACAGGTTGTGGCATCACTTTGTCAAAAGTGGGTGTAACAAAAGGTCAAGAAGAAAGGTAACAGCGTTATTCTGTCATCTACAGCCACAGGCAAACTTCATCAGTCCGTCTGTCTAACTTGGTAATCTCAGTAATTTTCCATTTAATCCGAGAAATCGTAGCTGCGCTACGAATTGAGTTAGGTAATTAGGTGCTTAATATAGTTTCTTATGGTGTTTAAACTGAAATGTTTGCCTAGCGTACACTAGACAGTTGGCTTTGTGACCTCTTTTTACTACGGCATTAACTGCCTATTTTCTCGTTCGCACCGCATACGAGATAATAATACAATACAGTCATTGAAACGCCAATGTTCAGCAGATCCTTAACACCCTGATAAACAAACCAATAACGCTTCACAGCTAAAAACCTGAAACAGAATTGCCGAACAAACCTACCTACCGAACGGACAAACATCCCTGTCTATAGCATTTCCCCGGCGATTTCCGCCCGATAGCCTACAGCAGGGGTGTCAAACTGGTCGCGGATAAATTCGAAACAGAGTTACCGCGCCCCTGGGCACTCAGGTAACTGAAGGAATAGGGGTGGGTTTTAGTGGATAAAAATCTGACACACCCTCGAGCTCTACCCAGAGCGGAAGAAGTCATTGGATGATTTTCCACCCCAAAAAAAAAGCTTTGACTTTTTTTTCTTTGCCACCCCAAATGTTTTGCTGACAACTATTTGAGGCGAGCGTGGAACACTACGCGCCGTCAACTTTCAGGCCTGGTACTGATTGGACGGCGAGTTACCCACTAATCACCGCCCGCAGGCCCGGGTATCTACAGGGACCCCTTCCATTACACCCTGGTCATATTTTAGGTCATTTTTTATTTTACTTTTCCCATTATTTGAGGTCTGCCTTCCTTGTCCTCCATTTAGCACGATCTTATATTTTGAGCATCCTTCAGGTCCTTTAGGACCATTGTCTGCCATGTGTGTCGTTTTAAATACTGTTTCTTCTTCTAACAAAACCTTTTCCTATTATTTGAGGTCGGCCTTCCTTTTCCTTATTCTCCATTTAGCACGATCTTGTGTTTTTTGAGCATCCTTCAAGTCTTTTAGGACCGTTGTCTACCATGTGTGTCATTTTAAATACTTTTTCAGCCCATTGTGCTCTGGTTTTAGGTCAATTGGACACACTTATAATTTTTTTTCTTGACTCGAATGATACCTAAAGAAAGAAAGGAAGAAAACTAATTTATTTGGCACACTCAGATACACACAAAGTAGGTACAATAAAAAGGGCGTGACGGCGACTCTGTTGTTGAGTCTCCCTCACCCATGCCGCCTCCATCTTCGCGAGCATTACTGCTTCGCAGAAGAAGGAGGCAGCTTTCCATTCCCTTTCGCCCCGTACCATGGCCTGAACCGGGGCAGGGCGCGAGAGGTCGCAGCCGCCTATGTACATGTACTGTGGATGACTCTTTTTTCTCGCCTATCCTGTAGTGTGAGATATCGTTGGTTAGGTCTTTTAAAATCATTGTGTGGTTGTGAAGACCATTTTTCGATTAAGTGTTTCGTTTGAGAAATATTAAAATTTAAAGTGATATGTCGAGCGTCTCCCCCTCCATAAAAGCTAAACTGTTGGCTTAAAGATTCTGAAAAAAATCGTGATGGTAGTATATATTTGAAGGAAAACTATCACAGATAAGTTAACTCTGTTAGTTTAGGAGTAATAGTCACTCAACGTATAAAATGTACCTACTTGAAAAAATTCGTACAAAACACAAAATCCTTAGAAAAAATTACGTACGTGAAGTTGTTACTTAGGTATTTCATATTTATAACGGGTAGTAAACATGTAAAATTTTGGAAAAATATTTTTTTTTCGATTTCGAAAACTTTTTACGAAAAATACAACCAACTTGCAAAAAAGAAAATACACTTAAAATTGAAAAATAACTTTACTTTCGGAGTTCGGTGTCAATTAACGAAGAAATAAAATACAAACACCGACTTCCGAAATTAAAGTTATTTTTCAATTTTAAGTGTATTTTCTTTTTTGCAAGTTGGTTGTATTTTTCGTAAAAAGTTTTTGATCGTCAAAGTTCTACATAAAGACAGTCCCCCAAAAACGACCACCCGTTACCACTTGTTTTATTTTCCTGTGTTGGGCCATTATTTGACAACTATTCACACTATAGTTTGTAATGAGTCCTTATCGATTATATGTACCTCATTTATAGACCACGTGTTTCTAAAATTATGAGCAATTTTATTCGTAAAGTTATTAGTTCCGTAACTAGACTGAATCATAATGAACTTGATTACAAATTCAACGTTGACTTAATCTATATTCAGAGTTGAAACACAAGGTAGGTACTTTTTACCGCTAAAATTAATGAAAAGTTAGTTAATTAATAGGTTGCCTAAATGAAACCTTATGAAATAAGTAGGTATTATACCTTGGTCAGGTCTTTATTAGTTTTAGGTCACCAGTTACTCAATCTCGCTTAAAAACTATAATACTACACTAGTTGTTGCCCGCGACTTCGTCCGCGACAAGCTCGTAAATAAAACTGCACAAATAAAACTTATAATAATTCGGGGCTTGTGATTCATTCTGAAAGCATCTTACTCATTTATTTTACTTTCACATGGAAACGGCTAATGATCAAAACGCCCATTAAATTCAGTAAATATGTATGTCATATTTATTATGACCAGATCTGTGAACGTCAACAAAGCAGGAGTATGTAATAATCGTAGCAGCTGGTAATCGTAGTTTCTGCCGATCCCATGAGAAAATACATGACTTTATGTGTGTTTCTTTGTGTGTGTTTGTGTTTGTATATTATGGTAATACAACGTTATATGATTTTAAATCGGTTTGTTCGTCAAAAGTAAGATATGTTAACACGCAGCAAATTTGAAGCAACAGTAAATAAAAACTATTTAATGTGTTACCTACTACATATTTGAGTGAATAATCTCGTTTGAAACATAACCTTTTCTAAATAAAGGCATAACTCTAAACTTAGTCCGTATACATTATAAAAACGTCCAGTATACAATGAAAGACGGGAAAATTCGGAACTTAAAAGAGTACTAGATTTGACATGTGATAATATTGTGTTCTAGCAACCAGCGCCACCACAAGGGGCCAAGTTGCAATGGTACTTGTTACTAAACATTTCAGAGGCTTCTTGTCCTCAAACCGACTCACACATGCAAATTGCTTCAGTACTAGAGGTAGGTACAATACATCTTTTTATGCCCTTACAATATTCCGCTCTTTGTTTTCAACACGGCAGCTAAATTGCCTTGTTTGGTAATTTATTTACTTACCGTTAAAAGCTTTATGTTCAGATCGCTATGTTGGGGTTCTTTATATGGGAAAGGTTTCGAAAATAATTTTATGTATCTTAGATAAAGTTTGAGTAGTTTCAGTTCAAAATGATATCAATTTTTAGGGTGCCGAAAATCCGAATAAAAAAACGGAAACGGTGACCCTTATAGGATCACTGGTGTGTCTGTCTGTCCGTCTGTCATAGCCAATTTGCTCCGAATCTGCTGAACCGATAGAATTGAAATTTGATACATACATGAATATCTGTGACAAAAACACGAATTTGCACCCTAAATAAATTAATTTGGAATATGGGGACACTTTTGGGGTGAAAATCGGAAAATTAAAAAATAAAGCCTTTAAAACTGTGCCGTGTGACATATCAAATGAAACACATGGTCGGAGTTTCGAATATTTTAAATTTTTGTTAAATATAAAGTTTTTTAAGAAAATAGATGAAAAATGACCATTGCCCCCCCCCTTATCTTCGAAACCACTGAGCTTTAAATTTCGTATAAAATACAGAAAGTTTACTTATAGATTACATGAAAACTTAAAAGGAGGAGGTAGTTTTAAAAAAAACGTGAAAAAGATATGTTTTGTTCGTAAACCTTTGCGCGCGAGTCAGACTTGCTATTGGCCGGTTTTTTTTACCTAGAGTAGTCAAATAAATACCTAAACATAGAGCGGCATGTATTTTACTTCTTTACATTAATTTGCGTGACCTTTTCAAAGGTCATTACCAATAAGGTCACTTTGACACCGCCTGTCACTTAACTAAATTAAAGAAAAATAGACAAACATGTCAGCACATTCACGTAAATTAATCAAGCAATATGCCACCGAGTCGATAATGTCTCAGCTCCACAAAATGAAAATGTATCAACATGTTGGATACATCAATAGGGACGTTTTCTGCAGAAAAAAAAAAATATTTGGCTCGTCTGTTAGATTACCTATCAAAACATATTGGACAAGTCTTTTTTGCTTTATCAAATCAGATAAAATTTGCGAAGATAAAACGCAGATTTCCAGCAGTGTTAAGTCCCATGGGCATAGATGTCGGGCCTATTATCTCATTCTAGCCTTATGCTATTATTTGGGGTCGGCTCTCCTCGTCATTCTTCGCCAGATGTGTATGTGCTGGGTCGTCAAAACGTCCAAATTCCCTGCCTTCAGGTCGTTGTTTACGAGGGACATCCAGGTTAGAGGATCTTCCCCGCTTTTTCGGACCAGTGTCGATGCTCAGGACTTGTCTGGTCATGTCGTACTGAGATAATACAGACGAAAATAATAACAATAATAATTTATCAGTCTCGGCAATTGAACCCTGGACCTCATGAAGCAACTTTCAGAAAATTCATTTGCTTGCAAGTTAAATTGTACATGATTACAATATTTATATTTCAATTATCTATATTTAATTTTTTTACATTATTCATACACCATCATATACATACATCTGTATATATATATATATATATATATATATATATATACAGGATGTAACGGAAAGGTGTGGTCATATTTTAAGAACTGCATCTGCCCATCAATATGAACAACTTCCTTCAAGAAAACCCGAGGAAATTCTAAAAAATTTTTTTTACCTTCCATACAAATTTTGATCTGCTGATGATAACTTTGTATGGAAAGTCCAATTTTTTTTTTGGGAATTTTCTATTTTTCCTTAGAGAAAGTTGTTCATTTCCATGGGCAGAACCGACTCCTAAAATATGACCACACCTTTCCGTTACACCCTGTATATTTTAACACTAAGTATAATTATTTATGTTTCAATTTATAATTACAATATTATAGGTACCTAATTAAACTAATAAATAAAATATGTACAAGTAGCATAACGAGGGAGGAGTACAGCTCATTGGGCATCGAAAAATTCGTCCACATCGCTGTCAATGGGAAAAAATTGTACAACACTTATGGAAATTGTGACTAAAACTGCCGTATATTTTATACGAGTGTTCACATAACCTACATCTTTAACATAACCGGAATATCAAGTAGTAACTTGGCCCCTACAATAAAGCCCAAATCAGCATGGTTCTTGGCATAATAGGCCGGTTGGCGGGCGCCCCTGGCAGCCTCCGTGCGCACATTTGCCAAACAGTTTTTTTCTTAATTGCCAGCCTTTGTCTGTGTGTATATGTTGTTGGCACCAAGTCGTGTGCACTCTGCTTTTTGTTCTGCTCCTACAAGCTACAAGCGCTCTTTTTGTCTACGAATGAGATGTTTCAAATGATTTTAAAGTGCAGTTTGAATTAGTTGTAAAACGATGAATAATGATTAATTACCTAATCCTACTTGATATTATAAATACGAAAGTTTGAATGGATGGATGGATGTTACTAAATCACACTAGAACTGCTGAACGGATCTGGATGAAATTTGGCACAGAGATAGATTATAGTCTAGAATAGCACAGAGGCTATAAGTAGCGGGGGGAAGTATTAATTCCACGTGGGCGAAACCGCTGGCAGAAGCTAGTTGACTTTTGACTCCGTTCTGAACTGTAAATATACCTACACTTTACATGGAATTTCCTTCTTCTCGTTAGAGAGAGAAATGATGTTCAAAGCCCAGAAACAATGCATAAGAGCAATGTGTGGCATACAACGCACAGAAAGCTGTAAACCACATTTTCAACAGTTCCAGATACTAACATTCCCTTGTCTTCATACGAGTATGTATATATGAAGTAGCGATCTTTGTCAAAGCGAATCTACATCTTTATACTCATCCAAGAAGCACACGACCTCATAATAAAGCAGTATTTAAGAAAAACATTTTGGGCATGGCACCCAAAATATACAATAAGTTACCAAAAAGTATCATAGACCTACACAAGATGGACCAATTCAAATTATGTTTGCACGAATTCCTAGTTACAAAGTATTATTATTCAATTAATGATTACTTAAATGAAAGATGACTGAGTTTATCTGAAATGGCACCACAAGTATAATGTTTATTTAATTTTGATTTGACTTGTTTATAATAATTTGACATTTTTTTTTGATTTGACAATATGTTTTCAATTTGACATTTTTTAATTTGACATGTTTTTAATCTGACATTTTTATGTAACTCAATTTGAAATGTATTCTGTTAATATTGCGATTAGTAACATATTAATTTGCACACCTCATTAGGTTATAATAAACAATGTACCTTTTATACCTGTAACACCTTTTACATGTATATGTATTATGCAAATTAATTATTTGATTTGATTTGATTCGTTTCTTCACCGTTGAGCATCGTGACCACACACACACGTGTTCAGGTCATACGGTCTGCCATAGTATGACCGCTTGGTCTTTTAAGTTGTCTCCAACTGCTTCTTGACTATCATGTATGACATTTTCATGTCCTAAAAATTGATATTCATATCTGTCCATGCTAATTATGAGAATTCTAAAGAGACTAATTTTAAAAAAAGCTGGCTAAGTGCAAGTTGGACTCGCGCATGAAGGGTTCCGTACCATCGAACAAGATTGTCCCGTTGGTTACTCTTCGAGTACGGAACCCTAAAAATACTCGAAAAAATGATGAAAATTATTTGACTATTTTTAATCCGCCTAAGAACTTAAGAATATAATATTAAACTAGCTGACCCGGAAAACGTAGTTCTGCCATTTAAAAATCGCGATTAAAAAATGGGGGGTGGGTGTAGGAGGGGTAAAAAATACTTTACGACATATTCTCATACCTACCAAATATACAAAAAAGAAAAAAACATTAAAATCGGTCGAGCTATTTCAGGGGAGTGCAACCGCAATTTAAACACCGTGACGCGAGACTTTTATATATATTAGAAGATCAATGGAAGTTCGGCTCTTTAACTAAAAATAATAATATCAAACTACTGTTTTTCGTCTCAAATCCGAAATGGTGGCAAAAAGAAGTTGCATAGGTAAATGCGAGATGACCGCCCTCTATTAACATTTTGTATCACACCGACACGACAGTTACCTCTGACCTTGCCCCAGTATTACGTACCAGCCGCTAGCCAGAGACACCTAAGCACAATCGATCTAATTAATGCCGGATCTATCGCGAGCATGAATGATGTCGTCAGTCTCCGTAATAGTCTTGTTGTATGCTAAACGATACATTCAACGGGCGATGTATGGGTGGCTGGGGAGTATTGGATTTGATGGGAGTGGGCATTAATATTGATACGGTCATCCGCACATAGCGTTAACAATTTGACATTGACGGCGCCTCTATGTTGTAGCTGTCAGGGGGATTTCACAGTGCTAGTGTTATGACTGATGTGGGATTAACTGTACTATTGGTAAACCAGAGCTTTGCCCATTGCATTTCGGGAATTTTAGGGACCATTTCGAAACAGAAAATTTTGGTGGCCAAGTGAACAAATTATTACACTGTTTGTCTATCACAATCTAATCAAATCTCTACGTAGGTATTGTGGAATTTTACCTAGTTAGAAAAGCTTGAAAGTTTTCCCCGACATGGATTGTCTGATTTTCCAGTGCATTGTGTGTTTGAGAAACTGGCGGTTGACATAAAAACATTCAGAACAATTAATCACGTTTTAATTTACTCAGACCCAACGTCACTCTTGTCAAACTCAGTAAGAATTCTTGCATTTCACGAGATAGCTCACTAACTTCAGAGAGCTCAGTTCCATAAAGAGTACAATGACGTTTGTAATCAGATCCGCATCACACACACACCCCGTCTAGAGCACGTTCACAAATCCCTTTCTTGTGTTCCTTTGATGCAAACAGATACGGGCTCCATTAAATTAACTGCTAGCTAAGTAATTCGTCCTTCTAAGGAATGCCGCGCTATTTTGATAATGCCTTCATGGAGAATTTGCGTAACAACCCAGTTGCGTGCCGCAGAGTATTCGAGAAAATGGCGATGTTGCGAAGGTTCGCGATGGAAATATATTATGATAGATGAATACATTGCGGATATATTATACTGCTGCAGTGGATGGCACAAGGAAGTCCTGAGACCTACAGGGTGTGTTTGATAGATTCACATAAATTTTACTACAAGGTTGTGTAAGGTTTACGTGAAACAATATAACTAGTTCGTGTGTTAATAACGCCGTAACCTTGACCGAATTGTAGTGCTATTAGTTATACCAGTAACTAGTTGATTTTAGTCATTTTAATAATGGGTTAAGATTACCTGAAATTGATATAGACTGTACTAAAGTTACGGTAATGTCGAGGGCGGGAACGATACTCCAACACACTCGACCAAAAATTGAAAAACTAAGTTGACAAAAATCTGCAGTGAGTTGCAGAATCAAGATAGGCGTGGAAATAGGCAGGTTCCTACAAAGTACAAATAGCACGAATACTAAAACCACGAAGTTAAATTCCGTGTACAATCCGGAAACACAATTGAATTAGCTTTTCCAGCCGGAATTATTTCACGTGCATTTGAATTAGCTGCATTCTATTCTGGCGCGAGGGCTGAGGTTTGTACAAATAAGTCCGAACACACTGGCTGACACTTTATTTAGCCGAGCAATTTAACTTTTGCACCGAAACTATAACGTGCGGGCAAAGCGAGCAAAGCGGGCAAAGCGAGTGCTTTAATTTAAATATTCAGTAAATCAGTTAGTGTGTGCCGGCGCGAGCTCAATAATAAATGTAGTGTCGCTCGCTCTCAAACTGACTTAAAACTTCCTGAAATGGCAATGTTTTAACGATGCGATGTAAAATGTTGGGCGTACAAATACTTTTGGTATGTGTACCTACGTTACATTTTTGATTTTCCTTTGTGATTTAAATGGAATTCTTTTGGGGAATTGTACGTTCCTTGATTAATTTTCATCTGCGTAGCCATAATTCCGGAGATTGCTGACATCCGCCCCCTGCCTTCGAAACAATGGCTATTAGTTTACTGATAACATAGAGCCCACACTGCTGTTGTAGGCAGTTCCGAGTCCCACAACCATATTAAAGTTAGAGTCAATAATTTACCCAGTCAAAGTCCCTAAACTTTTACGACAAAGATAAAACCTAGCACAGTTCTGCATCTACAGAACTTTTCTATAAATTGGCCAAAACAAAAGCGCGCTATTTCATCGTCAGCGGTCAGACAGAGCAAGTTAGAACAAAAGACGGTGGTAACGAAGATTTACTCCTAATGCCCACCGGCACCAGCCGGCGCCCAGCGGTATATTTATTACCACACATAAATATACGTATGTGTGGTGATGGTAGGTAGTTACGGTACATTAGATGACGTCATTGTTTCAGAAAGATTGATTGAGTGTTTGCATCGGAAAAATCACTTAATAAGGTTTCTTTAATTTCGGAGTTTGTGGAAATCTTCAGATCATTTGCATCACAATATATAAGGGAATGATATTTTGCGGTTTTAAAAGATAACGCCGTATTGCGTAATTATTGGGGTTTAAAAAAAAATACAGACCATTTTTCTTGTGTCCAAAGCACATAGTTAATTACCCTGATAATAATCACCCTGCTAAGTGTTCGTTCCCATTAAAAGCACGGTGTGTATGCAAAGTTGATGGCGAATGCCTTTCAACATTCAGGGTGCGTGGCGCTGGCGCTGGCGGTAGCGGCCCAGCGCCTGTCATTATACAATTGCTTTCAATGGCTTTTAATTTATGCACAAATACCCCTTTGTGAGGGCGCCGCCATTTTGCTAACGTTTTTAATTTGCTGCTGAAAAAGGAATTTCTTTTCACAATAATGTTGGTATATTGAATTGGTAGCGCTGGGTAGCGACTGGCGACCAGCGCTCCCTCGGCGGAGTTTGCGATTCCCTATTTTATTCTGGAATAGATTTTTATTCAAACGTTTCGAGTTGAATGTGATGTTGGAAATATAAAATAGAATAAAGAATTTGAAGTAAAACGTGCTCTGTAATAATGCGAATTACATAAAAGAAAACGGTCCTATGTCCATTTCATTATTTTAGTAATGGAATTACGCTGAAAATGGAAATAGCAAAACTAATTATGACATTGTACCCACACTATCAAATAAAACTAAGTGCTTAATAAAGACACACCAACATAATCTAATTCCCTGAAGCAACATTACGAAGTTTAATTAAAAGTAAGAAAACCTCGTAATTAGAGGCTCCCACCTGCCATCTTTACCTACGGCGGGCTCCACCACACGGCCACACGGTTAACCGTTCGTTAGTTCGGCGCGGGAGCAGAGCAGCCAGTAATTGCTCGATAAGAGACCGTCAAACAGTCGTTAACCGTCGCACGGGGGACTCGGCAGTCGCCCGTAATTAACGAAGTCCCACGAATTGCTCCGATACTGTGGAACTACCCCAGCAGGATGGTTGTGTTGTGAGGATAGACGCGACACGTGTATTGTCGCAAGGTGTGCGGACGCTTTTAGTAGTCTGTACATTTTGTTTAACTTATAAGTACCTACTAAAAAGCTGATGACCATAGTACCGTGATGTTAATCGACTTTCAGATTAGTGATGTTATCATATCTCTTCTGGATGTAGGGTAGAAACACCATAAATCATGATGGATATCTAAAGCGAGTGGCCGGCAGCCTTGTGTCTATTGTGACTGTAGTCTGTCTTGTAATCTACTTGTAGGAAAACAACAAGTAGGTACATTAATCTTTCAGTGGACTTCCAAAGTCGATAATCTTTTAGTGGACTTCCAAAGTTTATAATTCACTTTGCCTTTTCCATTCACTTCTTATTTGCTTGGAATTACCCTAATTTAACTCTTATAACCTACGTTCGAAAAACTTTTCTGAAATCAATAATTATATAACTTCACTTCCATTTCAGTCAATTGATTAGTAATTTGGGCATGTTTAATTGAGAGTCTATATTTTTCTTGGGCCCGTAGCGGAACCGATAAAATTACTCGTAAGTGTTATTGATAAACGGCGGCATTATAAAAACGTTCCGTGTCCGTCGCCGCGGGCCGCCACCAGCCCACCACCAGCCCGCCACCAGCCCGCCACCAGCCCGCCACCAGCCCGCCACGGGCCGCTCCTCTCTAAGGACATCATTCCGCAGTCCGCATTGTTATTCATCGGGCGACCTCCTTTGTGACGTTTTAGGAGCATGCGATGCCGCATCTTCCCTCTCACTCACACGTGTGCCGTAACGCGCCCAGCACGAGAAACGGGTGATGTGGTGCGTGAGTTTTGCGCTATGAGCTTGTTCTGGAGTCCTTCGCTCCTTCTCGTTTGCCCATAGCTTTTCCGATGCGGGCGAGAGAGATGCGAGATTAGCGCAACAGTTGTCGCACGTAGTATCGATCGCGTTTCCGAGCCACGTGCGGTGCCAGCCTCTCCTACCACTCAGTACAATTTTCATTGCAATTTTTTCTTTTGAGCGACGTCCATAGCCGCATTTCTTTTGTGAAACTATTGATTTATTGTTGGCGGACGAGCGTTGTACGCCGTTCCAGCTGAATGGATGGGCGCGTAGTAATAATTGCTTCATTTCTTTCTCGGATGTGCTCGCTCGTAAAATAAAACGGAATTAACTGCGACGGGTTCTCCAGCGATACATGTGTAGCAATAAGTGCTCGATAAACTGTTATCATGTTTACTATTATGTAACACAATGGCGTATCATGATGGATCCTATTTTGAGAATCACTTACCTACCTAAATAAATTCAATACAAAGCGAATTACCCACTTTGTCACTGAAGCATATAAAATACTTTCAGAATACATAACATTTTAGCCTTTGAAGTTGTAAGAATATGTAAAAATATTCATTAAAAGCTACAAAGTTTGTCCTTTGATCTTGAGACTTATCTACAAGTTACAGCTAGGTACATGTAATATGATAACAGATTTTATCAGTTCATTTTCCACATTATCCTTTTAAATAATAAACGTGAAATCGAGCCCATAAATGTCGAGCTAATGGAGATACTTCGCAAAATAGGCTCTCTACAACCTACGTTATTTTAGTAATTTTTAGAGGAACAACAGAATAAACTGTTACCCAATTAATTAATGTTTGTTGATAATAAATTGTCGTTTAGTGCTAGTGTTTTTTTTTTGGATGTTTTTAACGGGATTCTCCGCTACTTGTGAATAGATATTGATGATTATTTTTTTGGTTATTATTTATTGGCCTACCGGTCATACTTCAGAGGATGTCCCATATAAATTTTATCGAAATTGTCTCTGCACTTTTTGAAAAAATCAACAGAAACCAAAATATTGTATACACTGATGATGTTATGGTTTGGGGTATAACCCCATGGAATTTGGGCATAACTTTATTATTTAGTTTTATTTCTGGGGCACAACAACTAAAAAATGAAAAATAAAATTTTGTATTTTGTTTCTTCGTCATTTGACACCGACTTCCGAAATTAAAGTTATTTTGCAATTTTTGGAAGTCGGTTGTATTTTTTGTAGTTTTTTTTTTTGATATTAGAATTCCGTGTTACATTTTTACTAGAACTTAATTTTATCGGGCTATGTAAAAGACTCGTACATGATAGACTGATATCACGAGTGTTTTTTTTAGATTTGTGCCCGCGGCTGCGGCCTCGTCCTAGCGTGTAAAAGTTTCCTATGCGGTAATACAGACCATTAACAAACATAGATATATTTAGAAAGAAAAAAGCTTTATAACTGTTTAAGAACTGATTAGCAGCGGGTTCTTAATTCATCATTTTATATGGAGTTTTTAATTTAAAATCCAATGGGCGTTCAAGGGTCCGGTTCTCGGCATTAATTCGAGTTTTGTAAAATTGGGTGAAAAGATTTTTCACCCAAATTAATGCTCTCAATTGTCTACAAGTTCATAATGTCATAACTCAATACCCCCACTAATTGGACCCTTTTTGTTTGGAGCCCCACATATGGTTAGCAAGTTCTTATATATAGGGTTGATGGACTTTCACAATTAAAATATTGGGAACATCACATAGCTACTTAGCTCTTTAACTCGGAATCTTTTCTTTCAGTCTAGTCAATAAACTAACGAATGACAACACAAGTCCCTATTCCCCTTCTATAAAGTGAGAGACAGTTGTGCAAGTTAATAGCGGCGCAGGGAGAAAGTTCAACTCCTTTGTAACGTTCGGCTGAAGTCGGCTGCGGTTCCCAGGCGTACAGAATCACTTCGGGACTCTTCGGCTCTGACTGTTCCTTGTTTAAAATAATTGTTGACAACTGGCTTTTTGGAGATACTTGACTTCAATTTTAGGAGATAATACACAGACAGATAAAACAGTTGCCTAAGTAATTAAATCCTATCAATATTAAAAAAAAAATCATATGGTTGAGTTCAGATGTTCGTTAATCAATCACGCCCCACCGGCTGAACAGATTTTGATAAAATATGGACCGCGGGCAAACCCAAGTGGTAATCACTAGCAGAGCTCTGAAACTAACCTTTTACGTGGGTGTACTTTCAGGCGACTGTGAGATTATGTAAAGAAGACGGCTCATTGTGTGGATGACTAGACTTAGTTCAATCATTCATTGTTTTGATTACATGTCAAGATTCACTCAGACAACGAAAGTATGGATAAGGTAAAGCTAGCAATCAATTGATAAATAATATTTTTTTTAGAAAATTGGTCATGAATTACACTTTTACACGTTAATATTTTTTTGTCAGTTTTAGCTGGATGAGGCCGGTGTTTCCTAGCTGACTACCCTGAGAAGAAATACCGAAATAAATTCAGAGATCAAAGTCTCTTTTAAAGTCCATACAATACATATGCACTGGTCAAGTCATATAAGAGAACCATGTACGTTAATGTCTGAGATGATTTCTTTAAGAAAGTATCACGCTGGTTTGAGTGGACCTATTCAGACAGTGCAAGCATTTGTCAGTTATCATGTAGCTCAACTCAAAACCTTAAGGAGCTCAACGAACCGACGAAGAATACCAAAGTAAGGACATTTGGGTAGGCTGCACAAGTTATCTCTAACGCAGTAGGTACCTATTTATGACCGAAAATAAAATGTGGAATGTTGCTTTTCCTGCATTCTTTAAGGTTTTAGAAGATTTTTCCTTTTAGAAAAACATGTCTGAACCCAAATATTTCATCTCACAAAAACGACGTTAAATATATCCGACCCAGCATTCGAGAATAAAAAAAAAAACAATACGTAAAGTTTTCCAAAACAAATCCAACGAAACAACATTCAAACAAAACTTGAAAGAGAACATTTACGAAAAACAAATGAGCGATATATTTTCCTTATTGCGAAAGAAAAACTCATTACAATTGCGTGCTTTTTGGGAGATAGAGCTAGTCCGTGGAGACGTGAGGCACGTGACCTTCACACGAGGCGACTTGGTCGGACGACCAGCCCACTAGCGTGATGTGCTCCTCGTTTGTCATCGTCTTTATGAACACTGCACAATGATTTCGTTGCAAATAAAATGTATTCCCCACCTCATTTCAATAAGAACAACCTACCCCCCCTCGAAGTATTTTTAGACCACACTTTGCTCAACCTTAAAATTTTCGTCGACGCAAAAACCCGCATACCCAGAATTTTCATAACGGTACAAATGTTTTTTGTACCGCTATGAAATAATGTGATACGGACCATAGCCGCCATAGCTGACGGAATCTAGGCTACATTGCTCACGAGATGGGAACAACTTATGATCTGTGAATTATGCACGGCGAATTTACAAACAAGTACACCAAATCAATCCCTAGCCTTTTCCCAACAATCTTGGGGTCGGCTTCCAGTCTAACCGGATGCAGCTGAATACCAGTATTTTACATGGAGCGACTGCCTATCTGACCTCCACACCCCAGTAATACAATACCCCTAAAACAGCTACACCCGGTAAACCTTATTAAAATTCACGTTTCTTGCATATTTTCTCTCCGTTTTCTCTTTAATAAACTACTACAACAAGCGGGTATAATCTCCGAGGAAGCCAAGCTAATCCCCAGAGGTTTTCTTACTTACAAATTCCATTAAAATCAGTTATACTTCGGAAGTAATAAAACTTGAAGTTACGAAGTCGGAGTGGGGGACACTGTTGAACAAGTACACAACATAAATAGTTGAAACATTGTGCTTTGCTCATTAAAATAATCGTGTATTTACACAGTGTTAGCGTAGTCGCATGTTGGAGAGAGTTAGCGTGTCAGTCATGCAATGTGTTCGGGTCTGTTAGGGGTTTAAAGCCGACACGCTGGATTTTTCAATTGATTTCCAATTAGTGGCACGGCCACCTGTGCCTGTGCTGTGCTGCAGTCGATGTATTATTCAGGCGCATTACGATTGGATGTCAATCGATTCAGCCGATGAAGTGATACAGCAAGTGATAAATGATTCAATCTGTACGAGGTAGTGCCTTGCAGCTTGCATAGTTTATAGAATGAGTTATGATTTTGATATGGTTATATTTTTGTCTAGGTACTTCTTCGTTACTAAGCAGGTAAGTCCTGTCTTAGATACTTCTTTGGGCAATTGGTTGGTTGAAACGAAAATCTTCCTGTGATTTTGATGTTACAATGTGGTGGCCTCGTATTAAGCGAGGGAAAGTGAGCAAAACACAGATCAACGGACAAAAGATTGTGTATGTTTTCTCAAGTTACATAGGAAAAAGACGTTCAATAATTGTAAGGTAGTCAGGTGGTATCGATCCGTCCAGGCCCGACCAGTTAATGTAGCCTTAAAATCAACACAACTTGCTGCACTATGCCCGCTTGCGAAATAGTCCCTCTGGGTGTACGAAGAGTTGTGGCCTGTTCTTCCAATACCAGCAGAAGATAGTCAACGTCAACGACTATATGATGTGAAGAAGTCAAGGGGTGGATTGACTGCCCAGGGGTCGTGGATTAATTCGAAACAGAGTTACTGCACCCCTGTTCCTTCCCTGCCTGAGTAGTTTGCCTTGAGTTTTAGTCAGTAAAAGTCTGACACGCCCTCCCGCTCCACCCAGAGTGGGAGAGGTCATTGGATGATTTCCCACCCCAAAAAAAAGGGGCAGATTGAAGAGTCGGAACAGCTTTTCGATATCGACAAAATCAGTAAATGACAACTGGTGTAGTGAAGCAAGTAAAAAATTGGTTTTCCTCAGACATCCCCCTCCAACTGGCTATGTTGTGCCTGTAGAAAAGCTCCCTGCGGGTAACCAATTGCCATGGCCAATCTGGAAGTCTCTTAACCGACTTTGAAGCCAGGCAGGCCGCCGATGCCTTTACGGTCTCCTCAGGGATGTGCCCTAACCAGCGTTGCACAGAGAGGGTCCCGGACTGGTATTTTAAGAGGTAACGGGGCCTCTTCCATGTGCTGATGGTGATCACCGGGGTGGTTTTACACTCCCTGGTCTTTTCCCCAAAAGTTCAGGCGCCTTTCAAAAGGCGCTTGAACTTTGGTCACACAACTTAGTCAGATGGGGTACTTTAATGAGCCACAATGCGGAGCTAGACAAACAATGCCTCACCTCTTGTTGTGCCCTCTGAGCAATAACACCTGCTCTATGAAAAACCTTTACGAGTGCTTACGCTGTGGACGTGGCTGAATTTTGGGTTAAGCGCATTTAATGGGCAGTTATATGCCAACGACCTTGAGTAGTTAGCTTGCGTGTTCTGTGCTGAGCTCACGCAACGCGTTCACCCAGTAATAGGACTCGCCCATCAAGGAGCGCTTTCCCAAAATAGAAGCATTATGTATTTATCATACATAAAAAACAGGTATTATACTAAAACACATATACTAAAATATAAATATTTAATTTATCTTTAAAATGATGAAGGTTTCATAAAAATACGCTCAATAGATTTTGTGTAATTCTCAATTTTTTTATCTGCGTTAGACATAACTTTACAAATTAATTACACTATGTTGTAAATTAATAATTTCAAATATTCACATATCAAATTACGTAGAAAAATATATATAATGTAACTTATATTTTTTTTTAAGAAGTAAGACTAGTCGTTTACACGTGATGTTCAATTTAAAATCATTAAAAGTCGTATAATTGCGCCTTAAGTTGGAATCATTGATACGAAGTAATCGTATTCTTATTTGCAACAGCGATTGACGTCATCCAGCGAAAGTTTGCATGTACACAATTTACGAGCTCGGTATTTGCGTTCCCAGATATCTGCCATTTAATATTAAAGCGGCAGCGAGCAAAACAACAGCGTTGTTTACCGTGTAAAAGGAATTTATTTCTTGCTTTCTAAATAAGGGAGAATCGACGTTCATAAAATCTAAGTGTGTCTATAACTCTGTAATGTTTTCACGAGTACTGCGCGGGTGAGCGCGGGTGCGCGGCTTGCACGGAGCTCGCGTGCTTATCGAGCGCACGGCATTGCCCCCCGACACGGCATCACTCCGCGGAAAATGATTTGCGGGAAAAGAAAAAGTCCGAGAGGCGAGACTTGACAAACTTTAGTCTTATCTGTAAAACTAACGTTATAATTTCTTTTGTAAAGTTGGGGGAGCCTCGCAGTGGAGCGACACGGAATTTGATTTATTATGTACATTGTTTTAAAAAGTTGTGGAAAAGAACGTAAAAATGTCAAGAGCTTTCAAAATGTTAGTTCTTTTTAGCAAAAGCTTGGGTACAGTAATTAAGGAGCTACGTTTAGTTTTATACCAAATCTGTACTGTAAATCACTTTTTGATTTATAGTGTCATAGGCGCATGGTAGATTGGTGCCTTCTTTATTTATCAAAGTTACTTCAACTTTTATTTAGGTAAGAAGATTTTTTTTTTGTGGGGTGGGAAATCAACCAATGACTTCTCCCGCTCTGGGTGGAGCGGGAGGGCGTGTCAGACTCTTACTGACTAAAACCCACACCTGTTTGTTCCCTGCCTGAGTGCCCAGGGGTGCGATAACTCATTTTCAGAATTTATCCGCTACCCCTAGGCATTAAGTAAGAAGATACATTTGCGTATTCTAGATAGGAATCCCCCACTTGCCACTCATTCACCGAAACAAACTTTGCCACAACAATTAATAACCTTCCTCTGAACCAATTACTTTCGGTATTCGTTAATATTTCCTCAACGAACTTATAATACCGCAACGTGACATACAAGTCACTATCGCAGGAATTTAGCGCGTCCCTGGAGGCGAAGAGAATACACATATACATACACACACACACATATACATGTACGAAAGCCACACGCGTAAGTTAGCGAGCCCCAAAAAGGGACGTTCCTTGATCCCGTTTTCCGGGATTTGCGCGATCGTCCGCGATTGTCGCTTCCCCCGGGAAATGGGTCCGCATTATATATTTACCCTGCACATTATAATAAGGGAAAGTTTTGCCGGAGTTGTTATTTGTGCGATAAAGTTGAGACTCCAAAGTGTTCATATTTTCAGCGTATTTATGTTTAGGTTTACTTAATTTATTTAAATTAAGTAAACCTAAACATAAATACGCTATATTACGCTATATTTATACATCTTTATTATCAGAGTTTGAAAGTACTTAGTATACGTATGTAAGTATCTACTCAATTTTCTAAGTACCGAAAGTCATGTAAAAGAAATGTTTCCATTTTAAATAGCTATAAACTAATAGAGACATAAACTTGTTGGAACTTTGTCATATTTTATTAAAATATAAAATTCAGTCTGCATACTTTATTCAGACTAATAAAGTCACATTTTTAGAACCGAATGGAATATTTATGAGCTCGATATTTCTGTCTCCGCAAGAATAAAGTGGGATCTTCGGAAACCCGTCCCTGCAATTTATTCGCTTTAAAAAATGTTCTTAGTATATTTGTTTTGTTTTTATGTACTCGTAGTTTGATGAATCCGTAGCAAGCGACGCGAATGGCAGCCATTCATCACTTGTGCCTGGTGGGGGTGGGAGCGACTCATTTACATCGCGGTAAGCATGCGTGTCGGCAACTCATGTACCTACTCAAAGTGAAGCGACAATGTTGCTATATTTGTAGGTTTTAACATCACCACTGTAATATATGTGTGTAGCGTGTAAGGTTTAGTGTACGGGATAACACAAGTGAAACGCTCGAGAGTCAGTTACCAACTGTATTCGCAGTTCTACATTGCGCTTATGCAGCTATGTGTCCCCACATATTTGTAAACTTATAGATAAGCGTCAAGTAACCAGGAGGTTTACACCTTACTTTATGATGATGACATAACTTATTCGTTTTGCGAATCGTGGAGACTATGGTCATATGCCAATTGTGACCATCCACTGATTTGAGAGAGCCACATATTCAGCTTTGTAAGAATGTGAACTCGTTATATCTTATTAGGCGGTTCTTATATGCCGCGTTAAGTTCCGCAGTCACGGCGCTGACGTACAAATCACGCCGAACCGCGTGCGTCCTGCGTGGCGTGAACGACGTGCATCAAACTGACACGCTGAGCCCAACCACTTCATTATTTACGTAAAGTACATACAGCGGTGTTACGACACGTGTAGGGTTCGTAGTTCTCCCATGGGGAGTCATGGTGGTTGGTAGAATGGAGTAAGGGAAAATAAACATTTAGACGATTTAAAAATCTTGTGAATCAGGTAGCATGGATGGTGTTGCGAAGGTGCTTGGGAGGGCGAGGTCTATGTTCAGCTGTGGAGGTCTGTTGGTTGAACAATGATGATGCTGATTCTGAGGCACGTACTTGTAAAATCTCCCAGGATCTTTGTTTTTTTAGAGTGGTATAGTAAAACGCTAAAAAACGTTCTTGTATAGGTAATTTTTTCAACCTCACGAAGACAGCAATTATATCTGAGTGCATTTAAATTAATTGGCAAAGACAGAAAGTAGTGTCCGATAGAAACTAGTTTTTGGTTTCAGTTTCAACAGACTCCAAAACCGAATCTTACTTAAACTTATTGGAAAATTTTATATTGTATACTGAAATCTATAGTATTTTTTAACCGACTTCGAACTCTTTTTTTACGTATAGCTGTCAGTTGTGGACGGATTTTCAAAATTCTTTTTTTATCCAAAATTATATACTCCCGAGGTGGTCCCATATAAATGTTATCGAAATTGCTTCAGCGGTTTTTAAAAAACTGAACAAAAACGAAAAATATGTAGATGACGTTTTGGTTTCGTCCAATTACGAGTATGTTTAAATGCTACGTTCCATGTTAATGGGGTTTTGAATTCTGGAGTATGTCAACTCGGGAAGTCGGTGTCAAGTAACAATGAAATTAAATACAAACACCGACTTCCGAAATTAAAGTTATTTTTAAACTTTTAGTGTATTTTCTTTTTTGGAAGTCTGTTGTTTTTATTTTTGGAAAAAAGTTTATTTTTGTTGTTGTACCCCAAAACTAAATCTGAATATTAAATTATGTCCGAATTGATAACCCCAATAACATGGAGTTTGGACATAATTGGAGGTCATTTTTTCCAAAAGCGCTGAATCAATTTCGATAAAATTTATATGAAGTATGACCTACCAAACAAAAAAGAAGAATCATCAAAATCGACGATTTTTTAATAGAAATATATCCAATTCAAGTGACCGTATTCCTATTATCTTCTCCGTAAATTAACTTAAAGGGATTTAGAAAAGACATAAATTGGTCTTGTATAGGTAGCTTTTGGAGGTACGTGCAGGTATTATAGTTCCACCCTTCTGTGTAAAAACATACACAAAGGTGGGTCGGTTACCCCTCCCTTCCCCTGAGAACGTGCACAATTTATCGTAGGTACTGCATTATTACGTTACGTGCGCCTGTCATTTCATTTCACAGAAATGTTTTTCATTTTTTGCGCATTTTTATTTTTATGTACAAGGGTGCGCCGCGCCTGTATTTGCCGCTGCCTGTATTTATCGCTGCTATGCAAATCCCTCGAGGACATTAATTATGCCGGTAACAATAACAAGGTTTTTGTTGAAGTAATTGTTAGAGCTAAATTATTTTTGGTACCTTGTCATTGTGAATACTAAGTAAAAATCAATCTGCCTAGCCTTTTCCCAACTACCGACTTGGGGTCGGCATACAGTCTAATCGGATGCAGCTGAATATCAGTATTTTACATGGAGCGACTGCCTATCTGATCTCCACAACCCAGTTACTGGATAATATGATACCCCTTAATAAGACTGGTTGTCAGATTTTCAGATTCCAGACGACCCGCAACGACTGTGAAAGATCCACGATTGACAGCCGGGACCAACGGCTTAACGTGCTTTCCGAGGCACGGAGGAGTCTCGTTATGTAAAGATGGTCACCCATCCATGGACCAACAACGGCAAGCGTAGCTTAACCTGATGGATCGACCCGTGCGGCTGTTATTACTTTAGCCACGAGCTCCTTATAATGAATACTTAGTAAAAATAAATAATCCACTCGACTGAATTTCGATCACGGTGATCAATCTCAACGAAGATGAGCCAAGTACGCAGGAGATATTATATTGCACAAGTGTGTGCGCAAACACAGGTGCACTCTCTTTTCTTTCACTCTCATAGTCCGATAGGACGGCAATCCGACACGACCGGGGAGAGATCAAGCACAGGACCAACGGAGACACGTGCGTTCCGAGGCACGGGGGTGACACACCAGTAACTTCCAAACTCTGGGCTGCCACAGAGTAATTCCTAATGGAAAAACTCAATAGCACTTTTGCTCGACTCGAGAATCGAACCTAGGACCGCACGCTCCGCCCAGAGGACACGGTGGAGCATACGGTGAAGATCGGCAGCGACCTCTCGCGCCCGGCCCTGTTCCAGGCCATGGTGCGGAGCGAGAGGGAATGGGAAGCAGTCTCCTCCTTCTGTGAAGCAGTAATGCTCGCGAAGGAGAAGGTGGAACTGGTGAGGGAGACTCTACGGAGTCTCCCTCACGCCCCTAGCTGCAGCTGTCGTAAGAGACGCCCTGGGCATCGGGGGTTGCGAGACGATCTCCGGCCACCGTAGACGCGGACCTGCAGACGGCAAGTAATGGGTAGCTCGCCGTTCGATCAGCACCAAGCCCGAGAGTCGACAGCGCGTAGTGTTCCACGCGCGCCTCAAAGAGCACCACTGACGGGACCCGTTACGTTATTCTTACTCCTCCGCTGTCTTTTCTGATTAATTTCGTTACCCAAGAGAGTTTAATCGTTTCCCTGGGACTCGTCGAGCTTTATTGCCTCAGCGTTTTTTCTGGTGTTCGCAACTGTTGATTCTGGCTTACAGAAGTTACAGTTTGTAGGGAACAGTGAGGCGGGCTGACGGGGCCCGTTATGGCTGATGCCTGCCTGCTAACGGGTCGCGGATAAATTCGTAACAGAGTTACCGCGACCCTGGGCACTCAGGCAAGGAAGGAATAGGTGTGGGTTTTAGTCAGTAAGAGTTTGACACGCTCTCCACCCAGAGCGGGAGAAGACATAGGATGATTTCCCATCCCAAAAAAAGAAAAAGGACCTCACGCTCAGCAGTCATACTTGCGACCTCAAGACCAACGAGGCATTTAGGCCTACTAAGTAATCATAATTATGACGAACAGACTAATCTCCAAATTAATTAATTTAATGGGCTGCCTCTAACCCTGTCTGTATTTTGCTATAAAATATTTATCTAACCGTGTCTATGTATGTTTAGGTCGGTATTGTTCGCCGTGCTGAAGGCTGTGTCTATTTTCGTGATAATGATAAGTTATGAGTCGGCACATAATTCTGTGAGCAGTATTCATGCAGTGACGGTGATGTATGATCGTCGGTATTATACAAATTAGATGTGTCTGGTATACACAAGTTTTATATACCTTCTGGTCTGGTACATTACGATTATTAATCGATCGAGAAGATAAGATTGTGTAAAGTATTGCACTTTTATTTTTAAAGTAATCATAAGTGATGAATTTTGTTTTATTAAAACATCTTTAAAGAGTAGAGTAGAGTAAGTCTTGCCATTTCTGTCTCGTTGGACCTGTCAGTTGGGGCTCAGAAAGCGTCATGGCTTTTCTTCATTGCCACAACGCATCATGGTTTTTAGGGTTCAAACGGAGCCGGGGTTTTAAGGCCCGGAGGGTCCAAACGGAGCCCTATTGTTGTTACTCACGTGTCCGTCTGTCTGTCTATCTGTCTGTCCGTCCGTCGTCTGTGACAAAATTTTGTTACGAAGAATTTTTTAGCTTCCCATTGACTTGAACTTGATATTTGGTGATTTATTATTACGTGTACTTTACTAAAAAATACCAATATGTGGTACAGAACCCATATATAATTTGGCCAGTTTTATTAAGTGCGAATTTCGTTATGTGGATTTTTAAAGAAGTCCCAATGCATTGTCAGCCAGTTTTTACTTTGACTGATAGATCACGCGACTAATGATCAGAGGTCGGCATTAGGTAGAGTTATTTATGTACTTACACTGATTTCATACAGCGAAAGAATAAAGTGGATATGCCTCAAATCCCGAGACTAATTTTAAAGAGCAGAAAAATCCTGTGATTTATTAAAAAAGCTATTTACTTTTACACAATTTAAACCACTGCACGCGCGACGTTGCCAAATATACATCAACGACACCGGATGTCTGAAGTTGCAAAATTCCAAAGCGCACACGCGCGATTTTGCCACATTTGTAGTCCACACAACATAGCTTGTGAGAACAAAAGAAAACAATAGAGGTTTTAATTATTATTTATTTGTAATATTGTTGGCCACACAGGATTGTCCATTAGAAATCCCGGGAAGATCCATATTAATATCAACATTTTGATGCAAGTACATAAATAACTCTACCTAATTCCGACCTCTGCTAATGACGCACAACCTGAACCAATGGTCGGATAATCGTGAAACTTGCAGAACATCATCCTTATACTCGTATGATGATAGACATCCAATAAGAAAACATTTTGAAATTTCCACCCGCAAGATGTTGAAAAGAGGAGGAGGAGTTAGGATGGTGATAGCGTGACGACTGACAGGACAGAATGGAAGAAAAAAACGTGTTGCGCCGACCCCAAGTAACATGGAATAAGGGTAGGAAGATGATGGTGAAGAGGTTGAAAACACGTTGCAAAGTTTGTATAGGAGACGTGTTTGCTTGGCCTGATCAACTACAAACTTTAATTTATTTTTTAAATATCGTTCAAGGTAATGTAGAGTTCGAAATTCAATTGTATGAACTTTTTCATATTTATATTATTCCAAATTCAAAGAAACATAAAATGTATAAGAATATTACTAGAATCGGAATAGAATTTCAATATCAATTTCGTCTGCTCTAGAGTATTGGGTAGTTATTTTGTGTTTACTTCAAGGGTTTTTTCTTTAAAATTATTATTAAAAACGAACGTTGGTCTTTCGAAACCTTAACTTCTATGAAAAACCATTATTTCGTTTTTTTATTCAACATGGTGTTCAATGACAGTCATTTCATGTAAAATACTGGTATTCAGCTACATCCAGTTAGACTGGAAGCTGATCACGACTTAGTTGGTAACAGGCAGCAGATTGAATGAAGTGGTTTAATGGCGTCAGTCGTTAAACAAAACAATTAAATTAATCTTTAAATCCAATATTTCACATACTTGACTTATACCTTTGTCGTTACAAGTCGCAAAAAATCCATACTATTTATACTGACAATATAAATAAGTCCCTATTCCTAAACACTAAATTCTAATACCTAAGCAATAGGAAAGTAATTTATCGCCTAATAAACGTCTACAACGAACTAAAGCACTAAACACTAAATCACTTAATATTTCAGTCTAATGAGGCACTAAAACATTACATATACACGGACATACAGAATGTCTGCATCGAATATATTATTATCTAGAAGCAATAATAATATACCGTATTGACGTAGCAGAAATTCGTAGAGGCCTCGTAGCATCTCGTAGCGGCCTCGTAGCGATTCGTAACACCTCGTAGAGACCTCGTAGCACGTCTACGATATCGCGTAGACGCGAATATAAAACGGGCTACGAATACAAAATTAGGTATTGTTGGTTGAGTCATTACTTTATGGGACGTGTACACAATGGGCATATATCTCACATTTTTCCATGAGCTATTATTTATTAAATAGATGTTGTGATTTATTATAGCTTCGGTGGAATGATTGATATCAAAACGTTTTTTCTAGAAGGAACATCATTATTGAATACAAAATTTTAGTCCCTGTTAGAACTTCGTTATGGTTTTCTTTTTTGGTTATATCATCTTACTTCCTACTAAAATAAACATCGTGAGGAAACTGGCATGTCCTGGAACCAAAATTTCGAAGACATGTGACATCTACCAACCCGCATTGGGCCCACGTGGTGGATTACGGCCTTTACTCTCTCACAGAGAGGCCTGTGTCCCAGCAGTTGGGACATTAAAAGGCTGATGATGATGATGATGATGATGACTTCCTACTAATTTCATAAATGCGAAAGTTTGGATGGATAGATGTTTGTTACAGAACGGAAGAACAGATCTGGATGGAGTTTGCTCACAGATAGATTACAATCTGGAAAAGTACATAGGTTATAATTTACGACGAGGGAAGTACTAATTACTTGCGGGCAAAACTGCTGGCAAAAGCCAGTATTTAATAAAAACAAAATGGCTGTTCCAAGTTTTAGTTTATTTCTTTTTACACTTTTTATTTATAAGTGAATAATGTATTATTGTTAAAATTAATTGTATGTGTACTCGTGTATATAAATGTCTTGAAAAACAAAACTTTTCGTAAATGTCTTGAATATTGAATCTCAGCTCTTCGCTATCACATTACCTCTCAATCCCAAGCGAAATGAGCCCCCGTACTGACAACCCTGATACAATTAATGTACACGGTCACATCAGTACATCAGCACATGTATGATTGAATAAGCCCTCACCGTCCGCGCAGGAGCGTCAGCAGCGACTCTCACGGGACCGACAAACGACGTTTATTTGCTGACCTTGTGTGTATGCTGCTGTAAAATTCCGGAAAACGGCAGATCTTGGGATTTACCAATACCATTTTCACAAGCACTCACTCGGTAGCAAAACAGCCTAACAAATATAATATCAACTTTGGTAATCAATCAGACATCTTTTATCAACAATATTATACTTACTTATAATTTTGAATAAATATTTTTCCACATAAACGTTCCTTTGATGTACATTTTGGCAAACCGTCAATATTATTTTACCTCAAAGTGAGAACCAAGTGAGTCAAATTCACATTCAAAGTGTTTATTTCAAATAAACCATTTACAGGCTCTTTTGAATTGTCAATAAGTCGATCAGTCAGAAAGCTAATTGCACATTCTAAGGCGTAGGATCTCTATGGAGAAGAACGTGCAAGAAACTCCATGGACACTCTTTTAAACCATATTATGTATTACAAAAATCCCGGTTACATTGTTTGTAAAAGTGAGAGTGAGAGTGTTAGTAAAAGTCTGAAATTAGCAACAATCACAGCACAGTTTCGACTTTAACCGGTGAGATTAGTTTCTGACAGGTTTAAGTGGCACCTGTCAGGGTCGCGGGTGATTTTGAAACAGTCACCGCGCCCCTGGCACAGGCAACTAAAGGAACACGGGTGGGTTTTAGTCAGTAATAGTCTGACCCGCCCTTCCGCTCCACACAGAGCGGGAGAAACTATTTGATGACATTCCACCCAAAAAAAAAAACAGTGGCACTCTGGGAGCGCCGACAGAAGTGAAAACTTAAACAAAAATGCCCAACACGCCTCGCGATCGATTCGAGATATAAAATTATAAATATCTCGAAAACGGTAAGTCCAATCGCAAAAATTACCAAAATTTGGGCTCCCTTTTTATAACCTCTTATAAAGATCCACAGATCTAAATTCATAAACAAAATGCCCAACGTGCCTTGCGATCCGCGTAGCGATTGGACGGTAGGTGACGATGACGCTGTGGCTCGAGTTCAATTGTTTTACTATCTCAAAAATGCCCAACGCGCCCAAAGGAGTTTTCACTTCAAAAAATATTTTTAGTGGTTAATCCTTGAATTTACCATAGTTCGGACTTTCACAGTAACCTGTACACCACTTTATTGATATAATTTACTCTCCCAGGACCGTTAGGTATTGGGATGTTGTTGTAAGGAAGTGAAGGAAAATATTAGGTTGAAAGGGTTAGAGCTTCAACGATGGTAAGTACTGGTGAGGATCGTAAATCTTGTTGAACACGGCTGAAGAGTGTTATTTGGGAGCCTACAAGGTAATACGTTTTTCTTATTTTTGTTTTGGTAGGTTTTTGTGCTGCTAATACCAACTTGTTTTTGCACGTCGTCTTGAAAAAGACTTGTAGCCGTAGGGTGGGATTTTCCGAGGCCAAGTGTCACACGAACGTACAAAATGTTCAAGTGAAGTGTTACAAACATAGGTTTGAGGTTCAGACATCTCAGATGAGCCAAAGTTGCCTAAGAACAAATAAGTTTATTATTATTTAAAAAATGGGACTAAAGCGTGTTTCAGCTATCTGAATTAAAACTGAGTAGTATTGTGCAAATTTCAGAAAACTTTTATTTTGAAATTATGTCCGTGGCTACCGCAGGCCCACCATCGACAATTGCTTCCAATTGTAAATAATTAGAACTCGATTGGATATAATTAGAACAAACAAATAAAATATATAGTGCTTTAGTAGTTTCCGAGATTTTTTTGTTTTTTTTTTTTTTAAGTTATACTTTTTTAGGCACGTAATGAAAAATGATGACAGTGAAATTTTAAGGTGCGCACATCATTGTTACACAAAATTCACAGGTTGAAGTTAGCTAGAACCGACACCCTGAAGTTAGCTATGGTCTGTGGTTCATGAAGAATGATTGTTTTCTTTTTGTAAACTTTGTGACAGTTTGGTTTTTATCTTGTTACGCCAAAGAAGTATAACTTCTTATGTACACACACACTTTACATTTTTAATTTTGGCTTCGCACGGTGTGAAAGTATTTAGTTTTAGATACAGAATACTATCCCTTTTTCCATTAGAAAACAGATGTAACACATTCTAATGTTTTTGCAGTATTTGGCAGCAAATGAGTCGAGTCAGCCTTCTCGTCAAGCCACGCTGAAAAAAAAAGGTAATCAATACTACGACAAAATTCTCAGTTTATTTTACCGAGATCGCGTCTGTTTCAATGATTCCACATATTGTCCAGTTGCTTAGACACTTGAGAAACAAAACTACACCAATTTTACATCACAATATCCACTAAGAATCAATTTGCGAATAATTAGAACAGCCATTGAACTTCACTCGAAAAAATCTCGCCAAAAACCTCAACCTTTTCTTGTAGCGTACTATTTTTTCTTTTTGTTGACTACCTAAACAAAAAATTTGTACGCGCTCCTAAAACATGAAATCGATATCCTGGTCCTGCAGACCGAGCGCGCCAAAGTAATCATCGTTGATTTCTCAATAAATACTATAGTTTCAGTTTTGATTTTTTTTCGAGATTAATCACACGTCAAGGTACTAATTATTTGTATACTTAGAATAGCTGTAGTATGCCCTCTTTTTTATCGTTCAAGGCGGTCCTGCGGGCGGAGATGTATGTAACTACCGCTGACCCACATACGAAGTCGATTTTCTCTAAAACTCCTAAGATTATAATCTTAGTGTTTGTGTACTAATTAGTACCAATCGAGTTCTAACTATTTACAAAATTTGGACACGATTGGCGATGGGCCCACCATCGCGCACACACCGCATCTCACAGCGGTATTAGTCACGAACATTTCAAAAGGCATTTAATGCTCGCTCATTCTGCAAAGGAAGGAAGTGCAGACTCTCAGTTCTGTACTGTCCCTGTGCTGTGTATTGACATTGTTACTAATCGTGTGTTTACCGACCTTGCCACAAAGAGGAGTTCTGTTTACTACTGTTTGTTAAAGTTTGCAATGAAAACAGCTGTTCGTTATTAGTAATACAAGTACAATGTACCTGTGTATTTGTTGGACCGTTTGCGGTTTCATTCTGCTTTGCTTAGTATGTTTTGGACAGGTTTAAGTTGGTTGCTATTTAAATGCGCTGCAAAATTTTATCTAAATGTTATGTAATATACAAAGTTGACACAGCACCTAAAGATAGCAGGGGAAGATATTAGAAGCAATAGAAAAAAAGGGCATCAAACACGAAAAGTCAAACAGATCTCGAACGAAAGACAAAAAAGTAAGAAATAAGAACATATTCTTAGACAGTGATGTTTAGAGGATAGCCGTGGTTGTATGCCACCTTGCCATAAAGATTGCTCACTATTGTTACGACGATATCAGAACAATAAAATTTTGAAAAAGGTTTTTTTTTGTGGTACATGTAACCATGTAAGTAGAAATGACTTTTTTTCACGCCTATCCTATAACGTGGGGTATCCTTGGATAGGTCTTTACAAAGTCATTGAGGGGTTATGAAGACTATTTTTCGATTCAGTGATTTGTTTGCGAAATATTAAACTTTAAAGTGATATTTTTTGGTCGAGTAGAGCGTGTGTCCCCCCGCCCCACATAAAGCTAAACTGCTGCTGCTGGCTTGAAAAAAAATAACGATTTTTGAAGGAAAATTATCACGGCTAAGTTAGCTTTGTTAGGTTAATAGTAATTGTTGAACCACTTATAAAATATACCCACTTAGAAAATTTCGTATAAAACACAAAATCCTTAGAAAAAAAATTACTGAGGTGAAGTTATATGAAGATAGATTTAATATTTAAAACGGATATTAAACCTGTTAAACTTTGGAAAACTAAAGCATTTTTTTTTCGTTTTTAATAAAAGTGTTATGGTGCGTAAAATCGTGTTCATAGTAATAAACATAAAGCCCCCTTCTAAGTCCGCATGTTATAACGGGTGATTACAGAACCCTACACTGCGCCTGGCCCAACTCGCACTTGGCCGGATTTTTCCAATTATGATTAGCTGTAAAGAAGTTATGAGGAATCATATGAACATACATACATACAAACCTACTGGTCAAAGTCATAAGCCTCCTTTTGGCTTAGCCGTAGCCGGGTAATAAAAAGCAATTGGAAGTCTGAACAACCACAGAAATTATTCCTCTTTCCCTTTTTCTCTCACTTATAATCTTACAACTACACATATTTTATACAAATTAGCATATATAGCACTACTTACCATAACTGCTCACTCTAGCTTTTACACTGAATCTTGTCGAACTGAGCCGAACTGAGCTGATCTCATTAGCCGCCGCTCTCGGCCTCGGCTTTCGGCCTCATCCACTATGCAGATGATGGCTTTGATCCTCACTCGGGGATGGGGGTCCCCACCCCGTGCGCCACCCCACCGGGCGTCAATGTAACGAACTTTAATGGCGCTTACAAAGGAGCGATTAGATATTATTGGCAGTTTTACGTCATTAAGGTAATTAGTTAAGTATTCGTTTTATTGGTATTTATTGTTGTTCATAATATAATGGGCGTAATAAATCTCAGAATGGGCACTGTTATTTCGTTCAGCGGTTTTGTTTAGTAAAATATTCAGCTGTACACAAGAATTATTGTGGATTAATATTTTTCTCGGTGTGTCTGAGTAACTGAAAACTTTTCCCAAGTTGTCTAATCTTTTAGGAAATAAACTCAAGAGTAAATCGAGTCCAAAAATTAAATAAATTCTTCAAGTTTCAAACATTCTTTAGCTTTCAAATACAACTCATTCATAAATCACACACAAATTTTTCAATCTCCTTCAGCAAAGAAGCTTCAGCCGTCGATTTGTCGATAACCGATTGCGCGGATCCCGGGGGATTAGTCCCGCATGCCGCATCCCGCGTCTCGCGTCCCGTACCCGGGAAGTCAGCACATTAGGTCGTACTTATCGCCGGGATCGCCCTGTACGTGGGCTAGAGATAGCGGTTATGTCTTAATACTTTGGCCCTTCGTGGATGGTAGACCCGAATCTTTAGTTTTGTTGGACTTTGTTAATGTGGGGAGGTTTATGAGATTTCTCTATGAGTCATAGTGAAATCTCAATTTCAAACTCTAACTAGGTACTTATGTGTAGGTATACATACGAGTAGGTACCTAGTTAGAGTTTGAGAAAATTGGACAGAAACACACGCAAAAGAAACTATGAGGTGTTTTTTTTCAAACAAATCGTAGCTTGTTAAAGAGACTAAAAGATCGAGCAGAACGAACATTCTCTGCTTGTTTTCAATTTGTAGCGAGTCAGCTTTTCTAAACGGATTAATTGTGCGCTCATTAGTTCAAGTAAAGAAAGAGTGAAATGTTAAGAAAACAGGCTGAGTTGGCTCTCAGACACCTATTGATTGTAAAAAAGTATTTTTCGTGATATGGAAAGGAGCATCTTGAATATTAGGCTGAAGGATAAAATAAAATCAGCAAACATAAGGAAAGAAACCAATGTGATAGATGCTCTACAAAATATGAGAAAGGTCAAGTGGAAGTAGGCTGGCCACGTAGCACGACTGTCAGATGAAAGATGTACACATTTAGCTGGCAATTTGGCCAGGTCCAAGTGGCAAGAGAGCTAGAGGTCGTCCTAAGGAACGCTGGGTAGACGAGATTACAAAATATGCTGCAAACGACTGGACAAAGAAAGCAAAGACAAGAAAAACCTGTAAACTGTTGGAAGAGGCCTATACCCGCCACGGGCCTTAACTACATAAACGAGCTTAATATAATAGTATGTATAATCACAATATAATTTAAAAAAATAGTTTAAAACTCGTTATGGAAAATAAAGAGGCTTTATTATTATTTTTCGTGAAACGTGTTTGGATCAAGATGGTAGGTTTATAGTTCGTCTGATCTACATAACGTAAATGATTATTTTCAAGGCCGAAAGCCTGACAGCCATTTTTACCCACGGATATCGTGTTACCCAGTAACTGGGCGGCGGCGATCAGATTCATAAGTTCTGGCATGCAAAATACTGGCTTTCAGCTGGATTGGGATACAGTGGAAGCCAACCCTGACAAAGTTAGGAAAGGCTAGGCAGATGATGTATAGAATAGAATAGAATAGAATAGAATAGAATACTCTTTATGTACACCATATAAATTACAATAAAAACATGAAGAAAACATTACATAGGGTGACACAATGGGCGGCCTTATCGCTAAAAGCGATCTTTTCAAGACAACCTTTGGATGGATTTTAAAGAGAAAAGGAAATACAGTAGTCTTAGGTGTACTATTTATAATAATACATACAATAAATACATTATAGATAAATATATACATTAATAATTATGAAACAAAAAGCATAGAACCCTAGTAAAAACGATTAAAGAGAGAGTTAGTGATTTTTGACCATTGTTTTGAAAGTGGACAAGGATTGAGCACGCCTTACCGACACGGGCAAGGCATTCCATAACCGCACCGCCGGAACCGTAAAAGATTTGTCGTAAAAGCTGGTGGAATGCATCCGCATCTCTAGTCTCAAGTTACCTTCTTTCATTAAACACAGAAACCGAAGCCTTCATTCTACCACATACTCAACCACCTACTTGTACTCTATAAAGCTTTGTAACATAGCTGTGGAATACCTCGGCTGTGTATGTAAATCGACGCGTGACATTTAAGATCTCAGCACACTCGGCAGGGGGCGCCTCCACCACTTATACGAGTGCCTGCGACACAGCCTTCGTTATGACATAGCAGGTATTTGTAACACGTGCGTAGCGCACTTTATAAACGAATCTGCTTAAAATATGTGAAGATTATTAGAATAAGCTACACGGGGACGAGAAGGAAAAACATCGTGAGGAAACCGGCATGCCCCAGAACCAAAAATTTTAAGTCATGTGACATCCACCAAGCCGCATTGGGCCCACGTGGTGGATTACGGCCCGCATCCTTTCACAGAGAGGAGGTCTGTGCCCCAGAAGTGGGGACATTAATAAGCTGATAGTGATGGTGTGTGATGTGATAAGCGTCTGTCAGCGGGCTGTATCTCACGATCCGTAATAGCTACACAGTTGAAATTTTCACAGAAAGTGTATTTCTGTTATACTACGTATTAAGGATCATGAGATAGAGCCCAAAAAAAAACACGTTTTTTAGAAAAGTGTTTTTTGGGTTTTTTTTTCAGTTTGTGGTACGGAACCTTTAGTGTGCGAGTCCAACTCGCACTTGGCCAGATTTTTTTAACATTGATAGGCTCGCGTTTGACCACAATGATTACTATCTCACCTGATGGTAAGCGGCGATGTGGGCGACGATGGAGCACGCTTGCCTAGAAGTAATCTATTCACTCTTGACTTAGGACTGATTTCACCAATGAAACTAATCGCGATTAGTTTAAACTAAACTCAGTTTATGCGTTTAATCGAGATTAGATCTTCATTTTGCGTTTCACCGAAAACTGGGACTTTAAAATTTAAACAAAGCAAAGCTTAAACCAGTTTAGTTTGTAGTGGTGAAACGTGAAATGAAGCTCTAATCTCGATTAAACGCATAAACTCAGTTTAGTTTAACTAATCGTGATTAGTTTCATTGGTGAAATCGGCCCTTAAAGACCCCCAGGTTGTTATTTCATAACTCCGAGTTAGATACTAACTGGCCTATTATGTGTGAAATATTTTCTATTTAACCCTGTCTTAGCAACTAACTCGAGTTTAGTTATTGGTGCCATTGAACCTAAATGAAACGGCAAGATTTTTTTATTTTCGAGACGAGGTAAATTTGTCAGAAAACACCCAGATTTGTATACCACTTGCGAAGAAACACAAACTAGATACACTTTACGACACAACAAAAATAAATTAAATATACCTCAATCCCGACTGGAAATGCACTCAACCAGCCCTTTAGTTATGTCCCTCAAAATTTATAATAAGTTGCCAGAAAATATTAGAGAAATAAGCAAAATAAATATATTTATTAATAAATTGAAGCGATTTCTTGAATCAAAGTCTTACTACACAGTAAAGGAGTTCTTAGATGATAAATCAATTCCAAAATAATTTCTTTTTCTCTCTCTTTTACACCAAACATTTTGTAGAAAAATAGAAAACCCAATATAAACATAAATACATTAAAAAAAAAATTAAAAATAAGAAAAATAATTTAATAATAATATAAGAACTTCATAAAAATTACTTACAATTAATAGCAATTTAATATATACGCAAACCTTATACATAATATTATAGATCACCCAATAAACCACAACTAATAAGTTATATTGCTTAATTGAATAACTACTTAGCCCTCTCCTCTCTTCTACTTTGCTGTGCCCGACAGGGTCCATATTGATATTTTATTATGTTATACCACCTATTTAACACATATGGAATGCAATAAAGTATTGAGTATTGAGTATTGAGGTTTACCAAATTTTTTGGCATAATAAACTCAAATATTTACAGGTACTTTTTTCTTGCGCTGTATCCAGCGTTCGGTACGTAATAAGGTAATTTCAACGGCTTGAGTTTATGACATCTACGACTGTGTATACATAGTTATCTTATTAACACGCACCGTTTTTTCACAACAACATCCCTCTTACTCTTTGCTGCATGGTACAAGGTTTCTAAACACAGCTCCGGGAAAAGAAAGCAATCCACTTTATCCTTGGTACCCCGACAGCGGTAGATGTCAACGCACTTAGTCCCTCCACTCGGGAGTCCCATCACGTAGAGTCGAGGAGGGGACTCCTTATTTTCAGATAATTTGTCTCGGAGGAAAAACGTGGAGCACTTCCGTTGAGGGCATCGAAAACGAGGAATGCTAATGATTCGTCTTTTATAAATTACTTTTAACAGAAAAGGTATCTACAGTTCTAGATAATTAAAACAATAAGGTAAACTGTTACTGTATTAGTGTTACACTTACCTATAGTACCAGTTCATCTCATTTTCAATATAAGTAAAGGTAGATTATATCCATTACAATTCGATCTAAACGAGTAGATACAGATTCTTTTTTAACGTCGCTCTTCCTTGCCTCCCATATATTAAGTATTCTCAAAGCCGACCATGTTAGCAAGACATTTAAAATGTACGCGGTGTGTATGCTCATTTTCTGAAAATGAATTTTAGACTAACCGAACATAATGCAAAGAATTACAGACTCAAACATCCGAGAACGGAATAAATAAAGTAATAAAATTTCAAGACCGACGTAACTCGAGAATAAACAACACAATTCGCTTACATTTTAAAATAAACCCGTTGGAATAAAGTTGCAGCCATCAAAAGAGCGGTGGTAGTACTCGAGGCTGGCCTGCTGGTGCTGGCAGGGCTGTAGGACCACGTTTACGAGGACGGGCGCACATTATCGTGAGTTTTGTGGCGCATAAAAGCGTCCTTTGAACATAAACATTAGGGCGACAGTTACCAGCGGCTGTGACCTTTCACATTTATCACTATCCCGATGTAACCGAACGTATATGTTTTTTAGGGATATGCGCGTTTTATGAGATACGGACATCATAGTTGTAAATGTGGGCTTTTATGTCTAGCTGTAGTAGTGTAGTTGTGTTACATCGATTGTTATATAAAAGATCATCATCATAGAATCGAGGACGCAGTCAAGGTAGTAGGCAGGCCAATAGGTACGATACAGCAGGGTATTTCTTAATATTTTAAGAATGTCAATAAATCAACATTTTAATGGTGTATGATAGGAATTTAAGCACTTTTTTTGTGGGGTAGGAAATTTTCCAATGACTTCTCCCGCTCTGGGTGGAGCGAGGAATTGAAGCACTTGGGGAATGGATTGGCTGGTGTATTTAGTGTCCAGAAGGATACTATCTAAAACCCTCTTAAGTTAATCTCTTAGACACTTTTTACGATACCCAATAAAATACACGAGTTAGTCTCTAGATATAATATGGCGACGATAGAATACATAATAAATTCAGCCTTGGTTAAAGCTTAACAGAGCTGGTGCCAAGAAAAACTACTAGTCGAGCTAAAAGTAGGGCTGTCAAGTTTTAAAGTAAGTTCCTTTGTCTAAATTAAGAAAGCAGGCTTTGTTCACGCTGTCGGGAGGATGGTGTAAACTGGGTGGAAGCAAATGCGCTGGTTTTAGTGCAGGCTCCCGAGGTATGCGAGATAAGCTCGCTGTTGCGACTACATTTATGCATTACCTGCTATAACGAGGCAGCTGTGAGTCTGAGCCTTTAGTGATCCAGGTTTAGGTTTATTAATTGTGCTTTGTGTTTTATTGTTGTACCAAACAAGTTGAACGCTGAAACTGACATATTGCTTAGCTCTCACGTTAAAAGATTTAGAGTTGGCAGTTGCTGTATGTTGAGTTGATTCGTGCTATGTACAGACAATCTAGTACCTACGTCCGGTCGGCTGTTGGCAACACCGATAAGTTCAGTGTGGCTGTAGGCTTGCATCAAGGGTCGGCTTTAAGTCCTTACCTCTTCCTGTTGATTATGGACGCTCTTACGTCGGAAATACAGGAAGAGGCACCCTGGTGCATGCTGTTTGCCGACGACATTGTTCTGGTCGGTGAAGATGGACCTGAGATCCAGAGCAGATTGGAGAAATGGCAACAGAAGCTGGAGAAAGTTGGCTTGAAAATCAGCAGAACCAAAACTGAATACATGTTCTGCGATTTCGGCGGTCTCTCCAGTTCTGAAGCTGTAGTGCTAGATGGCGCGCTTCTTCCAGTCTGCTCCGATTTTTCGGTATCTCGGTTCACTCGTGCAAAGCGATGGCGAAATAGATCGGACTGTTAAGCACAGAATTAACACTGAATGGATGAAATGGCGGCAGGTCACCGGGACTATCTGTGACTCCCGCATTCCCCTAAAACTTAAGGGGAAGATTTATAAAACAATGGTCAGACCTGCTGTCTTGTATGGTTCAGAATGTTGGGCCACAAAAGGGATGAATGAAAAGCAATTGCATGTAGCTGAGATGAGAATGCTAAGAGCGATGTGTGGTGTTACGCGCATGGATAGAATTAGGAATGAGTATATAAGAGGAAGTCTGAAAGTGGCACCGCTGACTGAAAAGTTGTGTGGAAATCGGTTGTCGTGGTATGGGCATGTGATGCGGAGGAATGAAGAAAATGTCGTGAGGAAAGTCTTGTGTATAAGAGTAGGGGAAGGCCAAAGAAACGATGGTTGGACTGTGTGAAAGAGGATATGGGTAAAAAAGGGGTGACTACAGAGATGACGACTAATAGAGGAGTATGGAAGAAAAAGACATGTTGCGCCGACCCCAAATAAATTGGGATAAGGGCAGGAGAATGATGAGTTGCTGGAAATGATGGTTGACACACCTCCAAATATAAGAACTGAGGATAAAGATGTAACTATTAGAGGCATTTTTCATGGCTTTAAACACACACTAGAATCGTAGAAGGGTCCTGTGTGTAGTTGTCATACTATACCTCTAGTTTCAGTTGCATTTCAAGGATTCTGAATATATCCTGCAAAGTAAGACATGACCTTTTTATTTCCTCATGTATTATTAATTTGAATCTGTATTCTTGTTTCTCTGTGCGTATTTATGTATTTGTTTGTTTGTGGATTTCCTGCACTTCACTCGGTTTTATTTGAACATCCTTGGATTTTACAGAAATGATTACGACAGAAATATGCGATTTGTGTGAATTTATTAAAGTTAGTCTTTTGATACTAAAACGTTGTAATATTGTTTGAAATCGATACTTTTATTCTAAGCTGCAAGGAGAAACGTACATTTTGCTACAAGATAACGAAACCAGATGAGCACAGCTTAAGATAATCCAATACATATTTACTTTGAGTACAAGCAGAACAATCCTAACATTACTAGGCTTAAGGGGCTCACGGCAGCCGCGAGTATCTTGTTCTCTTGTTCTGTTCTGAACTTTTGTGAACTCAGTCGCGAGGCGAGGGAAGTTAGATTAGGTAGTCAGATGTTGAATTGATGTAGTTCTGTAGGCAGCCGATATTTTATTTTGGCAGTTGTAATGTATTTTCGTGTATTTTGTGAACTACGTGGTGAAGAAATCTGTACTATATATTATACAATTATACTATTTATATTAATATTATAAGCTGAAGAGTTTGTTTGTTTGGTTGAACGCGCTAATCTCAGGAACTACTGGATCGAATTGAAAAAATCTTTTTGTGTTGATAAGTCCATTTATCGAGACAGGCTAGAGCCTATTTAACATCACGCTACGACCAACAGGAAGAGCATGAATGAAAAATGTGGCAAAAACAGGAAAAATAATATTCCTTTTGAGAGCTTCCGTTGCATGCGCTGCGTAAACGGTTAAAGTTACACAAAACTACGAATGACGGAATTATTCCCCTTTAAAAGTTCTAAAAAAAAGTCCGCAACAGCATATGTCTATCTTTTAAGGTTAACTCACTATAATCTTTTTTATAGTAATCAAATATGTTCTAAAATAATGCTTTATTTGCGAAGGTTTTTTATAAACATGATATTAATTCTTATCCAAAAAAATACGTTATTCTACTAATATTATAAACGTGAAAGTTTGTGAGTGTGTATGTTTGTTACTTCTTCACGCTCAAACGGCTGGATCGATTTGAATTAAATTTGGTATGTAGATAGCTTATAGCCAGGATTAACATTATAGGCTACCTTTTATTCCGGTCTAGGCGGGTAAAACCGCGGGGCGCAGCTAGTTCATCATAAGTATTTAATTTTGAGCATCATTTGATTTCAAAAAATATCTAAGGAGATATCATAGTTTTAATCAACTACCACGCGCACATTCATGATGTGCAAGGTGGGCGATCATGAGGGATGTGGGGGTGTGCATGCGCTGGCCGGCCGCCACCAGTAGCTCTGCGGGGTACCATTTTGCTCTGTATATTCTATTTATTGAGGACGGTTATAGACTTTATAAGATCACGCTACGACACCATAATCGCGGGTGAAACTGCGGGCACAGCTAGTACTTGATATACTTGGATTTTCAGAGCACACAAGTCTGATTAAAAGGATCGGTGTTTTTTGGAAACATGAATACCCATTATTTCATAACCTTAAACTAAGGCTTAAACTTCACCCAGATAATATTAAAGCCGTAACAAAAGCAACCCAATATTAATCTAAACAACATTAAAACAAAACCACACTCCGGCAAACAATACAGTATCAAATATCGCTCGAGCCGCACCAAGTCAACGACCTGACTGAACATTAACAAAAAAGAAATAAACACGATGGAAAACGTAACAAAGGAGGGAAATAAACATGAACACGACAAGGGGCACGCGGCGGTCAGCGGCTTTGTCGGTGCTGCTCGATTTGGGACATGATTAAGTGTGTGACCGACGCTTTGTGCGTGGTCTCAGAGAGGTCGGGTCGTGTTGACGGCAAGCGATTATTATGGTTCTGTGGGGAAAAAGAAAATTCTGCGGCGGGTTATGGCCAAGATCGGTTTCCTGCGGCTTTGCCCCGTGGCCTGTCCGGAACCGTGCAATTTTTTTTTGGGATTAAGTAGCCTTTGTCACTGAACAGTAGTGAAGCTTTTTATCGGTGAAGGACTTTACATTATAGGATCTGTATTTTCATAGATTCTACCGTTTACAAACGTATGAACAATTTACAATTTTACCACTTACTACTCCAACTGAAAACCAGCGCTGGGTGTCCAACGCCCAGCAAATGCTGAGATGGTAACCCTTTCGGTATATATATATATGGGCACGCTCAGCACAATTTTATTGTATCTCTGTGTACCTACTGTTATTTTCTTTACCTTTTGTTTGTTGCTGTTGTGTTCTGTCTGTGTCGAATAAATGTTTATTCTATTCCATTCTATTCTATTCTATTCTATTCCATAATAGCGATGATATTAGTCTTAAGATGATGAAGAAGTAAAGCTTGAACTAAATCTCTGTACTTATTGAAGTGAGAACTTCTTCAGGCGCGTTGGGAATTTTTGAGATAGGGAAAACACAATTGAACTCGCCACCGACACCGCTACGCGATCGGACGGATTGAAGTGAAAACTTCTTTAGGAGCGTTGGGCATTTTTGTTCAAGTTTTCACTTCTGTCGGCACTCCCGGAGTGCCACTCTCTTTTTTTTTAGTCTCGATAAAGGTTCCACATTACACTTCACGCCATCAATCAACATTAAATGATAAATGATTTTATTCTTGTAAGTAGGTTATAACAACACTACTACACGTCGTATTACATAGATATACCTACTTGATATCCAAATTGATTAACTTGAGTAAAACGATCTTATTCCAAACGTAAATAACACCTGCGAAATGTGAAAATACACGTCCAAAAATAAAACCAATCACCGCCTCCTAGGACCTGAAAATGAAAAAGATATCTAAAGGTCGCATCGTACGGGGCTGGCGCGTCCCCATCTCCCCCTGTCCGCCTTCCCTCGGTAAGTATTCATAAGCGGATTTATGTTACCAGATGAAAAAAATAAACAAGCAGAGGATCTGAAAAAAGGAGTTTCATTTTCTTTCGGAAGAAGGAGGGAACGACATGACAAATGTGTGTATTTGGATGTTTCATGAGAAAGGCTTTGCACATTTTATGCCCTCCCGGTCACCTCCAAATATGGCGGAAAAGGGTTCGGTCCATAGGTTTCAGTCTCGAAGTATTTGAACTTGTAATGTGTTGAATATATTACCGCAGCAAATACTGTGCTATCTTTACAATAGTTCCAGTAATGGTGTTGCTATGTTTGTGTTTATTTATCTAATAGATACCGGCGTCGTTTGTGATTCAATGTAAATAAGGTTCAATTTGTGGCACGCTCCGGGATCGATCGTCACCTCTTAAGAAACTACGTCTCTCCTACAGCGATGGAGGGGAACTAGCAGGGGTATGAGGGGACTTTATGCCGTAATAATGATAAACATTTCATGCAAAACAATACTTTCACTCAGAACCCTAAAATTATAATGTTGTGTCACTCTCAGTTATTCGACTATGGTGAGTAGTGGTACTCAACAATTTTTTTACGTTTAGCTAGGATAGTAAAGGTACTTAGACCTACACGGTAAACCTAATCTATCAATCAACTCGGCAAATGGTTGTCTGGGTAGGCATATCAAATCCGTGCTTCTATACTATCTACATATATTAATATTATAAAGAGAGAGAGAGAGCACATTTTTTGAGTTTGTGTAACTACATGTAGAGTGTATATGTGGAACTTTGGAACCATTGCATATATTGGGTGTAAAAAGACAGTTTCCGAAGCTGAAAGCCACATATTCTACCCATTATTGGATCATTTTTTTTCCACTAGACCATACCTGGGAATCCATTGGTTCTGGAGATACCTATCGAAGGTCAAAGTCGATTTTTTTTTTTAAACTTCTCTACGAAACAAAAACAAACAACAAAGTGTTATTTACTAAACTTTTTTCCAAACGAACATTACTTGAATTTTCGATACTTTTTTAGAATTTTCGAAATTACGCATTTGACGAAACAAAATTTTTTTTTCCACTAGACCACACCTGGGAATCCACTGGTTCTGGAGATATCGAAGGTCAAAGTCGATTTTTTTTTAGACTTCTCTACGAAACAAAAACAAACAACAAAGTGTTATTTACTAAACTTTTTTCCAAACGAACATTACTTTAATTTTCGATACTTTTTTAGAATTTTCGAAATTACGCATTTGACGTAACAAAAACGCAATGAATATTAAACTTATCCGACAAGTACCTACGTGGCTTAAAGCAAAGGGGCAGGGTTCAACTCCAAATTTTGTTAACGGTATAAGCTTTGGTAGCCTTAACAAAATTTAAATAATGAATAATGAGATCAAAATGAATTACTAGCAGGTAAATCACATATATACGGCTCAAATTATCCAATCCTCTGATGGAGGATGAATGATTTTTTTTGAGCCGTAAATACAATGCCAATCTCTCTGTTTTGCAGAGGAAACTTTGATTTTTTATTCCAGGCGTTTTTTTACTCTTCTTCTTCTTCTTCTTCACATTTTTGATCTGCTGTCTGCTAAAATCTTTTCAGCATTCTTATCTAAGGCTGGCTATCCACCACGTGTCTTAATGACACCTCTGGAGAAAGAGACACTTCTTTATAAACTCGTGTATGGTAATTCGTAAATCTCAACAGCCCGACGTAAGGTAACTCTTTGGTCAGGGCTTTATTTGCCGCTTCTCTCATTTTTTCATGCGGCCATTCTACCGCATTTTTCTTTCTTTTGTATGTGCGAACCATCTAAAATGAAATAAAAATGCATCATTAACCTGAAATAGAAAATAAATCGTTTTAAAAAAGTGATCCAATTCACCCCCAATGACGCGATCCGAGTAACCCCGATATTATGGACTTTTGAAATATTTTTTTTTTTCAAATTAACCTATAATGTTGTGCTTAAAAACTGAAATGTTTTCTAAAATAGGCCCCTTCCCAGTCAATATAAGATATATAATTCAAAGTTTTAACACAAATCCTTAATATGTCACAAAGAAATGGTAAGTACGTACCTTAGATGAGCGCCAAAATTGTAACGCACACAAAAACCCGACTCGCTGGCGAGCAGCAATGACACTGATGTACTAGTGGAATCGAAACACAACCGATGTTGGGAGGTGCTAAGCGGGAAGGGGTCGTAAGACGCCAGTTACTTGAGTTCCGTGTCAACGCGTTATTCAAAATATTAACGTATATATTTAGATCCGATTCACCCATTGATCCGATTCGCCTCGGTCTACCCTAAATTGCGTGCAATAAAATAAAATATAGTTTTTTTTTTAAGTCTTCCCAACAATAATTATTGCGTAAAGCTACTTTGTTAGATGTACAGTATGCGTAATTGACGGCTATTTGATGTGTCTTTTTACACCCTGTATTTGAAAAAATCTTCCACCATCTGAAAGGGACATCAATGGATCTACATTATTCTAGATGAACAAAGGCCAAGTTATTGTAAAGATAAATTATTCAACCCGTGCAAAGTCGGAGCGGGTCGTTACTGTTGGATAAATACACTGGAAAACACATATCTGACAGATGCAGGTGTCCCTTAACTGTTATTCATAATGTTTCTAACATGTTGATAAGAAGCGCCTAAACTGCAATATATTACCGTTTCGAGCGTTCGGTTCTACGATCCTGTTATTGACAATCTCACACACAAACACGTAGGTACCCACAAAACATGAGCATATACATGTTGTAAATAACCTCTAAACTGCATTGCATTACCATTTCTCGGCCCTCATCTCCCAATCTTCCCCTCGAGTGAAGGTGGATCGACTCTAGAGTGCAGCACGTATCAGCGAGGTATCGCGGGTGACGTCACAGGCACTAGACATCCGGGTCAAGAGGCACATCCGCTGAGAGGCATCGATCTCACGTGAAACCGGTTATTAGTTAGCTAGTTTCAAGATTTCTCCATAGATAGGTATTAGGGTGGGTGGAGGCTGAAAGATTAAGGGTATGTTTGGCAATAAAGACGTTAAGAGCGTTTACTCCTCACGGTATTTCATACAAACTTTCAAGTCCTTACTTGGAAATTTATTAACCGATTGTAATTAAACTTGGTACGTAGATGTAAAGTACCCTGGTCTATAGAGTTGGTAGCGGATAAATTTGAAATAGAGTTACCGCGGCCCTTGGCACAGGCAATTGAAGGAAAAGGGGTGAGTTTTAGTCAGTGGAGAAGTCATTGGATGATTTTCCACACTCCAAAAAAAAAATAGATTTAGAGGGTTAGTTGCGAACGTTTTAGAAAAAGGGTTTATAGAAGAAGAGTCCTTCTGTAATCTTTTTCTAAAATGTTCGTAACTAACTCTATAGACCAGGGTATCTTACATCTACGTACCAAGTTTAATTACAATCAGTTCATTAATTGCCAAGTATAAGGACTTGAAAGTTTGTCTGAAAAAGCGTGACGAGTAAAGGCTCTTAATTTAGGAAAATTAGGTCGCGAAAGGACGCATTGGTGAAAAGACTATTGGTAAACCATCCAAAGTTTGTCTTTAAAAGATCGCATCTACCGATAAGTCACTCTATGTTATGTTTCCTTCATGTACCTTTTCTGTATGATGTATCTCCATCTCTACATAGAATAAAAAATCTAAGTTGCTTTCCGCGTCTGTCTGTGTATCCGCTAACTACTCTTAAACGCAACGGATTTCACTAATCGAAAGAGTGATAAACGAAGAAGGATTGTGTGCATAATTTGTACTCATGCAGATCCGGGGCGGGTCGCTAGTATAATTTATATTGTTCTATCTGTCTGTATAGGCAATTTTATTTAAGTAATCTATATAAAACTCAAAGTCCTCACTGACAACGCACAGTCAACGCACAGCCTAAACCGCTAATCTTAGAGACATGACATTTGGAGGGTGTGTTCTTTGTGAAGAGTAGGTATCCACTAAGAAAGGGTTTTTTTTAAATGCTGCCCTTAAGGGGATGGAAAAGGGGTTGAAAGTTTATAGCGGGGGTAGTACTAAGCCGCTGGCAGAAGCTAGTATTTTTATAAAACTCATGTCTAATCCATTTTGTAAACCAATTCTCCCCATTTCAGATGACAGAGTGGGATCTGTTGAGAATGTAAATAACACGCATCAATTTGTACATTTCACGTTGCGTCACAATCACCACTTTGCGTCGTCGCTCCAGCGCCGAGTGCGTGTGAGCTGTGCCACATCACGCACATCAATCTTCAACTAAAATGTTAAAGAGACACGAAGAAACACCCCGTTCTTATAATAACAACAATATCCCCATCTCCAAAGTACCTAAATAAACAGCTGCAGAAAATAACATTTCGGACGTAAGAATGTCGTTTAACTTTTATAGCATTATTTTCTTTTATAAAATCCCGTCTATCAGTGTCCCGGGGTTTTAATAAAACCGTTAAATTCCGGTGGTAGGTCGGATGGGATGGCCGGGGGGTGGTGGATCGATGAATATAAAGTTTTGCAATAAAGCGGGGACAGCGGCAGAATATGTGACCGATGTGGCAAACAAACACAATTACATTGTTTTTATATAATACTAGCGGGATGCGCGGCTTCATCTGCATGCAGTGAATATTTTTGTTGAATTATTTCAAGACAATTTTCTTTATGCCGCAGTGATTTGCAAGGGTTTCTTAAAATCCATTTCTCAGTAGTTGAGCACCTAATCAGATAGGGTGATAATTATTGAACCGCCTTTAAGCTTACATTAGTGTGACATTTGACGGGATTACGTTTTTTGATGCCACAGTAAATAGCTAAATATTCTCTATCGGTCTGTCTAAGCAGTACCTAATTGTCTACTTTCAATAGGATCTGAAATAAATCAATAAAATCACCGTAACATTCCCTAACATCCCCTAACTCAAAATGCTTGCATAACTCAAAATGTGATTTTGTCAGATAACGGCATTTTAGCTTATGGATAGCACGGACTGCGTTCTGATGATAGAATCCCTTGATGTCCTTTAATGTGAGTAAAACAGATATGAACCTTGCTTAATTTTGTTAAAAGCAACTTTGTGGCGTCACATACTCGTATGGTGCATTTCGTGAACACACCTTAAAATGCTACGTAGTGTTATTATTTAGAGGTGTCTCCAGTGTTATGGTTTTAAGTATTTACAAGTTAGTCATTAACGCACCCTTGTTATCTTGTTAATTGAGGCAACATTAAGCCACGATCACCATATAGCGTCCTTAAGTAGCATCAGCACTTCCTAGTCAACCACCGCGGGACACGGACTAGATTATAAGTAATTACTTTATTTTGTCCCTCCTAGTTTAATTAGTTTTATGACTGTGTCAAATAGTGTAAAACTACAATACGTGTGTGGCAAATATAATATTATTAACTGCAAGTTGGAGTTTCTCTTCCGCTCTTCGATCACAACTTCAGCTCCAATACGCGTAAGAGGAGACATCAGGCAGAATATTCCACCCAGGTCTTTATAAGTTCACGGCATGCGTTTGCTCAGTTGAGTATAATCTAATTAAGGTGCATAGAAATTCACTGAGCTGATAACGGGTGAACAAAGAACTGCTGCAGTATCTACACAGTCGGTTTAAAATACATAGGTACAGACAGCCAGACAAAATTGAAAAAGAACATCATACAACATCGGATAAGACAATTCATTATACGTAGCTTTATTTTGTAATTCATTTTAAGTGACTTTCTAACAGATCTGTTCAACATAGCAAACTTTTTACTTTTACTTGTAAACTTTATTCGGCCTTATGTTAGGATTATAGTCTATACTAATGTTATAAGGAAGTATTTTAGGGCCCACTATGTTCTTAATATACATAAATGACCTTTGCAAATTAAAGCTAGAACATGGTATGCTCATACGAGTATCTTACGCTGACGACACTGCTCTACTTTTCTCGGCTGACTCAGAAACTGAAATGTACAAGTTTGCGCAACACGGGTTCAATATTGTAAATAATTGGCTCCATCATAATTCGTTAACACTTAATACGGATAAGACAAATTTCATTAAGTTCTCGATGCGGAAACAAACACCTATCATTGCCCCAAAGCTGTATGCTCATTGTTGTTCAGCCCCTCTAAATAGTGAGTGCATGTGTCCCAATATTAAAACGACTAATAAAATAAAATACCTTGGTATCATTATAGACGACACCCTTTCTTTCAAACCATACATAGACGCTTTACATATTAGAATTCGCAAGCTTATATTCATATTTAAAAAACTGCGATATATTGCAGACCCAAAACTAATTAGGCAAGCTTACTTTGCTCTGTGTCAGTCAATTCTGACATACTGTATTACCTCATGGGGTGGGGTGGGTAAAACTTTGTTACTACCCATCGAGAGAGCGCAAAGAGCGATCCTCAAGGTGTCTACTTGTCGCCCTTTCCTATTTCCCGCTAACCTTCTCTATAAATCTTGTGAAGTACTAACAGTTCGACAGTTATTCATAATGAGCACCGTACTTAAACAACATACAGCCCTTCCATATTGCACAAAATTTATTATAAAAAGACGAAAAGATTTAGTTTGCGTTAATAATAGCACAAAACATGCTTTCACGACCAAATTTTATATGTTTCTTGGACCACTATTATATAACAGACTAAACGCACTAACAAACATTTAGCCCCTAAATTATTGTAATTGCAAGAAGACTCTCAAGGAAACTCTTCAAAGTATGTCCTATGAAGACACAGAGAAGTTATTAATTGTATTAAGATAGAGATTGTTCGTATTTTATTTAAATCTAAGATTATTATTATATTATTATTTTTCATTTACACCTTTAAACATATTATATAAGATGACTAGTATATAACGTTTATTTTAGATGTGATTATTTAAAAAGAAAAAAGAATTGTACCTACCTCTTATCGCCTGAAACACAGGATTACCTAGTTCAGGCACATAACATGTGTGAACTTTACGTAAATTTAAGCCAAAATTGTATTTATTATTTACCTTATGATTGATGAATAAACATTATTATTATTATTTCGTATATTTATTTTTACACATATTATTTACATTTTTAAATATTTTAAAAGAAAACATATAAAAAACATTTAAAAATATAAAAAATAGTAGTCCACCGGTATCGGGAGCAGGGTCCAAGCTACCGGTGGTTAGGGCTTCAGAGACAGGAACCTCCTCACAATGCGAGCCGTATCAAGGAGTACTGCCTTCTGAATCAGGCCCTTGATCCAACCGCGCAACGACAGCTTCGACAGGTGGTCGTCGAGGCTTTTGGCCATCAGGCCATTGGCGGTAACGACTATCGGCACAATGATAGCCAAGTCCACATTCCACATATCGACAACCTCGTGTGCCAAGTCAAGATATTTAATTTGTTTCTCTTTCTCAGCTTTCACGAGGTTCTCGTCATGCGGGATGGTGACATCGATTATCATTGTGCGGCGCGCTAATCGGTCTATCACCACTATATCCGGCTTATTGGCAACAATAGTCCTGTCAGTGATGATAGACCGATCCCAGTACAACGTGACATGGTCATTTTCGAGAACTGGGTCGGGCACATACTTGTAATACGGCACCTCAGAATCCACAAGTTTGTATTTTAAAGCAAGTTGCTGGTGGATAATCCTGGCCACTTGGTTATGTCTGTGCAAATACTCGCCGTTAGCCAGACGAGAACATCCAGAGATAATATGTCTGATGGACTCACCCGGACGGTGGCATGCCCGACACACGTCAACCGTCCCATCCTTCATAATATGCCTCCGGTAGTTGTTCGTCAAGATAACTTCGTCCATAATCGCACAGACAAAACCTTCAGTTTCCCCGAAGAGGTCACCAAACCGTAGCCAGGCCACGGACGCCAGGCTATCTACATCAGGCCCATGAAGAGCCTGATAATAGCGCCCGTGAAGCTCCTTGCCTTTCCATACCTCCTTGCGGTCATCAGTAGTAAGTACTACAAGTTTGCGCCAGTTCTCTTTAGCCATGGACAACGGGGTGAGGCCCTTGTCCACTGCGACCACCTCTCGGTGCATCCCCACGTCGGATTCTAAAAAGTATTCTCTGAGGCTGCACACCTCGCGGTTGTGGAGAGTCTTAGCATTTAAAAAGCTATTATTATTATTATTTCGTATATTTGTTTTTACACATACGAGTATTATTTACATTTTTAAATATTTTTAAAAGAAAACATATAAAAAAACATTTAAAAATATAAAAATAGTAGTCCACCGGTATCGGGAGCAGGGTCCAAGCTACCGGTGGTTAGGGCTCCAGAGACAGGAACCTCCTCACAATGCGAGCCGTATCAAGGAGTACTGCCTTCTGAATCAGGCCCTTGATCCAACCGCGCAACGACAGCTTCGACAGGTGGTCGTCGAAGCTTTTAGCCATCAGGCCATTGGCGGTAACGACTATCGGCACAATGACAGCCGAGTCCACATTCCACATATCGACAACCTCGTGTGCCAAGTCAAGATATTTAATTTGTTTCTCTTTCTCAGCTTTCACGAGGTTCTCGTCATGTGGGATGGTGACATTGATTATCATTGTGCGGCGCGCCAATCGGTCTATCACCACTATATCCGGCGTATTGGCAACAATAGTCCTGTCAGTGATGATAGACCGATCCCAGTACAACGTGACATGGTCATTTTCGAGAACTGGGTCGGGCACATACTTGTAATACGGCACCTCAGATTCCACAAGTTTGTATTTTAAAGCAAGCTGCTGATGAATAATCCTGGCCACTTGGTTATGCCTGTGCAAATACTCGCTGTTAGCAAGACGAGAACAACCAGAGATAATATGTCTGATGGACTCACCCGGACGGTGGCATGCCCGACACACGTCAACCGTCCCGTCCTTCATGATATGCCTCCGGTAGTTATTCGTCAAGATAACTTCGTCCATAATCGCACAGACAAAGCCTTCAGTTTCCCCGAAGAGGTCACTGAAACGTAGCCAGGCCACGGACGCCAAGAAATCTACATCAGGCCCATGAAGGGCCCGATAAAAGCGCCCATGAAGCTCCTTGCTTTTCCATACCTCCTTGCGGTCATCAGTAGTGAGTATTACAGGTTTGCGCCAGTTCTCTTTAGCCATGGACAACGGGGTGAGTCCCTTGTCCACTGCGACCACATCGCGGTGCATACCCACGTCGGTTTCAAGAAAATATTCTCTGAGGCTGCACACCTCGCGGTTGTGGAGAGTTTTCGCATTTAAAAAACCTCGACCTCCACATTTCCGCGGGATGTACAGTCTCATCACCGATGATCGTGGGTGATGCATCCGGTTTGCGGTCATCAGCGTACGGACCCTCCTATCCAGGGCGTCTAGCTCAGTCTGAGTCCATTTGAGTATGCCGAAAGAGTACATCAAAACCGGCATGACCCAACCGTTGAAGGCGCGCACCTTATTTCCGCCTGACAAAAGGCTATTAAATAGCTTTTTCAGGCGGCCAAAGAAGCGCTCCTTCAGCGATTGCTTCATGTCAGTAACGTTAATGCCTAACGCTTCCGACATACCCAAATATTTGTACGTTTCGGTCGAGGAGAGGGATTTAAGGTTTATGGAATCCGAGAGTTGAATCCCTTCGGATTCCATAATCTCTCCTCGCTTTACATGCATGACAGCACATTTGTCCACACCAAATTCCATCCTGATGGCGCTACTGAAAGTTTCAGTTACCTTCAGTAACTCCATCAGTCTCAAATTGTTGGGGGCAAAGAGTTTCAGATCATCCATGTAAAGAAGGTGAGATATGGCCTGACCACCTCTTCTCAACCGATAGCCCAGGCCTGAATCCTCCAGCAATGTGCTTAGAGGATTCAGGGCTAAGCAGAACCAAAGTGGACTCAAACTGTCGCCCTGAAATATTCCCCGTTTTATCCATATAGGCTCATCGTTCCCCTGATTTGGTCGACATCCTGGATAGCGAAGGACTGTCTTCCATTGCCCCATACATGACCCAAGGAAGGTGCGGAGAGTTGCATCTATTTTGTACAACTCCAACACCATCATGAGCCATGTATGTGGAACAGAGTCGTAGGCCTTCTTATAATCTATTCAGCATGTCGACAAATCCTTGTGGGATCGACAAACCTGCTGGCTTATGGCCATGTCTATGAGGAGTAGCTCCTTAGTACCGCGGGACCCGTTCCTACATCCATTCTGAGAGGCAGACATAGTTGAATTACTGTTAATGTGCAGATTAATGTTCGCTCTCAGAATGGATGTTAGAAGTTTATAAACCGTTGACAAACATGTAATCGGTCTATAATTCTTGGGTTCCGCGGGACTACCTGTCTTATGGAGCAGGTGGGTGACACCGGTTGTTAGAAACTGAGGCAGCGACCCAGACTCTAAGGATGACTGGAATTGAGATGCCAGGAGCGCGTGTGAGCTGCTGTACCATTTCAGCCAAAAGTTGTGCAGTCCGTCCGGTCCCGGAGATTTCCAGTTCGGTAACGGACGAACTGCTTTGGCTACATCTGATGGATTTATGGTGAATTTATCCATTTCTGGTATAGCGTCACACGCGCGCTCGACGTCACGCATCCAACCACCCTCAGTGTGACAGACGGGCACCGACCAAATGCTGCGCCAGAATGTACTCGTGGTAACATCATCCGGACGGCACCCGTCAGTCACATTTTGTTCAGGTCGCTCCCAAGCTCTATATACCCACCTCTCATCGCTCTGGAACATGCGATTCTGCGAGTACCGGTCAACTCGCCGCTTATACCGCCGAATACGGTTTGCCCATGCACAAACTTTCTGCTTCAGGAAGTCGATGCGCTCTGTGACACGGGACATGTATTCTCGAGGACTAATTTCAGTCCCCGAAAATGCCCGCCTCACAAAGCGCATCACACGTGGTCGTGTATTGCCCTCCCTGAAGCAGAGTAGTTTGCCGATGAGTACCCTGGCCCCATCGATACGCCTCTCGATCCTGCATTGCCAGGCTGGTGCAGCAGGCTTTGGCCGAATAGTTCCTTCACTATTCGGAAACTTCACGTTGGCCAAACGACATTCTGCAACAGCCCCGCAATACAAGATTGAGTGCGTATCAACGAGGTTCTCGCTGCTTTCAAAGATGTTTTTAAGCAGCGAGTCCAAAGCACACACCAACGCCCTATTTTTTTTTGTGCATGGGTAACCGTGGTAAACGGGGTCTAAGTTCGGTCGGAGGGGATCTATACTCGCGAAGCGCATCCTCCAGTGCGCTCCTCAGTCGATCGTTGCACTGGCTACTTACCGTGACAACCCTATCATCTCCCTCATCACTTACGTTAATGGCCCGCGCTGGGATTGCGCCCCTAGCGGGCGCTTGTACCGCGGTCTGTGTCGGGGTCGAGATGATAGGGTTGTTCAGTACCTCTGAGCGCAGCCTATCAAGTGCAGCATCGTCCAACTTGTGGTTACGTTGGATGACCCGCACCTGATCCGACAATCGTTGTGCCGAGACGTCGACGGTTGGTTCTAGGTCCTGGAACAGAGACAGCATCCTGACACGGTACGCAGTGAGGTTAGTTCCCCCCTCTGTAGACCCATAATATGCGCGCATGACGTTCTCGTTCATGGACTGAGTCCATTTCATGCGCTGCACACAACCACCGGCAGCGGGGACCCGGCTCGGGGCCGGTTGGCCCCTAAGTCCCAAGCTGTTCGGTGGCCGGCCTCTCCTCTGCCGACGTACAGGTGTTGGCGACGTCGGCGGGGAGAAATACTCGTCGCTTGAGCTCGACGCGGCTGCAGCCGCCGGTAACACTGGTGATTCAAGGTCCGGCGGCGGCGAGGCGGAGCTGAGCGGCGAGTCCGGGGGTGAAAGGCGTGCGCGACGGGCAGCTGCTCTGGTCAACATTTTATTTATTTCATATAATACCATTTTCATTGTTTTCCTGTAAACATAGTCTGTCGTCGTTGACAGACGTCATTCTGTGATTTCTTGATTTTAATTTTCTTCTTTTTTGTTTACTTTATTTGTTTGAATGATAATCAATGGTTTTGTTGTAATTTTTCAGTTTGCTTTCTGTACGGTAATATTAAGTCCGATTTTGGGTAAAAAATGGGTTTTTGCGATTATAAATGGATTAGAAAAAATATGACTTGTGTTGCCAGTGGGTTGCCAGGTGGTTGTATTATTATTATTATTATTATTCCGTTTATTCATTTTTTAAACATATTAATTACATTTTTAAATATTTAAATATGAAGGATAAAAAAAAACATTTAAAAATATAAAAAATAGTATCCCACCGGTATCGGGAATAGGGTCCAAGCTACCGGCGGTCAGGGCTCCAGAGAGAGGAACCGCCTGACAATGCGAGCCGTGTCCAGAAGTACTGCTTTCTGAATCAAGCCCTTGATCCAGCCGCCTAACGAGAGCCTCCTGAGGTGTTGGTCGAGGCTCGTGGCTATTAAGCCATTGGCTGACACGACTATCGGTACAATGATCGCTGAGTCCACATCCCACATGTCGACAACCTCGCGAGCCAAGTCAATATACTTGATTTGTTTATCTTTCTCGGCTTTCACGAGGTTCTCGTCATGTGGGACGGTAATATCAACAATCATTGCACGCCTCTCGATTCGGTCCACCACCACTATATCAGGCTTATTGGCTACAATAGTCCTGTCAGTGATGATGGACCGATCCCAGTACAATGAGATATGACCATTATCGAGAACTGGGTCGGGCGCATATCTGTAGTACGGCACTTCCGATTCCACAAGAGAGTACTTCAGAGCAAGTTGCTGATGGATAATCCTGGCTACGAGGTTGTGCCTATGCAAGTACTCACCGTTAGCTAGACGAGAACAACCAGAGATTATGTGGCGGATTGATTCTCCCGGACGATGACATGCCCGACATATGTCAACCGTGCCGTCCTTCACAATAAATCTCCGGTAATTTTTCGTCATGATAACTTCGTCCATTATTGCACAGACAAAACCTTCGGTTTCCCCAAAGAGGTCACCGACACGCAGCCAGGCTACGGACGCTAGTTGGTCTACATCGGGCCCATTTAGGGCCCGGAAAAAGCGTCCGTGAAGTTCCTTACTCTGCCATACTTCTCTGCGATCGTTAGTGGCAAGCACTAGAGGTTTGCGCCAGTTCTCGTTAGCCAAGGAGAGTGGAGTAAGGCCCTTGTCCACTGCCACTACATCTCGATGCATACCCACGTCAGCAGCTAGGAAATATTCCCTTAGACTGTATACCTCGCGGTTGTGTAGGGTCTTAGCATTTAAAAAGCCTCGGCCTCCACACTTCCGCGGGATATACAGTCTCATCACCGACGAACGTGGGTGATGCATTCGAAATGCAGTCAGCAGCGTACGGACTCGCCTATCCAGGGCGTCAAGTTCTGTTTGAGTCCATTTGAGTACGCCGAAAGAGTACATCAATACCGGCATGACCCAACCGTTGAAGGCGCGCACCTTGTTTCCGCCCGAAAGAAAGCTATTAAATACCTTCTTCAGGCGGCCAAAGAAGCGCTCCTTCAACGATTGCTTCATGTCAGCAACATTGATACCTAACGCTTCCGACATACCCAAATACTTATAGGTTTCGGTTGGAGAGAGGGATCTCAGGTTATTATTATTATTATTATTATAAAGAAGTAAAACTTGTTTGTAAGTTTGTATACCTAATCTCCAGAAGTAATGATCCAATTCTAGTTTCATTGGTAGAAAGCTGCACTATTTGTGGGTGTGGGGCTAGAAATATTACTGAAATTAAAAAAAATAACCGGCCAAGTGTGAGTCGGACTCGCATACGAAGGGTACCACCTCAGGGGTATACTCTTGGGTCACGGATATATTTGTAACAGAGTTACCGCGCCCCTGGGCACTCAGGGCAGGGAAGGAATAGGGGTGGGTTTTAGTCAGTAAGAGTCTGACACGCCAGAGATGTCACTGGATGATTACCCAAGCCCCAAAAAAAAGGGTTCCGTGCCTTATACTGGAAAAATAACCAAAAAAGGTTTTTTTTTTGGGCAGTATCTCATTATCCGTAATAGGTAGACAGTTGAAATAAAACAACAAAACCTGGAGGCCCTATCATAACGTCTCAAAATCATCATAATTCCGGTGTGACGGAGCTATACAGGCTGTATAGCACTATCCATCCATTATTTTAAGAAGTCATTCAGTGGTATAGTATCGCTGCGTGACATCGGCTACTTGTTTGCTCTGAAGACTCCCGGTTCTGGTGCTATTGGCGCCGCCGGGAGCGAATCCGCAGGAACAAGCTAGTCTTGTAAATGTTCGCTGTAGAGATAATGCCGCGGTTCAGTGGATGATCGTATAAAAACCGCAGCGAATTCTGAATATTAATTAAAACTTGTGGTTCAATGTGATTGCATATTGTTGTTGTCTGGCTGCAGTAAAAACCATGTATTTGTGTGGTGTTGGTTTTGTTTTTGGTGCTAAGTTAGTAATACACTGTTTCTAATTAAAGGAAAAATAACTCTTAAAAAAAAAGCTGGGTGTTGGCTCAGATTTATTTTCAACATTTTAAACGCAAATCAAAAGATTTTCCTCAGTATACTATGCTTGCCCTTTTAAACGGTATTTTGAAACCTTTCAGTCTATTCACAGAGTCTACACACATACTTTCATCAAACAAAATTGTTTCGTGTTTTCAGTGTTACCAACTAACTCTAAGTTAAGTTGTTCGCGCAACCCACCTAAGTTTGAAGCCTGGTAGTGTCAAGCGTGACTTGAACCTGACTATTTCAGTAGTCGGGCATGTCGGGTTGTATTTCAAGTGACTGTATATCCTGGCTGATCTCTTATCAACGTCTACTTAGTTAGAGCATATATAATAACTTTCTGTAGTTTAAAAAAATAAAAAACACTCTTATTTTTTATTTTTCGTGATCTTCTCAGCATCTCAGCAAACCCTTTCATTTGATATCCATATCACGGAAATGTATACAAATTAACTAGTCCAAAAAAAAAAAAAAACTACCATCTTTGGGAGTCAGCCATATTGGATTTAAAATAAAATAAAATAAAAAATAAAATTCCTTTAATTCAGATATCAAGATCCATATAGTGCAATTAGACTCGGTATTAAAAAAAAAAAAAAATAACACAAAACCAAATAAATTAATAAAGTATCATCATCAATTAAAAATAACATTAAAATCAGGATTCCAAATAAGATAAAATTTAAAATTCATTAAAACATTCAAATTTAAAATAGGTTAAAAAATAAAAATTAAATCATTCAAAATAAATAAAATAAAAGTATATTAAAATTAAAATAAAATAGCACAAAAATAAAAACATTCAAATTACCCGCTTAATAAAAGACACCCATGTCGGAGAAGAGATCCTATCTGCTACAGTCTTCAGAATTCCGTTGCAGCTGCCACGCGTTCTGCAGATCAGGGAAACAGTTTTCTTGCGAATGACGGCATGAAAGCCATCAGTTCGATACAGCGCGAACATCCCCGATGCACTACAGAAGCGAGGCAGCCCCAACATCATCCTAAAGATATAGTTATACTGGACTGGATTTAGAATGACATCACTTAGATAGCCATGCATTGTCATCTAAACTGAACATGTACGCAAAATTTCAGAAATTGGAAACATCTTAAGTGGGTCAAGTTTAACTTCTAAGATATGTATGGTACATAGTTATGTGTTCGTACCAATAAACTGCAAAAAAATCACGTTTGTTGTGCCCTCTTAAATATTTATTGTATTCTGTTTATTAGTATTTTTTGTTATAGCGGCAACAGAAATACATCATCTGTGACAATTTCAACTGTCTAACTATCACGGTTCAGAAGATACAGCCTGGTGACAGACGGGCGGACAGCGGAGTCTTAGTAAAAGGGGCCCGTTTTTACCCTTTGGGTACGGAATCCTAAAAACTGAATAATTTATCAATCCCCAACCCACAGCCCCAACGCATGCCTTTCCCAACTATTGTTGTATTTGGATTCGGCTTCCAGTCTCAGCGAATACAGCTGAATACCAGTAGGTACACGTTACATGTAGCGACAAAAAGCGCTTGGACTTTAAAGAAAAAGACCAGGGATTGTGGGATTTTACCTTTGGAGGGAGTCCCGTGACCTCTTAAGAACCTCCCAGAACAACGCCTGTTAGGGCACATCCCTGAGGAGACTGTAGAGGAAAACCTGAGCCACGCTGTGCTGGCAGCATGTGATCACAGCGCCGATGTCTTTCCTAAGGTCACTTGGTGGCTGCACAGAGTCCCCAGATGGCCCATTACCGTGGAGTCCCGCCTGCCTTAAATAATGTAGGCATGGGTTTCGGCGTCTTAAGCTTCTAGGCAGTTGCCTCCCCGACACCTCCTTCTTCATGGACAATCACAGTCTCACAGAAGGAGGCCATTTCCGTCCAATTTTCTATCTCCGTCAGCATGACGCTCAATACTGAAGGCATAGACAGTCCTCGCCCGATTCTGGCAACCAAGACCCGCCGCTCAGAGGCCCACTTTTTTTTTTTTTTTTGGGGTCGTGGGAAATCATCCAACGATATCGCCCGCTCTAGGGTGGAGCGGGAGGGCGTGCCAGACTCTTACTGACTAAAACCCACCCCTGTTTCTTCCCTGCCCTGAATACCCAGGGCCGAGGTAACTCTTTCGAATTTATCCTCCACCCCCGGGCAGGCATCGGCCATGACGGGCCCCATCATGAAATGCTGACAACTCTTTGAGGCGCGCGTGGAACACTACGCGCCGTTGACTCTCGGGCCTGGTGCTGATCGGCGAGCTACGGTGGCCGGAGATCGTCTCGCGGCGCCGGAAGCCCTTGGCGTCTCCTGCGGCGGCTGCTGCTGAGGGCGTGAGGGCGACTCTGTTGTTGAGGCATGAAGGCGGCATGGGTGAGCCCATGCCGCCTTCATGCCACTTCGCGAGCATTACTTCTTCGCAGAAGGAGGAGACGGCTTCCCATTCCCTCTCGCTCCGTACCATGGCCTGAACCAGGGCCGGGCGCGAGAGGTCGCTGCCGCCTATCGCATCCACGAGGACACGGCGGTGCTCTGCCCAAGCGGGGCAAACCTCCACCATATGCTCCACCGTGTCCTCTGGGCGATCCTCGCAGTGGAAACACCCGGGGGTTCAGAGGCCCACTAAGGGCGCTCCTCGAGCGTGTTCACATACAATAACTACTATACATACATACAATTACTGTAGATGTATTTTTGACTCTCTCCTGGGCACATACCTCCTTTGAACCAGTGAGGCTACAATCTCATGCTTTAAAATGAGGTTCCCAACCTCCAGGCCATTGCGATAATGTTTACGCCTAAGGTATCTTTTTACGAAAAGCCATGTTTTAATTTGTGCTTCTCGTTATTATGAGCACAAACGAAATAATAATGCCCCGAAGAGATTGTATGAAATAATAAATTATATTTACATTCTTTGGTAGTTTATTTGAACACGTTATTTACTCTAATATATATTTAGAGAAATTGTGAGACAGAATTTGTGAAAATGGAAAAAGATCTAATGTGCAGAACGCTCGAAAAATAAAGTAATTACTATTTATGACGTCTGACTTTCGTACGTTTGGAAGATTCCCTGTTAACTCTTAACAACCCAAGATACCCTAGATAATACTACTAATATTATAAATGCGAAAGTTTGGATGTATGTATGTCTGTTACTCAATAACGCCAGAACGGCTGAACGGATCTTGATGAAATTTAGCATAGAGATAGATTATAGTCTGAAATAGCATATAGACATTATTTCAATTCTGTGTTTTGGCATTTCATTACCTAATTATTTAATTGTAATTGACATTTGATATTTTATTCTGACATTTACTAGTATTTTTTGTTTATTTTTTTAAAATTGACATTCAATTTAGAGTTGTTAATTATTTTAATCTGAATGTAATAAAGGAGGCTGGCGAGAATGTATGTAGAATTGGACCCACTGTTAGGAGTAACGTGCAGTATGGAAACTTATAACTAGTGATAGAACTTTATAAAACTAGCAAAAAAGCCAATGGGCAGTAAGTTGTAGAAGATGGGAGAAAAAAGATACGCAAGCTAAAGCGTTATAACCTAAAACTAATCAAATAACGCTTATTGGTATCAAAAAGGTGTTCAATCGGAATAGAAATACACTATAGTGGTTACTGCATCTGACTGGAGAATATATAGGTAGGAGGTACCTATCTAGACTTGCCTACTTAAAATAAAAATACGTCTGGGAGCTAGGAACTAAAGTTAGAATATAGCATAGGTTGACTAATTTGAAGAACGAATGAAACTACAATAATTATTGGCTAAAAACTAAGCTGAGACATAGTCTCTAGATGAGACGATGTCTCAGCTTAGTTAGAATTTATGTAGATTTAAGTTTAATTGACTCAACGTGTCTAGTTGCGACCAAGATCCCTTCTAAAGACTGGTTCCTCGTGGTTTCACATGCGTTATGTTTTGAAATTGGTTATTGCTTTGCTCTCGTAGGACATAGCGCGATGTTATATAACCTATACTAGCTGTCCCTCGGGGTTTCACCCGCATCTTTAGTTACTACTCCGCTCCCGTAGATCGCAGCATGATGATATATTAACTAAAGCCTTCCTCGATAAATGGGCTATCCAACACAATAATATTTTATCAATTCGAACAGTAGTTTCTGAGATTAGCGCGTACAACAATGAAACTCTTCAGCTTTATAATATTAGCATAGAATATGATTACTCTATGATAACGTAGCTTTATATGGGTAAAAGAATTTTGAAATCGGTTGGATAGTTTTAGAGTTTATCCATTAAAAACAAACAAATCTTCAAAATAAAAAAAAAATAAAAAAAAAAAATATATTAATAAAATAAATCAAACAATCTATTCAAAAATATTAATGTGTTTTTTAACTTTTATATTTAATACTAACTTATGTGTTTTATTTATTATATTTTACATGTATTATATTTAAAAAAAAGACAAGCGTAAACGTTGACAATAGTAACAACATAAATCATATTATGAGTAGGTTGGAATGTAATTCGAAACATGGTGCGTTTAGTAACTGCCACACAATAATATGGTGCATTACCGTGCGTTTAGTGACTCATTTTTAAGTAAATAAAAATCTTTTCTAACTTTTGATTCCCATCTTCTAGTGACTCAATACTTTTTATATAATCCTCTTATAAACACTCATTTATAATAAATATACACTTACAAGTGAATGGCTCTTTGTTAATTTATAAATAATGTGGGGCCAAACACGCCATCCTTTGAGTTAATTTATGAAAAATTGTTACTTTATGTTCTTGTTTTTTTTTGTACTGGATATGGGTTTAATGGTCTACCTGAAATAAATTAATTTTATTTTTTACTTTTTTTATTTTATAATTTATAGTGGCGACAGTATTCATTACACGCGGGCGAAGTCACTGGCAGAAGGTAGTAAGTCTATGATCAATCAGTCGGCTTAAAACAAGCATCTTCAAAAGCCCTCGTTGCTCCCTTCCTCATAACAATAACATTATAATAAAGCCATAATAATTAAGGAACATAATAACAGTATGCGCGTGCTAACACAGTGATTACTTCAGGGCGGGCTGCGGGTAATCGCCGGGAGTCGTGATTATCCGGGGCTGCTTCACTTGACGGCGCTGCGACATGACGTCACGGGAACGAGGTGTTGTAGCAAGGTGAGCTAGTCATTGGAAACATGATGATGGGTTGATTGCTTAAAATTTTTCAGACGTGCTTCTGAGATTTGGTTTTAGTATGGAGTGGACATTTGTATGGATTACATATGAGTGTTAAGGCCCTTTTCTTGGCATGCGGTAAGCCACCCGCGTACGGATCTGGTCCGCGTGCGGGCTGCTGGCATTCTTCAATTTCATACATGTTTTTCTTACCACGCGAACACGGATGGCACCCGCATGCGGGCGCGCGTTCTTCTTCCGTCAGTTTTCACGTCGTGCAAGTCCCACACATGGTCACATGGTACAGTACGCAAAGTGCAACACGCACAAGGCGCCACGCACGTCACTGCAGCGGCGAAATTTTTGTCCTGCGTGTGGCCCGGACCGTGCCAACACTCGCATGCGGACGGGATTCGCGCGTGGGCGAAAATACGCGTGACAGAAAAATGGCCTTAAGTAGATATAGTTGATTTTGGTGTGGATAAGAAGAAAGAAAAAAACTTTTTTTACAAAAAAAAACAACCGACTTCCAAAAAAAAATACACTAAAAATTAAAAAATAACTTTAATTTCGGAAGTCGGTGTTTTGTATTTTACTTCTTCGTTATTTGACACCGACTTCCGAAATTAAAGTTATTTTTTAATTTTCAGTGTATTTTTTTTTTGGAAGTCGGATGTTTTTTTTTTGTAAATAAGTTTTTTATTTTTCACTTTTTAGTTGCTAAACCGCAGAACTACAAACCCCAATACCATGGAACGTGGAATTTAAACATTTGGAAAACACCAACACGTCATCGAGGTATACATATTTTTCGTTTTTGTACAGTTTCTCAAAAAGCGCTGAAGCCATTTCGATAAAATTTATATGGGACCAATTTGGGAGTACATTCTTTCGGATAAAAAAAGAATTTTGAAAATCGCTCCACAAATGACGGAGAAATCGGCGGACATACATAAAAAAAAAAAACATACATACAGTCGAACATAGAACCTCCTTTTTCGAAAGTCGGTTAAAAAGAGTTTGTATGCCACTCGCTTCCGTCAGCGTCTTCGCCCACGTCTAATTAGTACTTCCACCATTATAAATTATAGCCTATGTGACATTCCAAACTACAATCTATCTCTTTGCCAAATTTCACCCAGACCTGTTCAGCCGTGATTGAGTAACAAACATCCATGCATTAAAACTTTCGCATTTCTAATATTAGTAGGATTGCTCAGTATGATGCCGAGACTGCGAAGAAAAAACTTTTTAACAAAAAATTCAACCGACGAAAAAGGACTAAAAAGCAAAAAATAAATTAACCTTTTAAGTCTTGAGTACTGAGCTTATTTACCTACACAAAATATCAAATTTTACATAAATTAATTTCGTGTCGGCGCCAAATAATAAAATATAATACATCTAGCCTTCTTCATTTCTACGTACATATCAAATTTAGATATTTAATAATCAGATTGTTGTTTGGCGCCGACTCAAAATTAGTTTATATAAAATTTGATATTTTATGTAGGTAAATAAGCTCAATACTGAAGACTTAAAAGATTAATTTATTTTTTGCTTTTTAGTTCTTTTTCGTCGGTTGAATTTTTGTTAAAAAAAATTTTTCCCCATCTCAGTTTTGATAAATTCCCAACGCGCCTAAAGAAGTTTTCACTTCAATAAAATGCTACTCTGTCATCTGTTAACGTAATCTTTTAGTCACTGTTTCCAGTCCAGCACCCCTCTTAGGAATGGGTAGGCTGTTACGGGAACCACCAGTTATCAAGTCTTAGTATAGTTTTATGATAAATTACAGTCAAACCAAAAAAGTTACAGTATTATTATAATGTAGGTAGAGGATCATATAGATAGTTAATTTAGAAGATGATGAAATTATATCCCGAGGGGATCTGTAACAATAGACAGATAACAAGAAGCCGCGTATTCTGAGAGGCTCCTAATAATAATTGGATATAATTGAAGTGATAGTAGGGTATTTTCCTTTGTTTTGTTGAACAATAATTTATAATATGAAACAACAAATCACATTAAAAATAAATCTTTTTCTGAAATCAGCATCATAATTGGTTACTAAATGAAGAAGCAATTATACTCGTAACACTAGAAATATTGAGATATGGAAGAGTGGCGTGGAGGGAAATCTCGCTATCTTTTTGCACGCGCATAATCTAACAGCGATGACGTCACACGTCAGTGTGTGCATCCTTTTTCTATTACTTGACAGTTTCCCCTTCCACCAGATTTGAAACGTTTCTAATTTGTTTAATTTTGACCGGATTTGAAAAATTATTTCTATTTTTGATTTTCATGAAGGTAACTTCACACTTTTTGATACAATTATAATAAATAAAATGAGGCAACTACCATATTATATAAATACAACAATTAATTATCTCTTTGATTGTAATTGTCTATTTGCTTAGCTCAATCAATCTGCCCGCGCCTTTTCCCAACTAACTTGGGGTCGGCTTCCAGTCTCTGTCTAACTGGGTGCAGCTGAATACCAGTATTTTACATGGAGCGACTGCCTATCTGACCTCCACAACCCAGTTACTCTGTAATACGATACCCCTAGGTAAGACTGGTTGTCAGACTTTCGGGCTTCTGACGACCCGTAACGACTGTCAAAGATCCACGATTGACAGCTGGGACGAACGGCTTTTTTTTTTTTTTTTTTTTTGTGGGGTGGGAAATCATCCTATGACTTCTCCCGCTCTGGGCGGAGCGGGAGGGCGTGTCAGACTCTTACTGACTAAAACCCACCCCTGTTCCTTCCTGCCTTTGAGTGCCCAGGGGCGAGGTAACTCTGTTTCGAATTTATCCTCAACCCCCGGGCAGGCATCGGCCATGACGGGCCCCGTCTCTTGCTGACAACTCTTTGAGGCGCGCGTGGAACACTACGCGCCGTCGACTCTCGGGCCTGGTGCTGATCGGACGGCGAGTTACCCACTACTCGCCGTCCGCAGGCCCGGGTCTACGGTGGCCGGAGATCGTCTCGCGGCGCCGGAAGCCCCCGGCGTCTCCTGAGGCGGCTGCTGCTGAGGGCGTGAGGGCGACTCCGTTGTTGGTGCTCTCTCACGCGTCCCGCCTCCGCCTTCGCGAGCATTACTGCTTCGCAGAAGGAGGAGACGGCTTCCCATTCCCTCTCGCTCCGTACCATGGCCTGAACCAGGGCAGGGCGCGAGAGGTCGCTGCCGCCTATCGCATCCACGAGGACACGGCGTTGCTCCGCCCAAGCGGGGCAGACCTCCACCGTATGCTCCACCGTGTCCTCGGGGCGATCCGTGCAATGAAAACACCCGGGCGTCACCTCCCGCTTGATCCGAAACAGGAACCTCCCGAAACAACCGTGTCCGGTGAGGACCTGCGTCAGGCGGAAGGTGAGGGCGCCGTGAGGTCTCTCCAGCCAAGCCTCAAAGAGGGGCACTACCGCCGCAATGGTGGCGTGCCCAGCGCGGGGTTGTGACAATCGCTGTCTCCATGTCGCCATGAGATCCTGCCGGAGCTCTGTCCGCCGAGCCGCGAGTTGTCGCGGCAGCGGAGTTTCGCCCCGGCGTTTCGCCTCCTCGCGCTCCTCATAGAGGTTCGCGAGGATTTTTGCCTCCAGATCCCATGGCGATAATCCGGCAAGGAGGCTCGCCGCCTCGCAGGAGATCGTACGGTATCCTCGGATCATTCTGATCGCCATGACCCTTTGGGACGCGTTCAGAAAGCGAATAGATCGCTTCCTTAGCGAACGCGCCCACACCGGTGCTCCGTAAAGGGCCATGGACCGCACGATCCCCGCGTAGAGCCTCCGGCAGGAGGCGTTTGGCCCCCTCAGATTGGGCAGGAGCCGCCTCAAAGCAGCCCCGGCCCTGTTCAGTCTGGGAGCCAAACGTCGGAAGTGCTCGACGAAGTACCACCGGCTGTCGAGGACGAGTCCCAGGTACTTCATCGTCCCCTCGACGCTGATGTGAACCCCTCCTACCGTTATCTGAGAACCCGCCGGTGGCGCATTCCGAGAACCATGAAAACACATGGCCTCGGACTTGTGCAATGCCACCTCGAGTCCCAGTTGCCGGATCCTGTCCACGATTATCGCAACCCCGCGTGTCATTATGTTGGCCGCCGCCTCGTGCGACCACCCCTGCGCCAGGACCAGGGTGTCGTCAGCGTAGCATACTACGCTGACGGCGCTAGGGAGGTCGGCGCGCAGCACCCAGTCGTACCCGATGTTCCACAGAGGCGGCCCAAGGACCGATCCCTGTGGAACACCGCACGACATCTCTCGTCGGTTCCATTCTCCCTGGTGACCGGGGTAGATGACGGCCCTGTCCGTCAAATACGCCTCGACTACGCGACGGAGGTAGGGCGGCACCCGGTGATACCGGAGTGCCTCCACTATGCAACTCCAGGGCAGAGTGTTGAAGGCATTGGCGATGTCCAGAGACACCGCCAAGACGACCCTACCCCGGGCTACTGCATCCCCCGTCGTGAGGGCTCGTACGCGCATGATGGCGTCCACCGTAGAGCGCCCCCTGCGGAAGCCGTACTGGCTCTCCGCCAGATCCGGCCCCACCCGCGTCAGCTGCCCGACGAGGCGGTCTGCAATTACTCTTTCAAAGAGCTTGCCCACCTCGTCGAGCAGCACGATGGGTCGGTATGCGGACGGAGAGTCCGCGGGGCGCCCCGGCTTCTTGATGAGGACCAGCTTCCCCGTCTTCCAACGGAGTGGAAACTGGCCCCTCTCCAAGCATGCGCTTAAGAGCCCTCTGAGTCGAGGCCCGAGAGCCTCCTGCAAAGCCAGGACCAAGGCTTTACCGTGCACGCCATCTGGTCCTGGGGCGGTGCTTTTGGCATTCAGCCTACGCACCGCCGCTCTCAGCTCTACCTCGGTCACTTCGGGAGCATCGTCGTCGTCGTCGGGTTGGTCCGCGTCAGGCACCACAGGAGGAGGCGGAGCCATAGGCGGGGGAGTATGTTCCCCTCGCGAAGGGAACAGAGCGCTCACCACGCCCTCCACGAGCTGCGGCCGGAGACTCTGCGTCAGCGGGGGGCGCCCATGGGCGGAGTTTATCCCGCACCATTTTGTATGGGCGCCCCCACGGGTCTCTGTTCAGAGTCCCCAGCGACTCCTCGCTGGCCAATTCTTTGGCCCGCTTGATCTCCGCTCGGAGGGCGAATCTCGCAGCTCTGTACCCCTCGTACAGCTCCGCCTCGATGGCTTCCGTATCCGGCGTGCGGTTACGGAGCCGCCTGCGGTACCTGGTGTACCGGCGTCGCGCGGCAATACACGCTTGGCGTAAAGCCGTAAGCGCCGGCGACCACCAGTACATCTGGCGCCTAGCACATCCTGGCTGGACCCGGGGCATTGCCACGTCACAGATCTCGGACATGGCCTCCTGGAACCACACCACCTCGTCGTGGGACGAACGGCTTAACGTGCTTTCCGAAGTAGGCAGGAGTCTCGATATGTAAAGATGGTAAACCATCCATGGACCAACCCTGGCAAGCGTTGCTTAACCTGATGGGAGAGTATAGTAAAATAAACCAATATGGAGCCTAAAAAATATATTTGAATAAGGTGGCACAAGTTTTACACCCATCTCACAGTTTATTGTTGGTCCAGTATGTCGCACGTCCGTAGTACCACTTAGAACTTGAGCTGGCAGTGTAGTATAGAATTTCAATCGAATGCCACCTTTTTTTTGTGGCGTTGGTATATCATCCAATGACTTCTCCCGTTCTGGGTGGAGCGGGAGGGCGTGTCAGACTTTTACCGACTAAAACCCACCCCTGTTCCTTCAGCTACCTGAGTGCGCAGGGGCGCGGTAACTATGTTTCGAATTTATCCGCTTCCCTTGGGTAGAATCGAATGCCACCTAAATCGGGTTTTGTTACCACACGAGTAACCTTGTTAATTTTAATACCAAACTTCATAATGTGTATTTTTAGGCTAAATAAATTTCAGGATCTCCACACATTCCATATTGAAGCCTATAATACAGCTGAATCCTGTGTCGATCTGCGTCCATATTGAATACAAAGTTGGTGGCAGAGCTGTCGCCGAAAACGTGTAAAGTGTGTTTGTAGGCTTCGACGCGGCGACGCGGCTGCAACAACATTGCTCGAGTTATACCTACGCGCCGATTTGATCTGGCACATACATGCGATAAGATCACCTGGTGTAGGAATGAGACAGGTCCAAACAGGCCTTTTGTTTTTCTCTATTATTCAAATTCAAGAAATATTACAGTTTACCAAGTTAAAGTTATCTTGCGGCTTTAGGAAATGCTCCCGGAAATCACAATTTAATAATGCGCGTAGAATTTCTTGGTATTCTCTCTCTTACCGTGGCCGGAGATTAGCAGTTACCTATTTTGGTTGTGGTATAGCGCTGATATAGATTGTTTTATAGGTTGAAATTTAAGCTGATAAAAGTTGTCTTGAAAAAAGATTGCATGTGGCGGATATGAGAATGTTGAGATGGAGGTGTGGAGTAACGAGAATGGATAAAGTATGGAATGAGTCAATCACAGAAAAGTTGAAAGGGAACCGCTTATCTTGGTATGGTCATGTTGTGACTGTTCCTAAATGACCCCGGGCTGGTTAAAATTTTCGATTTTCCTAAATAGATATATATTTTGGTTTTGATACGGCTTCTCTTATAGGGAAGAGAATGAGCTCGCTCCTCGCTCACCCTTGTGGATTTGCGACAATTCCTTACTTGTATAATCCCCCACCGTTTATTCGAAGTGAATTCCCATACTACAGCTCCTTGTTCCGACTTATATAAGCTAGGGAACAAGGAGGGGGCACAAGGTAAGATTAATAATGGGAATTCACGGTTAGTAATAATATAACATAAACAAAATAACAACAAGGTATGAAGCTAATGAGACAAGAGGGATGCAAAGAGGTGGACGGTCACAATGTGAAGAGGAGGGATGAAACCCATGTAACTAAAGGAGTTATGAATATAAATGTGGATGGATGTAGAGGGAGAGAAAAGAAGCCAAAGAAAAGATGGATGGATTGTGTGAGGAGTGATATGAAAGAAAAGGGAGTTAGTGATAGCGTGACGGTTGACAGGATAGAATGGAAGAAAAATACGTGTTGCGCCGACCACAAGTAACATGGGATAAGGGCAGGAAGATGATGATAGTTGTTGTACCCCATAACTAAAACTATAGTAAAGTTATGCCCGAATTGATAGCCCCAAAACATGGAATGTGAACATAATTAGTGAAAATAGGGTGTATCAGGGTGAACTGTACAAATCTGTGCACTCCTTCAGAGCGTATCAGCGTGATGTTATGAAGTGGTGTAAACAATAAACAGACATGTGATTGCAGCAATTCCAGAAGGTTTGGTATCATTTATTGAAGAGTTCCATTGTTTATCTCCGAAGTTCTTCATCAGATCTTCACCAAATTCAAATATGAGCACCTGGGAAGTATACACTTTCAAACAAAAAAGAATTTTCCAAATCGGTTTAGGCGTCTGTGAGTAATGGGTATACATAAAAATTTAAAAAACTTTTTTACAAAAAAATAGAACCGACTTCCAAAAAAAGTGCAAAATAACTTTGATTTCGGAAGTCGGTGTTCCTGTTTTGTGTCTGTGTTTTTTGACACCGACTTCCGAAATAAAAGTTATTTTGCACTTTTTTGGAAGTCGGTTCTATTTTTTTGTAAAAAAGTTTTTATTTTTCACTTTTTAGTTGTGGTTCCCCATTAAACTGTGTTAACAATTCATAGACATACGATAGCAGCAATCGCGGTTGATTTGCTGTCAATTTTTGAAGAGTTCCGTTGTCTGTCTCCGAAACCCATAATCAGATCTTTTTCAAATTTAAATGGGACCATTTCGGAATAAACCCCTTTCGAACAAAAAAAGAATTTTGCAAATCCGTCAATATATGACGGAGTTATGCCCGTACATACATAAAAAAAAAAAATAAAAAAAAAATACAAACATCCGAATTGATAACCTCCTCCTTTTTCGAAGTCGGTTAAAAAAGATTGCAACGAATTGAGAAACTCCTCCTTTTATTAAATCGGTTAAAAAAAATATTGTAGTACCTATTGTAGTAACTCATCTATGAAGAATTAGCCATACAAATCTTCATTCCATATACCTTGCCTTCTTCATACTCCAATCCATAAACCTTTTAGGTGGAGCCCGGGGCATGATTCCCGTGATTTGGCGAGAATAAGCCCGAGATGCGATACGGTCGGGAATACACGGCCGGGTATAACCTCCCGGGTATGGGTACCCGGGTAGCCGCGCTTCTCAATGGCATACTACGGTTTATTTACGAGACCCGCCTCGGGAGGAGCGCCTCTAAACTTGATAACACACATCCTTTTAGGGAATGCCTTGAGATCTTTTGTTTTCAGCAAGGGAATCGCTTCGAGAGGCGTCCAATCTTGCTTATTGAATAACGTGATTAGGAATGTATATCAATGAGGTACTGAGATAGGATCATATGGGATACTTGAGACAATGACCTGCCTTCGATAGGCCGATAGCTACACAAGTAACAGGAACTAATATAATATAATAATAATATTTATCATTTATTCTCTCTTCACAAAGCTGCCACAAAACAAAATGTCAGCTGTATTCCGCCCTTGTGAGAGACTGGTGCCTGATATAGGTTTTTGGGAAAAACCTGTGTTACAGGTCACAAGGTTCCACGGCTAGAATTAGCTTTTACAGAGATACCGTGTAAGAGTCGAAGATAAATAATGTGCATAGCAAAAAAATAAAAACTAAGTAAGAGTAAAACAATAATATATGCAAACTACAAACAAAAGAAGAATTAATAACAATAAAAAACCATTTTAAAAAAATACCTACCTATAACTCTGCAGAAGTTTTGAGTCATGTTATGAGACGATGTGTGAGTGAGTGTTTATCTTGTGTGAAGTGTTAGACTAGTAGGAGATGTATGTGAGTTATTCAGATGAGCAGTGTGTGAGTGAAGGTGACTTTTGTGGAGTGAGTTGCAGCGAGAGATGATTAATGGATGGAATACACTAATGGATGATAGTGATAAATAAATAATGTTAAACTCATAGCGCATAGGTTTTGACAAACAAAAAAATGGCCATCACCATTCTATAGTTCGATGAAGAGAAATAAGGAAGTAAAGATCCATAGGTATTTCGATGTGACAACGCTGGCGGGGACCTATATCCAGCAGTAGACGAAATGATAATAATAATAATATCTTTATTTCTCCTAGAAAAACAAGACTTAATACGATAAAAATTAACTAACATAATAAAATCAATTTCATACAAGTGTATGTCCGGAGCTGGTGTCGATTATAGGTATAAACCTGTATTACAGATCACCAGGTCCCCACCCCACGAAATCAGATATAACATAAAAAGGACTTAAATAGAGACACGTATAAAAGAATTTTACTGTGGCAAGATATTAATTTAGTATCTAAACGCTAGTTCGCCTCTTAGCGCGGAGGTTTGTATGTTAGAGGTGTGGTGTGTAATAATATGTGTGATAATAGTGATGATGCTCCATTCATTGGACATCGTTAACCAGTATGTAACCCCTCTGTCTATCCCTACACGGTTAACAGTCGTGATGCCTTTGTTCTTTCTTCTATTTGATTTATCCGTTTGGCGCAACTTTCTTCTCTGCAGTGCGGTGACGCATGCATTCTGCGAGTTATTTATATTTTTGCTGCATTACTGTTTAATGCTGCGAGTCACACCACGGCGTAGGGGTGTTAAATACTAAGAGCATTTTGTTCGCGTAATTGTATACTTTATTTATTACTTCTGGAAAAACTCGCAAACAAGTGACCACGATTTTAAATTGAAATTGTAATTTCTTTGTTCCTAGGTATGAATTCCACAAAGCACAATAGCAATCAATTATTTTGTTAAGCGGGTAAAGTGTCGTTAGTATAACGTCTTTCGCGTTTTCCCTAAATTGCAAATGAAGGTAAGCTCTTTATGTTTACGTAATAATGTATGAGTATTTATTCAATAGTTTTGCAAATATTAGTTTGCATAATATTGTGTACACGGATATGTGATTGTGTACAATAAAGTTCATATCACATATCAGGCATAGGGGAGATTGTTGCGTCGATTTTTTCCTGCTCAAAAACTGGGAATGTGGTGTCGAGCACGTTTTGGATCGTTTGACGTTCAAAAAGTGCTGTTTCAAAGCCTAAGATGAACGGTGTTTGATTTTAATTTTGTATCGGGTCGCCAATATGATTTAGTTTTATGTTATCCATGAACGAGTATGTTTATTGGGACAAACCCGCCAAACTATTACCAAACCACTGTAACTCCTGTAAGCCAGAATCAACAGTGGCGACCACCGGAAAAAACGCGGAAGCAATAAAGCTCGACGAGTACCGGAGAAACGATTAAACTGTCTTGGGTCCCGCAACGAAATTAATCAGAAAAGAACAGCGGAGGTTTAAGAAAAACATAATTTCCAGTTCCCTTCTAATCAAGCAGAAGACAGAACAAAGCTAGGCCATTAGGCACAAAGGGATATTTACAATTGGGGAAAGCCCAGTTGCCAAGCACCACGGATTAAATCACTAATATTAATGGGTCCTTAATTGTGAGCTGTTGAAGGTGGAAATTTGTTCTAGTTTCCACAAGGTCCGTGTAGGATCATCCTCCCATAGGATATGATGTGCGAATTGTTCGTATTCGCAATCAGGTGTAGAACATTTATTTATTTATTATTTATATTTTTTTTTTATCCTCGCATCGGAACGCCTACAGCAATGGAGCACAAATTACTTCAGCATTATCTGCTTTCTAATGTTTCCAATGGCCCGTTCGCGGCGGAGTGGTGGACATCGTATGGCGGTGGTTCACGGACGCTTGCAGAGGTGGCCTGATGCTACGAAAGTAGCATTTTTTTTTTTATGTTTGATTGGCTCGCGTTTGACCACTATCTCTCTCAGCATCAGGCCACCTCTTCCACATTTAATTTATATCACATATTCTTTCGAAATGAATAGGGAATAGGTTACTTCTTGGCAAGCGTGCTCCATCTTCGACCACATCATCGCTTACCATCAGGTGAGATAGTGGTCAAACGCGAGCCTATTAAATGATAAAAAGAAAATTAAAAAAATTACTCGAATGAGTCCATTGAAAATTATTTGAATTGTAAAAAACGGACAATTTGACAGAAAGGAGATGCTGAAGCCGTACGAGTTAGCTTTTAAATCTTATTAATTCTAGCCACCCCCACAGTAAAATCCCTGTCCCTTACATCCTAATTCATTCTCAAACCACGACCATACAGTAAACTCTCATTCCATGCCACCATCTTGACCATTCTCCAACACACGCATGCTATTTATGACGATGTCTTCCTCGTAATATTTTTAATCAAGATGTTTTGTGGCCGCACTCGTCGCTAGCTGCGCGCTGACCTTGTAGTGTGGGCCGGCTAGACTATGGAATACGTAATGTTATTATATTTGTACTGGGGTAGCATAAATTATAGAAATAGAAGGATTAAAATAAGTTTATGAAAGCGTGAATAACTTGAAACAACCGTTATGTGAAAATTCATTACTACTCCATACACCTCTTTACTAACCTTCATAAACCCGTGCCATATTTTGAGATACCTATACTCCCGCGCGGTCTCCCAGACCGTAAATTTGATACGAAATTTCATTATATAATATCAAGAAAATATATACTTACTAAAATTTGAAAACATAATTTTTTGAACAGAAAAAACCCAATTTATCAACAATTTACAATTAATTTACTGAGTAAGAGTCTTTTCTGTAAGTGTTTACAAAAATGTGATCCGAGCAAAAAATGTCCTTTCTCCAAAGAAAAATTAAAAAAAAAACATTATACTGTATCTACAGAACGGAAACACACACAAAAATTAGGGTTAATTATTTTCATATCATTTTCAGTACAAAATTATAGAAAATCGTACTTTGACACCTATACCTACTCGCGTCGGTCCTAAAGACCGATTCGCACTAATAAACGCAGTCTGTGTCTTAAAATGATAGTACTCGTAGCAATGAATCAGGCAGTTAACGGAAAGTACAAAATGCCATAATTAATTTTACAGGAAAAAACATGAAAGAGTATTTTGTCGATCTCACAGACCAACGCGCGAATATAGGAAGGTTAATAAAAATGGGTTAATTATAAGTCCTACGTACACGATTAGCAAATAACTCAACATCGGGTATGGTAATTGGTGCTTATTAGGACACACACATAAGCTGCTATTTGACTTCTTGAGCTAACACCTTAGTCGCCTTTTACGAGATCCATGATCCATCATACAAGGAAGGAGCCTATCATTCAAGACAATCCCAGCACAAAGAGCCAGTTTCAAAGATATAAAGCTCATACAGGATAACCTCCTTTTCAGCAGAATCAAGACATATCATGCCGTCAGTTAGAACACCTTGTATGCGCCTGCTCTGTACGTAAGCCGCAATCAGTATGCGTGGCGACACAAGTGTCTGACGCAGTCTCTGGCACAAGTGTCACAGACACTTCTCTCGGATTGCTGAGAGTAAAGTGCGGGTGTCATGGCTCTGCAGGTAGAGTTTGGAACTGGGCGGGTATTTATTAGGTGGGATGTATGTAGTTATGTCACCTTTGAATTTTGGTTTGTGGATTTACTGACTACAGATGAAAGACGTCCACTACTGACTTAGGCATTAGAGGATGATTGGAAATTGCTCGTTTTCAAGGAAATCATGTCATCACGGGACCTGGGTGTGGCAAATCTGTTTCATAAATTCTTAGATTCAGAACTTAATATTATTCTCAGCCACAAGCCAACAAGAGGGCCTTTAGAGGAGGCCTTTGTCGAAAGACAAGCTGTAAATAGAGGAGACCAATCAAATGCCGAGGATATGATTAAGTTTAAGTTAATTGGTTATTTACCTGTAATTTTCAATTTATTTATTTAATCATTAATGTACACACAGAGACACAGTAACAACAGACATCATTATAAATATAGTGCAAAGGAACTACTTATTTCTTAAGAAATTTCTACCAGCAGATCTGCGAAAGGAGAAGTGAGAAAGAAATGTAGACAAAAGTGTGTAAGAAACAGAAAAAAAGATTACGAGATGTCGTAAACTAAGATATCAATAAAAAAAGCAAAGCAAAGTTAAATAGCAGCAATAAAGGCTTATTTTATCTATTTTTACTCGGCGATAAATAAGCATAACCTTTGTATGTACTTCTCTGTTTCCTTCTTCTTGTCTGTTTTTTTTCATATGTGTGTACATTAATTGTTAAATAAATAAATGTACAACATTATCAATCTACTCCCAATCTTCTCTCCACATTTTACTTCAGAGTATTCAGTAATTATTCATCAATCACTAGATTCACCCACATACGACGACAGCTATGACATGTGTCCTGTGTCCATTGTGTTCAAATCTACAATCAGTATGCATCCCAACGACTGCGGAATGTACCTCCGCTCTTCTGGCGCACTTTGTACAAGTGCTCGTGCGTGGTCGGTGTCAGGTGTGTGACCAGCTCGGGGATGCTTTCAGAACATCGATTGTAAGTGAAAATTGTTGAAGCAGAGATATTACTGATGAAGGACTGATAAAGTATTTACAAAGGTAAGTTTTTGCAGTAAGATTGGTAGCATTTCTTTGTCCAAAAACGTCAACACGTCACAAGCATGTTAAAGTAAATATTTTAAGTTAACAGAATACTGTGTTTTTTTTGGGGGTGGGAAACCATCAAATAACTTCTCCCGCTCTGGTGAAGCGGAAGGGCGAGTCAGACTCTTACTGACTAAAACCCACCCCTGTTCCTTCAGTTGCCTGTGCTAGCACCACGGTAACTTTTTGAACACTCCCGCGACCCTGAAAGTTCTTATAAAGCTTAACATTCTAACCTTGATGGATAGAAGACGGTGTGACGCTTTACAATAAACATTGCACAACTCAGGCAAGTGATTGGCAATATTATCATTATTGTAATTATTGTTGGTATTAAATTAAAACAATGAAACGACCGGGAAAACAGGCAGCTTGTTAATTTCATCATCATCATCATCAGCCTTTGAATGTCCCCACTGGTGGGGCACATGTCTTCGAATTTTTGGTTCTAGGACATGCCGGTTTCCGCACGATGTTTTCGTTCACCGTTTTGGAGCAGTGGTGATGAAATAATTTACACAAAGTAAAGCGCCTGCCTGGGTTTGAACTCAAGACCTACAACGTTTATTTAAATTGTTCGAAATAGACACCTACTTAAAGACTAATTCTCTTCACAATTAATTAGGTATTTATGAGTCATAAGTCATAAGAAAACACAACATGAAGACAGATGTTTTTCTATCAAATTACCATACGTACACCGCATGTACCTACCACGTAACCTAGCCATGCCTATAATACTCAGTTATTACGTGTAATAACATCGCCTCAAGCCAACACTTAGATGTGTACCGACGTGTTCGCTTACCAAAACACATGAAATTAACATAGTGGGCTTCAATCACCTCGTGTCGACCTGAGAACATTCTGTAGGAATACGAGTATCGGGTCACTGTGAACATCTTGTTGTAATGGGTCACTCACGTAGTTTGTAATATGTACTTTACAAATAGACCTATTAGTAAAGTAAATATTTATGTAGCTTGTATATCATAGTTAAGTGGTGGAAAATATAAAAATTGGCCAAATGCGTATCGTATTTCGCACATTAAGGGTTCCGTACCAATTATTGGTATTTTTTAGTAAAGTGTATGTTATAATAAACATTATCACTAAATTTCAAGTTCATAGGTCAATGGGAAGTTAAAAAATTCTTCGTAACAAAACTTTGTGACAGACGACTGATGGACAGACAGAAAGACGGACACGAGAGTGACAACAATAGGGCTCCGTTTGGACCCTCCAGGTACGGAACCCTAATAAACTAGCTTCTGCCAGCGGCTTCGCCCGCGTGAAATTAGTACTTCCGCCATTATAAGTTATAACCTTTTTAACCGACGAAAAAAAAGGAGGAGGTTCTCAATTCGACTGTATGTATATTTTTTATTTTTTTTTGTATGTTCAGCCCTCACTCCGTCATTTATGAACCGATCTTTATGATTATTTTTTTGTTATATAGGGTATACCTCAAGGGTGGTCCCATGTCAAGGAAATCAGGATCTGTTAATGGAATCCTGATAAAATTGAGAGAAAACCTCGAAAATTGTGGGCACGTTTAGCGTTTAATGTACGTATGTTCGGCCCTCACTCCGTTGTTTATGAACCGATTTTGATGATTCTTTTTTTTTTAGATAGGGTATACCTTAAGGGTGGTCTCATGTCAAGGACATCAGGATCTGATCATGGAATCCTGATAAAATTGAGAGAAAACCTCGATAATTGGGCACGAATATTGTTTCTGTATACTTTTATAACTTAATCAGGCATTTGCATTTAGGAATTATCACATCATGAAACTGAGCTGATGATGGAAACCATACCTTTCCTAAACAATAGAAGTTAGATACAAAAAAAATACACTAAAAATTTATAAATAACTTTAATTTCGGAAGTCGGTGTTTGTATTTTTACTTCTTCGTTATTTGACACCGACTTCCGTTACTTAGTTACTCCTTCCGTTACTTAGTAGACTTAGTTGTTATACCCCAGAACTAAAAACCCCAATATAATGGAACGTGGAATTTAAACATTTGGAGAACACCAAAACGTCATCGAGGTACACGTATTTTCCGTTTTTGTTCAGTTTCTCAAAAAGCGCTGAAGCAATTTCGATAAAATTTATATGGGACCACCTCGGGAGTATATTCTTTTAGATGAAAAAAGAATTTTGAAAATTGGTTCACAACTGACAGGGAAATCGGGTAACATACATACAAAAAAAAAAAAACATACAGACGAATGAGAACCTCCTCTTTTTGGAAGTCGGTTAAAAACTGGTTTTAGTGACAGATACCACTTAATATGCTTTTAAGAAAAGATGTCTTTAGAATATTGGAGGTAACCTCAACTGGCGGTGGAATAAAATTATTAATTACCTACATCTAGCCTTCTTCATCTCTACGTACTTAAAAAATTTAGATATTTAATAATCAGATTGTTGTTTGGCGCCGACTCAAAATTAGTTTATATAAAATTTGATATTTTATGTGGGTAAATAAGCTCAATACTCAAGACTTAAAAGGTTTATTTATTTTTTTGCTTTTTAGTTCGTTTTCGTCGGTTGAATTTTTGTTAAAAAGTTTTTGCTGTTGCAGACTATGATCTACTCGTATTTCTGTGCCAAATTACATTCGGATCCGATCAGCTATTCTCTCATGACTGTTTAGCAAACATCCATGCTATGGGGAAACAGCACTGATTCACAAATTATATTTATTTTACAAAAGAACTATATTTTATTTTTAATTTTAAAAGATAGAAAAAAATTATTGTATCAATTCAATTAATTTCAATCAAAATCAATTCAAGAATGTATTATTCAATTATAAGTGTATTTATATCTACACTAAAACCAAAATAAAACCTTACCTAACTACGTACATATATACAAAAACAAAATACGTTCAGGCGTCGAAGTACTCCTCCACATCGCTGTCATCTGGAAACGTGCCCAGAAGACTGGCAGCATTGCCCCGCTGGATGGCAATGCTTATTCTTTGAGCAAAGAATGAGCCAGCCCTCTGGTCACGGTAAAGTGTCGATCAGTCGGCGAGAAATATCCTTGAAAAGGAGACGCGCACTCGGACCCCATGACCCGAGCGTTTCGACGCCCAACGGCTCAAAACTGTAATTCCCAATAAGGTTACAGTATTTGCGCCGCTTGAGGGCCTCGGCAGCTGCAGCGGCTGCACCGGCACAGCCCGCCGTACTTGGAACATGAGATGGCGCAAGGGTGTCGACACAGGTTGCGTCCCACACCAAAGGCCTACCCACCTTCCACGGCACCAACGTCATGCCATCTGGTATCTTTCCATCGTCACGTACCAAGCCACTTGGTTCTAATACGGCAGGTACGTCGGCGGTGACAAGAGCTCGACGGATAATATCGTTGATGCTGGCGTGCCGTGCTATGCGGCCTGCACTCCTGCAGCAGTACAAACCATGGTGCCCGAGGCTGTCGACAGCTTCACCACAGTGGCACCGATGTGGAGCAACACAAGGTGCGCCTAAACGTAAACAGGTTGCGAGCCGAAACGAAGCGTCATCCATCATAGTGCCTATGGTGGATGAGGGGAGTGCCTGAAGCCACAAGCCCGACTCCCATTCCCCCACAGCCAGCAGACGCGCACGCTCGGCAGTACTCGATGTCGTAGTTATCAGGTTATTTCGTATAACACTGCAGAGCGGCACATCCCACCGTCTCTGGGAAGACAGGTTGTCGGGCAAATCCGTATTGGGACAAGTCATTTTCCAAGCGTTCAACGCATCGGTCAAAAACGGTACCTCAACATTAACCAGTGAGGAAGATAAAATGTTCCTGGTTAATGTATCAGTACTGTGGACCGAGGAGAGGAAAGCCGGTAAACTTATACTTGAAATTTTGCGGACGCCGAGGCCACCCAGACGGATGGGAAGTGTGGCTTGCTGCCATGCTCGGTCGTCCAAGGCCACATTGAGGATCGAAGATAGTGTGTTCCTAATGATTTGATCGACTTTTTCCAAAAGTTGAGGGTGTTTCCAAAGGTGGGAGGAGCGTAGGCTATATGTAAGTTTTGGTCCAAAACAACAGTAACGAATGAGCGTAAAAGCCGAATGCATGTTAATTTTAAAAAGTCTTTCCGAGACATCATTAAAATTTTGTATTTTCTGCTCAATGAAAGTTGGAAAGGATTCATCAAAAATTGGGGAGCCTAGGAGGTGAAGAGAATTTCTATCAGTGATTTTAATATTAGGTGCTATTGTGTTAAATTTATCTAAAGTAATCTGTCTGTCAGTGGGTTGGGGGAGGTAAATTTCGCATTTGGAAAGGTTAAGTTGTAGCCCAATGGCACTAAATTTGGTTTTCAAAAAAGTAAAATCTTTTAGGACTGTATCTACATCACCTCCTAAGGTTCCGTCATCCAAATACCAAACATTAAATTTAGATTTTAGCTGCCGAATGATTGGGTTTATTGCTAAACTAAAAATGACTGGCCCTAGAGGGTCGCCTTGTTGACAGCCAACAGCTGATTCCAAAAGGTCTTCCTTATACAGTAATTTTGAAGGGTGTCTATAACATTGGTAGAAAAAACTGTAAATTTTGGGTATTTCTTTTTGAACTTCTGTCAACAAGGTGTCCCTGTTTACGGAGTTGAAGGCATTCTTAATGTCAACCTTAAGAATGACCTCACCTTCATTGCTGTTTAGGTAGGTAGAAAGAGCGTGTACCGCAGCCTCGCAGCCCCCTCTGGAACCGAAACCCAGCTGTAGGGGCTGGAATTTGCTGGCCAGTGCTTCGCTGTAAAAGGCACAACAAATTTTGGCTGCGATACGTCTGTAGGTAGACCCTACGGCAATGGGACGAATGCCACCATCCTTCTTGTGCAGGGCACATAGGTTTGCCCCGTACAAGATATCAATGACGGCTTCGTTCACATTGCCGGAGAGCATGAGGTTGATGAGGGCCGCCAGCTCCTTCAGAAGGGACTCACCGGCCTCCCCGGCTCCTGCGCACATCAGGTCCTTGAGGTGTTGAGGTGTCAGGCCATCGAGGCCGCCGGCGGAGCCACTCCGGAAGGAGCACACGGCCGCACATACTTGTTGAGCTGTAATTTCGAGGGAGTTGGTTTCTGGGTCGGGGGGGTCGGGGAAGGTGAGATCATCTGCCGGGGCGGGGTGTTTGCTCTCCAGAGCCGAAAGTGTTTCTGGAGAGTACGGCGCAACCACATCACTGCTAAAGATGATCCTAGCTGCACCTCTTATATCACCCTCACCAAGTTTGGACTGAGGTGGAGGTGTAATGTTGATTTAGATTCGAAAGTCTGGGCCGAAATATTACAATTATCTTTAATTTGAGCTGTTAGTGTTTTTTTAATTGCCAAATTTTTTTGCACATGTAGAATCCTGAACGGGAAGGTGAGTAGTTGCTCCCAAGCACATTGTGAGTTCTCTCGGACTGCGAGGCGGAAAAAAAGAAAAGAAAAGAAAGAAAGAAAAAGAAAAGAAAAGAAAAAAAAGAACTTAATTCGAATAATAACCAATATTGAACAAACAGAGAGTTGCTTAGGAAGCATGGTTTACTTCCAAAAACACAAAATACTCACACTTCTCTGTTTATATACTCGTATCTTTGAGTTATGTAAATTTGTCAGAAAACACCCAGATATGTATACCACTTGCGAAGAAACACAAACTAGATACACTTTACGACACAACAAAAATAAATTAAATATACCTCAATCCCGACTGGATATGCACTCAACCAGCCCTTTAGTTATGCCCATCAACATTTATAATAAGTTGCCAGAAAATATTAGAGAAATAAGCAAAATAAATATACGATTTCTCGAATCAAAGTCATACTACACATTAAAAAGGAGTTCTTAGATGATAAATCGATATCAAAATAATTTCTTTATCTCTCTCTTTTACACCAAACATTTTGTAGAAAAATAGAAAATCCGATATAAACATAAATACTTAAAAAAACTTTTTTACAAAAAAAACAACCGACTTCCAAAAAAAAAGTACACTAAAAATTTAAAAATAACTTTAATTTCGGAAGTCGGTGTTTGTATTTTATTTCTTCGATATTTGACACCGACTTCCGAAATTAAAGTTATTTTTTAATTTTTAGTGTATTTTTTTTTGGAAGTCGGTTGTTTTTTTTGTAAAAAAGTTTTTATTTTTCGCTTTTTAGTTATTATACCCCAGAACTAAAAACCCCAATAACATGGAACGTGGAATTTAAACATTTGGATAACACAAAAACGTCATCAAGATCTGCGTATTTTTCGTTTTTATTCAGTTTCTCAAAAAGCGCTAAAGCAATTTCAATAAAATTTATATGGGACCACTTCGGGAGTATATTCTTTCGGAGAAAAAAAGAATTTTGAAAATCGGTCCAAAACTGACGGAGAAATGCGCGGACATACATAAAAAAAAAAACATACATACAGTCGAACATAGAACCTCCTCCTTTTTCGAAAGTCGGTTAAAAATAACAATAATTATTCAAAATAATATAAGAATAAGAAGAATAATTTAATAATAATATAAGAATTTCATAATAATTACTTAAAATTAATAGCAATTTAATATACCTATATAGGTATATTAAATTGCTATATACGCAAACCTGTATATGCATATATACATAATAATAAACACCCATTAAACCACAACTAATAATTTATATTGCTTGAATAACTACTTAGCCCTCTTCCTCTCTTCTACTTTGCTGTGCCCGACAGGGTCCATATTGATATTTTATTATGATATACCACCTATTTAACACATATGGAATGCAATAAAGTATTGAGTATTCATACAAACTTTTGCATTTATAAAATTAGTAGGAATTAAAATTTTTAGTTCTTCTCCCATTTAAAAGTCTTGTAGATTTTATTGACAAGTACAACTGACTTTCAGTTCTATTTCGTCGGCTGGTCTAGATAGAGACTTCATACTGTTTAAAAATACCAATTCCTGTTTTTTGATGTATACATAAAAGAAATAAATCGATACAAGGACAATAGCGAAATTGCTTAATCCGTCAGGCCCCGCGCGTCTCCAATCGGAGACGCGACTATAGGTTTTAAATTGTGTCTGCTATACCGGGGCCTGACGAGCCCGGGTATTGGATTATCTCAAATCAAACCAGAAATCGGTTAAGATGCAATGAGGACCCACCAACCACAAAACATCACCAAAATAACTAATTATGTAGATAGTATCAACACAACTTGTCGACACGGTTGGCGCAGTGGTTGAGCGTTCGACTGCTGCGCTGCGTGTCGCGGGTTCGATTCCCGCACGGAACAAATATTTGTATGACCTGCAGATAGTTGTTCCGGGTCTGGGTGTCTTGTGTATGTGAGTATACATGTTTGTGAACGCACCCACGATACAGGAGTACTTCCTAGTGTGGGGCAACGTTTTTTTTAAAAAAAAAAAAAACTTAAAAACCAAGTTATTGTCATAACATTGATGGTTTAACGTTGTATCGTTACTTTGTTAAATTATTAGCAGAATCGAAACCAATCCACAACAAAAACATTTAAATGTCAAGTCGAACCACAGACGTAATAATACTAGCTACTCCCAAGGGAATTCGGAAATTTTTGGTGACCATAGACCTACCTACCCCCTTTCTCTGTATTTCTTTATTATTATATTTTTATGTTGACGGGTTTACGTTTTTTTTTGTGGGGTGGGAAATCATCCAATAACATCTCCCGCTCTGGGTGGAACAGGAGGGCGTGTCAGACTCTTACTGACTAAAACCCATCTCTGTTCCTTCCCTGCCCTGAGTGCTCAGGGGCGCGGTAACTCTGTTTCGAATTTATCCTCAACCCCTTGAAAGGCATCGGCCATGACGGGCCGCAGCATTATTGCTGACAACTCTTTGAGGCGCGTGTGGAACACTACGCGCCGTCGACTCTCGGGCCTGGTGCTGATCGGACGGCGAGCTACCCATTACTCGCCGTCCGCAGACCCGGGACCCTCCCTCTCTCTGTATTTCTTTATTATTATATTTTTATGTTGACGGGTTTAGTTTTTATTTTATCTTCCATCACGTAACTCTATCCGTCACAATTTAAGATGACATACTCGTAATGATAATAATAAAATTTTTCTCTTGAACAAATTGAAAAATGAAATTACAAAATCTTAAAGGGAAATAACTATCGTCCTTAGAACAACAAATGTCCAAACTTCATCCCTACATTAACATTACCATAAAATTTACTTACCTACACCAAAAATATTTGTTTACGTTATTCTCAATTGACCAATAAACTTAAAAGATGACCGCCGTACGTGATGGCTACGCCGTAGCCGCGTAGTACCGTAGCGCCGTAGCAACTCGTAGCCGCGTAGCAGCTCGTAGCACGCGCTACACATTATTATAACACATTGTCCCCCGGGGAGGAAGGCTCTATCTTATCATTTTAATTAACACAATGTTTTTACTACTGTGTTTATTTTAAACGTGAAAATTGTTTTATTATGATGATATTTCTATGCTTAGAAATGGTATTTTTGTTAATTTAATTTTTTGTTTAGGGATTTCCAATGTTACCAGTTTAACTATTGTGGTTCCAGCTAAATGAAATTAATGTAATTTACTTGTTTTTCACGAAGTCTAAAGAGCGAATATTTTAGAGACTGCCAACCACAAAAAACAAAATTAGAAACGCTTTAAGATTACTGGCGATTAATTTTTAACCGACTTCGAAAAAGGAGGAGGTTATTGTTTATATTGTTTTTATTTAGGTAGTAAGTAGTTGCAAAGAAATACTTACGAGTATCTACGTTTTAGTAAACTATTTCATTCAATTACAAATAAATGAATGAAACAGCTCTAATTGCTTTTCACAAACCTTTTAATCAAACATAAAGAAATTAACTGATCATATTTAATCTATTCTGCGAACATATATACATACTAATAAATAAGTTTATTGTTAAAAAAAAAATTAAACAAGCTTTTATACCGGCTATCTCAAATTAAATGTGCTCGGTGGGGTTATGTTGTTTTATCACAGAAATGCCGTGGCCACCTTCCAGCTTCATCATCAGACCCTGGATATTGTCTAGGCGTAAAATGCTTCCCAAGACAAATTAATCGAGCCCAGACTCGATGGGTTTATCTTGTTTAGTGCAGAAGTGCCTATGGTCTCTATCATCAGACCAGCTTCATGGTATCATATTATTGTATTGTCACCGAAGATACATATAAACACCAAATTTGAGTCCAATCGGACATCGGGAAGTGGGTCTAATTTGTCTTTTGTGTTTGTCGAACAAACATAGTTAGTTAAATACATACATACACACATTGCAAGTTAAATAAAAGCTTTTAAAAAACCTTGTTAAATACTCAATCATGACTAACGTGAATTAAACAATCTCGTGCTACGCCGTAGCGCTACGAGCTACAAGGAGGCGGGGCTACAGAGATTGCGTAGCAGCGGGAGTCACAATACACCGCTCACTGGTAACCGGGGGACCCCAGGGGGTCCTATCTGGCTCCCGCGGGGGGCACATTCACTGAGAAAGGATAATGACCTGGTAAATGGTGACTTAGCTGTGATAAATTGGATCCGTTGTTCGGAAATATGATTTTTGTGATGTTGGGAGATTAATGGGATTGTCTTTTTAGTGTGTGTAGTGTGTGTGTGTGTTAGAAGTTGATCTTGTATGTAATCCAGTGTTCTGAATACGTACAATAAAACGAAAGATATTCTATTAGATATAGATTAAATATTTCGGAAATAAAAGCTTTTTTTTTGTTTATTGGTACAGTGTTTAGGTACCTCCTGTTAATACATCTGTATATATAAAATTCAAAGGCCTGACTGACTGATATATATCAACGCACAGCCTAAACCGCTGGTCCTAGAGACATGACATTTGGAGGGTGTGTTCGCTTCTTTGTGATGATTAGGTATCCACTAAGACAGGGTTTTTTGAAATTCAATCCTTAAGGCTCAGTTATACGACTTCTAATGATTTTTAATTGAACATCACTTCTGAACGACTATTTCTTTTTTTTAAAATATGTTACTCTAGACAATTTCTTTCGTAATTTAATATGTGAATGTTTGAAGTCATATTTTTATAACATAGTGTAATTAATTTGTAAAGTTATGTCTAACGCGGAGAAACACGCAAAAACAATAAAGCGTATTTTTATTTAATCTTTACCATTTTAAAGATCATTTAATTATTTTTATTTTAGTGTACAGACACCAGCAAAAGTCGATAAGAATTCTCACAACGTATTAGTTTGACTTACGGCCTTCTATTTTCAAGTTTTCGCCAACAAATGATTGAAATTGACATTTTCATCAACTTAGCATAAGTCAAGATGGCCCAGTGGTATAGAGCACACAGATTGAAGCGCAAATCAGTGTGCCGCAAGTTCAAATCCCACGCAAATGTTGACTTTTTGTAACTTCTTACCCGATTGGAAGTTATGGATTAGCATTACATGTATTAAATTATTCTTTAACTTGTTCACACATTTCTTAGAGTTAGAAAGGTAGATCACAAAAAAACTAAATAAAGAATTAGATTTCTGCAAGGTAGGCGCACTGTTCTAACATAATAGTTCAATTTATTTTTCTCATCTAATTGACGATTATCTTGTGAGAACTAAAGTTCTTTTAACAGAAATTGAGGTTTAGTTTCAATCTTCTTTTCGTCAAGAAAATGAACAATTAAGCTATGACCTCAATACATCATTCATTTGACGTTACATAAAAATAAAATGTTTACCAAGTCTAAATCATATATCACTTTTCAATAAATAACTGGATAAAAACAATTATATTTTATTTTATTAAAATTTTAATATCCTTTCATTGTTACGTTATTCATATTATGAATGGTCTAAGTGGGTATACTTCCAACAAACAATCTTACACGTAACATAGATAACGGTTACAAGATAACTTTTTTGTCTACGTAACAATTCGACGTCACAATTCTCACAAATGTTTAATTTGTAAATATAAAGAATAAACATTTTTATTAAACACGTCTTTTTATTTCCACCTTACAACATCGAAAAGATGTAACAACTAAATAATTGTGATTCTTCTTGTGGTTAATAGATCATATTCGTAATTTGCAACTATTTAGTGCAAAAAATGCAATAGTATTTTTCATAGAAATATAAAAAACAACTATATTAATATAGATTGGGCATTTTCAAAGTAAGAAATAACTGCAACGGACCGACCATGATTTGAACTCGGGCTACGTTATTTTCGAATCCAACACTTAGTTCATACGGCTACCAGCACATGACATATTTGCACGAATTTTATCAATGCAATGGTAAGAACAAGTCGCCTCTGTGACTGTGTGATGCGTATTCAATGGCACAGAAAAATAATAATGATGTTTTTAAGCTCAGTGCGACGACAGTTCCTTAGTGTGTGTTATCTGTGGAATGTGGATACTCATACACGCGCACACATACGCACGGAAGTATCGTGCTCGCTCGATTCGTAGCAATGTAATATTTAGCGTTCTTATGGACTTTTGCGGCCTCACTGTACATATTTTAGTATAACATCTGCTGTTTTATGTATAATAAATTAATCATGCGTCTAATTTCGGACAGCGCTCCTTGATGGGCGAGTCCTATTACTGGGTGGACGTACGACGCGTTACGTGAGCTCAGCACAGAACACGCAAGCTAACCACTAAAGGTCGTTGCCAGTTAATAGCCCCTTAAGAGGGCTAAAAAAGGGTTGAAACTTTATAACGGGGGAAGTACTAATTCAACGCGGGCGAAGCCACGGGCAGACACTAGGTGGTTCTATAAAACGAGTTATGTTCATTATAAAGTCGTAACATTTGCAAATTATGTTACAACTAAAGTGGTACAATACGAACTAAAACTAACAATTTCAACACGAAACAGAACTCCGTTCATATCGTGTCTAATAAACATTAGAATTAACTTGACGTCATCAGCGACTATTCACTTCCTGTTCTGAAAGCGCACCGCTCCATAAACTGCGGAATTTAAATATGACATCAACGTACGATGGGTTCACGTTAACTATGAGGAGCTTATGGACGGAAGACATGCAACACGTTTGAAGACAATCAACGACGACCTAGAATTGTTGAAGGAGGAATATGTTTGTAAGGAACATTAACTACGGTGACTCCAAGCAACCACAAGTAGTAGTTGGCCCAGGCAACTGAAGGAACACCGGGTAGGTTTTAGTCCTCCCGCTCCACCCAGAGCGGGAGAAGTTATTTGATTATATACCACATAAAAAAAAGCAACCACAAGTATGCAAATGCGATGTACAAGCGTGGGGTCCTGGCCCTGGGTGGTTCGATTGGACGGGTAAAATTTGGTATTGGTATTTCGATTGTGATTTTCAGCCAAGAGTATGGAAGTTAGTGGTGTGACACCCGCGTGCCTCGGAACGCAAGTGTCGCCGTTGGTCCTTCGCTCCGTCCCCGGTCGTGTCAGATTGTCTTCTCATCGAACTATGTGAGTAAATGAACAGAGAGTGCACCTGTGTTTGCGCAGACGCTTGTCCGTAACCGAGATTTGGACGAGAGGGTTATTATGATGACAAGGTTAGTGTACCTTTGATTTTCTCCTTCAGCTGCTGCCTTTACGTATTGTGTTATCTACATTCATATAGGTATGATTGAATAGGTAAATCATAAGCATGGAGTCACAATAACAAATATCCTACTATCCTAGTCCTAGTAACATTATAAACGCGAATGTTTAGATGGATGAATGGATGGATGGATCTGGATGAAATTTGGCACAGAGATAGATTATAGTCTGGAATAGCACATAGGATAGTTTTTTTTATTACAGGAGCGTGTTCCCTTGGGATATTTTCGGTTTGCAAGTTAGTGCATACATAATATTGCTTTGCATGTGTACTGAAATACACTGTACCAATAATAATTGTACTACAATCCATACATTTGTTTTCAATCGTTACGGTTAGCAGAAAACCCGAACGTCTATCAAACAGTCTTACCCAGTCTTACCAAGGATATCGTGTAACCCAGTCCCTGGGTTGTGTACTCGTAAGTCAGATAGCGGTCATTTCATGTAAAAAAAACTAGTTTCAGCTGCTTTCTGTTTGTGATATGGCTACAGGCCAATCTCACTAGCCACGATCATGGCGAAAGTGTTCGACGGTTTGCTTAACACACAGTTAGACACACACACACACACACACAGCACACACACACAGTTACACACACACACACACACACACACACACACACACAGCACACACACACAGTTACACACACACACACACACACACACACAGTAGCACACAGTTAGCCTGCATAGTAACCAGTTTGGTTTTAGACCTCAACTGTCCACTGAAAGTGCTATACTGTGTCTTAAGCATACCGTCAGGTACTACACGGATCGTAGAACACCCGTGTACGCGTGTTTTCTTGACCTTTCCAGGGCCTTTGACCTGGTGGCGTATGATATTCTGTGGGAAAAGCTGAATGGCATTGCCATGCCACGTGAGTTGGTCAGTATTTTTAAATATTGGTATATGCACCAGGTCAATAGTGTCAGATGGGCAGGGGCAATGTTGGAGCCGTATCGGCTTGTGTGCGGGGTGAGGCAGGGCGGTTTGACCTCGCCGACTCTGTTCAACCTGTACATGGACGCACTAATTGTCGCACTCAGCAGTCAGCATGTTGGCTGCTATGTTGATGGCGTTTGTGTCAACAATCTTAGCTATGCTGACGACATGGTGTTGCTGAGCGCGTCGGTATGTGCGTTAAGGAAGCTGCTGCAGGTCTGTGAGGAGTATGCTTGTAGACACGGGCTTAGGTATAATGTGGCTAAAAGTCAAGGTCTGGTATTTGAGGCCAGGGGTGTAAAATGTCCAGAAAGTGTGCCACCTGTCTTTCTTAACGGTTTGCCGCTAGACAGAGTGGAGCAATTTAAGTTCTTAGGGCACATTGTCACTACTGACCTCAGAGATCATGCTGACATTGAACGGGAGCGGAGGGCCCTGTCAGTGAGGGCGAATATGCTGGCCCGTAGGTTTGCACGTTGCTCTGATCAAGTAAAGATCACTCTTTTTAAAGCATATTGCACCTCGGTGTACACGTGTAGCCTGTGGGCTAGTTATGCGCAATCTAGGTACGGCGCCCTCCGCGTCCAGTACAACAACGCGTTCAGAGCGGTGTTGGGGCTGCCCCGATTCTGCAGCGCCTCGGGCATGTTTGCAGAAGCGCGCACCGACTGTTTCCACGCCACCATACGCAAGCGGTGCGCGTCCTTGGTGCGCAGGGTGCGAGCCAGCTCCAATGATGTCCTGGCGATGATCACTGATCGACTCGACTGTCCGTACATTCGACGCTGTTGTGACAGGCATGTTAAATTATTGGGTTAGACGCACGGCTTGACATTACATTATTTATTTATTTTTTGACATTCACATACCGCGTTTTAATTTAATTTAATTTTGTTTTTCTAATGACTTTTAATAACTTAATGATACAAATAAGCCGTAATTTTAATTGTAGATATTTATTAAAGCTGTTTTTTCTTGGTTGTGTTCTTTGTTGTATTGTGCTATGATCTCTATGGGCTATGCCTGAAATAAATTAATTTTAATTTTTTTTTAATTTTTTGAGCACCGAATCTCAAGCACAATTGCCCCCAACACCGCATAAAGTCACACATCAATATTGCAGGGTGACACATTTGGACACTCGCTCGCAAATGACTGCAATTCATTATTATGTAATCTGTCATGTGCACTAGCAAGATATCTCTGTCTGTTTACACTGTTAATAAGCTGTTTCCCTTTGGGCCAGGCACTTTTGAATTGTCAATAAGTCGGTCAGTCAGAAAGATGTAGCTAATTGCACATTCCAAAGCGTAGATCTCTATGGAGAAGAACGTGCAAGAAACTCCATGGATACTCCTATTATTTCTACATGCCACGGAAATATTCCTACCCTCTAATGTGAGCTTTCTCTGCCACTCAAAAGTATTCTGGGACAAAACTCAACTTTGTACATGAATTATTAAATCACTGTTTACTATGTTATGGTGTCGGTGTGTAACAAAAATAAAACACTATTCCTTCCTCCTAGTTTATAAACGTGACTAGATTTTCTAGGCACCACGAGTAAGCTTAGAAAGTATAATAATCAATCACTTTCTCAAAATATTTGTTCCAGATAACACATCGACTATCACTCACCGTGTTCACTATCCCTGAATCAACTAGCCTCGAGGGAATACACGAAACCAAGTAATCAATGACAGGGGCTCTAAACCTAAGCTCCGTTTCAAAATCAGCACTACGATTGGACAGAGCAAGTGAGCGAGTGAGTGTGCAAAGTCGTACTCTGTGTGCCAAGCGCACAGGCCACCGAGTAAACTAATTAGTCCTGCCTTCCGTGTCGTATTATGGAATCTCTTTGTTACTTCCCTTTGTTCATTAGAAAGGGTGGGCCGCTGTGTTTGCACGCGTGTGTACGTGATACAATTCAATGGATGGACGTGAATGGGATTGTATGATTAATTGTGTCGCGAGTTGGATTCATGGTCAGGACTGAGCTTGTTTTTATTTATGTTATCGTTGTTATTAGATTTGAGGGAATTTTAGGTGTGCCCAAAAACATACCTAGGTGTAGGTACATTGTATTGATAGACAACATCATCATTCTCCTGCCCTTAACCCAATTTATTTGGGGTCGGCGCAACATGTCTTTTTCTTCCATACTCCTCTATTAGTCGTCATCTCTGTAGTCACCCCCTTTTTACCCATATCCTCTTTCACACAGTCCAACCATCGTTTCTTTGGCCTTGCCCTATTCTTATAGCTATCCACATCCATACACAAGACTTTCCTCACGACATTGTCTTCATTCCTCCGCATCACATGCCCATACCACGACAACCGATTTCCACACAACTTTTCAGTCAGCGGTGCCACTTTCAGACTTCCTCTTATATACTCATTCCTAATTCTATCCATGCGCGTAACACCACACATCGCTCTTAGACAACAAATAGCTAATAATTCATTTGCGCTAATATGACACGCCTTGACATACGCGGCCACTTAGTAATTATGTAAATACAATTATGATAACAAACATTTTTCGTAATTAAAACAACGGGCGTTGTGTGTCAATGCTTCCTGTAAAAAGTCTCTCTAGGTATTTTCAGACAAGACAAGATATTTATTTGTAGAAACATAAGAATATACATAAAAGGAATGCAGGTTGTTCATAAACAAAAAAGATCCATCATGTTCGGCCTTTGTGTTATACGAAATTATAGAAAGGTCATTCACAAAGTTAAAATTAATATAAAAATTGTCACACAAACTATAATAAATTTGAATTAAATAGTCCTAGAATCTAATTATAAATGATGAAGTTATAAATTATCACAATTGTAAAATGTCACAAAATATTTGTTAAATTAATAATAATACACTTTGTCGCTTTGTCTAGAAGGACCTTTTTTCTTGAGAGGAAACTTTCAAAAGGTGCGGACTTACGGGGAAAAAACACCAGGGAGTGTAGGATTTTTACCTTACTAAAACCACCCTGATGGATGATTATCACCTTCAGCACATGGAATAGGGCCCCGAGGCTGGAAGGCCCTGCTATGTTTTTAGGTTTACCAAGCATTAAGAAAGACTTGGGGCTTACTAAATATTCACTGTGATTGTGCAGAATTTTGATATAGTAACGTCCTGTTCATATGTGTGCCTGATTTTTCTGCTCACATAGTTTTTAGGTAATACTAACAAGCTCAGGCCTTCGATGTCTGAACAAAAAGATGTCCGGATATTATTCCTCAATAGTATTTCGTTATCTACAGTGATATAAATTTAGTCTCACAGTATGAATGGGCGGCGAAACGCTGCGGTTAAATAATGGAGGCACTCTCTAGAATGTGTAGCGATATGGGTCAAAGTGACCCGTGCGCACCGGGCGTGGCTGCAGTGCTAGCGAAGTTAAGAATGGAGAAAAACATTAGAGTTCCGTCCAAATAATATATTTTTCAGGTTATTTTAAACGACCTTCTCCTTATAGTTTTCCCGTAATCTATATGTACGGGCAGTAACTCCGTACAGTGAGATGTGGTATGTACGAGTAGGTGGACGAATCAGACGGATCACACGGGATGTGTACAGGAAGTAAAATCACTGTTTTGTGTCCGTAAATGATTGACAATTTATTAGTAAAAACATGAAATTATATAATACAAAAAGTAGGTTATTTGTGGTGGGTGCGACAGCTTAGTCAGTGAGTGTACGCAAGTGATCGGCGAGTAAGCAAATGCTTGTTCAGGTAAAAACTAAAACAATACATATCATGTGGCGATGCTCGTACACTATAAGTAAAGAAATACTTTCAGAATTTTTTTCAAAATTTTAGACCCCGTGGTTTCAAAGATAAGGACCGCAGTCATTTTTCATCTATTTTCTAAAATAAATTTAAAATTATATGTCTCAAAATAATCAAAAAAATACATTCAAGACCCTCACATATGTCTTTTCATTTGATATATCGCAAGGCACAGTTTGAATTTTTTTTTTTAATTTGCCGATTTTCACCCCAAGAGTGTCCCCATACCGCCGTGTCCTCGTGGATGCGATAGGTGGCGGCAACCTCTCGCGCCCGGCCCTGTATCAGGCCATAGAACGGAGCGAGAGGGAATGGGAGGCAGTCTCCGCCTTCTGCGAAGCAGTAATGCTCGTGAAGGCGGAGGCGGGACGCGTGAGGGAAGCTCAACGGAGTGGCCCTCGCGGCCCCGGCCGTTACCACCGCAGGAGAGGTACTGGGCGTACCAGGCGTAGGACGTCGCGAGACGATTTCCGGCCACCGTAGACCCGGGCCTGCGGACGGCGAGCAGTAGCTCGCCGTCCGAACAGCACCAGGCCCGTGAGTCGACGGCGCGTAGTGTTCCACGCGCGCCTCAAAGAGATGTAGTCAGCCACCACTGACGGGGCCCATCGTGGCCTGCATGCCTAGGGGTAGCGGTTAAAATCTGAAAATGAGTTACCGCACCCCTGGGCACTCAGGCAGGGAAGGAACAGGGGTGGGTTTTAGTCAGTAAGAGTCTGACACGCCCTCCCGCTCCACCCAGAGCGGGAGAAGTCATTGTATGATTTCCCACCCCACAAAAAAAAAGAGTGTCCCCATATTCCAAATTAATTTATATAAGGTACACGTTCGTGTTTGGGTCACAGATTTTCATGTGTGTACCTTCAACTCTATCGGTCCAGCAGATTCGGAGCAAATTGGCTGTGACAGACGGACAAACAGACAGAGACGCGAGTGATCCTACAAGGCTTTCGTTATTTCATTCGGGCTTTCGGATCCCTAAAAACAACATTGGTCATTTAGCCTGAACAAACAACCCAAAACTATAGGACGCATTCTGCTTCATTACTGTACGATAATAGTAAACCACAAGAAATTTCAAAGATTTTTAAGTATTTGCGTCACGTTCTGTTAATTACCTACGTGAACCAAGAAAACTTTCGATCAGTTCTTTTTTTATTTTTATTGTTGATAGGCACGCGTTTGACCAGTATCTCATCTGATGATAAGCGATGATGTGGTCGAAGATGGAGCACGCTTGCCTAGAAGTAACCTATTCACTCTTGACTTAAAGACTTCCAGGTTGTAGCTATCAGGAAACACAGACTCCGGTAGGGAATTCCACTCCTTAGCTGTACGCACAATGAATGTTTTCTCAAAACGCTTTTTGCGTATGAATGGGATGTCTACCATGAACCGGTGGCACTTCGCCGTACGTCTTGTGGTCCGTTGATGAAACGGGCTTGGCGGAATCAAATCAGTTACAACTTTTGCATGTTTGTATGTTGAAGCCGACTTGAAGTGACGACAGGCTCCCGGAGGAACATCGTATGTAGCCTCCCATAAGGAACTAGGCTCCGCTGGATGAGAATATGCAGCTTAGTTCTGGACGTTGAGGGTTAGGGGCCCATTAGTGGCGTCTTACAACTTAGAATGATGAGAAAGACACTTAAGTCTTTAGCCACATTACACCAGTCACCCGCTTCAACTAGCCCCACGCTCCCCAGCCCCGGCTAACGACCAGTATAATGATGAAACACGCGCCGGCTAATGCTCCGCGAATGGCGCACTACAGTTATTGCACTTGTTGTTACAGACACACCCTGTATGTGTATAGGTGTGTACACACCTGATTCATGACGCAGGATATTACTTTGAAACAGCAGTTAATCTAGTGTCCAACGTGCCAGGTGGAGTTTCTACCAATGTCAGCCGTCTCGATACGATTATATTTGCTAAGGAAGAGAAACGATGAGCAGTTTTGCTTGTGTAGTGAAATGCTCATTACCTTTTACCATAACAATGTCGTAAATATAATTACAATCCATTTACATAAGTTTGTTAAAATAAGAACTTTATGATATTCTCTTTTTCCAACAAGCCTCAAAATACATTATCAAATAAATAAACTACCTTTCTGGATCAGGAGATTCAAAAAGGTCGACAAGCCCTAATAAGGATATTAGGGCTAGTCGGTACCACATTATGGCCAGTGTAAAGACACTTGGAATTAATATGTCGACTGCAGTGAGCTATTGATCGTTTCGTTACCACCAGCTGTTGTTTCTCACAGGATTACACCTGTTGTTATTGGCCAGCAATTGGCACTAGTGCCACAGGGGGTCCCCACACATAGTAAGTACAGTTTAATGTCTTATCGATCGAGTCGCAGGGAAAGGACGGTGTATCGTTAAGAATCCATTAATTGTTAACTGTTTCCTAAACTTTAATGAGCGTCTGTTATTTTTTGCCTGTAATAACTTTTTGAAATATCAGGCACAATGTCTTTTTAATCATGATTCTAAATGGATTTTTTTTTTTTTTTTTTTTTTTATGTTTGATAGGCTCGAGTTTGACCACTATCTCACCTGATGGTAAGCGATGATGTGGTCGAAGATGGAGCACGCTTGCCTAGAAGTAACCTATTCACTCTTGACTTAAAGACTCCCAGGTTGTATCTTACAGGAAACACAGACTCCGGTAGAGAATTCCACTCTCTAGCTGAAATCATTGCAAAACTACGCAAATACATATACAGCTATTTCAGCAAAGATAAAACAATCAAACTACCTCAATCTAGTCAATCTGCCTTGCCTTTTCCCAACTATCGGTTGACGGACAGAATCGCCACTCTAGGTAAACCAATTACCTAGCATGCTCTCTGTGAGAGGGTCAATCAATCTGCCCGCGCCTTTTCCCAACTATCTTGGGGTCGGCTTCTAGTCTACGGGATGCAGCTGAATACCAGTATTTTACATGGAGCGACTGCCTATCTGACCTCCACAACCCAGTTATTGGGTAATACGATACCCCTTGGTATGGTTGTCAGACTTTCGGGCTTCTGACGACCTAACGACTGTCAAAGATCCACGATTGACAGCCGGGATCAACGGCTTAACGTGCTTTCCGAGGCACGGAGAAGTCTCGGTATGTAAAGATGGTCAACCATCCATGGACCAACCCCAGCAAGCGTAGCTTAACCTGATGTATCGACCCGTGTGGCTGTCATTACTTAAGCCACGAGCTCGTCTAAAGATACAACAATAGGTAGGTAAAAGCTGGACCGCATCCGCATACGGTTCTTCATAAATTCATGAGGGTCAATACCTGGCGAGTGTGACGAAATGCACAATCACTTCACCGCCCCGGCCAAAGGTAGTACAGAATACCGAGTGGTTTTAGTCAGTAAGAGTCTTACAGACCCCTGCGCTGCCCCGGGGCAGCGGACATACACATACACAAAGGTAATAATAGCTGAACCTCGGTTTCTGAAATAAGAATTCGAAGTTGACAATTAGTCAAACTCTACTTTGGAGCGAGAACTTATTGAACTTTAGTATTCAAGTTAGTTTGATAAGTAATCAACTCCAAATTCTCAGTTTGAAAATTGAGTGTTAGTGAATAAGGTCGGGAAGTCATGAATTGACAAGTTAACAAAATCATTATGAACTTAACAAAATACCTACATCATCATCATGATCAGCGTTTTAATGTCCCCACTGCTGGGGCACAGGCTTCCTCTCTATGAGAGGATGTGGGCCGTAATCCACCTCGCGGGCCCAATGCAGGTTGGTGGTTGTCACATGTCTTCGAATTTTTGGTTCTAGGACATGCCGGTTTCCTCAAGATGTTTTCCTTCACCGTTTTGAGAGCAGTGGTGACGAAATAATTTACACAAAGTAAAGCGACAATTTGTAAGTGGCGGCCGTTACCATTGGGCCACTGGGCCAAAAATACCAACACGAGTTTACAAAAAGCCACTCCAATATTTAACTAAAAAAGTAAAAGCCGCCTTTTCCTTAGTTAAAAAAATAATAACTCACAGTTACAAAGCAATTTACTTACAAATAACCGCGTGTAACTGTATATTCGGTACAAAGACAGGTAATTGGTTTAGTAATTAAATTAACTAATTACTCCGTGACGCGGTACTTCTGCCCTTTCACAAGCTTTCAATGTAATTAGTATCTTAGTATTGTTGCTACAAAGTGTTTAATCATCTATTCACAATTTATTTCTTATTGAATCCAGAAGGCTGCGGGCTTAGAGAGATGTAAATTACTGAATTTATGCTAAAATTTTGCTTTTCGTTTCACACCGTTTTGCGCAGGGTTCTTTTATTAAATTTTCTGCCTTTTCAGCCGTTTCATGCCGGCCATCTTTTTTTCAATCTAAATGTTTAGTTAGCTGTGTTTTATCTTCATCTCCACTGATTGTCCTATCGTTGTCAATCGATCAATGAATCTTACTTCAGAACAGTGCTTCGAAAATTAGAATCATCATCTTCTTGTCCTTATTTCAATATATTTAGAGTTGGCACAGCTTATCTTCTTCCATACATCTCTATTTGTCATCATGTTAAGACTCGTTTCCGTCCTGGCAGGATCCCAGGAGTGTTCAAAATAGTCACCGCGGCCCTGGTACAGGCTACTGAAGGAACAAGGAAGGGTTTTAGTCAGTAAGAGTCTAACACGCCCTACCGCTCCACCCAGAGCGGGAGATGTTATTTGATGAAATAACAACCTAAAAAAAAACTGGCCAAGTGCGTGTTGGATTTCGCACATTAAGGGTTCCGTACCATATATTGGTGCTTATTAGTAAATTATACGTAATAATAAACATTATCACCAAATTTCAAGTTCATAAGGTCATCAATGGGAAGTTAAAAAATTATTAGTAAAAAAAATTGTGACAGGTGACGGACGGACAGACAGACGCGGACTCGTGACTGACAACAATAGGGCTCCGTTTGGACCCTTCGGGTACGGAACCCTATAAAGCAAAAAATATAATACTGAATATCCTCACCACAGCCAACGTCAAAAAACCTTATTTACCTATAACACAAGATTTCAATGGCTTTCTTCCCTCACAGCTCCACTTACCCCGTCAGCCACGATACGTCGGGAGTGACGTCATGGTTCAACGCCTCTCACACGACTACGTGAGTAGCGTCTAATTGAAGGCTGACGCGTTCAGTCAGTAATTAGCGACAGTTTGCCCTCCTCCCTCATTGTTTATTCATTAACTGTTGAGAATGAGTTCGTCAGGAATACGGTCTGGCTTAGTTCGTTTGTAGCAGGAATAAACCGTCGGTACCTATTGATTTGTCCGAGATATGTTAATTTATTTTTTAACCGACTTCAAAAAGAAGGAGGTTATTAACCGACTTCTCAATTCGGATGTTTGTATTTTTTTTTATGTATGTTACGGTAAAAGGAAAAGAGGAAGACCACTAGAAATATGGTCAGATGAAATCGAGAAAATTGCTGGGGGTAACTGGAAGACATTGGCTCAGGAAAGAGAAAAGTGGAAAAAATTGGAGGAGGCCTATACTCGTCTAATAATTGAAAATATAAAAATGATGAAAAATGTATACTAATGAACAAATTCACAATTAATTATAACTCCAATTTATTTTATTTATTATTTTAATGTATAATTGAACAATTATTATTGAATGTATTATGAATGTATTTTTAAATTATTATGGAATTAAATGGCTAAATTTATGTTCGGGCATAACTCCGTCATATATTGACAGATTTGCAAAATTATTTTTTTGTTCGAAAGAAATGGTTCCATTTAAATTTCATATAGATCTGATGATTGGTTTCGGAGACAGACAACGGAACTCTTCAAAAATTGACAGCAAATCAACCGCGATTGCTGCTATCGCATAAATATGCATTGTTAACACAATCTAATGGGGAATCACAACTAAAAAGTGATAAATAAAAACTTTTTTACAAAAAAATAGAACCGACTTCTAAGAAAAGTGACCATAAATAACTACTTTACTGTACTTACTAGATATTAACCTATAAATATAATAAAAAATACACTAAAAATTGAAAAATAACTTTAATTTCGAAACTCGGTGTTTGTATTTTTTTCTTCTTTTTTTGACACCGACTTCCGAAATTAAAGTTATTGTTAAATTTTTACTGTATTTTCTTTTTTGGAAGTCGGTTGTTTTTTTTTGTGTAAAAAAGTTTTTTCTTTTTCACTTTTTAGTTGTTATACCCCAGAACTAAAACCCCAATAAAATGGAACGTGGAATTTAAACATACTCGTAATTGGAGAAAACCAAAACGTCATCAAAGTATACATATTTTTCATTTTTGTTCAGTTTTTCAAGTCAAAAGAATTTTGAAAGTCAGTCTACAACTGGCAGAGAAATCGGTGGACCAACATAAAAAAAAAATACATGCAGCCGAACATAGAGCCTCCTCCTTTTTCGAAGTCGGTTAAAAATGAATCCCTATTTCCTTGGTCACGGCATCACGTGTGAACGGTTGGACTGATTTCGCTAATCCTGTTTTTGTTAAGATTCGGAAAGAAAAAAATAAGAAATTAGCGCGGAAAATTAGAAATTTCAGAAAACTTGAATACTATTTAAACTTCGCGCGTTTGACGGTTCGCGCGTCAGGACAACACGTCCGTCGGGATTTTTTTTAGCTTGTTATTAGATAAAACAACAGCAGTGTTGGGTTTATTCTTTTCTATAAGTTAGAGGAGTTCGGATAAACATGCCTTTAACATTTTGAACGTAGCCAGTGACTTCTCTTTAGTAACATGTTTACTATGATTCTTTACTAGCAACAACATAAAGCGAAAGGATTCTAAAATTGTTTCCAATTTTACTGTTGACACGTCCATAAAATAAAAGTGCTAATATACGAATTCGGAAAGCAGTCATATAAATTAGCATAACAATGTTACCTGAACAAAATGGCCGCCACATTTCATCCTAATAGCTTCCACAATAGTCGTATAAAACGGCAGCTCGTTTTCCTTTACTTTTCTCCGTTCATTATTCAAAGTTGATGAATTTTAAAAAGTCGACAAAGCAAAGGTAATAAAGGGGAGGTATGTAGCAGAGTGCTTACTTTGCGGTAAAGCGTTTCAAGGGAAACGTAAAGGCTTGTAGAAAGAATAAAAGAAAATATAACTATAGAAGAATGTATATTAAAACGACAATCGAAGAGTGACTACCTAACGTCATACAGAAAAAAAACATGTAAAATGTTATGTCACTTCAGCTGAAGAACTCCAAAGAGGCTTTAACACTTTCCCTCAGCTGATAGTCGACCGTTTGGTTTATCCATCAGACCCATTTTCTGAGCTAGTTCCTGCAATCTGGGTCTGGGCATGGCCTTAGTTAGGAGGTCTGCTAGCTGGGTAGCAGAGCTAGTCCTCTCGACCACGATGTCGTTTTGAAGCACAAGCTCCCTCACGAAGAAGTGCCTCACACGAATGTGTTTGGTCCTACGGTGAAATTCTGGATTATGTGCCAATTTCACCGCGGCTTCGTTGTCCACGAACAAAACTGGAATTTCTTTCTGGCCATTCAAGTCTTTGAACAGTCTCTTTAGCCAAATTATTTCTCTCGCAGCTTCGCTTGCTGCCACAAGCTCAGCTTCTGTAGTGCTAATGGCAACTGAAGCTTGTCGTTGGCTCATCCAGGAGATTGCTCCTCTTGAAAATAAACACAATACTCCAGTCGTAGATCGACCTGTTTTCAAGCATCCAGCATGATCAGCATCACTGTAAGCCTTTATTTGGTTAGGAGAATTTGCATCATGAACATACATTATTCCTCTCGATAATGTGCCTTTCAAATATCTCATTATGTGCTTAACCATATGCCAGTTGCTAGAAGTTGGCTTTTCTAAGTTCCTCGAAGCCAATCCTACAGCATAAGCCAGATCAGGGCGAGTGCCCACCATCAAGTAAGCGAGCGAGCCTACTGCTTCTCTATAGGGAAATGATTGTGACTCTTTGTCAGCTTTCCCTTTCTCAATAATTCCTTCTTTCTGCAAAGGAGTTGATACTGGATTACAGTCTTTCATATTGAATCTCTCCAAGACCTTGTTTGCATAAGCTTCCTGCTTAATGAAAATCGAGCCGTCCTTCATTTGTTCTATCTCTAACCCAAGATAGTATGAAACTGGTTTGCTAGTAATCATCAAAATTTTTTTTAGGTCATTGATGAAACTCTTTGCAAGGTTTTCATCACTCGCTGCAACTAAGCCATCATCAACGTAGAGTGCTATTAAGATTTTCTTATCTCCTAAGATTTTGGTATATAAGCATGGATCAGCGTTGCTTGTCTTGAAGCCTAAAGATTCAAGTGTTTCTGCAAAGCAGTAGTTCCAGCACCGTGGTGCCTGCTTCAAACCATAGAGGCTTTTCTTTAGACGACATACTCTAGATGTTCCATCTTCAAAGCCTTCTGGCTGCATCATATAAATCTCTTCCGTTAAATTTCCATTGAGGAAAGCTGTTGCAACATCAAACTGAATAAGATGAAGTCTCTCTCTTGCTGCAACGCTGAGCAAAGATCTTATAGTAGCTAACCTCGCTACTGGGCTAAATGTTTCGTTATAGTCAAAACCCTTCTTCTGCTTAAACCCTTTTACAACAAGACGTGCTTTAAACTTTTCTATTGTGCCGTCAGGGTTGGTTTTCACTTTATAAATCCATTTACATGGCAGAGCTTTTCGATTGCTCGGTAGATTCTGCAAGTCCCAAACTTGTAATCTTTGCAAAGAATCGATTTCACTCTTCATCGCTTCTAGCCATCTATCTTTACTTGTTCTACTCGATATTGCTTCCTTATACGTCGAGGGTTCTTTTTCAGTATCGACTAGGAATAAACTATAGTCATCCAATTTACGTGGAGGTCGTAGAGTGCTTCTGTCCCTGAGATTATATCTTGGAACGTCCGAAACGTCTCCCTCTGAATTCTCTTCTATCTCAACATAGGTAGGAACGGCATCTTCGAAATGTTCTTCATTTTCACTATCTGAAAATGCGGTTTCGTCTTCGATAAACTCTATTTCTCTTTCTCCCTCTAATTGGACTGACTGTCTTTGATCTCCTGATTCATTTGCCTCTATTGATGTCTCAATAGGCCTTCTTAAATGTCTATCTTCTTCTATTCCTTCCTCTAATAGAACAGTTCTCTGTTCACATTGGGCTTCCTGATTCAAGGGATTGTCGATTTGCGAATGCTGTAAAATAGTTTCTTCAGGAACTGTATCGTATGACACGGTCCACTCTTTTCCAATTGGTTTTGGGTCAGATTTAGCAACTATTCCTGAAGCCTTAGCTTCAATCCCAGAAATAGGTGTCTCTTCGAAGATTACATCTCTAGATCGGATCAGATTGTCAACTTTATGCTGCGTTTCATACCAGATACGATAACCATCATTATTGGCGTATCCTATGAGAATGCCTTTAGTTGCTTTCTTATCCAATTTTTTCCTTTTATTTTTCGGAACATGGGCATAACAAGTACTTCCAATGATTCTAAGATGCTTTATATTAGGCTTCTTCCCAAACCATAACTCATAAGGTGACTTGTCCTTCTCTCTAGTAGCACCTGTTCGGTTTAAAATATAAGCAGCTGTCATTATAAGTTCCGCCCATAATGCTTTTGGCAGTTCTCTCTGAGCATTCATCAATGTTCTTGCGGTTTCTACTAATGTCCTGTTTTGGCGCTCGCTACAGCCATTCTGCTCTGGCGTGTACGGCATAACAAGACGTTGCTTAGTTCCTTTTTTATTCAATATATCTCTGACTTCCTTGTTATCAAACTCGGTTCCGTTATCACTCAACAGTATTTTGATAATATGTCCTGTGACCGTCGCTTCTTGTAACATTATGCTCAATTTGTCTTTGACTTCACTTTTATTTCTCATGCAATAAACCATGCAGTATCCGGAAAAGTCATCTTTAAACAGTACATAATAACGGTATTTTGAAAAACTCATTGGGAAAGGACCGCAAACATCTGAATGAATTATTTCTCCTGGCTGTGAAGATCTCTCTCGTATGCCAAACTTCAGTCTATGCATCTTTCCGTAGATACAAGCTTCACACGATTCTTTGTTTATAGGAAGTGTCAATCCTAACTCTCTTTGAATGACTTCCTTAACGTGCCTTTTGTTTTGATGCGCTAATCTCTCGTGGTAGAGCTGCATCAAATCAGTTGTTGTAGTAGCAAGTACAGGTACCGGTGGCAGGACGTTGCGAACTTTCAACTTAAAAAGCCCTCCACAGTGGTTCCGTTTGCCAACAACTGCTACTTCCCCATTCAAAATTACTTCGCAAGTTTCCGGGGTCGAGACGAACTTGCTATTCTTCTGTTTATCATGCATAGCTAGCACTGAGTACAGATTTCGCTGGATCTCTGGTACATACCATACATCCGTAAGTGCTATGTTCACAATCTTTCCTTTGACATCTGCTTCCAAATATATTGTTCCTTTGCCTCTTGCTTGAACAATGCTACCATTTGCTGTAGTAACTCCTTGGAACTCGTCAAACTTTTGAAATATTTGGAACATGTCACTCCTGTTGGTCACGTGGCTAGTCGCGCCATTGTCCACGTACCACGACTCTTTATCTTGCTGTACGAATGCCATGACATCCACACTCATAATAGCCATATTCGCACTTTGACTTGAAGACGGCTTGTTACTACTGTCTTTAGGCGGGCGACCATCTTTCATCCACTTCTGGCAGGATCTTACTCGATGTCCCATCTCATGACAGTAATTGCATCTCATATGCTTATCCTTATTCTTCTTTTCTTTACGAATCGTGCTATTCTGTGTCGTCACTAATACCTCTTCACTCGATTCACCATTTTTCTTTTCAAGTGACTTTTCATGAGTGCAAAGGTTACTTGTCAAACCTTCTACTGTCCTCTGTTCTTTGGCTAATAACAACCAACTTGATTTAAATTCGAAATATTTCTGATCTAGTGTATCCAAAATTTTACAAATAAGGAATATATCTGGTAGTTTCATATTGGGATCATCTTTACCAATCTCTCTATTCAACTGACACCAGAGAGTCTTCAATTTGCAAATATGTGAAGCCATATCATCAGAAGCATTTAACTTAAATCCGAAGAAATCTAGGCAGAGATTATAAGCTCGATTCTCATTATCTCCGTCAAATAACCGATGTAGTTCTAGCCATACTTCTCTCGGACATGTGAATGACATTACCTTTCTAACGGTATCTTCGTTCAAATTTGTTGAAAGCAGGATCATAGCATTGTTCTCTGCCTGTATAAAACGCGCTAGTTTCGTTCTAAATGCAGTAACTTCTGCGTCTCCTACACCTGCTGGCAACACGGGTTTCGTACATCTTCCTTCTACTATATCCAATGCATTTGGTATACTTCTAAGCAGGATGGATATTTTATATTTCCAGGTATCCCAGTTACACTTGCCTTGAAGTGGTGCAATTTGTACCTTTGTACTTAAATTTTCCACTTTTTCGCACATTTCCATTTTTCCGCTAGCACATAACCTGTAGCAGAGTGCTTACTTTGCGGTAAAGCGTTTCAAGGGAAACGTAAAGGCTTGTAGAAAGAATAAAAGAAAATATAACTATAGAAGAATGTATATTAAAACGACAATCGAAGAGTGACTACCTAACGTCATACAGAAAAAAAAACATGTAAAATGTTATGTCACTTCAGCTGAAGAACTCCAAAGAGGCTTTAACAAGGTAGGTTCTTGTAAATTCGGCGCGCTGCGGCCGCGGTGCCGAGCGTCACTACGCGGTAACCGGGCTAGATTTTTATTAATATTTTTACTCACTAACTAGGTATTTTATCTTGTTCATAACATCAGCTCATAAACTTCAACTGATAAGGACCATCAAATAACAAGGTACGGTACTTGTTATTCTTCGTGTTGGTGGCACGACAGTGATTTTCATTTTTTGAATCAAAACCGACTTTCACGACAACGCAGAGGTCTCTTTGGCTGCAAATTTTGGGGTACAGAGGGCAGGACAGGAGGAACAGCATGGTTACTTAGCTCCACATCGACATCCTATTATCGTTCCATTCCATGGAACCTCGTAAAGTAGGACTAGCTTAGTCCTACTTTACGAGATTCCTACAACAAACAAGATTCGGCAGTTGTTGTATTTTTTCAGGGTTCCGTACCCGAAGGGTCCAATCAGAGCGCTATTACTGTCATGTCTGTCACAAAATTTTGTTCCAAAGAATTTTTTAACTTCCCATTGACTTAGGAACTTGAAATTTGGTGATACCGATTATTATTACATATATTTTACTAACAAACACCAATTTATTGAAAAATCTGATTTTTTCTTTGATAATTCCCTCATTTGGTACGGAACCCTAAATGTGAAAAGTCCGACACGCACTTGACCGGGTTTTTTTAAATATAGCGGATATGAGATCCAGACTAGTAAATGCAGCTAACTTTGAGAGGTATTATATTAAAATAAGTCATAACAGTCAAATACTTTTCATTTCAACTAAAATGTTCATGAAGCCTTTATTTTACACTAGGTATCATTGTGGTTGGCGTCTGTCTGTGTTGTTTGAGATGGCTCGCGGTTGGACCGCATGAATGCGTGGCTTTGCGGAAACCAACGTTAAAATATGACACCGTGCGGTGAGATGCGATGAGATGTGGTGACAGGCGGCACAGTCTACATACGACGCGCGACGACAGAACCATGTGGATTTTTTGTGTATTTAATTTTTTGCAGATAATTTTGTATTTGTGTTACCTATAAGGGTAGAGGTAACCCAAAAAACCGATAGATGGAATGCATTTGAGTGAGAGAATGAGATGGTTTGAATTTGAAAAAGGCCTAAAATATATTATTTTCTAGAAGGTGCCGATTGAGATGACGGCTAACATGGACACAGGATCTATGGAAGAAGAAGACATCCTGCGCCGATTCCAAATAAATTGGGAGATCAGGCGGATGATCAGCTTGCTTGCAGACTTCGCTAATAAAGGACCCATGATCAAATTGTAAATCACCGACTATAAATATCTTCTATACATTACCTTATCACCATAAATAAGAACAATAAAACACGATTAGGTTCAATGCAGACAAGTTCATGTTCCGTTCGCGAACGGACGAGTTTCGTGAACTGCGCAGAACAATAGCCATAACTGTTTATGTGCCGTTATGTGCCAAACTGCCTTTTTTATTATATCTCTACTAACTCTGAAATAAGGCAAGAAATGTTTAGTATAAAGGACAGTACCTAGTCCACTGAGGCTGTTAAAAAAACTTGAGCTGTTTGTGAGATTAAATATACCTACAAACATTTTGGAACAGGTTTTAATTAGGTAATAGCATCACCCTATGAGATGAGGAGGCCGCAGGAATCCGCTGGTTGCGAGAAACACAGAACCGGTCGATGTGGCGACACTTGGAGGAGTCCTGTGTCCAGGTTTAAAGGTCTTTGGTCTAAAATGATGACAATGTATCAAGAGATCAGTGCCAAGATTTTCTGCTGTAAATCTTCTTGAAGAAATTACATCCGCCTATCATGCCTTTAAGGCTCTGAAATGCAGTAATTAACGTATTTCTCCCTGAAAATATTTCCAAATACCATCGTACCAATATTATCAATGGAAGTCAATACCTCATTAACAAAATGGTCATGTCCCTCGCGCCCATACAACACCCCATAGACGCTATCCAACGCATGCGCGCCGCGTGCCAATATAAATGAATTAGTGGTAATGAGCGCGCCATATTCGCGCTTTATGGCGAATAAACTCTTATTTAGAGCTCCTCCTTATATTAATGTCGTTCGTTGTTTTCTGACAGCCTTTATAGCGTGTTTATTTTATTGTGGGATTCTATTTTATGTTACTTATTAGGTGTTATTATAACGCGCTTTTTGAACGTGGAAACTTTGCTCTTAATAACGCTTGCTGGCCTTCGGATTATAATAATGTAGGAACCATGTAAACCGATTTTATTGTGAGGAATAATTACTCTCTTTTCTTCGGTGTGTCATGTATGTAAAATTAATTAATTAATTAAAATAAAATATAGAAAAACCTTTTTATTCCTTGCAATAATTTACAGTATTCTAAAAAATATTTTTATGACAATGTTTAATGATAAAGTGTCATGTATGTACTCGATGCAAAATGCGTTATTATTTTTTCGACAGACGATAAGAAGTATACCAAAAGGTAGACCATTATTGAGATTCATTTGTGAGTGGGTAGATAACCAAATGCATAAAACTACGTAGTTACACCAAAATGACTAGTTTTTTCCCAGTAGCAGTGTGCATTGGAGAACCTACGTCCATTTAGGCTGATTACAAATAAAAAAGGTTAGATAGATAAAGAAAACACATTAACGCGTGATACAATCATGTATCGCATTAAGAAAAAGGTTGAATTCCCATCTCCCGAGGCTAAAGCGTTATTCTATCCATCCCAGATGAATCCTGAAGCATTTTTTCGCGACAAAAAGGTCTTTGAAGCGCTCCCTCGGCGCATAGCTTGGAGTCGAAGGCCGCATTTACGTGCAAATCGTCACTTTGCTCGCTCGTTCGACGGAGTAATGGCGTCATCTTTTAACATCATACACTTTTTCACATAGATATACGTACTTAGATATTCTATTTAAAAAGATAAGCTGGTATGAACTTGCAGGCAGTTCGAAAAAGCTTCCTTACACTTAGTTGACTAAAAAGGTAAGTAGGTAGGTACTGTAGGACCCCAGGGCACCAGTACGGCCTGCAGGGATCCTGGGACGTTCTTCGAAGTTCGGGGGATGTCTCGTAGCTTGGGGACTCGCTTGCTTACTGCGAAAGTGCGGTGTGTAACGAATAAAAGATGAGGGTCAGGGCACTTCTAGTTTTATTCCTGATTAAAATAATTACATGTGTGCCCACTTCCAAGGGCTAAACTCTCGTCTGACATAAAACAAAATTCACACCTACTCTTCTAAAAAAATCCATCGGCTCTCCAACATTCTTAACTGCCAGCTAAAGGCCGGTGCAGACCCGCTGAACTTAGGCTGTGTCTACAATCGTCACAGTACTCACATACTCAATAGTGCATTATTATTCAACTAGATATTCTGCATGAAATCTCGGATTGTTGTATTGATGGTGTCGTCAGGAGCACAGGCACTCCCATTCCTGGACAAAGACCTCCCTGCAGTCCTTCAAACTTTCGCGAGCCGAAGCCAAATCTGCGTAGTTCGTCCTGTAGCGATCCCGTCTCACTGTCTCTATCTCTTTGGAAAAGGAGAAGAAAGAAATGTTTATAATCATTAAAAAATATGACGTCCTAATTAGCACTAACAGCACTATCACAACACAAACTCAACCTCCAACATAAATCTCCGTGCCTGCTCCACTACTGTGTACTAACTACCTCAAATAAAACATAATAACTCGCACAGCAAACATCTCTTTGTTACTAAGACTTCATAAAGAGCCGGAGTTGGTAAGCAAAGTTTTTGTAAATAAGCTGAAACAAAGGCCGGCCGGGCGACCCGCGCCCCTCCTCCCCCCGCCTGCGCCCTAGAGCCTCGCCTCCGGCATTAGGCGCGGCTTCAAACGTAATAACGAATTCTGATTATTATATTAAGTTGGTAGGAAAAATGTTCAGGTTATGGATAAATTATTTGCTTTATAATATTAAATTTTTCATCAGAGAGGAAGAGCTGCTATTTTTGACGTGAAAACATCTTTTATCTACAGCGAGGTAATTAGCCGTACTGCTACCGCGAAGCTTTGCTCCCCGTCGGTTAAAAACGACCAGGCCAAGTGCGAGTCGGACCCGCGTATAAAGGGTCCGTACCGTACAAGATTATACGCGTCTACTTGTTGCCATTATTAAGCCCTTTAATTTTTAATTTATTATTTGTTGTTATAACGGCAACAGATTTCTGTTACCGCTTTTTTATAGACACATAGACTGTTGGATTCAACTGTCTACCTATTACGGATACCTACTACCTATCATGTGATATAGCCCGCTGACAGACAGACGTACGGACGAACGGACAGCGGAGGCTTACTAATAGAGTCCCGTTGGTTACCCTTCGGGTACGGAACCCTGAAGAAGTTGTAGTAAAAGTTACTTTCAATGTGGGTGCGGAATACCTACCATAGGCTGGCCATGTTTATTTGTTTGTGTTGCAGAACGGACCGAATGGGAAGTGAAGTGCGGACAATGGATACCCTATACTATACTACCTATTAAACCACATTGATCCAGTCAATAATCCCTTAGTCGTTTGATATGCATGAGACACAACCGTCTGTATATACTGACTGACTGACTGATATATCAACGCACAGCCTAAACCGCTGGTCCTAGAGACATGAAATTTGGAGGGTGTGTTCTTTGTGAAGAGTAGGTATCCACTACGAAAGGGTTTTTCGAAATTCCACACCTGAGAGGGTGAAATGGGGGTTGAAAGTTTATAACGGGGGAAGTACTTATTCCACGCGGCCGAAGCCGCTGGCAGAGGTTAGTCAAATAATAAAATGCTCGAACATAAAAATAACGGCCAGAAAACAGGAAAACATCTCGTAACTTTATTAAACGTGAAGCTTTTCCTTTCAAAATGCATTAAGGCGCAGTTATACGACTTTTAATGGTTTTAAATTGAACATCACGTCTATACGACTAGTCTTATTTCTTTGAAAAAAATATATGTTGCTCTAAATAATTTTCGTCTTAATTTGATTTGAGAATATTTAAAATTATATTTTTATAACATGCTGTAATTAATTTGTAAAGTTATGTCTAACGCGGATAAAAATTGAGAATCACGCAAAAACTATAAAGCGTATTTTTATAAAATCTTCACCATTTTAAAGATCATTTAATTATTTTTAATTTAGTCTAAGTGTTTTAGTGTAATACCTGTTTTTTTACGTATAATAAATTAATAATGCGTCTAATTTTGAACAGCGCTCCTTGATGGGCGATTCCTATTACTGGGTGGACGTACGACGCGTTACGTGAGCTCAGCACAGAACACGCAAGCTAACCATTCAAGCTTGACAGTTAATAGCGCCTTAAAGTTGGTAAAGCTAGTTCATACCCCGGGGAAGCGCCGCTGTTATATAAAACCTTACATAACATATATATAGTGTATGTACCTATCATGATTTTGTCCGCAGTAGGTAGGTACCTCGTTGCGGGTTTCCTGAACTTCCTGAATCCACTGAAACAGACACGTGTAGACTTTGAGACAGTTATGAAGACAATTAACAGCTTTTACGTTAATTGATAGTGAGTGTATGGATTATAATAGTGCTCTAAAACTCTGTTACAACAAAATATATACATCCATTATTATATTATATGACGTAGGTAAGTTAATCTTGCAGATGAACTTTCATTTTCTACATCTTCATCACATAATCAGAAAGGAGGGTCTGATGCTGCAAGCCAGGGAAATTAATTCGTTTTAGATTGGAAACCATTAAATGTTTTATCACTCAAATAACTAAAATGGGTTTTTATTTATTTACTCTATTCAAGATAGTTTTCTGTACGTACATTTTTCTTAACGTTCATCTTAATAAACGATCGTAAATGTCCAGTACTAAACATTTCGCAGAACATTTTTATTAACGCAAAGGAAAGATGTTACCCACCCTGTTCAATTAATACCTGAGTCGAGTTTTACGACCCCTACCGGTCGGCAAGGGTGTCCGTTTTATGTTTCTACATTTATAAGACATTATTAAGTTCACCTAAGTATTATATGTATTTAGTATTTTGAAGGGAATTTAAGTTATATAACAACTTGTAGACTGATGAAGTACTGGAGAAGAGAAAAAGTGAAACAAAAAAATAATGTATTGATAAATGATAAATGATGTTTATTCAATAAATAGGTTACAAAGAACACTTTTACCCGGGCCTGCGGACGGCGAGTAGTGGGTAACTCGCCGCCCGATCAGCACCAGGCCCGAGAGTTGACGGCGCGTAGTGTCCCACGCGCGCCTCAAAGAGTTGTCAGCAAAAGGACCCTGCCACAGCCAATGCCTGCCCGGGGGTTGAGGATAAATTCGAAAGAGTTACCTCGCCCCTGGGCATTCAGGGCAGGGAGGAACATGGGTGGTTTTTAGTCAGTAAGAGTCAGACACGCCCTTCCGCTCCACCCTAGAGCGGAAGAAGTCATAGGATCATTTCCCACCACCCAAAAAAAAAAAACAAAAAAAAAAAGGAAACTTTTACACGTCAATGTTTATTGTCAGTTTAAGCTAGATGAGGCCGGTGTTTCCTAGCTGACTACCCTGAGAAGAAACACCGAAACAAATTCAGAGGTCAAAGTCTTTTTTAAAGTGTTCAAATCCATACAATGTGTACTGGTTAAATCATATGAGAACCATGTACGTTAATGTCTGGATGAGCTTTTTAAGAAAGCAACACACAAATTCGAGTGGACCTGTCCAGACAGTGCAAGCATTTGTCAGTCATCGTGAAGCACAACTCAGAACTTTGAGGAGCTCAACGAACCGACGAACAATACCAAAGTAAGGACATTTGAGTAGGCCGCAAAAATACTCAAACTGCCAGACAATCATAAAATATATATAACGACATACATAGTTCTCGCATTTACATGTACGTTAATGTCTGTAATGGTCTTTTGAAGAAAGAACCACACATATTTGAGTGGACCTGTCCAGTCAGTGCAAGCATTTGTCAATAGTCGAATAGCTCAATTTAAAAACCACTAAGGAGCTCAATGACTTGACGAACAATACCAAAGAAAGGGCATTTGGGTAGGCCGCAAAAGTACTCAAACTGTCAGACAACGTTAAAAATTACTGTAAAAAGAAGGAGAAAATAATAATAATAACCCACATAGTCCTCACATTTACAATAATTAAGTAATAAAAAAAAAAATGTAATACTTTACAAAGTAAATATTCCTGTCAAACAAAATAGTAAATAAAATGTCAATCAAAAAATAAAAATTAATATAATACTTAACAAAGTATTCAAATAAAAAAAATAAAAAAAATGTCAATAAAAAAATGTACAGGGTATAACGGAAATACGTGGCCATATTTTAAACAGTGCTTCTAAACATAGAAATTTTAAACTTTCTATAACAAAGTCAATTCTGAGATTTTATTTGACGTGCTACGATACTGCCGCTCTCGACTCCCTTCTCCCTAGAAACATCTATGCGAAAAAGAGTAACACAACACACAACTACAACAAGTTGTTGTTGTAGTTGTGCTACAACCAACCACAACAAACAACAACAACCAACAACAACAAACAACAACCAACAACAACAACAACAACCAAAAATAACAATAATTTTATATTATATTCATCGGCTAATTAACGTGCTTTCCGAGGCACGGAGGAGTCTCGGTTATGTAACCCTTCCATGGGCCAACCCCAGCAAGCGTAGCTTAACCTGATGGATCGACCCGTGCGACTGTTATTACTTTAGCCTCGAGCTTCTCGTGTGTGTATTATAGGGACCTGGAGCAGCTTCTCTTGGTGCTGATCCCTGGAGATTCCTTTTAGGTTCCTGGGGGTTTGCTCACTCGCTCGCGGTGCGAGAGGGTGGTGTATAAGAGTGACCGCTTATGTGTGATGTGTTATAAAAGAAAGAGAACTGGAATAATAATATGTTATATTGAATAATGAAATTAATACATGTGCCCTCTTCGTGCGGGCTAGGTGAAGTCTACCTAAAAACTAAAATCTTCTTTTATTATAAATTCACAATTGGCGTTCCAAGAGTTTCTAGAAAGTTCCAAACTTCTAACGTGCCAGTCTTCACCATAAGGTTGCCAACATAAGGTCGTCACATGAGCTACGCCCCTACGAATAGAAGCGCAGACGCTAGCAAGTCTTCTATTCAATTAAATATTTGAAAAGCCGATTGAGACCTACCTAATCCTATCCAGTTTTTCCCTGCCTAGGTGAGGACTCATGGAGATGCAGAAGTCCATCTATGGATAACCATACTGCACCCCGAGTGATGTGGTCAACTTTCTTTTTATTAATTTGAGCCATTCGGCACACCACATATCCTGGCAATGCACATGGCTTCAGTGAGGCAAAACCTCACTAAAAGCCACACTGCTCTGCTAAATTTTCTGACCTAAGATGCTCTAGTTAGCATCTACCCAGAAGGGGTTTACAAAAATAAAATTCAAAACTGTAATAATTTTAACTCCATTGGACGTTTATGAAGACCAGGAGAAAAAACGACCACTGTTATGAACACCTACTCACTGTTCCTGAACTTCCCCCAGAGTGCTCCATAAATATAACTTGAAGTATACTCTCTAAATAAATAATACATAAAAATTGTCATGGGCTCGGTCACACCATACAGAATCAACTCGATCCTACTTTGCGAAGGCATTATACCCCATAAACAAAGTTGGTATAAACCGACAAAAAACCCGGACACATTTTTCCCTAGGAGAGAGGACCGCAGTTCCCTCTACCTCCTAACCGTAGTAACATCTTTATTAAAATCGCACTCTGGAGAAACTCATATCTAATTCCCACTAATAATCGCCTAACAAATTTTTTTCATAGAATGTGGTCATATCTCCCATCAGTCTTCAGTCACGTCCGTGCAGCTCATCATATCGATTACATGAAACACACAAAAACACAACGATTAATATCACATAAAAAACAAAACAAATGAGAACCTCCTACTTTTGAAGTCGGTTAAAATTTAAACTTTTACTATATTGTCAACCGTACTAATTTTGATGTACCAGATATCTGACAATTATTTGTCATGTCAAATGACATCTGACACCACTGTCTATTCTCTAAAATTATTTTTAAAAATAAAATAATTTTTAACAAACAATTTATAAATTTTTTCTTAAATTTCCAACACTTATATTTACTTACAGAATATTGCTTTAATAAATAGTTTACAAGCAATTCTTGACCTCTTTCGCATATTTTTATTTTTATCGAAAAATTTGGGTCATCGTAATTACTATGTCCATACCTTATATTTATGGTCGAAAACTTGTTTGTCACGTTGCTATGACAATGCATGTCAGCTAGAATAAATAAAATTGATACAAAAATAATTTTATGTTTAGCAAAGAAATGGAAATTATCCTTCTTCGTACAATATGGGAGGGCCCATATCTCCTCCTCCAGCCTATTCTGTGAAAAATGCTGTTCCGCTTGTTGTGAAATGTTGTGATGTTGTGAAGTGATATTTATGATGCAGTTTTCATCCCGATAGATATCCGCTGGACCATCACCTATTGGAACAATAATAGCAGGATTTTGCATGACTTCCACCGGCACGCACAGCTCTTTGGACTCCACCGCCATCTCGAAGCTCTCCTGCTCACAAACATCAGCAGAAACATACTCAACTTGAACAAAATCATCGTTACAAGAACCATGTGTCTCCGACGGAACTTCCACCTCACAGCTTTCCATGTCGACAACATCAGCCGAAACAACTCCCAAACAAATAAAATTTTCATTCGACTCGTGCTCGCCAAATGTTTCTTTTACTACAATTATCTCTTGTTTCTCTGAAATATTATTACTAGGAATAATTGTAAATAACCGACCCGATTCTGTATCTTCATTTTCACAGCTTCGGTCATCCTCGTCCAGACCGCAGTCTTCATATTCCTGGACATCATTGACTAGGCCTGCATCAGCGCAGCTCTGGTCATCATCGTCCTCCTTAGAAAATAATATAATGTGATTATACTCGCTCACATTATCTTCGGACTGTTCATCCGCCTCGGACACAACGTCCGGCCTCTCAAGATTATAAAAACACTGATTAATTCTGTGCTTGCAAGACACACACTTGCATGGGAATTCTCTCCTAAGCTCCGCGCACAGTGTGTCAAATTCCATCTCATACTGGAACGTATATTTAAAAAAATAATGCGCAGCTCCTTTTAACCAGACACCAATAATTAGCGAATAATCGCTTTTTCGCCACCCCTTGGCAATGGCCATCGACACAAACTCGTCGATAAATTCTTCGAGGCACACTTCATACGTGTGTCCCGAAAAGTATCGCATTTTGCTCTTTTTATATTATTTAACACTTAATAAAAATAGAACCACTCAGCTTGGAGTATACTCCTCTTATCCTGATGCTGTCACTGCATCAGTCCTCAGTTTGTCCACCGCACACTGATACCGTTGCCGTCACTCTTATATACGGCGTTCTTTCCCGGCGCTCGCCGCCACATATAGGGACCTGGAGCAGCTTCTCTTGGTGCTGATCCCTGGAGATTCCTTTTAGGTTCCTGGGGGTTTGCTCACTCGCTCGCGGTGCGAGAGGGTGGTGTATAAGAGTGACCGCTTATGTGTGATGTGTTATAAAAGAAAGAGAACTGGAATAATAATATGTTATATTGAATAATGAAATTAATACATGTGCCCTCTTCGTGCGGGCTAGGTGAAGTCTACCTAAAAACTAAAATCTTCTTTTATTATAAATTCACAATTGGCGTTCCAAGAGTTTCTAGAAAGTTCCAAACTTCTAACGTGCCAGTCTTCACCATAAGGTTGCCAACATAAGGTCGTCACAGTATCTAAGTGTTATCTAAAATATGACCTCGCATTTCCGTTACAGAATGCATATTATGTTTCGAACATATTGATGATATGGGTTCCAGGGGTGCTGCTGTAGCTGTGGGGAGCTGTCAGCGAGAGTGGGGTGTGCAAGTGTACTATGGTTTAAATTGTTGAGTGTGCGAAGGGAAAACGCGGTGGGATAGCGAACTACGAAGCGAAAACGCGGTGGGATATAGATACATGCAAGCGTCCACTTCGACAAGCGCGCTCGAACTCTCTCTAATAAATAAATAAATCGCTACTACTATACTTTCTTCTAACCTAGCTAAATAAAAGCTGAAGGCTGGTGCTCACACGCCGGCTATAGGCTTTGTATACAATCGCCACAGTACTTATAATCGTCTTTTCAGTAGCTAAACCCCCCTCGTCAAAAAACTAACTTATTTGAAGCTATAGCCCTATTGCGCTAAAGACTGCAATGTTCAATAGATTGGTGGAACGGGGACTGGGGAGGGGTCACTAGTTGCTTCTGTACGTCAGCAGAGCACTGCAGGAGGCCAAGGACGGTCCACCCGCATCCGCCAGTGCGCCTGGACGCATCCGCCAGCCCACCCGGACGCAGCTGCGGAACTGTACCCACGTTTTTACCTAGTGCTTAAATTACATAACCTAACATACTTTACAGTTGCAGTAATCGACAGACACATACCTATTGCTAAAAGTTTAGGTTTCCGAGCACTTTTCCTCATTGAACACTTTACCCTAATTGTCACTATGGGAGAGCGAAAGGCGAAAAGGCACGTTGCGTTAGGGTTCTTTTTTAGGGTTACGTACCCGAAGGGTCAAAACGGAGAACTATTTTTGTCACTCACGTGTCCGTCTGTCCGTCTGTCTGTCTGTCCGTCCGTCGTCTGTCACAAAATTTTGTTACAAATAATTTTTTAGCTTCCCATTGACCTATGAACTTGAAATTCGGTGATAATGTTTATTATTACGTATACTTTACTAACAAATACCAATATGTGGTACGGAACCCTTACTGTGCGAAAACTGGCACGCACTTGGCCAGTTTTTTTGTACATAAAATAATGATGAATTATATTTCTTAGATCAGTCTTTTTATAACAAGCTGCGGTAGGTACCTGAATGGTGTTTTTTATTTCTTGTTTTCATTGGGCCCGAAATAATTTAATCTTATTTCTGGCCCAATTCGAACCAATGATTTTTGATCGAAACTACCTGTAATCTGTAGCGAGGCTGTGTTGCAGATACAGGTCAAGGTCACGCCTACCGCATCTCGCCCGGCCACAGCTCCGCTCAATATTACAGCATTTCCTACTTCTATACCAGCTTGTACTCCTTACTTTAATAGTCACATCTCCGATTAGGGATAGAGAACTACTACCTTGTCTCCCAAACTGTCTAAGCTTTGTGTTCCAGCAATAGATCAGGTGCCTCTGGCTGAAGACAACTTTTTCAGATGGTTTTCTCTCGTCTCGGCACAAAATGAAGCGTTCAATGAATAATAAAATAAAAAATAAAAGAAAACTCATTTATTTCAGGCACATCCCCGTACAACAGGAATATTGTCAAATTAATTTTTTTTTTTTAAATAATCTATTTTTTTTAATTTTATGAATATTGATGCTGAGACAAAGTTCGGCACCACTATTGCCTAAATTGGCTACTGTCGCTACAAGACGTACCACGTGGGAACAATAACATCTTCACACAAGAAATAATGTAATGCTTATCAGAAAAGTCATTGTATAGCCCCAGACGAGATAACAAAGAGCACACACGGCTTGGCTCAGTTATCTATCAAGAAGATGAGTGAAGTAAAAAATAAAAAAACAGAATTTTCAGCAGTCAATGTTTACGGCCGTGTCTACAAGAGAAATTATCAGTAATAAATACAAATTACTGCGCTGCAATTATGGGTCAAGGGCGGGTCTTTAGCCCCCCTTCCCCGCCGCCTCGCACCGCCGCACCGCACCGCACCCCCGCCGCGCCCCTCTGCTCCCGGCTCAATATAACGGGCTACAGTATTTCAGCAGCTCATTCATACCTGTGTGATGTTGATGTTGTGAATTAAATGTGCTCTCGTATCGACTCGGCGAGAATGGCTCGTGTCTTGTCTCGCGAGAGATTAGCGAGTCAACAAGGTTGCCTGAATGCCGGACGGACTCAGCTAAGACTCTTGTGGAGGTTCTTTCTAATCTGATTTACGTTTTAACTTTATCTCTTCAAGTTTTTACTTTAAATTGTTCAAGCGATTTCGCTGAACAAAGGAGTTGAGCTACGAGGGCTAAATACTATCTTTCTACAATCATCTAATTTCAACAACTGAGTTTATATGTATGTTTCAGCTAGCCCCACAACCTCCGTGACTAAATTATGTGTTTTATGTTAATTCAACAATATCTACTAGTAGTATTAACTATATTTATGAACTGTATCAATGACAAGATTACCAACATCTACTATTCAAAATAGAATCTAAAATTGGCATAAATTTTATCTTATCCTTCAATGGATGCAGACTAAATAAAACCACGTTGAGAAGGTATTATGAGCGAAAAATGAGATCAAGATTCTACGGCTTGATTCTAAAATTACAACATACATACATACATATATAAACTCGCCCCCCTTTCCCATGGCAGAAATTACAGAACCTGTTACGGTTCTTACATACACACACACACCGTTTGTGGGTTCCTACTATAAAAGCACCTGGCGTCTCGGATAAACATCACCAATAATATTAAATCTGTACAAAAGATGAGTGAACCTGTGATCTGAGGTAATGTAATATATATAAATAGGTGAGCATTGCGTAGGTATCGCTACAGGGGACAAGCGCCGGGCGCCAAGGACACGACATGCGGCGCGGGCGTCCCGGGCAGCCGGCCCGGCCAGTGCTAATGTTTGCTGAAACATCTCCTAGCTGTACTATCTCTTGTAAACATAGACTTTATGTTAGACTAGCGCCCCGGTTTCACATGGATATAATTATACACCTAAACCTTCTTCACGAATCACTCTGTCTATTGGTAAAAACCGCATGAAAGTCAGTTCAATAGTTTTTGAGTTTATCGCGAACAGACAGGCAGACAGACGCGACGGCGGACTATGTTTTATAATACGTAGTGAAGGTATATTTATACCTATAGTATCCTTTAGGTGATAAGCAAAGAACTTAAAGAAACGCTGAACGTAACTGCGGTCGTAAGATCAACTGAGCATGAGGTGTTGGGAGGGATTCTCGGGTAATAGAATTGTGGGGGACTAGTGCCATTACGATTTTCCATCTACAATTTCTAAATAGCAACCCGGAGTATCGATAAGTGTCTGGTTGAAGGCAACAGGCCCATCCCCTACCACCAAAACTTAAATAAATATTATAATAAAAATAGCTGACGAAATGTGGTTGTACTACAGGTAGATAACCTCTGCCCTGTCCTTCTGGGATTACAAGTATGACGATATGATGTGTTTGTGTTCTACAAAACTAAACAATGGGAATAATACCTACTCCTTCTGGCTCTGGTTCAGTTTTCTTCTTGCTACAGAAGGTATGCTACTAAGATATATCTATTGTGCCTGATACTAAATAGCCATGATACTACTAAACATCCACCGGCCAAATCTACTCACTGCCAACCGTTAAAACAGTTCTCCCTTTACAGAAACACAAAGCCAGAATGTTTGAAAGAGTCACCGCGCCCCTGGCCCAGGCAACTGAAGGAACACGGGTGGATTTTAGTCAGTAAGAGTCTGACACGCCCTCCCGCTCCTCCCAGAGCGTGAGAAGTTTTCTGATGACTTCACACGCTCAATAAAAAACTTTTTATATACTACCGAGAAAATTTATATGGGGCCACTATATAAATTTTATCGAAATTGCTTCAGCGCTTTTTGAAAAACTGAACAAAAACGAAAAATATGTAATGCATTGATGACGCTTTGATTGCCTCCAATTACGAGTATGTTTTAATTCCACGTTTCATGTTATTGGGGTTTTGAATTCTGGGGTATAACAACTAAAAAGTGAAAAATAAATAACGACTTCCAAAACAGAAAATATTTAAGTAAGTACACCAAAAAAAATTTTAAAATAACTTTAATTTCGAAAGTCGGTGTTTGTATTTTATTTCTTCGTTAAAGTTTTTTTTCAATTCTCGGGAGTATATTCTATCGGATAAAAAAATAATTTAGAAAATCGGTCCAGAACTGACAGAGAAATTGGTAGACATACATAAAAAAAACAAAAGTACAACATAGAACCTCCTCCTGTTTCGAAGTCGGCTAAAAAAAAGATGGGTGTAGGAGCAACTTTATAGTCAAGCTCGCGACGTAACATCTTGTAACAATCTAACATTCCTTTGGGGAAACAGTTCGCAAGGTCTCCAAACTCTATGAAGAAAACAAGAACATGCTATTTAAAAGTAGCTAAGTATTTCTGTAGAAAAAAACATCAAAAATGGTATCAGCGGCTCCTGGAAAAATAATCAGCATCAGAACATTGGCATAATCGTATCTAAAGCAAACTAAGCCTATTATGTTCCCACAGTTGGGACACAGACCTCCTCTCTGTGAGAGGAATGGGAGGGCCGTATTCAACTTCGTAGGTCCACTGGCACATAGTGGCCCAGCAAGTAGATGTCACAATGTCTTCGATTTTTGTTTCTAGGACATACCGATTTCATCACGATGTTCTGTTTCACCATTTTAAGAGCAGTCTGGATGAAATAATTTACACAAAGTAAAGTCAGTACCTGCTAGGGTTTCAACCCATGATTATGACATACAACTCAGAGGTAAGTCACGGCCTGGCCGTTACCAGTTACCCAGAATTTGATTAGATACGTACCTACTTACTTATGTTCATATCTTTAACGGCTCAACATGTAGCCATATTTCAGTCCCTAAGAATAAGATACAAGAACACTACACAGCCGTCTCGCCTGTTGCTAGGGCTGCCTCTCAGCCTCCCTTACCAGCCATAAATCTACGTTACGCGGAGGGTATGCGGAGCCCTAATAAAATTACTACCATCCTTAGCGAAATTATTCGGAAACTCAAATGGCTTTCAAAGTCTCTCGTAATAGGATGAAAAAGTTACGGACTAACAAGACATGCTTATCTTTTTATTTCATGTTGTCTCTGATACATGCGTCCCTTTTTGCGTTTATGATAACGGATTTACAAGCAGTTATGACGGATAAGACAAATATTATCATCTTCTTGCCATCACCCCGTAATTTTCATTATGTCTGCCAGTAAACGTCTACTCAGTCGAATTCTTAAGACGAATCACCATAATCATACAACAAAATTACGGCAGTAAAGCAGATTGAAGTCTTGTCTAGCTAAACACTCATTTTGCTACTCCACAAAAAACTTGTATTTAGGTCTTATTTCCTCCAGAGTACAAAAGATCCCTTAATTTCTAAATGGGGAGTCACTGAAAATTCATTAGAGTTAACTTTACTTTCATAATATCTCAAAAAAACCGGACCAATAATAAGTCATGTAGTGAATTGCGTGTAACTTCAGGGAGGTTCTAGTTTAGCTCGCCGTCCGATCAGTACCAGGCCCGAGAGACGACGGCGCGTAGTGGTCCACGCGCGCCTCAAGGAGATGTCATTAACCATTGATGGGGTCCATCATGGCCGATGCATGCATGCCAAGGGGTAGCGGATCGTCCAGAGGACACGGTGGAGCATACGGTGGCGGTCTGCCCCGCATGGGCGGAGCACCGCCGTGTCCTTGTGGATGCGATAGGTGGCGCTGTGGCGACGACCTTTCGCGCCCGGCCCTGGTTCAGGCCATGGTGCGGAGCGAGAGGGAATGGAAAGCAGTCTCCGCCTTCTACGAAGCAGTAATGCTCGCGAAGGCGGAGGCCGGACGCGTGAGGGAAGCTCAACGGAGTGCCCCTCACGGCCCCGGCCGCTACCACCGCAGGAGAGGTACTGGGCGTACTGGGCGTAGGACGTCGCGGGACGATCTCCGGCCACCGTAGACCAGGGCCTGTGGACGGCGAGCAGTGGGTAGCTCGCCGTCCAATCAGCATCAGGCCCGTGAGTCGATGGCGCGTAGTGTTCCACGCGCGCCTCAAAGATATTAGTGTCAGCCACCACTGACGGGGCCCATAGTGGCCGGTGCCTGCATGCCTAGGGGTTAGCGGATAAATTCTGAAAATGAGTTACCGCACCCCTGGGCACTCAGGCAAGGAATGAACAGGGGTGAGTTTTAGTCAGTAAGTCATTGGATGATTTCCCACCCCACAAAAAAAAGGGAGGTTCCACCTCGATAACTGAGTAACTGCAACTGCACGGGCCAAGGACGCGCGTCCTGATCGATACGTCAGCGGCGCCGCCCGCTGAGCGCTCGCACTACTCTGCCCCAATGTTGGAAGGTGGAAAGCGTTGTATGGATGAGGGCAAGCGTTTGGCGAATTATTGTATTTTCTTTTGGTCATAAAGCTTGTGTTGCTAGTGCTGCGCCGACTCTCAACTGATAAGGGCAGACCAGTCTCAAATGAGGCCGTCTTACAATTATTTACGACGATAGGTGCCTACGCTTATTTTGTTATTTATTTTTAATAGCCTTTTTATTACCAAAAATAATGCGTATTCCGTCTATAGGTACGTAAGTAATTTTGTGGTCCTTAATGCCATAAACCTGATGATACCCGTAAAAGGACACGGCCTAGGGAAAAGACGAATAATAAACTTTTACGAAAGTACACACTTAACTGAAAATAAATTACCCTATTAATAAACACTCGAATATTCTATAAAACATTCAGTACTTTTTCCTAGTAACTTATTCTAAACTTTTTTCATTCAGATTTATTTCCTCTGAGTAAGAAGATTGTAGGTAAGTATTTCAATCGAATCTCGCCCAAATTGAGATGAATGTATGGAGACATTACGTGAATGTGAATCACTGGAAGGCTCTCGTGCTCGGCTCCTCGCCTCTTGCGAAATTGACACAAAAAGGTTCTCATCAGAGTCGGAACAAAAAATTCAGCGAACTTTTTATCTTTTATTGCGTGACGCCGATAGCTGTTCGCTTTTATTTGATCTGTTTTTTCAGATACTACTTATACGTAGTTACACTGCCATCAATGTGCTGTAATGGGGTTTTCAATTTCTGGTAATAAGTGTTCCGAAAGTCCGAATGAAAAACGGAACCCTTATAAGAATCCTCGTGTGTCTGTCTGTCTGGCTGTCTGTCTGTCTGTCTGTCCGTCTGTCACAGTCCATTTCGTCCGTTCCGAATCTACTGGACTGATTAAACTGAAATTTGGTGCACACATGTATATTGATGACCCAAATACGGAGGTGTAACGTAAATGAATGAATTTGAAATTAAAAAAAAGAGGTCACTTTTGGGGTGCAAAAAGGAAAATTAAAAAAAAAGTTTTCCAAACTGTACCGTGCTACAAATCAAATGAAAGGGCTTACTGTAAGGGTCTCAATTATATTTTTTGCATAATTTTAAAATGTGTAATTTTTAAGCTATTTCAGATAATACAAGAAAAATGACCATGCGGGTCCTTATCTCCGAAACTGCTACGCCTAAAATTTTGAAAAAAATACTTAAGGTAGTTCTTTACTTAAAGACTACAGGAAAACCTATAAAAACATACAGTTTAAAAAAAAACCTGAAAAGAACATGATTTGTTCGGAACCGAAAAACTGACTCAACTGAATAGAATGACAGAACAGAATGGATGAAAACAAAGTGTTGCGCTCGTCAGTAACATGAAAAATTGGCGTTTGATCGGTTTAGCAGATACTACATAGTAACACTGGCAATTTTCTGTAATGGGGTTTTCAATTTCTGGGTATTTTTGTACAAAACCAGACTCAACTGTGTCTGCAAAAGTTTAGATATCCAGATATAATGACAGAACAGACTGGATGAAAATAAAGTGTTGCGCTCGCCCAGTAACACGAAAAATGGGCGGGAAGGTGAAGATGAGGTACATAGAGTGAACTACCACTGTCCCCACTGGAAACTTTGAGAAGAGTGTAGGTATAATATGTCAACGTATAATTGCAACACAGTTTATGAAGAATCACGTAGAATTCAAAACTTTTTATTTAAAATAATATTCGATACATTGTAAATGATCTAATTTAGATGTATTTGAAATAATGTATTCCCGCAAGATTTACTAAAATTTTTAGGTGTTCCGGCTTACGGTTATCCGGTGGCACAATGTACAAGTTGATTTATCGGCCATGGAGATAACAGAAAGGGTGTATTTGGGTATTTAGCGTGCCAACAGGTCTCTAAAATTAGAAAAACATTACTTGTAGAATACATAATCTATATTTAAATATATTATTATAGAACGTTTCACGGTACTATTAAAATACATACTGTCCACTGTTTCGTATTGGCGTTGAAAGGTGTCACGCGCGCGGGTCGTTGCGACGCTCTGAGCCATTAATAAAGTGTTTCCTTCCGAGCGACGGTGACTGCGCCGTGACAGCGTCGTGATACACTGCGTTAATCATCGGCTGCGTGGCTGTCCGAGCGACGGTGACTGCGCCGTGACAGCGTCGTGACACTCCGCGTTATTCACCGGCTGCGTGTCTGTCGAGCGAGGATGACTGCGCCGTAACAGCGTCGTGACACGCCGTGACAATCACTGGCTGCGTGGCTGTCCGAGCGACGGTGACTGCGCCGTGACAGCGTCGTGACACGCGGTGACAATCACCGGCTGAGTGGCTGTGCGAGTGACTGTGACTGCGCCGTGACAGCGTCGTGACACGCCGCGATAATCACCGGCTGCGTGGCTGTCCGAGCGACGGTGACTGCGCCGTGACAGCGTCGTGACACGCCGCGATAATCACCGGCTGCGTGGCTGTCCGAGCGACGGTGACTGCGCCGTGACAGCGTCGTGACACGCCGCGATAATCACCGGCTGCGTGGCTGTCCGAGCGACGGTGACTGCGCCGTAACAGCGTCGTAACACGCCGCGATAATCACCGGCTGCGTGGCTGTCCGAGCGACGGTGACTGCGCCGTGACAGCGTCGTGACACGCCGCGATAATCACCGGCTGCGTGGCTGTCCGAGCGACGGTGACTGCACCGTGACAGCGTAGTGACACGCCGTGACAATCACCGGCTGCGTGACTGTCCGAGTGACGGTGACTGCGCCGTGACAGCGTCTTGACTCGCCGTGACAATCACCGGCTGCGTGACTGTCCAAGCAACGGTGACTGCGCCGTGACAGCGTCGTGACTCGCCGTGACAATCACCGGCTGCGTGACTGTCCAAGCGACGGTGACTGCGCCGTAACAGCGTCGTGACACGCCGCGATAATCACCGGCGGCGTGGCTGTCCGAGCGACGGTGACTGCGCCGTAACAGCGTCGTGACACGCGGCGATAATCATCGGCTGCGTGGCTGTCCGAGCGACGGTGACTGCGCCGTGACAGCGTCGTGACACGCCGTGACAATCACCGGCTGCGTGACTGTCCAAGCGACGGTGACTGCGCCGTGACACGGCTGCGTGGCTGTCTCAGCGACGGTGACTGCACCGTGACAAAGTCGTGACATGCCACGACAATCACTGGCTGCGTGGCTGTTTTCCCATTCTTTAAGGAGTTTATTTAGCTTGTAGTTTAGACTTCACTGTCGAAGAAAAATAATCGAAGGTTATACAAGGAGCTTCTCTTGGTGTAGTAGATAAGTACGTACTCACATCAAACCCTGATCTTTCAGGAAAATATCACTGCTGCAGCAATTGTAGTGGGCCAATAACGTTGGAGTCAAGCAATTGTCTCAGTAAACTATCCTTTTCATTTGGATGTTACTTTGCCTGTCTACTCTCTGCTATTTCAGAAGATAAAAGTAGCTCCCGTGCTATGCAACAGTTTTCCCAAGGCAAATTAATTTTGTAATCGAACTTTACCACAACATTTAAAATATTTAAACAAAGGACCAAACTAATCTAACTACCCTATTCACACATCAGTCTGCATGAGCTGCTCATAAAACATGAACACATAACGAAACACAAAGGTATGACGTATCACCTGACCCTCATCAGACGCACGCCGAAGCAAATTGAAAACGGAACATTTAGATCCCATCGCACGCTGATGCCTATAAAGGTAAACCAATTTTACCGCGGGGCGAGGGGGGCTGGATAACGCTGTCCTTTTCGCCCCCCATCCCCGTGCTGCGCGGTGGGTGAGGGGGGGGCGGTGTGGCCCGACATTGACCCGCACTGCGCCGGGCCGCCTGCACAGGTACGTCATTCATGTCCCCCCTCCACCCCCCACAGCCTGCATAGCGGGCATGTTGCAATGGCTAGTTACCGGATCAAACCAGTTTGTGGGAAATTCGCAGCAAACTGCTTTGTATCGACGGAAAATTGATATTTGTACCAAAATTCTTGTAAAAGCTTTGTGGCGGTCTAGTTTTACTATGCAAGGGATAGTTATTGGTAACAAGGTCATTGTGTGCAACACACAAAAACTTCCTCATAAAATTCCAGTTTAGGCTAAGTCCGAGCTTTCTACTTACTTAATGCTAACGCACTAAGTTTTTAGCCCGTGTTTAAAACTGTGAGTCTCTCGGTACAAAACTCAGTTATTTAGCCCCTTTCGGCGGTAAAGTAGTGCTGGCTTAGATATTACAGAGTCAATGGGCCCTTTGAGACCGCTCGGCGTAAAGTAGCTCACAGGTACCGACGTTATCTCGGGAAAATGGAGGCTGTGCGCAGGTACCTATGAAAAGCAGGGCATTTTCTTTGTTACTATTTTGGGGTAAATATCAGAATAGAGATAGGAAAAAATATTTTGAGGTGAAATATTTTAGAGCTTGTATTCTTGGCTGCTTTAGACATAAAAAGTTGACCTTCGGTTGATAAAACTATTAGGTAAGTATGGGCACAGATAATAATTTACATCGGGTGTAAAAAGATAGTTTCCGAAGCCGAAAGCCACATATTCTACTCATTATTTGGATCATTTTTTTCCACTGGACCATACCTGGGAATCCATTGGTTCTGGATAATTTTTTAAACTTTTTTACGAAATTGAGTTCCAAGTGTTATTACTAAACTTTATTCCAAACAAACAATACCTGAATATTCAATTTCTTTTTTAGAAATTACGCATTTCAGTTACAAAAACCCAATGAATATCAAACGTATCCGACAAGTACCTACGTGGCTTAGAGCGAAGGGGCGGGGTTTATTTCCACTTGCCCGGGTTTGCGTTACATTGCGCGCAATAAAAAATAGTTATTTTTAATACCTAAAATAAAAGTCGTTTCCCAGCAATAATTTTTGCGCAAAACTACTTTGTTAGATGTACAGTATGCGTAGTTGACAGCTATGTGATGTCTATTTACAACCTGTATATAGTGAGGAAAAGACTTAGGTAGGTATGTTAAATTCATGTGTATGGGAAAAGTAGGTATGTAGCTATTATACCAACAACTTACCTATTATAAGTGTTATGTCATGTGACTGTAAGCATTACAAATAAATTTCTAAGAGGTACAACCACTCTTGTAGTAAATGTTACTAACTTAGTAATACTACTTCAGTAGTAAAATCGCAAATAGAGCCACCCGACTCTTACTAATTTTAATGTTACAACATTGCTAAAACTGTATTTTACTTCACGAATAGCCCATTGAAATTCAAAATAATTTAAATGTAAAGTTATGAGCACGCTAGCAAATGTCAAGGTGTTCCGTGGCAGAACTTGGAACCAATTGGCACGGCGCAGTCCACGGGTCGCGGTTGTGATAGACATGCTCGATCAGCCGAGTATGATCCGCTAAGACTAGGGTTGCCAGCTGTGAGGAGGGAAATTAATCTACTAGCATTTACGGCCAATAAAATATTTATGACCAGTTTTCATGAGTGTGTAAAAATATATAATTGTTACAGGGCTCCATCAGACTAAGTCGGACTTCTTGGCATAAGCTGGACACTCTTATATCTTATCTCTATCTGGACAGGTCCACTCAAATCTGCGTGGTGCGTTCCTCAAAAGCTCATCTCAGATATTAACGTATACCTACATGTGCTTCTCATAAGATTTGACCAGTACATATTGTATGGATTAGAACACTTTAAAGGAGACTGACCTCTGAGTTTGTTTCGGTGTTTCTTCTCAGAGTAGTCAGCTAGGAAACACCGGCCTCATCTAGCTTAAACTGACAAAAAACATTGACGTGTAAAAGTGTTCCTTGTAACCTATTTACTGAATAAACATCATGTTGTATCATTTATCATTCATAGCTCGCGGATTAGTCAAGTAAAATGATAAAACGGTTCAAAAACGTACCCAAAGTGGCTTCATAATACCCAGGCCTGCGGACGGCGAGTAGTGGGTAACTCGCCGCCCGATCAGCACCAGGCCCGAGAGTCGACGGCGCGTAGTGTTCCACGCGCGCCTCAAAGAGTTGTCAGCAAAGGACGGGGCCTGCCACGGCCAATGCCTGCCCGGGGGTTGAGGATAAATTCGAAAGAGTTACCTCGCCCCTGGGTATGTAGGGCAGGGAGGAACAGGGGTGGGTTTTAGTCAGTAAGAGTCTGACACGCCCTTCCGCTCCACCCTAGAGCGGAAGAAGTCATAAGATGATTTCCCACCACCCAAAAAAAAAAAAAAAGTGGCTTCATAATAAACTTTGTCAAATGGATTATATCATCATGTTCTGATGTTAACTGTTACAGGGCTCCATCAGACTAAGTAGGACTTCTTGGTATAAGCTGGACACTCTTATATCTTATCTCTATCTTGACAGGTCCACTCAAATCTGCGTGGTGCTTTCCTCAAAAGCTCATCTCAGATATTAACGTACTACATGTGCTTCTCATAAGTGCCTCACTGCTTGTGACCTGATAAGTGGATTGATAGCGTTGGTATGATGACTTTTTGTCTACTTTCATACTGCTGAAAAAGGGTGTGGCTAACTTTACAACGATACCCAACCCCTCACCCCTGCGGTCACATAAAATTGTTAATGCGGCGACTCGCCTTGTGTTCAGAGTAGTCATAAAGTGCACATCCAGAGCGGTACCTGAAAAAACATCTGCTGAGAGTGGATCCCGACTAAGGAGGAAACGATAACGCAAGCCAAAAAAGAGGTGGCGGGATGAGCTGGACTCTTTCTTTTCTTTAAAGATTGCCTGCGATTGCAGTAGACCGACAGAAGTTGAAAGGGGGTATATGCCTTTGCCCTGCAGTACGAAAACATGGACATATTATGAAATAGCTAGGTACGAAAACGTGGACTTATTATGAAATAGTTGGGTACGAAGAAATGTACTTATTATGAAATAGCTGGGTATGAAAACATGGACTTATTTATGAACTAGCTGGTTACGAAAACATGGACTTATTATGAACTAGCTGGGTACGAAAACATGGATTTATTGTGAACTAGCTGGGTACGAAAACATGGACTTATATGAACTAGCTGGGTACGAAACATGGACTTATATGCACTAGCTGGGTACGAAAACATGGACTTATATGCACTAGCTGGGTACGAAAACATGGACTTATATGCACAAGCTGGGTACGAAAACATGTACTTATATGCACTAGCTGTGTACGAAAACATGGACTTATGAATTAGCTACCGCCAGCACCTTCATCCGAGTGTAAGTCGGAAATTGTCCCAATAGAACCTAGGTACTCCCGGGATAAGAAAGTATCCTATGTCCTTCTTTTAGGTCCAATCTATGTCTACTGCCTATACCAAAATTCATTAAATCGGTTCAGCAATATAAGATGTATGGATGGATTAGTAATGGTTGAAATGAGATCTCCACGAGCACAGCATGCTGGCAACCCCGTGTAGATGTTAAGCTAAGGTTGCGTCCTTGCCTGGGTGCAGTGTCACCCGGTGCTAATCCTCGGGCCGCGACGTCGCCGCCGCCGCCGCCCTCCCCGCGCCCCCACTCCCTGCGCCCCGCGCGCCCGCTCTGCGCCCAAACGTTCCGTCACCGCCCGGACTGGTGCTATTTCTATAAAGTTCTGAAAGTAACAGTTAGGTCATAACACGATAGGAAAGTTCATAGAAAAGTTATAAATATAGCTTGGTTTAAATATAGTTGTTTCATTTCATGAACCATTTTTTCGACTGCACTAGTTACGTTTCTCTCTTCATATAGGGGTGATTATTGTGCGCCTTTTCATCTTTAAGGAAAAGTATGTAGGTATGGAACCAAACAACGTTGTTTCAATAGTTGATAGGTCGCGTCAGCTCACGAAGGAGATAGACTCATAGGGGACGAACTAAATAAGTTCCGTCCAAGCTGGCTGAAAGACTAAATGAGCGAAATGCAGGGAGGCCTTTGCCCAGAAGTGGGAAAACGTACCTAGGCTGGCAAAAAAAACTGGCCAAGAGCGAGTCGGACTCGTGCGCTAAGGGTTCCCATTGGTTTCGAACCAATCATATTTTTTTCAGGTTTTTTTTTTAACTATATCCATAGAGATTTTCCTGTATATATAAATAAAGAACTACTTTCTGTATGTTTTCAAAAAATTGGGCCCAGTGGTTTCGGAGATAAGGATGGTAATTTTTCATTTATTTTCTATAATTTTCAATCAATCACCTCAACATATCGCAGTCCACTGCTGGACATAGGCCTCTCCCAGGCTGCGCCACAACACCCTGTCCTCCGCCTTCCGCATCCACTCTATCCCAGCCACCTTCTCAAGGTCGTCGGTCCATCTAGCTGGTGGGCGTCCCACACTACGCTTGCCGATACGCGGTCTCCACTCCAGAACTCGTCTGCTCCATCGGCCATCGGTCCTTCGACAAACATGACCAGCCCACTGCCACTTCAGTTTTCTTATTCTGCAAGCTACGTCGGTTAATCCGGTTATTTTCCGGACAACTTCATTCCTGATTTTATCCCTCAAAGAAACTCCTAACATAGCCCGTTCCATAGCGCGCTGAGCGAAAACTGCATAATATTTTAAAAAATTATCCTCACAATGTGTTCATTTGATATGTCGCACGGCACAGTTTCAATTTTTTTTTTTTAATTTTCCGTTTTTCACCCCAAAAGTGACCCCATGTTCCAAATTAATATAATTAGGGTACACGTTCGTGTTTGGTTCACATATATTCATGTGTGTACCAAATTTCAACTCTATCGGTCCAGCATGGCAGATTCGGAGCAAATTGACTGTGACAGACGGACAGACAGACACACGAGTGATCCTATAGGGTTCTGTTTTTTCATTCGGACTTTCTGTTTATGCTTAGGAGGTACCATGGAGAACCAGACAGTTGTGCTGCCGTAGAGTGGCTTATTTGAAATGATCAAAGCAGACCTACTTTAAATCCTAACTACTTCTACCTACTTCCAACTAGTTCCAACTACTTGTAACTAGTTCCAGATGTTGTTATTGTTGTAGGCATTAAGCCCACCATTGTACCTTTGTGCTTGAAGTTTAAAATAAATAGGTAAAGTTGTCCTCAATTCCACCGAGAGGCATGGTAACCCTTGCAGACCAGACGCGCCCGTGCCTCGGAAGCAGTTATGTTATAAATGTCAATCAAACGGCCGTAACGTTTTATATTCCGCCTGAGCCCGCGTGGTGGCTTCCGTAGCATTCCGTACTCGTTCTATTTGCCATTAGCCACCATTGTTAGCCACGAAGAATTGTTTTAATAGCTGTCATGTTTGTTTGTACAAAATTGCAGAAATTGTTCGTGGTTGTTGGTTTTCGTTTGATTGTCTTGTACCTACCTAGTTATGATTTCAAAGAACATGCGACAATACTTTCCTGGCTATATCGGGTGTAAAAGACAGTTTCCGAAGCCGCAAGCCACATATTCTACCCATTATATTTTTTTTCTACTAAACCATACCTGGGAATCCACTGGTTCTGGAGATATTGAAGGTCAAAGACGCCATTTTTTTTTTTACTTTTTTACGAAAATGAATTCAAAGTGTTAATATTAAACTTTTTCCACAAATGAATATCAAACGCTTAAGGCGAAGGGGCGGGGTTTAACTCCACTTGCCTGGGTTTGCGTTACATTGCGTGCAATAAAAAATAGTTTTTTTGTCTAATCTGAAAATAAAAGTCGTTTCCCAGCAGTAATCTTTGCGCAAAGCTATTTTGTTAGAAGTACAGTATGCGTAAGTGACGGCTATGTGATGTGTCTTTTTACATCCTGTATTTTCTTTTAAATTCCTTGATTTTAAAGTTCTTATTTATTTAAAAAAAATAAGGTTCAGTACTAGTCAGTAGATAAATTATTACTAAGCTCTTTTTTGCGACAAGCCCCAAGCGAGAGGCCTTTCAGCGTGAAAGACCCAGTGCCTACCTACTTCAGACAAGAATCCTCCTATCCTAACCTCTATCCTAACAGGCCTCTTCGTGTTTTTGTGTGTCAAGAGAATGGACAACAGTATCCTCAGGCGACAATAGAATTCTGGAAGATTCATAATTTTTGCTGGCGACAGAATAATCATAATCACTTTGAATGTTGATTATGCAGTGTAGTGATTGACACACGTACCTACCTGCTAAAATATTAAAGGTAAAACAGCAGATATGAGTGCCTCTAACTGATTATGGATACTTTGTAGTCTAACAGGCCATATATTTTCACCTTTGGCATGTTTGACAGTTTAAAACGAAAAAATGTATTTACGAGCAGTGGTGGCCCTGTGGTAACGGCCGCGACTTACAAGTTGTAGGTCGTGAGTTCAAACCCAGGCAGGCGCTTTACTTTGTGTAAATTATTTCATCACCACTGCTCTCAAAACGGTGAAGGAAAACATCGTGAGGAAACCGGCATGTCCTAGAACCAAAAATTCGGAGACATGTGATATCCACCAACCTGCATTGGGCCCGCGTGGTGGATTACGGCCCACACCCTCTCACAGAGAGGCCTGTGCCCCAGTAGTGGGACATTAAAAGGCTGATGATGACACGATATATACCACTGCTGGGCATAGACCTCCCCCAAGTATCACCACATTATAGACCAGTCCTGTGTGTCTCGCATCTATCGGATTCCCACAACCCTGACCAGGTCCTTGGTTCACCTTGTAGAAACCTTCCAACGCTGCGTCTTCCGGTATGCGGTCGCCACTCCAGAATCTTGCGACCATCTGTTCTGCGAGCAATGTGCCCTGCCCACTGCTTCTTAAATTTAGCGATTCTTGGAGTTATATCGGTAACCTTGGTTGTCCAGAAATGAAGATATCCGTCTTCATTCCTGATTCGATCACGCTAGGGAACTCCGAGCATAGCGCTCTCCATTGTCCTTTGGGTGACTTTAGGCCTTCTGATGAGGTTCATTGTGTGCGACTGAAGTAATGATAGGGTTATACAAATATCTCTAAAAAAAACCAGCCAAGTGCGTGTCGGACTTCGCACATTTAGGGTTCCGTACCATATGAGGGAAATCAATATTTTGGTATTTATTGTTAAAACATAAATTTATTGTTATAATAATAAACTTTATCACCAAATTTCAAGTTCATAGGTCCGTGGGCAGTTCAAAAATTCTTCGGAACAATATTTTGTGACAGACAGACGGACACGTGAGTGACAACAATAGAGCTCCGTTTGGATCCTTCGGGTACGGAACCCTAAAAACTACATTGTCACTGAGTTCTATAGGCTACTATTTATCCCGAAAAAAGAATAACGGTTAATGTAGGATAGGCCACGTCAGCGGAGAAACTGGTTTATTACAAAGACATTAACGCGACAGGCCCCTCGCGTTACCATAAGGTAACGCAACAATAGGTTTAATTCTACAGGGTGTAACGAAAAAACGTGGTCATATTTTAAATAAAGCTTCTGCCTCTTCAAATTAACAACTTTATTTAAGGCCTCATAGCTAACTCCGAAAAATTGACCTCATACTAATTTTGATCATCTGACTATCACTTTGTACGGTAAGTCCATTTTGATCAGCTGACGATCACTTTGTACGGTAAGTCCATTTTGATTAGCTGACGATCACTTTGCAGGTACGGTAAGTCCATTTTGATCAGCTGACGATCACTTTATACGGTAAGTCCATTTTGATTAGCTGACGTTTACTTTGTACGGTAAGTCCATTTTGATTAGCTGACAATCACTTTATACGGTAAGTCCATTTTAATCAGCTGACGATCACTTTATACTGTAAGTCCAATTTTTTTGGGAATTGGCTATGGCTTTCTTGACGAAACTTATTCATTTCTATGGGCGGAAACAGTATTTAAAATATGACCACGTATTTCTGTTACCTACCTGTCTTCTTCATAGTGGTAGATAGCTAAATAGATATCAATCTGCCTAGCCTTTTGCCAACTATCTTGGGGTCGGCTTCCAGTCTAACCGCATGCAGCTGAATACCAGTATTTTACATGGAGCGACTGCCTATTTAGCCTCCACAACCCAGTTACTGGCTAATACAATACCACTTGGTAAGACTGGTTGTCAGACTTCCGGGCTTCTGGCGACCCGTAACGACTGTCAAAGATCCACGATTGGCAGCCGGGACCAACGGTTTAACGTGCTTTCCGAGGCACGGAGGAGTCTCGGTATGTAGAGATGGTCACCCATCCATGGACCAACCCTGGCAAGCGTAGCTTAACCTGATGGATCGACCCGTGCGACTGTTATTACTTTAGCCACGAGCTCCTCAAGCTACAGCCAGTTATATATACGATAGGTAATTACCGCCAGTAGTTCATATAGGTAAGTAGTTATCTTCGTGTCAGTCAGACTATTTCGGGTATTTAACCTTCACCTGCCACCTGGTGATGTAGGTAACCTATCGATCAAAGTCTCTTCACTCTTGATTAAGACATCCTTTTTATTGATTTACTGAACCTTGACTATCTACGTAAATTAAACTTACATGTTTGGTAAACGCTAAAGGCCATATATGTAATTATAACTATTTCTAGAATATAAGCGGTATGAATACCTACAACTTACATCATAACGTTACGATGTGGTTATGTCATTAAGTGAAAGATCAAAGGCCGAATTCCCTATGTAACCGAAGATCCCCGTTACTTTGTAAGTTACTACCGACTTTCAACTTGCAAGATTCTGTCTAAATATCTCTAATAATTTTATTAGAGTTTATGATAGCAATTTATTTATTTATTTATTTATTTATAGAAGGTAGCTTCACAGCTGACAATAAGTAAACATAAATTGGATAATTCTAAACAATACGCCAATTACGAAATACACAGATAAAACAATAAGCATAGAAGAGAGTGACATGAAGTATGTATAGTGTGTGCGTGTGTGTATGATCAGTATTATTTCGTTCAGTCCTACTTTGTTCTATTATCACCTGTATAATATGTAGGTACCTATAACTAGGTACCTATTAACCCCACTACAACTACTACGGGGGTCAAACTAAAAGAAGAGATCAAAAAAACTTTTTAGAAAAAAATTACAACCGACTTCCATAAATAATACTAAAAAATGCAAAATAACTTTAATTTCGGAAGTCGGTGTTTCTAGTTTGGTTTCTTCGTTATTTGACACCGACTGCCGAAATTAAAGTTACTTTGCATTTTTTAGTATTATTTATGGAAGTCGGTTGTATTTTTTTTTTGTAAAAAGTTTTTTATTTTTCACTTTTTGGTTGTTGTACCCCATTCTAAACCTAAATTAATAGTAAAGTTATGCTCGAATTGATAGCCCCAAAAATAGGGAATTTGAACATATCAGGGTGAACTGTACAAATCTGTATACCTACCCCTTCAGAGCGTATCAGCGTGATGTAATGTTGTGAAGTGGTTAAAACAATATACAGACATGCGATTGCAGCAATTCTGGCAGGTTTGCTATCATTTATTGAAGAGTTCCATTGTGTATCTCCGAAGTTCTGCATCAGATCTTCACCAAATTAAATTGGACCACATGTGAAGCAACAGCTTTCAAAAAAAAAAAAATCTTCAAAATCGGTTCACGTAGTAAAAAGTTATGAGGTAACACACATAAAAAAAAAAAAATACGGCCGAGTTGAGAACCTCCTCCTTTTTTGAAGTCGGTTAAAAACGACGGAATTTTTAATCTCCCGTCAAATTATGAGGTATCCATCTAGTACAAAACTTTCTGACGCTTAAATGTTCATGTAAGACTTTTTGTACCTACTTGATTCATACCGATGCCAAAGCTGCCCGAATCTGTTAATATTTCACCCTTCTATCAGCTTCTATCATTAGCCTCACAGCACTCACGATATACCCGGGCCTACGGACGGCGAATAATGGGTAGCTCGCCGTCCGCTCAGCACCAGGCCCGAGAGTCGACGGCGCGTAGTGTTCCACGCGCGCCTCAAAGAGTGGTCAGCAATAAAGACGGGTCCCGACTCCCGTCATGGCCTGCTCGGCGGTTGAAGATAAATTCGAAACAGAGTCACCTCGCCACCGGGCACTAAGGGCAGGTAGGAACAGGGATGGGTTTTAGTCAGTAGGAGTCTGACACGCCCTCTCGCTCCACCCAGAGCGGGAGAAGTCATTGGATGATTTCCCACCCCACAAAAAAAAAACAATCATGACGGGGTCCGTCATGGCCGATGCCTGCCCGGGGGTTGAGGATAAATTCGAAATAGAGTTACCTCGCCCCTGGGCACTCAGGGCAAGGAAGGAACAGGGGTGAGTTTTAGTGTAGCCCACTTAGAGCGGGCGATGTCATATCTCGATATCTTCCGTAGTCGCCGTAGAAGGACGTCCTGGTTAGGTGTGTTGAATAGTTTCGTTATGTAAGTACTCAAAAAAAAAATTTTTTATTCATGAATGCCACACAGATAATGTTTCAGGTGGTTTCAGGTAAAAATTAAGGCATTAATTACAAAAAAGAAACCCTGACTTCTAACCTAGGCAGATGCCCTGTATTCCCTTAGAAGTCGGTGGATCCAAGAACTTAAAAATTAAGAATTTTGAGCAGATTGTGAATTGTGCATTATAATAATTCTAGGCATAGCACATCGTGAGTGAAGAACCATAAAATTGTAATTAATGGTCATGGATCACTAAAATAAAAAGAAATAATTACATAACTAAGTCGGTTTCTTTAGATTATTGTGGTTATTGATAGGCAGGTGTAGGTAGGTATTATATGATTTCGGCAAGCGCGAGTTATTATAACACGTTATCATCTAAAGCCGGTAGTACTAAAATTTTACCGATTCTGAAGAATGTCTTCCAACATAGATAACTAATCTTCGTGTCCCGGAAGTTAACGGCCATAGAACTAGTTAGATTCATCAGCGATCGATATTACGGCATCCAGATACCTATTTATGTGGACTTAATATTCAGCACACATTCGGTATAGCGAGTTTGGCACACCACCAGTTTTTTATCTGCAGCAGTCACTGATCAAGTTTGCGAAAATTGTGGCGTAGCTACCGTATGTGGGATTAAAACGCTCTTTAAAATGTTATATGAAGACATTAATTAATGCAAGTATCGAAAGAGCTGATGAATTTTCGGAATATCTCAAAAATCAGAAATCTGTGACAATACATGAAAATTGTCGTAAAAATTATACTCGAAAGTCATCAAAATCGGTTCATAAATAACGGAGTGAGGGCCGAACATACATACAGAAACGCTAAACATGCCCACAATTTTTGAGGTTTTCTCTCAATTTTATCAGGATTCCACTGTCAGATCCTGATTGCCTTGATATGGGACCATCCTTCAGGTATACCCTATCTATCAAAAATAGAATAATCAAAATCGGTTCATAAATAACGGAGTGAGGGCTTAACATACACAAAAAAAAAATATATATATATACGGTACGGTCGAATTGAGAACCTCCTCCTTTTTTTTCGTCGGTTAAAAAGCGTTGTAAATTAAAAAAAAGTGGTTAAATTCATTCGCCTGATTCGTAAGTTTCAAATTCTTCTTGTTCTTCTTCTTGATCTTCTTCTTGTTCTTCTTCTTGATCTTCTTCTTGTTCTTCTTCTTGATCTTCTTCTTGTTCTTCTTCTTGATCTTCTTCTTGTTCTTCTTCTTTTTTTTTTTTCTCTTTATTTTTTTTTTTTTGTCCGACTCACCAGTGAGTTGCGGGGCTTCACAGGTTTTAAACAGGATCACAACTGACCCGTGGAGTAGGCCTACTGGAGAAAACAAGTAAAAAAAAAAGCGCTAAGTACACCACCTCCTACTCGTATGTGGCGTGGAAACGTGTGCATATTATGACGATAACAACTTTTATAACTTTTTAAATCGTTATATCTCAGAAACGGTGGCTCGTAAGAAAAAAAGTATTGATAAGTACATTTTTTATAGATAATTTTATGATCTACAATTTTTGTCTGAGGTAGTACTTTTATGATAGGTAAGTTTTATCATAAAAGTACTTCAGACAAAATTTTTTGCTAAAAATCGCGAAAAACTCATTTTTTTTACCTTTGACCTTGAATAAAATTTTTTCCATACACGGGAATGATGGGGAACTTATAAACATTGTTTATAATTATGTTTTATTACTAAAAGCAATAAAAAACAGCAGCGTAACGTTTTTCTTTTTATTATAGCAGAAAACAGGGTACAAAAATGGCTTGCAAGGCTTTATATTAACACCGTCCCCTCTTCTTTGGCTTTGGCTGGTGGCGTGGCGGTGGCAAGAGGGGGGCGTGTCAATATGGCGGCTTGGCGGCAGGGCTGACGGACAGGCATGGCGGCTGACGTCACGTCCGTTACAATCGGCCATCCTGCAACAATTGCTCCCGCAATGGGGAACACATAAACACATTTAGCTCTCTAATAAGTCAATAAGATCTTCAGTTTCAAGTGTCTCATCGGAGCTACTAGCGCTATCGGACATGGGAGCTATACTTCTATAGGGCCTTAATGAATCTGCAGGTACTAGCCCCGTAAAGTTTTTGTAACCTCGTAAGCCCTTTATGCTTCTAATTCGGTACCGATCATTATCAACTACTTTAGTTACTATATAGGGGCCAGAGAACAAATCGTCTAATTTGGTGTTTACCTTAGCGGCACTACTAGTTGGAGCCTGTCTCCATAATACAAAATCCCCTTTCTTATAAACATGCGCAATTTTTCGTTTTTTATCAAAGTTGTGCTTCATTTTTGCGCTTGCTTGTTCTAACCTAGCTGTAGCTTTCCTACGTCGTGCCTCAACAGATTCTGGTTCGCGACCAGGAACCGAAACGTCACATATTGACCTGCCAGAGCGCGCAAACATTAAATCATAAGGCTTATAACCGATACTATCGTTAACTGTATTGTTTATGCCCCAAATGATGTCAGGTATGGAGTTGGCCCAATTACTGGAAGCTTCACTAGGATCAGTTGCCCGCAACGCATCTAAAATTGTACGATTAGTACGCTCAACCTGGCCATTAGCGCGGGGGCAAGCAATAGCGTTTAAAGTATGCCTAAACTGCTTATCTACTGAAAACTTTTTAAAGTACCTACTTGTAAAGGCTTTACCGTGATCTGTCACCACGTGATTCGGGTATCCGAATAAACTGAATATCCTTTTCAGTGCACGAATGGTCTCAATCGAATTTACAGTACGCGTCGGTTCAGCTATCACAAATTTAGAAAACGCATCAGTCATTACGAGCATGTACTGGTACCCTTTACTTGTTCTACAGAATGGCCCTACGTGATCTATGTGTACCATGCGCATCGGATCAGACGGCTTAGGGATCGGATGCAACATGCCTTCCTTTTTTCCATAATTACCCTTGCCATATGCACAGTGAAGACATGCGGTCACGTATTTTTTAATGAAACGTGTCATTTTCGGAAACCAATACTGACTTTTAATCAATTCTGAACTACGATTTAGTCCCACGTGGCCAATGTCGTCATGGTGCATTTGCAAAATTTTCCATCTAGCCGAATTCGGGACCACGAGTCGATTTCCGTTGAGAGATTTTCGATGAAGTCGATTTTCTACGAATTCGTAATTATTTTTAATATCTGAATCAGCTGTATTGTTTTTCAATTGATTTATAATCGAACTAAGCTTTTCGTCCTGACATTGAACCGTATAGAACCAATCAGTAACTTCAAGGCGGTTTACGTTCATTGCATCAACAGGATGCCTACTTAGCGCGTCTACATGTTTCATACGTTCACCGGGTCTATACTCAACACTAATGTCATAATCTTGTATTGAAAGCCACCAACGTGCAATGCGCGGTATTATGTCGCGTTTGGTGAGCGTAGCGCGGACCGCAGTACAGTCAGTTACTACCTTAACATGTTTACCTACTACATAAACCCGGAACCTACGTAGCGATTCTACGACCGCGAGAGTTTCGAGCTCATAGCTATGATACATACCCTCTTCCCTACTAGTAACCCGGCTAAAATACATAACAGGCCGCAGTGAGTTGTCAGTTTGTTTTTGTAACAGTATGCCGGCAATGCCCAACTTACATGCGTCGGTATGTATTTCCGTAGGAAGCATAGGATCATACAAGGCTAGCACAGGTTTGGAACATAAACAGTTTTTCAGTTGTTCAAAACTCGCGTTTTGTTCACTGCCCCACAGCCATGATTTATCCTTTTTTGTTAACTCAGTTAATGGACGCGCAATCACGGCAAAATTGGGAATAAACTTTCTAAAGTAACTACACAAACCGATAAACTGTCGCAAACTATGAACATTATTTGGTACAGGAAACTGCGAAACGGCTGTCAATTTTGTTATACCAGGCTGTATACCTTCAGAAGATATTTCGTGTCCTAAATAAGTCACTTGTTTCTGCAAGAATGAACATTTACTCATATTCAATTTTAAGTTCTCACTTTCGAGTTTACCGAGTACATTTTCAAGAATTATTATACCTGATTCTATGTCAACCGAGGGTAGCAGTAAATCGTCTAAAAATGCCAGTATCTCGGTTTGACCTACATTATTTTCGTTCTGTTTACCTACATTGTTTCTACCCACAGATTCAACGAGTTTACTAATTAAACGCATAAAAACTGATGGAGCATTCGCTAAGCCAAAAGGAATTCTAGTGTACTCGTAATGACCTTGTGGTGTAATAAAAGCAGTTTTGTGTGTATCCTCTGGTGCAATGCATAATTGATGGTAGCCCTGGGCTAAATCTAAACTAGTGAAGTACTGTTTGCCTGCTAATTTGGAAACCTGATCGTCTATGTTTGGTAGTGGATACCTATCTTTTACAGTGATAGCGTTCAACGCACGGTAATCAACGCATAACCTACTGTCGCCGTTCTTTTTCTTAACAAGGATCACCGGTGAAGCGTAACTAGATTCCGATTCTTTTATAATGCCCGGCATCTAGCAGTTCATTAACTTTGGAATTAACTATCGCTTGTTCACTATGAGAAAGTCGGTAAGGCTGGCGATGCACGGGCTGATCACTAGTAAGTTTGATTTGCATTTGAGCTAAATTGGTACAACCCAGATCATGTGTATTTGTAGCAAAGCAATGTTTATATTGTACTAATAAATTAATTAAATCTGAGTGATGTTTATTATTTAAGGGCCCTGTTTTAATTTTATTTATTTCTACACCTCCTACCTTAGAAATATTTGTAATGGCATGGCTAGGATCACTAGTAACACTCGATAAATTAAGGCAAGCAGAAATGCAACACACCTGGCTGTTTGGCTGTGGCTCCTCGCAGCTGTCGGCCCTCGTGAGGACCTCGCCCGGCGGCCACACGATGGTCTCTGAACCCATGTTGACAACTTTGATGTAGCCTTCTTCGCCGCGTAGTAGCGTTGCAGGCAGAGAGTAGGACACGCCGTGAAGCTCGTAGTGCCGTGGTGGAGTCACCACGTCGTTGTCCTTCTTGTTACCCAGTACGCGAACTTGAATGATGGAGGGACCGGGTGGCAGTCGTTCCTCGTTTGTCGTGACGACCTCGAATCTGTTGTTTTCTTCGATGGCTTCAATCGCGATAGTATCTGAAACTAATTGAAATTTAGAATGGCCCTGGCTAACGGTCAGAATCATACCTTCGCTGTTGATAACTGGCTGTCCGATCAACAGATTAACTTCGTTCATTTTCATATTGGAGAGGTAGGCTTGACATTGTAGCGTAATGCCATCAATTTCTAATTGGAATTGTACTTCTCCTTGGCTCATAGTAATTCCACCCGAAAATCCTTTCAAGGCAACACTCGTAGGTTTAACTTGCAGTGATAGAGCATTTGACACTCTATCATTGAGCACATTAACTTGACTTCCGGTGTCGATGTAAGCCTTCACGTGAACACTGTTAACTTTTGCCACCTTCTTATAGATGTCGTTGTAAGGTTCCAAGATGTTAACTTCTTTAATGCTTCTGCCAGAGGAAGATGCTTTGCTTGACGTAGAATTCATCGAACAACGTAGGGCAATGTGTCCTTGAGCTCCACATTTATAGCACGTACGCGTGTCTGGCTGGGTGCAATTACGGAGCAAATGTCCTATTTTCTTGCACCGAGGACACGGATCCGTTTCAGGATTTGGAGTAGTGAACTTTTTCTCGGATGGTCGCTGGAACATTGGCTCGCGGTAGCGGGGCTCCTGAGGTAGAACGCAATAATCATCAAGCGCGCACAAAAATCTTTCGTAAAGTTCTCCTGGCGAATGGCATTGAAATGCGCGCGCATTTGGCTGCAGAGATGTCGGCAAACCACGAATGATGCAGGAGACGCTGGCGTTATCAGATAACTTGCACCGGAAGCGCATGGCGACTTTATCTTGGTAATATTTCGTCATCGTCTCATTCGGAAGTTTTTTTCTTTGCAACAACTCTTCAAGCATATTTCCATAGTCACGATATTTAGGAAAAGCACGCAATAGCATCTGTTTCCATTCGCTCCAGGAGTAGTCGTAATTTTCTAAACGATTGTACCATTTTTTTGCTTGGCTTCGCAATTTATCTTGTAAGTGAAACGATTTTGTCGTATCGTCCCACCCGTGAATCTCGCCAATTTGTTCGATTTTTCTAATCCATGCTTGCACTGTGCACTCCTCGCTATCGGGGTCGAATTCCGGGATCAAAGAAGCAGCACGGTGTCCCTTTGGTTTGGTAGATCCATGTTCTTCTTCCTGAAGCTCAAGTATCGCCTTGTGGACCTCCTTTTCGAGCAAATTCTTCAACATCTTTCTCGCCGGTGGGATAGAAGCTTCATCCTGTTCTTTTTCCGATTCGTCGGAAGACCGAGATAGCTGAGCGTGTATATGACGTCGTTTCATTTTGTTATACCACTTCTGATTATTACTAAAAGCAATAAAAAACAGCAGCGTAACGTTTTTCTTTTTATTATAGCAGAAAACAGGGTACAAAAATGGCTTGCAAGGCTTTATATTAACACCGTCCCCTCTTCTTTGGCTTTGGCTGGTGGCGTGGCGGTGGCAAGAGGGGGGCGTGTCAATATGGCGGCTTGGCGGCAGGGCTGACGGACAGGCATGGCGGCTGACGTCACGTCCGTTACAGTTTTGATCAATTTTACTGATTTTAAGCTTGTTGGGATTTTATGTAGGTACCTTCGAATGTCTAAATTGACCGGACTATTATCTCTAAACAATTTTTACTTCCTACTTTCTTACGTAGGTAGTTTGCATTTTGGAACTGGCTAGCATAGAGTTTCAATGGTAAATCCTAGACAGAAAATATACTTTTACTTAGATAATAATACTAAGACAGATAAAGTCACCGATACTAAAGAAATATGTTTTAAAAGAGAGTTCCATGGTAAAAATACTCAAAATGAAATAATTAAATAATAATAACAATAAAATGGAATGGGTAATAAGCTGCTGATCGCCTGATCACCATGATTAAAGCGACGTTTGTCTTTACAATACTTCTAACGCCATCTGTTGGCCAACTCTAAATACTAAATTTATTTGTGCTTTGACAGTTAGAGCTAAATATTTTCCAATCACTCACATAGTTTATTTACTAAAATGATAACGAAATCAAAGAAATTACCTATAGTTTTTAGAACAATATAAAACAAATTATATAACCTGTAACAAAATGCTTACTTTGTACACATGAAATTAACAACACCCTGCGAACACTGGCGGTAGTAGTCTTTTACAGAATTAATTCTGTTGGTGCATTTAAAAATAAAAATTACACTTAGACACATTATAAATAAATATACAAAGCCCTCACTTTATTTTGAAGTTTATAGGAAAAATAAAAATGTGGCAATAATAATCGATTACAGAATAAGCCTTTGATGGCAGAATGAACTCCGCGAACTATGTTGTCATCTGTCAAATTTGGCCTTCAATTCGCTGCTGATCCTGGGATGTTAATGCAATTTCCAAAAGGTTTTGCAATGTATGAGTGAGGTGTTCAATCAATTCGATGGTGTGACAAACGAGTAAAATTATTCCCGTGTTAAAATGACATCGAGGAGTAAGAATGCTGTGCGGGGCTACGAGACAGAGATCGAAAAGAGCCGTGAGGAGTCCAACTGGAGGAAGGCAGTGGACTTGGCTCAGCAGTTGAAGGCCAGGTCTCCGCAGCATGGTCAGTGACACATGTTACGTATTCTCACAGCACTTATATCACCTTAAGGCATCGTCAGTTTGGTCATTTGAGTGCAGTTGTTATCATGAGAGCTTAAAAACATTAAATGTATTAATACTTATCAGCAAATGTTTAAAACATAAGGCCTGTTTGCTGATGTCCTGTTGTATGTATGATAAACATCAGTGCATTAGTTGTGTACCAACTTTAGGTTTATTAAGATAATTATTTATTCATGTTTCCTTGAATGTTTGTCACAAACCCATTATTTTTTTATGTTTTTGAGCTATAAAAAGTGCTGAGGTCGAAACAATCACTGTTTCTAATTACATTTAAAATTAACACTAGTTTTTAGAAGCAATTTCATTAATGGTTCCAATTAAAGCTAACTATTTATTTATTCATTGGTTTAACCCAGTACATAGTATGATTGAAACATTAATTCCTGTTGTTTTGCATTATCATCCTGTTCACTTTCTTCCCATTATATTTATTTGAACAAAGAAGCAGTGTGGACTTCTTCTTTGTTTAACAACTTGTGACATAATGTATGTATTTTTCTCACAACACAAATGAAGATAAAGTTCTAGCTTAAGTTTACACAGATCAAGAATAAACTACATACTTCTATGTCAAGTAAGCATGGAGCTTTAAAGTAAAAAAAAAAAAATATAACCTACTTTTTAAAAGTAAAAGTATGTAAAACTAGTTTCTTGAGCTCTCTTCTAAATCAAGACGGCCTGGGCTTATAGCTTCACTAGCTCTGCCCAGCAATTCCACCCGTCTGAAAGTGGGACATTATCCCAAGAGAACAGATGATCAGGATGAAAATGGTCATGGTCTACCCATGTTCTAAATTTCTGCTGTTAAAGCTTGATTACTTAACAAGCATCTAAACATACTCTCATATTTATAAAATTAGTAAGGAAGTAGGATATGATTACTGATTAAATGAATTGTGTCAACAGAAAGCCTTGCCCACTTCCTCATTGGAGAGGGTAAGCTTGAGGCACACCTCGAAGAATGGCCACCCAGCAAGGAAAACATCGAGAGAGCACAACGGGAGCTCTCAGACGCCCGTGGCTATCTCACCCTAGCTACGGATGAAGCAGGCAAGAAGGCCGGAGTAGCGCTAGATGCACATCTACTTCTTGGGAAGCTTAATTACGCATGTGGAGCATACGATGATGCATTGAAACATTATAGACTGGCCGAGCTAAATACGTTGACGGAGAAAGAGTTACCTGTGTAAGTAAATTTTGATTCTCAGCGCAATAACTTATTAAACCTTTTTTAACTTTAGTAAAGACAAAGTGGTAATACTAGCTATTAAGAAATAGCTAATATTACCATTACAATAAAATAAAACAAAGTTAAACTTGTGAATGTTCTCAAAGATTATCATCTCCAATGTAATGTCAACACTTGGAGGGCATTGTTTTGTTATAACACCTTCATATTCAAACAATAGATCATTATATTTTGCAATCTTATTACACATTGTGTGACATGATGTCCTCTAGTCCCTTATCTACATCTCAGTAATTGACGACAGTTTAATCATGCGCAATCATGCACTTTAATTAGGTACTACAATTCTGCTGCCACAAGCAAAAAGGCTGTAACTGACCAAAACACAAAACTGAGAATAATAAATTGCTCGGCCGTAGTGAACACTGACGAGGAACAGAGGTCCCAACCTCTCTCTTGCCTTTATTGGCTGGCTTGAGTGGAGATTCGCGATTGCAATCGTGCTCGGGAGAAGGGTGATAATCCAGTAAGATGCTATTAGGGATCTTGACTGTACTTCCGGGATTGTCCTGATAGCCGTGGTATACCCCTCCACTCCTTAAGCACCTCAGAGTATGTTGCCTCCTTGTTGCTACGTCACACTACGTGCTAGCGGACGTTTTTGGCCCATTTATTGAATGTGCAAGTTAATGCCTAGGGTAGCGGATAAATTCTGAAAATGAGCAGGGGTGAGCAGAACAGGGGTGGGTTTTAGTCAGTAAGAGTCTGACACGCCCTCCCGCTCCACCCAGAGCGGGAGAAGTCATTGGATGATTTCCCACCCCCTCAAAAAAAAAAAAAACCCCTGCCTTTCTTTACCGATGTATTAAAATAACATTGTACAGGCAGGTCTTTACATAGTTCTTGGTAACCTGTCCACTTTAGCCTCCCAAAACCATAGCCCAATATCTTTGTTTTCCTTATCTTGCAATAGTTTCACACTAACCGGGGGTTGTCCTTGGGTGCACTTGTATAGCACCTACAGGGATAATTGTCAGTTGGTGCCTCATTTCATAAAAAGCGTCTAAAATAGCTTCTGCGAGTTGGCTTCGGCTCCTCGTACGCCTTCCAAAAGTCCGGGACCTCACGGTCTCTAGAAATCTAAATGATGCCCAGAAATAATAAATTGCTTCTTAGAATTAGACTTTCCACTATTGTAATTCCAGCACACAAGCACGTAGAAAACTTAATAAAAACCTAATACTAGATGCGCCTTGTTTTAAATTACTCAATTTTGCTTATAAAGGCAGACATGCCCTTTTTCTTTGGACTTCAAACATACAAATAATTAATTTTTCCATTAATAACAGCATAATTCCATTGCATTATGTGCCAAGTTATCAAGTAATTAAAACCAATTGCGGAATCTCATTGCAACACCCACTCCAGCTATTTATGGCTGAATAGATTTGTTGACTCATACTGTGTTAATGGAATTGACGCTAAATACTTTTGTTTGCATAGCTATGGAGCAATGCTCCTGTACTTAAATAGCATCACTTATAGGATTTTTATGGTATTTTAAGATAGTTACATACCGTTTACCTACATGTAGAAAAAAGTTATGCTACTCGTAATATTAAAAGTAATGCTCTTGTAATAAAATACCATAGCAATCCTAAAATTGTTATTTTAATATAATGTTATACTTATTTAAGAAGGAAAAAGTTATGCTATTATTAAAAGTAAATGTTTCGAAAACCATTTAATGTTCAGTTCTCTTGTAAATAAAGAGAAAACATGATTAATATTTTTAATAACAATCAGAATGAAATAATATACTAGAAAGGTAAATTGAAAAATATATTAGTCATACAATAGTGTACATACTATTAATCACAGTGCTCACATGATACATGACCTCATGAGGCCATGAGTAAAGATTTTTAGTTAACAATCATCTTTGTCATACCTACTGTAGTAATTTATATCACATATCATGTGATTTATATCATTATCTACTAGACACAGTTCTGATATAAACACTTTAGTCTAAACAAACAATTCCTGAATATGTGCTTATATTTTAGGAATTGTTTGTGTCGATCTGTTATCGTGTGCATCTCCACACGTGTGAGGTGACGTCACCGTGCGATCAAACGGTTGCGCATGGTGACAGACGATAAACAAACTATTAATAGACGTGTGCACATAAAATATGCAGCAGATCCGTAATAGGTTATGAGGCAATAAACTCACGCGCATAACTAAACAACTGCTGTTAGGTATATTATTTGCATTTGCTTGTCCTTCGGTTGCATAGCATAGGTCCTAGGTCCGTTGCACCAAGTATTCAAACAGTTACATTATCCAGAATGGGCCAGCCCATCTTATACTGTTACTTATTCCTCTTGGGGCCTAAAATGAGATGGACCACCAGGTTCTAAGTACGGAAACCAAACCCAGATAGATAGAGGCGGTCCAAATCTCAGTGAGGAACAGTTAGATAGTATCAACTTGGTAAAGTTTCGATTTAAGTACCTACTGAGAATATAGTTTAAATTTTTAAGGTTCCGTACCCGTAGGGTCCAAACGGAGCCCTATTGTTGTCACTCACGTGCCCGTCTGTCTGTTTGTCCGTCCGTCGTCGGTCACAAAATTTTATTACGAAGAATTTTTAAATTCCCATTGACCTATGAACTTGAAATTGGGTGATAATGTTTATTATTTATTACATATACTTTAATATTAAATACCAATATTTGGTAAAGAAACCTTAATATGCGAAATCCGACACGCACTTTGCCAGTTTTGTCAACTAGATCCGCTAGACGCGCAAAGAGTAACATAATACTAACCTTTCTATATTTTGTCAACTAGATCCGCTAGACGCGCAAAGAGTAACATAATACTAACCTTTCTATATTTTGTCAACTAGATCCGCTAGACGCGCAAAGAGTAACATAATACTAACCTTTCTATATTTTGTCAACTAGATCCGCTAGACGCGCAAAGAGTAACATAATACTAACCTTTCTATATTTTGTCAACTAGATCCGCTAGACGCGCAAAGAGTAACATAATACTAACCTTTCTATATTTTGTCAACTAGATCCGCTAGACGCGCAAAGAGTAACATAATACTAACCTTTCTATATTTTCTTATGTCATCGTACACGTAGGTCTAGGTACAAGGGCGCATCGCATAAACAGCTGAATACCTACCCGGCGCGCGCGCAATCTCTGTCACGCATGCCTTTGACATTATAAAGGTGCTTTATCCTCGGCATTTTTGGTGATAATGAGTTTGTTTACCGGCTGCATATGTACACAGAACAATATGAGCTTTATTGATGATAATTTTAGTGTCCACTATTAAAGTAATGTGTCCATCAGTTTGTGATTCACACATTTAATATGTTAATAGGTAGGTATGGAATTCCCTATTAAAATAATGTTATCCTTTTGAAACGCAGGTGTTAGGTTGATCAGGATTATTGTGATTACATGTCTAATGATTTCAAATCGTAATAGGTATAGAAGAAGACTCCAATGTATGTAGTACCTACGAAATTACGGTTATATTATTGTTAAGCCGCGGCGTACCTACATGGTAGACGCCACCGTATACCTAGGCCTGTGGACGGCGAGTAATGGGTAGGTCGCCGTCCGATCAGCACCAGGCCCGAAACCAGGCCCGCGTAGAGTCCACGCGCGCCTCAAAGAGTTGTCAGCAATAAGGACGGGGCCCGTCATGGCCGATGCCTGCCCGGGGGTTGAGGATAAATTCGAAACAGAGTTACCTCACATTCATTGTGCGTACAGCTAGGGAGTGGAATTCCCTACCGGAGTCTGTGTTTCCTGATAGCTACAACCTGGGAGTCTTTCAAGTCAAGAGTGAATAGGTCACTTCTAGGCAAGCGTGCTCCATCTTCGACCACATCATCGCTTACCATCAGGTGAGAAAGTGGTCAAACGCGAGCCTATATCAGAATATTAAAAAAAATCAGGAAAACAACAAGGTAGCCTGAAATCCTTCAATATTATAAAGGTTAGGAAGGAAGGCAACTCCTCGTATTATTCTCTTTGACATAATTTAAATCAATTCTCGTTTGTGTGTTGACAGTCGAAGTCTCCGCATCGTGGCGGAGTCGTACGCCATCAAGGGTTTGTGTTTAGAACAGAACACCGTGCTCGGCTCCACTAGCAGGTTCAAGCAGGCCGAGAGAGAATCTGAAATGGTAAGAACTTATAGGGGGCGTCCATTAATTATGTGAGGTGAATTTTGTAACGTTTTTTTAACACCTCTTCCCCCTAATGTCACGAGAGATTGTTAAAAACGCATATTTTCAGTGTTAATATATGCTTGATTGCGATGAATTTATTATAAAAAAAATTGATAAATATTTTCTAAGACTACATAATAAAGTTTTAATAAATTTAACTCAGTTTTCTCGGATTTTACACTGTTTGTTGTGGAAAAAAAATACGTGATACTTATCGATACCGCCCTATCCCCCACGCGAGATTAGGTGAGATTCACCTCGACCCCCTTCTTCCCCTTAAACGCCTCACGTAAATTAATGGACACTACCTTAAAGGAGTAAATTGAATTGAAAGAAGTCCGAATTATAACCATTAAAATCATTAGGTAATATAACTTTTTTCAGTTAGAATTGATGCCAAATGTATTTCATAAAATCATGACTACCCTGGACTGGAGCATTTGTACAGGGTAGGTAACCCACGAAATTCAAATATTCTCACATTTTTTGCAATTTGCTGGTCAGTGATGAGTGATGTCAGGTTGTGTTTTTGTGGTTTCAGGGTATCGTAATACCCAGTAACTGGGTTGTGGAGGTCAGCTATATAGGCAATCGCTCAATGTAAATAGTGGTATTCAGCTGCATCCGGTTAGACTGGAAGCCGACCCCAAGATAAGTTGTATGTTGGTCAAAATATGAATCGCGGCTATAGCAAGTATGTATTTATATACTTATAATCATTAGAATCATCGATACAACATATAAAGTTGTATTGATGATTTTAATGATTACAGTTCTGTAAATACATAATTGCTACGGCCGCGAATCATATTTTGATCAACATACAACCTGATACTGACCTGCAAATTGCAAAAAACGTAAGAAAGTTTTCGCGGGTTACCCTGGCGCTTCTCTATTAAGAGACTTCCTGTCACTGTCTGTATCCCACCAAAGTATTTCTGTTCATGTGTAACCTTTGTCCAGATCCGTAGTTTCGAGCTATCGTCGGACCTGACGCTGCTGTACCTGCAGCGCAACGGCGCCCACGCGCGCGCCGGGCCCACGCTGGAGACGGCGCTGCAGCGTGTGCCCATCCTGCACATACGAGCCGGCAGGCTGCAGAATGCTATAGACAGGTACGTTATGTACCTGCAGCACAACGGCGCCCACGCGCGCGCCGGGCCCACGCTGGAGACGGCGCTGCAGCGTGTGCCCATCCTGCACATACGAGCCGGCAGGCTGCAGAATGCTATAGACAGGTACGTTATGTACCTGCAGCACAACGGCGCCCACGCGCGCGCCGGGCCCACGCTGGAGACGGCGCTGCAGCGTGTGCCCATCCTGCACATACGAGCCGGCAGGCTGCAGAATGCTATAGACAGGTACGTTATGTACCTGCAGCACAACGGCGCCCACGCGCGCGCCGGGCCCACGCTGGAGACGGCGCTGCAGCGTGTGCCCATCCTGCACATACGAGCCGGCAGGCTGCAGAATGCTATAGACAGGTACGTTATGTACCTGCAGCACAACGGCGCCCACGCGCGCGCCGGGCCCACGCTGGAGACGGCGCTGCAGCGTGTGCCCATCCTGCACATACGAGCCGGCAGGCTGCAGAATGCTATAGACAGGTACGTTATGTACCTGCAGCACAACGGCGCCCACGCGCGCGCCGGGCCCACGCTGGAGACGGCGCTGCAGCGTGTGCCCATCCTGCACATACGAGCCGGCAGGCTGCAGAATGCTATAGACAGGTACGTTATGTACCTGCAGCACAACGGCGCCCACGCGCGCGCCGGGCCCACGCTGGAGACGGCGCTGCAGCGTGTGCCCATCCTGCACATACGAGCCGGCAGGCTGCAGAATGCTATAGACAGGTACGTTATGTACCTGCAGCACAACGGCGCCCACGCGCGCGCCGGGCCCACGCTGGAGACGGCGCTGCAGCGTGTGCCCATCCTGCACATACGAGCCGGCAGGCTGCAGAATGCTATAGACAGGTACGTTATGTACCTGCAGCACAACGGCGCCCACGCGCGCGCCGGGCCCACGCTGGAGACGGCGCTGCAGCGTGTGCCCATCCTGCACATACGAGCCGGCAGGCTGCAGAATGCTATAGACAGGTACGTTATGTACCTGCAGCACAACGGCGCCCACGCGCGCGCCGGGCCCACGCTGGAGACGGCGCTGCAGCGTGTGCCCATCCTGCACATACGAGCCGGCAGGCTGCAGAATGCTATAGACAGGTACGTTATGTACCTGCAGCACAACGGCGCCCACGCGCGCGCCGGGCCCACGCTGGAGACGGCGCTGCAGCGTGTGCCCATCCTGCACATACGAGCCGGCAGGCTGCAGAATGCTATAGACAGGTACGTTATGTACCTGCAGCACAACGGCGCCCACGCGCGCGCCGGGCCCACGCTGGAGACGGCGCTGCAGCGTGTGCCCATCCTGCACATACGAGCCGGCAGGCTGCAGAATGCTATAGACAGGTACGTTATACTAGCATTAGCTGCTTGTTAGGGTTCCGTATCCGAAGCGTAACCAACGGGACCCTGTTACTAAGCCTCCGCTGTCCTTCCGCCTGTCAGCGGGCTGTATCTCATGATCTGTAATAGGTAGGCAGTTGAAATTTTCACAGAATGTGTATTTCAGTTGCCGCTATAAAAAAAAAAATTAAAAGTTACCCCTACTATACGGTGGAGGTCTGCCCCGCTTGGGCGGATCACCGCCGTGTCCTCGTGGATGCGATAGGTGGCGGCGACCTCTCGCGTCCGGCCCTGGTTTAGGCCATGGTACGGAGCGAGAGTGAATGGGAGGCAGTCTCCGCCTTCTGCGAAGTAGTAATGCTCGTGAAGGCGGAGGCGGGACGCGTGAGGGAAGCTCAACGGAGTGGCCCTCACGGCCCCGGCCGCTACCACCGCAGGAGAGGTACTGGGCGTACTGGGCGTAGGACGTCGCGAGACGATTTCCGGCCACTGTAGACCCGGGCCTGCGGACGGCGAGCAGTGGGTAGCTCGCCGTCCGATCAGCACCAGGCCCGTGAGTCGACGGCGCGTAGTGTTCCACGCGCGCCTCAAAGAGATGTAGTCAGCCACCACTGACGGGGCCCATCGTGGCCGGTGCCTGCATGCCTAGGGGTAGCGGATAAATTATGAAAATGAGTTACCGCAGCCCTGGGCACTCAGGCAGGGAAGGAACAGAGGTGGGTTTTAGTCAGTAAGAGTCTGACACGCCCTCCCGCTCCACCCTGAGCGGTAGAAGTCATTGGATGATTTCCCACCCAACAAAAAAAAAAAAAAACCCCTACTAGAAACGTGTTTTTTTTTTTGGCTTTTGTTGCTTGATCTTAATAATGGTAACAAGTAGACGCGTATAATCTTGTCCGATGGTACGGAACCCTTCATGCGTGCGTCCATTAGCACTTGAGCGATTTTTAAATTAATAATTATGTTCTTAGCAATTATTGTCAGACACCAGGAGTTTGTCTTGTATGATGGTTCGTTTACAAACACAATTCTCACGGTCAGTGCAATTTTCTCGAAAAGATAAACAAACACGGTGGCTTGTAGACTGTGGAGTTGTCTTGTCGTATGTCGGGCATCACTGGATGGTAGGTCAAGGTACAGTGCCCTGGCGTAAATATGACCCCAGTGAACTGCCAACTAGACCAACCATGGCCTAGTTCTCAAACACTACCGCTTAGCATGAGGTCCTGGACTTGGTTCAGAGGTCAGACAAACAGACACAATAGATTTTTAATTGTTTACGGCCCATGGCAGCCAGGAGTCTAGATTTCTGCTTAGTTGATGGGAGTAGGTGCCTAAGCCTAAGGACGGGCCTTAGGCTTGGGTTCCACTATGTGCGAAGTAGCTAAGCGGTGAAGCGGAACTATGTGGCCCGTTCCACTAACGCTAATCTGCGTAGCTGTCATAGTAAGATGTGTTGTGAAGATGCGCGAGCCAAGCTATGCGCAAAAAATCGATAGAGCAGCGGGATGGAGTACTCCGTACTTTACAAAGCTAGCTACAACACTCGGGACTCCTTAGCTCACCCGTGGTACGCATCCTTAGCATGGAGACGCGACAATAGGTTTTTAATTGTGTCTGCTAATAAGGGGCTTGACGCTATCATAGAAAAAGTTAGCTTCGTTGAACCCTGTTCAACTAGAGCGACGCTAAGCTAAGCTTTGAAAATCGAGCAATCCTTTTGTGGAAATCCATATCCAGACATATCCATAACTATGGAGATAGCTACAGATTCAGTTTAGCACATATATAGTGGAACCGCAGCCTTGTACTAAAAATCCTAAAATTAAAATCATTAGTAAAAGTGGGTGTACTGTAGGCACATTTCTGTCTTACCCTTCGGGAAGTACAGCCGTGATGTATGAATTTTTGAAAGAGGCTGTTATACAGGCAAGTACGAGTGACAGAATTGACGATCTCCTAAGCCAAACTACATTTATGAAAAGTTGACGTTTAATAAAACCGCCGAGTCCTATTCAATATTTAGTCTAACTTGTAAAACTCTCTTACCAAATGCTTAGTTTTAATAAAGAAAAGAAAGAAAGAAAAAGTATTTATTTGCCACTAATTAACGACGTTCACAACTATATGATTTTGCTAACTTAACCCTTATCGATAGTGTTAGTAGTTCTTATATTTATATGTTAGTAACAGGTTTAACAAAAAAAGGAAAGAAAAAAAATGTAAGTAGGTAGGTATAAATAAATAAAAGCAGATGCATGTCGTGGTTGTGGCAAGAAGGCTTCCACTCAGCATTTGCTAAGCTATGCCGTGGGGACCCACAGCACGGCGCTGATTTTCAGTGGTCGCCTAAGACGTGACATACGGAAACCAAAACCTTTAGATACTTAAGTAATACTGATAACAGTTTCTAAATTGAAGTACGTCTCATCCATTACATTCAGCTGTCTACAGAACAAACCTCCTTCAAATGATCACTCAGTACTTTACTACTCACACCCTAATTCCGGGTAGAAAATGTTGAATTAAGAATTTGCTAATCAGTGTTTGTACAAAACCAATCACATGGTTATTTTTTAGAGTTCCGTACCTGAAGGGTTAACCAACGGGACCCTATTACTAAGCCTCCGTTATTCGTTCTTCCGTCCGTCGGTCTGTCAGCGGGCTGTATCTCATGAACCGTAATAGGTTTGGAGTTTGAAGTTTTCACAGAATGTGTATTTCTGTTGCCGTTATAACAACAAATAATAAAAATAAACTAGAAATTAAAGGGGATTCCCCTACTAGAAACGTGTTTTTTTGGCTTTTTTAACCGACTTCGAAAAAGGAGGAGGTCTCAATTCGGATGTTTGTATTTTTTTTTTTTTTTTTTTTTTTTTTTTTTTTTTTTTTTTATGTATGTTCGGTCATAACTCCGTCATATATTGACGGATTTGCAAAATTATTTTTTTGTTCGGAAGGGGTTTATTCCGAAATGGCCCCATTTAAATTTCAAAAAGATCTGGTGATGGGTTTCGGAGACAGACAACGGAACTCTTCAAAAATTGACAGCAAATCAACCGCGATTGCTGCTATTGTATGTATAAGAATTGTTAACACAGTTTAATGGGGAACCACAACTAAAAAGTGAAAAATAAAAAACTTTTTTACAAAAAAATAGAACCGACTTCCAAAAAAAGTGCAAAATAACTTTAATTTCGGAAGTCGGTGTCAAAAAACGAAGACACAAAACAGAAACACCGACTTCCGAAATTAAAGTTATTTTGCACTTTTTTTGGAAGTCGGTTCTATTTTTTTGTAAAAAAGTTTTTTATTTCTCGATCTTAATAATGGTAACAAGTAGACACGTATAATCTTGTACGATGGTACGGAACTCTTCATGCGCCAGTCCGACTTACACTTGGCCGGTTTTATTATAGATAAAGCCTATTATGTCATGCGTCATCATAAGTTGTAATGAGTATAACAATGATCAGCGTAACGTGCGTGAACTTACTTAATGTAGGTTGTCACCAGCGCGCCGCTCGTGGTCGGCTCACTAACCGGCTTACGACAGGTTGCGTCGATCCAATTAACCTTGCGTGACATCTGTTACTATGCTACCTACGGCGTTGTGCTACCCGAATGGTATGTGGGTATCACGTTACTACTAGTATTTTTTTTGGAATTAATATTTGTTTATAATTATCTACTGAATTAATTTATTTTGCTAGGTTATTGAGACGAATTTTAACTGAAAAAACTAGTATGAACGGTTTTTTAAGGACTAAATTAATATGTTAGTGAGTGTTTACTGTGTTCTACTGATCTTTTTCAGTATTCTTTACTGAGAAAGATCAGTAGAACAAAAAAAAAGAACAATTTTTTTAAATCTTTAGATGTAGGTTTAAAAAAAGATGCATTTCCAGTACAACCACAATATTACCAAATACGCCAGAGCACAACGAAATCCACAAAACATGACAGAACACAGAGGCTGTCTTTGAGAACAGCTTCTTACCAGCTAAAACACTAGGAAGTGGTGACGGTTTTTTGGGGACTGTCTTTATGTAGAACTTTGACGTTCAATAAGTGCTGGTGCTCAGCCTAGTTTAAAGAAATGACTTTTGATTTTGAGCAATTTTACAAATCTATTATTAAACGATTACTTTTTCATAATAATTGATACGGACCACTCAGAAATGAACCTAACACGGGAACAGACACTATTTCCGCCAAATCGTTGATAACATAATTTGTTTAGATTACAAGAGTTGAACTCTTGTAATATTACAATAATGTAATAAGTGTGTATGTATTTATTATATATAATATTACATTATTATGTGTGTCTCGTAATGTTACAGTATTGTTTACATTTTATATTAGGGTCTGTTTATTAAAAAAAAAACCCACAAAAAAGACTTTTAAGTGCCTTATGCCAACAGAAAGGTCAGCAAACTTACAACAAACAGAGAACGTCGACGACATTCAATATAAAAAAAAAAACATCGACTATAAAAAACTGTTATGAAAGAATAATCCCTAATTTAAAAAGCCCAATTTTTCATTCGTTTTTGTTTTTTTTACTGTTGTTAGGCATGCCTTTGACCACTATCTCACCTGATTGTAAGCGATGATGTGGTCGGCGATGGAGCACGCTTGCCTAGAAGTAACCTATTCACTCTTAACTTAAACAGGCTATCAGGAAACAGCCTCCGGCAGGGAGTTCTACTCCTTAGCTGTACGCACAATAAAACGAACGTCCAAATTAAATACGCTGTCTTTATGTGGACGTCAAGTTCTTTGTTTCCCACGAACTCATTTTATGCAGAAAAGGGATTTTTTCATGGCAGTATATTTTGTTGTACAGGTATCGAGAGATGCTGAACGCGGTGGAGTCGATATCGACGCAGGCGCTGCGGCTGACGCTCACTCGACAACTAGCCGAGGTGCTCATGAGGGGTGTCACTGGACAGGTGAGAATATAAAGTATCTACAATATCATCTTACAGAGATAGTATCTCTATCTTCGACCACATCATCGTTTACCATCAGGTGAGATAGTGGTCAAACGTGAGCCTATAAATTAAAAAAAAAGAAGAATATTAGAAATTTTACAGTTCCATCACCACATAAACAAACTATTAACCAAAACTTCGAACTAGTCAGAATTTCTTAAGAGATTAGAAACCATTTGAAATCTAAGTTGAAGTTCCTGGTTCTTTTATGCCATCGCCGCCCATTCTCACTATTTTGAGCTAGAAAATCTGATCTTATTCTTCTAGCAGTGAGCTGGAATATTAGGCCTGGTGGTAAAACTATGGTGGTAATATTTACTGGAACCTTTAGCAAGGATTATTCTGGTCTGGCCTTGGTCTTTCTTCTGAAGCGTTGGCTTTATTACGATTATACAAGTTAGGAATACCTTCTATTCCTTCCAGGTATACAAAGCGCCGGAGAAGCTGGCGGTGGCGCCGCCTGCGGGCACGCTGTCGCGGCGGAGAGAGGACCACGTCTCCGACGGGCCTTGGAAGCCCAAGAGATATGCGGCCATCAATCAGGTAGGAAAGAATACGGAATGGTCACCCATTTAAAAACCAACCTTGAAAGTGTTGCTCAACCTCGCAGATCAAGGTGAGACGAAAGAAACAACAAAATGGCCATTCATCCAAATCCCAACCTTGACAAGTGTTGCTTAACCTGGCAGCTACACCACCACAAGTTACAAGCCGACCTTGGAAAGTGTTACTTATCCCCTCATATCAAGGTGAGACGACAGAAACAGCAAAATGATTTTCAAAAACCGACCTTGGACAGTGTTGCTTAACCTCTCAAATCAAGGTAAGAGGATAAAAACAGCAAAATGGTCACCCATCCATAAACCGACTACCTACTTTTACTTTACAAGTTGATTTTCAATAATCACAATTCGCGTGACCACTCCGGCTTAAGAATGCTGCCACCCCATTTCATCCCATGGGTTTTTTTTTTTTTTGGGGGGTGGGAAATCATCTTATGACTTCTTCCGCTCTAGGGTGGAGCGGAAGGGCGTGTCAGACTCTTACTGACTAAAACCCACCCCTGTTCCTCCCTGCCCTACGTGCCCAGGGGCGAGGTAACTCTTTCGAATTTATCCTCAACCCCCGGGCAGGCATTGGCCGTGGCAGGCCCCGTCCTTTGCTGACAACTCTTTGAGGCGCGCGTGGAACACTACGCGCCGTCGACTCTCGGGCCTGGTGCTGATTGGACGGCGAGTTACCCACTACTCGCCGCCCGCAGGCCCGGGTCTACGGTGGGTCGTAGAAGGCGATTAAGAGAAATTTTTAGACCGTGCATTAGTTCAGCACCTTAGGTCACCTGCATGGTGGCGGGTAAACCATCAGCAACCGCATTCCCAAGGAGGGTTGGTGTCAAGCATGCGGCCGACTCCAGTCCAGCTGGCCAAAAATAACTGTACCGGCTTGCTAGAGCCAGAGAGAGGAAGGCGAAGGATGTTAGTCGGATAAGATGTGTAAGGGATGTAGCTGTAATGCTTCTATCAGAGGATGAAATGATTAAGTATAGATGGACGGGCTATATTGAAAGACTGATGAATGAGGAAAATATCTGGAGTGGTGTTGTAGAGAATAAACCAATGAATGAGGGGTTAGTGAGAATGGTCAGTGTGGATGAAGTTAGAATTGCTGTGAATGGAATGAAGAATTATGCCTGTTCGGGGTACAACAGATGCCATTTTCGCTATCCAACAGCTGTGCGAAAAATACAGAGCTGTGCATAAAAACTTGCACATGGTGTTCGTTGACCTCGAAAAGGCATATGACCGGGTGCCTCGAGAGGTTTTGTGGTGGGCCCTTAAGGAGAAAGGTGTGCCTGGGGTGTAGTTGATCCGAGCGATGTACAGTCGATGTAGTACCCAAGTCCAGTCTGCAGTGGGCACCACTGAGAGTTTCAGTGTAGCGGTCGGTTTGCACCAGTTGTCGGCCCTCAGCCCTTACCTCTTCCTGATGACAATGGATGCTCTGACGTCGGACATCCAGGAAGAGGCTCCCTGGTGTATGCTGTTTGCTGATGACATTGTGCTAGTTGCCGAAAGCGGCTTAGAGGTCTATAGCAGATTGGAGACGTGGTAGCAAAGACTGGAGAGTGTTGGCCTGAAATTGAGCAGAACCAAAACAGAAGCTCTCAACGGATCGCCTATACCGATCTGCTCTGACTTTCGGTACCTCGGGTCGCTTGTCCAGGGGGATGGCGATATAGACCGAGACGTAACGCACAGGATCAACTCAGGATGGATGAAATGGCGACGTGTCACTGGAACAACTTGCGACCGACGGATGCCCCTTAAGTTAAAGGGGAAAATTTAAGTCTGTGATTAGACCTGTCGTACTGTATGAGTCAGAATGTTGGGCTGTAAAAAAGACGGATGAAAAAAGATTGCATGTGGCTGAGATGAGAATGTTGAGATAGATGTGTGGAGTAACGAAAATGGATAAAGTGAGAAATGAGAAGTGAGGTAGTTTAAAAGTGGCGCCAGTCACAGAAAAGTTGAAAGGGAACCGCTTATCTTGGTATAGTCGTGTGAAGAGGAGGGATGAAACACATGTAACTAAAAGAGTTATGAATATAAATGTGGATGAATGGAGAGGGAGAGGGACTCCAAAGAAAGGATGGATGGATTGTGTGAGAAGTGATATGAAAGAAGAAAAGGGAGTTAGTGATAGCGTGACGGCTGACAGGACAGAAAGGAAGAAAAAAACGTGTTGCGTCGACCCCAAGTAACATAGGATAAGGGCAGGAAGATGATGGTGTGACCATTTGTAACGAAAAAAAGGTTTTTTTTTTTTTTAGCAAATTCGTTTGCTACACATTGAGTTATGCCTAAGGGTAGCGGATAAATTCTGAAAATGAGTTTCCGCACCCCTGGGCACTCAGGTAGGGAACGAACAGGGGTTGGTTTTAGTCAGTAAGAGTCTGACACGCCCTCCCGCTCCCGCCAACCAGAGCGAGAGAAGTCATTGGATGATTTACCACCCAAACAAAACAAAAAAAAAAAGCACTGAGTTATTTATTCTAAAACTAGACAGAGCCTTATTAAAAAAAAAAAACTGGCCAAGCGAGTCGGACTCGCGCGCAAAGGGTTCCGAACAATCATAGTTTTTCAGGTTTAAACTACTTAAAGGTACTTCTTATAAGTTTTTCTCTAATCTATAAGTACTACTTTCCGTATTTTTTTCAAAACTTTGGGTTTTGGTTTCGGAGATAAGGCCTCGGAATGGTCATTTTTCATCTATTTTCTCAAATAACTTAAAAACTACCTTTTAGAATTATGCATATATTATTTGAAAAAAAAAAAGAAGTGTTGCGCCGACCCCAAATAAATTGGGATAAGGGCAGGAGAATGATGATGATGATGATGAATATATTTGAAATAATAAATTAAAAAATATATTTGAAATCCTTATTACGCTCTTTTATTTGATATGTAGCACTTTACAGTATAAAAAACTTTTTTTTTAATTTTCCGGTTTGCACCCCCTGCCGCCTCCGTGACCCCATATTCCAAATTAATTTATTTATGTTACATGTTCGTGTTTGGGTCACAGATATTCAAGTGTGTACCAAATTTCAAATTAATCGGTCGAGTAGATTCGGAGTAAATTGGCTGTGACAGACAGACGGACAGACAGTCAGACAGACGCACGAGTGATCCTATAAGGGTTCCGTTTTTACATTCGGAGGTTCGGAACCCTAAAAACATACTTTTTCTTTTGTTTACCTATTTGATAACTACTGAAATTGTTCTTTATTTTGCAGTTTGTGCCCCGAAATGAGTATGAAGAAGTAGTCCTACTCTTACTGGTCGGCGAAGCGATGGCAGTGCGAGATGCGGTGCTGTCGCAGAGCGGAGAGTTCGAGGCGGCGCGGGCGCATGCGCTGCGCAACGCGGTCTGTGTGGCCGACCTGCTGGCCCTGGCAGCCACCCGCTGGGGGCAGCTGTGCCTGGTGCTGGAGGTCAGTGAGCAACGTGTGTGTGTGGCCGACCTGCTGGCCCTGGCAGCCACCCGCTGGGGGCAGCTGTGCCTGGTGCTGGAGGTCAGTGAGCAACGTGTGTGTGTGGCCGACCTGCTGGCCCTGGCAGCCACCCGCTGGGGGCAGCTGTGCCTGGTGCTGGAGGTCAGTGAGCAACGTGTGTGTGTGGCCGACCTGCTGGCCCTGGCAGCCACCCGCTGGGGGCAGCTGTGCCTGGTGCTGGAGGTCAGTGAGCAACGTGTGTGTGTGGCCGACCTGCTGGCCCTGGCAGCCACCCGCTGGGGGCAGCTGTGCCTGGTGCTGGAGGTCAGTGAGCAACGTGTGTGTGTGGCCGACCTGCTGGCCCTGGCAGCCACCCGCTGGGGGCAGCTGTGCCTGGTGCTGGAGGTCAGTGAGCAACGTGTGTGTGTGGCCGACCTGCTGGCCCTGGCAGCCACCCGCTGGGGGCAGCTGTGCCTGGTGCTGGAGGTCAGTGAGCAACGTGTGTGTGTGGCCGACCTGCTGGCCCTGGCAGCCACCCGCTGGGGGCAGCTGTGCCTGGTGCTGGAGGTCAGTGAGCAACGTGTGTGTGTGGCCGACCTGCTGGCCCTGGCAGCCACCCGCTGGGGGCAGCTGTGCCTGGTGCTGGAGGTCAGTGAGCAACGTGTGTGTGTGGCCGACCTGCTGGCCCTGGCAGCCACCCGCTGGGGGCAGCTGTGCCTGGTGCTGGAGGTCAGTGAGCAACGTGTGTGTGTGGCCGACCTGCTGGCCCTGGCAGCCACCCGCTGGGGGCAGCTGTGCCTGGTGCTGGAGGTCAGTGAGCAACGTGTGTGTGTGGCCGACCTGCTGGCCCTGGCAGCCACCCGCTGGGGGCAGCTGTGCCTGGTGCTGGAGGTCAGTGAGCAACGTGTGTGTGTGGCCGACCTGCTGGCCCTGGCAGCCACCCGCTGGGGGCAGCTGTGCCTGGTGCTGGAGGTCAGTGAGCAACGTGTGTGTGTGGCCGACCTGCTGGCCCTGGCAGCCACCCGCTGGGGGCAGCTGTGCCTGGTGCTGGAGGTCAGTGAGCAACGTGTGTGTGTGGCCGACCTGCTGGCCCTGGCAGCCACCCGCTGGGGGCAGCTGTGCCTGGTGCTGGAGGTCAGTGAGCAACGTGTGTGTGTGGCCGACCTGCTGGCCCTGGCAGCCACCCGCTGGGGGCAGCTGTGCCTGGTGCTGGAGGTCAGTGAGCAACGTGTGTGTGTGGCCGACCTGCTGGCCCTGGCAGCCACCCGCTGGGGGCAGCTGTGCCTGGTGCTGGAGGTCAGTGAGCAACGTGTGTGTGTGGCCGACCTGCTGGCCCTGGCAGCCACCCGCTGGGGGCAGCTGTGCCTGGTGCTGGAGGTCAGTGAGCAACGTGTGTGTGTGGCCGACCTGCTGGCCCTGGCAGCCACCCGCTGGGGGCAGCTGTGCCTGGTGCTGGAGGTCAGTGAGCAACGTGTGTGTGTGGCCGACCTGCTGGCCCTGGCAGCCACCCGCTGGGGGCAGCTGTGCCTGGTGCTGGAGGTCAGTGAGCAACGTGTGTGTGTGGCCGACCTGCTGGCCCTGGCAGCCACCCGCTGGGGGCAGCTGTGCCTGGTGCTGGAGGTCAGTGAGCAACGTGTGTGTGTGGCCGACCTGCTGGCCCTGGCAGCCACCCGCTGGGGGCAGCTGTGCCTGGTGCTGGAGGTCAGTGAGCAACGTGTGTGTGTGGCCGACCTGCTGGCCCTGGCAGCCACCCGCTGGGGGCAGCTGTGCCTGGTGCTGGAGGTCAGTGAGCAACGTGTGTGTGTGGCCGACCTGCTGGCCCTGGCAGCCACCCGCTGGGGGCAGCTGTGCCTGGTGCTGGAGGTCAGTGAGCAACGTGTGTGTGTGGCCGACCTGCTGGCCCTGGCAGCCACCCGCTGGGGGCAGCTGTGCCTGGTGCTGGAGGTCAGTGAGCAACGTGTGTGTGTGGCCGACCTGCTGGCCCTGGCAGCCACCCGCTGGGGGCAGCTGTGCCTGGTGCTGGAGGTCAGTGAGCAACGCGGTGTGTGTGGCCAAGAGTGTAGTTGAGAACAACAAGGGCCCTATGTGCGAGCCCTGTGGCACTCCTGATTGTATAACGTTAGTCTGAGATTTAAAACCTTGAACAACTACCATTTGTGTCCGATTTTTCAAATAGGACTCACTCCATCGCTGTAATGACCCGTGAATACCCATATCTGCTATATTTTAGAGAATATTGTAATCAATAAGATCAAACGCTTTACTGAAATCTGTGTTTACAGCGTGTACCTCTTTCCCTTCGTCGAATGCATCTGCTATGTCACTAGTAAAACAAAATATTTAATGTAGTCGATCTCTGTGGAAGGTAACCGTGCTGTGAAGGATGCGGCTGCTTCTTTACATGCCAGTAAATTTTTTTCACAACGAGCGATTCAAAAGCTTTACCAATATTATTGCTGTTGTCTGAAATTGTTTCAATTTACAGTGCTATTAACTGTTCTGATTGATTGTTGTCTGATATATTAATTCTTGTGCCCCCAGTCTCTAGAACGTGCAATGAAGTTCTCGTTCGGCTGCGCCCACATATGGCGCCAGCGCGCGCTGGCCACGGCAGCAGCCGCGCCCGCACCCGCGCGCCCGGCGCCGCCTGCGCCACCCTCGCACATAGCTCCCGGTACGTATACACACACATAGCTCCCGGTACGTATACACACACATAGCTCCCGGTACGTATACACACACATAGCTCCCGGTACGTATACACACACATAGCTCCCGGTACGTATACACACACATCTGGTGCCCGAACCCCCGCGCCGGACGCGCGATGGCCTCGGCAGCAGCCGCGCCCGCGACCGCGTAAGAAAAATAATTAAATTTGACTTCCCTCCTAATCAAGCAGGAGACAGAACAAAGCTAGGCCATTAGGAACAAAGGGATGTTTACAACTGGGGTAAGCCCAGTTGCCAAGCACCACGGATTAAAACAGTAATATGAATGGATCCTAAAGTATAGCTAATAGGCAGTATGTGTTCCAGGCAGCAGCGCATGGAACGCGGGCGTGCGGGCGGCGGGCGTGGCGCGCCGGGCGGCGCCGCTGTCGCCGGGGGACACGCCGCTGAGGCTCGTCGCCGCCAACACCTGTTACAGGATGGGATGGGTACGTAATCTGTAAACTTCTTCAACAATTACTGTGATCTCGGCAAACGAACATTGAACTTTTGTTTCCACTGAGAATTCTATATTTGGGTTGACTTTCGTCCCCTGCCGTTAATGCCGATTAATTAATTGATAATGTATGTCCTTGTGGTGTGTAAGGACATAATTGCGTATTGGCAAATTTCGACTAATGTAGAGGCATAGTGAGTTAATAGGGCTTATAGAGATAAGCCCTATTAACTCACTATGCAGGATTTTGTGGTGTTTATGAATAAGGTAAAACCTGAGGCACACCTGACCTGACGACTACATAATCAGACTCGAATCTATTAGCGGGCATTGGCACCTTCTGAGTCCTCGTAAATATATATGAAGCAAACCATCTGAGTAAATTGTCTCTGATGCCATTGAAGGCGATTTTATTGAGAAGCAATTTATGATTCATGTAGTCAAAAGCTTTCCAAAAATCAAAGTTTACAGCAGGGGCACATCCATGATCTCAAACAAAATTTGGGTAAAAATCATCAAGTTTGTGGTAGTGGATCTGGATTTATCACAGCTATGTTACTCAGATATAATAAAAGTGATTTAAGTGCAGAAATGAGTTACTGTGCACCAGACTAAAGTGGGCAAGATGGACGGGACCCGCTAGGGGCGGTGCCTGCCAGGGTCGCAGGATTGTTCGATAGTGTTACCGCGACCTTGGAACGCAACGGGCAAATGAAGGAACACGGGTGGCTGATAGTTGTCAGTATAGTTCTGACACTCCCTCCCGCCACCCAGAAGTCAACTGAAGAGAACCCTCAAAAAAAAAAAGTTGGACAGTATAAATATGCCTCGATAATTTTCAACATCCCATTTGTCTCCACTTTTGTGAATGGAAGTGATGAAGGATTATGCACCAGTTATGATGCCATCACCAACCCAATGTCGATAATTAATAGTCTCGGACCGAACGTGGATTTCTGACCGAAGCCGAAGTCGATTAATTGGCTCTCGCCACAACCCCACAAACTTCGGCCGAAGCCGAAATCAAAGGTTTAAAAGCTCTAAGAAATTTTATTCAAGATTGCCTTCAAGCTACAATTAATAATTTAATGATTTTAAAACTTTTATATTGAAGATTTATAGTGACTTTATAATATCGAAAGGTAATTGTAAATTATCTCTAGAAGTTTGATCTAGAGATGATAAAAAAAATTACCTTGGAATGTATTTGTCAAAAATAATAAAATTTCGAATTAATGTAAATTATAACATTTATATGATATTTATTAAAGTAATTTAATGTCGCCGAAGGTGTTTTTTTTTTTTGGCAGAAGCTTCGGTTGAGCAGTAATACTTAGCGAGAGTTATACTGATTATAATTCTGTACAGATAGAAGAAGGCATCGAGATGGCAGAAGACGCCCTGGCGATAGAAGAGAAGCGACAAGGAATCATGCTAGCGCGCTGCTGCCTGTACACCGGCATCGGATACCAGATGAAGGCACAGGTCTGTCAGTACCAGCTTGCATTACTTTATAACTGCAGGTCAACAATGTTGCTTTTATCTACGCTAGCAAGAACAAACTTATGTGGTAAGCTTGTCATAATTTACTTCGAGTTTTTTTTTAAAGTGGAAATTAAAGGAATTTCTACTCTAATTTTACTTAAAATTAATAAAATGCGCTCCCCTCGTGACTTTGATGTTCTTATAACGTGAATATAAATGTTGTTTTATTCTAAAAACAGTGATTTAATATGCTTTTACTTCTGCTTCCAGAAAACGAACGCGCGCATCGACAAGGAGATAGCAAATGACATGTCACTGAAGCTGTTGTTACGTTCAGTGGAACTAGACGACAACGACCACCTCGCCTTCTACTACCTCGCGCTGCAGTACATGCACCTCGGCATGCTGAATGAAGCCATGGTGAGATAAACTTTTAAATAGATTGTCAAAGGTTACAAGTTCGACACTTATATAATTATGTCGTAGGATGATTTGATAATTCAAATTTTCGCGAAAACCCTGGGGAAAACGCTATTGCGACACGTTACACGGCAATGCAACACTAAATAATTAGACAAGATGAAAGTGGCAATTCCGGATAGCCTACTAAAAATAAAATCTAGTAATTTCTTGCACCGGCCGCTGCCGCGGTACCGTATCGGCTCGTGCGTAGGGGGTCGCATTTTAAAACGTGTTTTATTTTTGCCGGGGTGGGAAATTCTCATGGATGTCCTTCACCTATTGCGGGCGAAGGGGTCTGTCAGACTCTTACTAACTAAAAACCACCCCGGTGTTCCATTCCCACAACCTAACCTCATTGAGAATTTATTACTCAAGCAGTTGCTAAGATATTTTAATGTAAATAGCCTCGTTCATAATGAAAAATATGGCTTTACAAAAGGTCGATCAACTACAAATGCGGGTGTTGCTCTCCTAAAACACATATTTAACGCATGGGAGAACTCGCAAAATGCAATCGTGTTTTAAAGGCGTGGGATTGAGCTGCTTCAATGATATACATGAGCCATTGTTTTCATACGTACTACTTACTGATAAAAAAAAAATTATATATATAGATTTTTTTTTTAATATTCGTTTTTGACATGAATACTTGTATAGTATTGTATTATATTTTTTATTTTATTTTTTTATTGACATTTTATAATTATTATTTTTTTTTTTTGACTTGAATACTTTGTTAAGTATTATATTTATTTTTATTTTTTGATTGACATATTATGATTACTATTTTGTTTGACACAAATATTTACTTTGTAAAGTATTATATTTTTATTTTTTTTTGATTACTTAATTATTGTAAATGTGAGGACTATGTGGGTTATTATTATTATTTTCTCCTCCTTTTTACAGTAATTTTCAACGTTGTCTGACAGTTTGAGTACTTTTGCGGCCTACCCAAATGTCTTTTCTTTGGTATTGTTCGTCATGTCATTGAGCTCCTTAGTGGTTTTTAAGTTGAGCTTTTCGACTATTGACAAATGCTTGCACTGACTGGACAGGTCCACTCAAATATGTTTGGTTCTTTCTTCAAAAGACCACTACAGACATTAAGCTGCATGGTCCTCATATAGAATAATGTGAATGCGAGAACTATATATGTCGTTATATTCATGTAGATTTTATGATTGTCTGGCAGTTTGAGTATTTTTTGCGGCCTACTCAAATGTCCTTACTTTGGTATTGTTCGTCGGTTCGTTGAGCACCTCAGAGTTCTGAGTTGAGCTTCGCGATGACTGACAAATGCTTGCACTGTCTGGACAGGTCCACTCGAATTCGTGTGTTGCTTTCTTCATAAAGCTCATCCCAGACATAAACGTACATGGTTCTCATAGGATCTAACCAGTCCACATTGTATGGATTTGAACACTAAAAGAGACTTTGACCTCTGAGTTTGTTTCGGTGTTTCTTCTCAGGGTAGTCAGCTAGGAAACACCGGCCTCATCTAGCTTAAACTGACAAAAAAACATTGACGTGTAAAAGTGTTCCTTGTAACCTATTTACTGAATAAACATCATTTATCATTTATCATTCATTTATCATTTATCATTTATCACTGACAGGACTATTGTTGCCAATAAGCCAGATATAGTGGTGATAGACCGATTAGCGCGCCGTACAATGATTATCGATGTCACCATTCCGCATGACGAGAACCTCGTGAAAGCTGAGAAAGAGAAACAAATCAAATATCTTGACTTAGCACACGAGGTTGTCGATATGTGGAATGTGGACTCGGCTGTCATTGTGCCGATAGTCGTTACCGCCAACGGCCTGATAGCTAAAAGCCTCGACGACCACCTGTCGAAGCTGTCGTTGCGCGGTTGGATCAAGGGCCTGATATAGAAGGCAGTACTCCTCGACACGGCTCGTATCGTGAGGAGGTTCCTGTCTCTGGAGCCCTAACCACCGGTAGCTTGGACCCTGCTCCAGACACCGGTGGACTACTATTTTTTCTAATTTTAAATGTTTTTTTTTGTATGATTTGTTAAAAATATTTAATTATATGTATAGTAAAGTGAATAAACGAAATAAGTCACTCAAGTGGCCACGCCACGTTTGCACACACGTAAACATCTACTTTTCTTAGTGAAAAGTTTAATAATATTAACAAATTCAGTTTATTATAAACATACATAAAGTTTAATTACCATGCAATATATATTTATTTAAATCCTTTCATCGCAGAAAGGTTATAAGCAATAAATTTAAAATGTCGCTTGAAAATAAAAAGTCATCAGTACAAAATATACATTATAAAATTAAACGTAAGTAATAAGGTTAAAAACTTGTTGTTTACAATTTCGTGCTTATTCTATTATGGAACAAGACGTAGTTCTTGGTATTATATTTCAATGCTCAGAACACAGTCAGTATTGAAAGACGTAGAGTTGCAGAATATATCGTCGTATCCTACGAATAGTGCCCTAACGAACATAGGGGCTTTCTTTTTTTATTGCATAATTCAATTCTGCTCATCATACCACATATAACCAGTTCAACAAAATAATTAAAAACAGTTCAAGTTATCAAATAATTAGGTATTCTAAAAAGCCACAATTTCAAGGACTACGTTTTCAACGAAAAAGAAAGCCACAATCGCCGTCGCGTCCTCTTTTTTCGCGAGAAGTGGGGGTGCGCGGGCGCGGGTAGAGCGTGCTAGCGCGGATCGGCCACTAGTCGGCGGAACGCAGAGACTGTTAGCTGTGGCGAGCGTTAACTGAATTTTAAATAAATAACATTACCTACCCTAGGCCTATACTACTTGTTTAGTCATAGTATTTTATAATGAAACGCCGAAGACGAAAGTTGGTGGAATTGGTTGGAAAGGAAGATGTGTTGTGAATGAAATAAAACAGACAAAAATTAAGTAAATCTAAATATTTTATAGCTCATGGGATTCTAAGGTTGAAATTATGTTTTATTAAATTGTATTGTATTGATTTCGTTCAAATAACATAATATCAACGAGTTTATACTTAATTAAGTCATTCTAATTACTTATTCAATTTTCAATATTGGTTACATAGAAAAAAACCCTCGTGGTGATTGTGGCCGTGTTCTATGAAATGGATAAATTGCGTATGTATAGAAGAGACGAAGCCCTAATTACGTTTGTGTCTTTCTTCTACGTTCAAATTATGTTTTTGTCTTTTATTCTTTCTTTGATACATTTGACATGTCCATATTGATATTTTAAGTACAATATTTTTTACGCTCACATGATTTTAACCCTGCTGTACTAATTTAAACACTGAATACATAATTTCATGCTTTTTCTGGTTTGGGGCTTAAGTGCACTTAGGTTTTTTTTCTATTGCTTGAAAATTGAAATAAAAGCATTTGTGGCCGCACTATTAGCATTCCGCACGAAAATTACAATTATGCTTATTTTATTATTTTACCTTTTTCCTGGGTGCGTTACCTTACTTCGAAAAGTGTAACAACGAATAACACGTCCCCGTAAGTTTACTATAACGAAACACTTAACAACGAATGCACGTTACCACGAAAAACTTAACGCCGTAGCCATGCGATCTCGAATAACAAAATCTCGAATTCACCAATTCGAATCACTTACAATCATCGGCACGATTCTTGAGCGCTGACCTTCACCTGCGCAAAAGTGAGTTATTGGGTCCCTTTGGTGGTATGAAGTGAGGCGCGGGGGCGGCGAAAGTGCCGTGATTGGACCGTAGCGCATCGCGTCATAGCCGTCACTCGGGATTTGTTCTATGCTCTTGTTGTATGTACCTCACGACGACGAGTACAATTTCGGCCAATTTAATTGACACCAATTTTTAAACTGCATCATTTTAATTTATCTGGTAAGGTAGAACTCGAATATTTTATGTGATTTTTTTATTAATTAGACCTTTGTAATTATAATAAAAGGTGATATTTATCGAAAGCAAAGCGGGGAAAAAATAATTAATGTCAGTTTGTAATTATAGCAAAACTATTTTTGATTCAATTATTTTATTTGTACTTGTATCGAAATGTACCTACTATAAATAAAGTTTTTATCTACACTAATATTATACAGAGGAAAGATTTGATTGTTTGTTTGTTTGTATTCAATAGGCTCCAAATATACCGGACCGATTTCAAAAATTCTTTCACCAGTTGAAAGCTGCCTTGGTCCTATGTGACATAGTATTCTTTTTAGGTATAAGATGCCAAGGTAAAACACTGTTTTAAATAGACAAGCCAGAAAACTGATTTACCATGTAAACTGTTTTATGAAAAAGGAGATTGAAGAAGGAGTCAGAAATTAAAACAAGTTCAAAAAAGAACAGCGGAGGCTACGAACACATCTGTTTCTTTCAACCATAGAACCAGTAAGAAATTACGTAGGTAACTTATAAAAAATAAATAATAAACGGGTGTGCGTTTTATTTGTCATAAGTGTACGATGCGCAAAGCGATCCCCACTCTTCCGCCGAGCGCTCAAGAACCGTGCCGGTATCTGTAACAACGAATGCACGCTACCACGAAAAACTTAACGCCGTAGCCATGCGATCTCGAATAACCAAATCTCTAATTCAGCAATTCGAATTACTTAACAACGAATGCACGCTACTACGAAAAACTTAACGCCGTAACCATGCGATCTCGAATAACCAAATCTCTAAAGAAAAGTCAGCAAAAAAAATATTTAATCCATCAATAGGGAAGATGCATGATATTTTTTTATTTGTTGAATTGAAGACTTAAACTTTTACTTCTTCGTTATTTGACACCGACTTCCGAAATTAAAGTTATTTTTAAATTTTTAGTATGTTTTTTCTTTTTTGGAATTCGGTTGTTTTTTTTTTGTAAAAAAGTTTTTATTAGTACATTGAGTAATTACTAAGTATGCCTAGTAATAATAGTAGTATAATTATTTGTAATAATTGCGCCTTTTCTTTGAATAAATAAGCGCTCTTAATAGGCAATATATGCATGAAAAAAATATTAGTTATTTAACCGGTTTATCGATGAATATACTTAAAGAGAGTACGAACAGTGAAAGCAGAATCAAAATTGATCAAAAATTAAACGAATTATAACAATTTTAAAGAAATATATCTGTGCCTCTCTCGAAAACGCTGATTTTTATGTCAGTTGTATCATATGGGCTTCAAGTCCTTTGACGTCAAAGAACACGTCGGACTTCTCTTTCTAATTATCAACTTTAAAGCTTTATGACTTCGTCGCTGATGCTGATATTTTGAACATTCTTTAATATTTGTTCTTTATAGTTAATAAGTCTTCAATTCAACAAATAAAAAAATATCATGCATATTCCCTATTGATGGTTTAAATATTTTTTTTGCTGACTTTTCTATAGAGATTTGGTTATTCGAGATCGCATGGTTACGGCGTTAAGTTTTTCGTAGTAGCGTGCATTCGTTGTTAAGTAATTCGAATTGCTGAATTAGAGATTTGGTTATTCGAGATCGCATGGCTATGGCGTTAAGTTTTTCGTGGTAGCGTGCATTCGTTGTTAAGTGATTCGAATTGGTGAATTCGAGATTTTGTTATTCGAGATCGCATGGCTACGGCGTTAAGTTTTTCGTGGTAACGTGCATTCGTTGTTAAGTGTTTCGTTATACTAAACTTACGGGGACGTGTTATTCGTTGTTACACTTTTCGAAGTAAGGTAACGCACCCCTTTTTCCTATAGTTTTAGAAGAATTCTGTTTTATATGTTATGGTTGTTTAATGTTAGTAAGAATACATGCAAATTTATTCGATTATGAAATTAATTAATGTGTGATGAATGGTTGCAACGGCTGCTGCTGAGGGCGTGAGGGCGACTCTGTTGTTGAGCCTCCCTCACCCGTTCCGTTTCCTCTTTCGCGAGCATTACTGCTTCGCAGAAGGAGTAGACTGCTTCCCATTCCCTCTCGCTCCGTACCATGGCCTGGTTCAGGGCCGGGCGCGAGAGGCCGCTGCCGCCGATCGGCTGCACGAAGACACGGCGGGGCTCCGCCCAAGCGGAGCAGATCTCCACCGTATGCTCGACCGTGTCCTCTGGGCGAGCCTCACAGTGGGGACACCCGGGCGTTTCCCTCCACCTGATCCTACACAGGAACCTCCCGAACCTTTTGTGTCCGGTGAGGACGCCGTGGCACTTCTCCAGCCACTCCTCAAAGAAGAGTTAAGGTGATGTGCTGGAGTGCAACAACTACGAAAAAAGCTAATGTCACATAGTATGAAAGCATGGGAAAAAGTTATTGAAAAGCGGCTGAGAGAAGAGAGTGAAATCTCACAAAACCAGTTCGGTTTTATGCCTGGTCGGGGTACAAATAAAAAAATAAATAAAAAAAATCTTTATTTCGGACAAGCAACATCCTTAGGGGGTACAACGGATGCCATTTTTGCTATCCGCCAGCTGTGCGATAAATACAGAGCTGTGCATAAAAACTTGCACATGGTGTTCATTGACCTCGAAAAGGCATATGACCAGGTGTCTCGAGTTTTGTGGTGGGCCCTTAGGGAGAAAGGTGTGCCTGGGAAGTATGTGCAGTTGATCCGAGCGATGTACAGTCGATGCAGTACCCAAGTCCGGTCTGCAGTGGGCACCACTGACAGTTTCAGTGTAGCGGTCGGTTTGCACCAGGGGTCGGCCCTCAGCCCTTACCTCTTCCTGTTGATGATGGACGCTCTGACGTCGGACATCCAGGAAGAGGCTCCCTGCTGTATGCTGTTTGCTGATGACATTGTGCTGGTTGCAGAAAGCGGCTTAGAGGTCCAGAGCAGATCGGAGACGTGGTGGCAAACACTGTAGAGTGTGAGCCTGAAATTGAGTAGAACCAAAACAGAATCTGTTCTGCGATTTCGACGGTCTCTCCAGTCCTATGCCTGTAGCTCTCAACGGAACGCCTATACCGATCTACTCCGACTTTCACTACCTCGGATCGCTTATTCAGGGTGATGGCGATATAGACCGAGACGTTACGCACAGGAACAACTCGGGATGGATGAAATGACGACAGGTCACTGGAACAACTTGCGACAGACGGATGCCCCTTAAGTTAAAGGGGAAAATCTATAAGTCCGTGATTAGACCTGTCGTACTGTATGGGTCAGAATGTTGGGCTGTGAATAAGACGGATGAAAAAAGATTGCATGTGGCGGAGATGAGAATGTTGAGATGGATGTGTGAAATAAATACATTGGAGGTAGTTTAAAAGTGGCGCCAGTCACAGAAAGTTGACAGGGAACCACTTGTCTTGGTATGGTCATGTGAAGATGAGGGATGAAACACATGTAACTAAAAGAGTTATGAATATAAATGTGAATTAATGGGGAGGGAGAGGGAGGCCAAAGAAAGGATAGATGGATTGTGTGAGGAGTGATATGAAAGAAAAGGGAGTTAGTGATAGTGTGACGGCTGACAGGACAGAATGGAAGAAAAAACGTGTTGCGCCGACCCCAAGAAACATGGGACAAGGGCAGCAAGATGAAAGAATGATGATGGTGTAAAAATTGTATGGAATAAAATTAAATAAGTGCAAGTCAGTAAGGATAAACGTTCTGAAATATGAATATGAACTGGATGAGGATTACAAAAAATAAATCACTAAGTACATTAAGAAAGGGTACTAGAGCAAAAAAAAAGGTGTCGGTAGTCACGCCAGTAAATGGAATTTCATTAAAAATAAATTATAATAAATATAAAGACCTGTTGTTAATGTGCGATGCTAAAACTATTTCAGAGGAATACCACACAGTTTTTATAACATTGCCTCATGAGCAGGCTGATAGTGCCAATATTTCTGAGAGTACTGACGAAGAAGACGACTGAATGTGAATTTGACTGATTTCGGTTGTGTTTTTTTATTTTAAGTTATGATTGTGATAATGTGCAATTTTATTTTAAAGGCTATTTTGATTACGTTAAATTTGATTTTAAGGACTGATTGTGATTATGATTACGTGTCGCTTAATATTAAGCTCTGATTAAAAAAAATAAAGGTTTGTTTCCAAACATTAACATAATCGTATCATTTAAGAAAATATAATTTTATGTATAAAAAGTTTATGTAGTTATAAGAACCATTCTTTTATTTTGTTTTTAGACGTTTTATTATTTTTACTTGAATAAAAAATATGTGTATCTTAATCCTATACATATATTTTTTTGTATGAAAACACTTTTTCTTGTTAATGTCGATTCACTTGGCATGCTTAAATATTGACCAAAGCAAATGGATTAATAAAATTCAGATTTAGTTTCGAATAATATATTGTAATTCTATAATTACTCGTTCTTGCTTTTACTACATTGAAATGTTCCCAATAATGGTAAACTAGTTAAATATACACAAATTTCTATGACACAAAAATAAATACCACCAACAGAATACTATAAAAATGGTATAAAGGCGATTGGGGCCTCGACGTTTCCGCAGACAAAAGGCATAATGTAACTTATTGCTTAAGTCCAGCCCTACTTCGCATTAACACAACAGAGAATAAGAATTTAAGGGACAAAATGCGTATAAAATATAATAATAATAAATTGAAAATAATCCTAGCAGAACCTTATGATACCAATACACATTATATGAAATCACCAATACATATTTGGTCATAATTTATTTAAATAAACACAAAAAAGTGTCTCCTGAAAAGTAGCTATTATGCAGTTACGCCCCTTTTCGTAGGATACGACGATATTTTCTTTTAGGTTCGTATGGTGGCAAATATTTTTGACCGATTCAAAAAAGTATTAGATACTTTTTTACATTGCCGCTATTACAACAAATAGTTAATAAAAAAAATAGTAAAAAAAAGGGAATCAAGAAACGTGTTTTCGGCGTATACTTTATATCTGGTGTAAAAAGACAGTGTCCGAAGCCGAAAGCCACATATTCTATCCATTATTTGGATCATTTTTTACCACTAGAATACCTGGGAATCCACTGGTTCTGGAGATATTGAAGGTCAAAGGCACAATATATTTTTTTTTTACTAAAATTAATTGCAAGTGTTAATAATTAAACTTTTTTCCAAATAAACATTACCTGAATTTTCGATTTTTTTGTTCAAATTTTGAAATTACGCATTTGCTGTTACAAAAACGCAATGAATATCAAACTTATCCGACAAGTACCTACGAGGCTTAGAGTGAAGGGGCGGGGTTTATCTCCACTTGCCTGGGACCGCGTAGTAAAACACGCGCAATAAAAAAATTTTTTTTTTCATACCTAAAAATAAAAGTCGTTTCCCAGTAATATTTTTTTGCGCAAAACTACTTTAAAAAAAAAGAAAATGTGTATGTGTAGGTATGTAGGTACAAATACAAAAGAATTTAAAATAGTTATGCAGGTATGTTTAATTACCATTAAACAGATTCAGCTTATTATAAAGCAGTCTTTTAGAAGTAATTTTTATTTGTGCGGTTACTTTTTAAAAAATGTAATGTAATAATATTTCAATGAATTTTTCTATAATGAGTTTCCTCCCCTGGGTCCCTTAGTTTTTTGGCTATATTCGTTTTCCCTCCGAAAACACATATTTTTCAATTTAAAACATTTACACATAAAAAGTTTTTATCATACTTTTTTTTGCATTGATTTGCCACCACTCATACGAAGACAGTTGCGTATAACACCTTCGGTTTTCATGCATATGCCAATGTCTTTCGCGACAGTAGATACCCATTCTGCACAGCTAAATGGGTCACTAGGAAATCTACAAACAAAAATAAAATTATAAAATAACAACACTACTCCATGCATTCCCTGTTCAAGAACAGTCGATGTTTGATACAATAGTTGGTGCGTCGTAGCAAACATTGGCCAAATAATTATAATATTAGCAAATTGAATTCTATTTACAATTTAATTCTGTTTTTGTTTTATGAAAAACACTTATGATTTAAACTTACCGAAAAAAAGGTATTCCTTCCAAAACCTTGGTGTTACGCTGGTTATTTACACAGTTTTTGAACGCGCACTGCGGCATTTTGGACGTCTTAATGTTGGCTATGATTGGACCATACTAATTCATTAGTCAGGGTCGCTGCCCCAATTTCTAACTACAGGAATAACCCACCTGCTCCATAAATCAGGTAGTACTGCGAAACCTAAAAATTATAGACAGATCACGTGCTTATCGACGGTCTATAAGGTTCTTACATCCATTTTGAGAACTAAGATTAACCCACATATAGATAGTAATTGTATCATATCTGCCTCTCAAAATGGATGTAGGAATGGGTCCCGCGGTACTAAGGAGCTTCTCCTCATAGATATGATTAGTCAACAGGTTCGGCGTTCCCGAAAGGATCTGTTGATATGTTGGATAGACTATAAGAAGGCCTATGACTCAGTTCATCATTCATGGCTCATGAGGGTGCTAGAATTGTATAAAGTTGATGCAACGCTACGCACCTTCCTGATGTCATGTATGGGGCGATGGAGGACGGTCCTTCGCTATCCAGGATGTCGACAAATCCAGAGGAATAGCGAACCGATAAGGATCGAGCGGGGTATATTCCAGGGTGACAGTTTGAGTCCGCTTTGGTTTTGCCTAGCCTTGAATTCGATACTCCCTTTCTTCTCCTAAAATTGTTTGTCCGAAAATCATTATCCATAAAACGTTTGCTATAAACTTCAGTAACCATAATGTTCAAAAATTCGAAATATTGTTTTACATAATTATTTTTACTTCTAAAACTATTCTGTCGTAATATCGAGTACTATAATAATTCAATCTCCCAATTTTGAATGAAATAGAGTCATGTCCTAAGTATTGTATCATATAAGGTGTATTATTCCGAATTTTCATTTATAATAAAAATTGTTAGTCCTAAAACATTTGCTAAAAATTAGAGTTTTAGTGACAGAAACGAATCGCTGTAAATCCGACTCTACGCAGTCGTGTCTGCCCTACCCCTAGAGTGTAATTTAGAATCGCGTAGGCGCGGAGGGGCGAGGCGGCCCGCGAGTTGAGGAGCAGGTGGTTGCCCATCGCAGCTTCGTCTTGCTGGCCGGCTTCACCGGCCAGCCTCAGCCACGGCGGCGAGCGTTAAACCATCGCGACGATAAGCTCGCGTGGGACCGCCGGAGCCTCGCAGCGCCGCAGCCGTCACAGAAACCATGCCTGCTGCATGCTTGCTTGCATGCTACATGTTGCATGCTTCCTTGCATTCTGGATGCTTGCTTGCATGCTTACTTACTTGCTGCATGCTCACTTGTTTGCTGCATGCATGCTAAATGTTGCATGTCTGCTTGCATTCTGTATGCTTGCTTGCATGCTGCATGCCGCTTGTTTGCTTGCATGCTGCGTGCTTGCTTGCATGCTGCGTGCTTGCTTGCATGCTCACGTGCTTGCTGCATGCATGGTGTATGCTTGTTTGCAAGCTTCTTATAAATAAATAAAAGCCACATGTTTACAATCAACTGTTTTATTGAGTGATCTAAACGTACATGCGGCGCCGGAGCCGTGACAAAAGCCATTTATTGCTTTTGCATCTTCTCTATTTATGTATTGTATCAGTTGGATTTGGTAAAATAATAAACAATTGTAATACAAAATCAAATTATATTGAATTACAAAAAAAGGTTACATACACGTAGATACGAGTACATTCATAATTTGGAGACCAATTTTATGCTAATTTCATGAATAGCTCTATAACTCGTGTCTACGTAACGCCTGAGAAGTTCATAGCAAAAGCTTTGTTATACAAAGTTTAAAAATAGTTAAGATAAATGAACATTATTTAATTTTAATTTAGGACGTATAACTTTTATTGAAAACGGTTTTAAGTCTTTTGAATATTATTAATTGTAATATTTATGGCAAACGGATCTATGGCATATTATATTTAGGGATTTCAATTTTATTGCATGTGATATTATGTGACACTAAGTTCGGGCAAGTTATCATTCGGACAAATGATGATTAGGACAAAAAAAGTTATGGCACTTTAGATTATGGATAAAAAAGTTAGGTAACACAATAGAGAACCCTTGAACTCTCTAAGCACACTGCTGGAGAATTCAGGGCTAGGCTATCGGTTGAAGAGAGGTGGTCAGGTTATATCTCACCTCCTTTACATGGATGACTTGAAACTTTTTGCCCCCAGCAATCTGAAACTTTCAGTAGTGCAATCAGGATGGAGTTTGTTGTGGACAAATGTGCGGACATGCAAGTAAAGCGAGGGGAGACTGTGGAATCAGTGGGAACTAAACTCTCGGATTCCATAAACCTGAGATCCCTCTCTCCAACTGAAACCTATAAGTATTTGGGTATGTCGGAAGCGTTAGGTATCAATGTTACTGACATGAAGCAATCGTTGAAGGAGCGCTTCTTTGGCCGCCTGAAGAAGGTGTTTAACAGCCTTCTATCGGGTGGAAACAAGGTGCGCGCTTTCAACGCTTGGGTCATGCCTAGTGTTGCCCAAATGCAAGACCAAGACGAGACTTAGGCCAGTCATGGTCTTGGTCTTGCGTCAATACACCTGGTCTTGGTCTTGGTCTTGGTATTGCGCTCTCAGTCTTGGTCTTGGTCTTGGTCTTGCAGCAAGAGTCTCGCAAGTCTTGCAAGTCTTGCAAATACCTATTAGCCTATTGCTATTTATTGAACACGTTAGTTTAAATTTTAGATTATGATTCGCGCTGTAAGACGTATGTAATTACAGAATTATAATCATCAAAATCATCAATACAACCCTCCAAGTTCATAAAGGTCGAGGAATTATTAAAAAAAAAAAGACTTTTTCAAGGTCAAACTCATTCCTCGACCTTTGAATATCAATTTTCAATCTTGCTGCTCACATTTTAGTACCTAGGTATATCACTCACTATCTATCATTTACCGATATTAACAATGATTATTTCGAAATCAAAATATTCGCAATTCAATAGATGCAATACCTAATTAGTTATTAATTATCATCTCGCCCGACAGCTTTAAACGCTGTAGTGTTCGAATTCGAGCCAGTGTGTGAATGTATTTATACAAGAAACTCAGAGCATTCAATTTATACCTTACTGCTGAGACATCTTCAAGGTCATTTAATTTTATCCTCCTGCACCAACCCTATCAAAATAGGTAACAATTTTGTGTGCCTCTGTCCGTACTCTTTGTCGGCGAATGCGGCGCTCCAACAGTGTCAAATGCTGTGATACACTTGTTGCAAACCGCGGCGTCTTTGTCGGTAAATTATCAAATAAGTAGGTATATAATACACCGACCGACCAACAGTTTATTCGCAGAGCGTCACATTTTCCCAATCAACCTTGAACCTTAATTCTTTAGCGATAAAGTTGAAAATCTGTTAAAGAAATTTGACAGATTGTAGTAGCTTGATGTGCTGGCGTCTGTACCATAACATTGGCTGCCATAGAAACTGTTACTAGACCTACTCGACTCGCTGTTAGTTTTAAATTTTGCTGAATAGAAGAATAATATAAACTTTGAAACATAAGTAGGTACCTACATAATGTTTATATAATTTTGTTGGCTATAATTTTAAGCACATACCAACCTACGAGTACTAACGTTAGATCTGCACATTAGACATAAACAAGCATAATATATTATTATAGGTAGATACCAACAAGGTATGAACTTTGCTAGAAAGTTATTCTAGGTACATTTTATCAGATGGGATGATGGGAACAGATTTGTGAGTATTAACACGCTACCTACTTAATAAATTGTTGAAATATAATAAGTACTTACCTACCTAATCAATACAATACCTTTTCGGGTTCTTTCAGACGAACGGCACGTTGCCAACTGCAGATACAACTGCAGCCCTTAGTTTAGTGTTATGACGATACCTACCGTTTTGATACTGGGGAACGTCTCTCAAAATGGGGATTGAAACCAAATACTTACTTAATAACGCCCAAATCTCAGTTTGTCTTAACTGCAAGACGCAAGAATCTTGCAGGCTTAAGTCTTGTCTTGCTCAAGTCTTGCAGGGTTCAGTCTTGGTCTTGGTCTTGCTACAATAAGGCGGTCTTGGTCTTGGTCTTGGTCTTGCGAATATGCAAGAACAAGACCAAGACTGCAAGACCAAGACCGATTTTGGGCAACACTACTCATGCCGGTATTGATGTACTCTTTCGGTCTACTCAAATGGACTTAAACAGAACTTGACGCCCTGGATGCGTGTCCGTACACTGCTGACTGCATTTCGAATGAATCACCCACGTTCGTCGGTGATGAAACTGTATATCCTGCGGAAGTGTGGAGGCCGAGGCTTTTTAAACGCTAAGACCCTCCACAACCGCGAGGTATGCAGTCTAAGGGAATATTTCCTAGCTGCTGACGTGGGTATGCATCGAGATGTGGTGGCGGTGGACAAGGGCCTTACTCTACTCTCCTTGGCTAACGAGAACTGTCGCAAACCTTTAGTGCTTGACACTAACGACCGCAGAGAAGTATGGCAGAGTAAGTAACTTCACGGACCCTTTTTTCGGGCCCTACATGGGCCCGATGTAGACCAACTAGCGTCCGTAGCCTGGCTGCGTGTAGGTGACCTCTTTGGGAAAACCGAAAGTTTTGTCTCTGCAATTATTGACAAAGTTACCATGACGAAAAACAACCGGAGATTTATTGTGAAGGACGGCACAGTTGACATCTGTCGGGCATGTCACCGTCCGGGAGAATCAATTCACCACGCTACTGCATTAGGAATTTCCTTTAATGATAGCAGTGATTGTGAATAAATAAATAAATTCGGCACATTGTCTGTCGACATTACCGTCCCACATGACGAGAACCTCGTGAAAGCCGAGAAAGATAAACAATTCAAGTATATTGACTTGGCTCGCGAGGTTGTCGATATGTGGGATGTGGACTCAGCGATCATTGTACCAATAGTCGTTTCCGCCAATGGCTTAATAGCCACGAGCCTCGACCAACATCTCAGGAGGCTCTCGTTAGGCGGCTGGATCAAGGGCTTGATTCAGAAAGCTGTACTTTTGGACACGGCTTTCTCTCTCTGGAGCCATCATAACTTCCATTTCAGACTCCACTTTGGCTTAGTTAGTGCTAGTCTGCACCATGAAGTCGTCTATTAAACCAAACTGTCGCCTGATATTTTGTTCATTCTTCTTCAGCATATTGTTTTGAAGTTTGATCTTTTACCAAGTAGATAGTTCTCATTATTTTGGACAGCTAGTATGTCGTTGTGGTATTTATCTGCAAACCGTTGATCTAGGATACCAAAGAGGCTGTTAGCAACATATCCCACTCTATCAATCAGTCCTCCTGTCTTACGATTACTCAAGTGCTTATGAGGGGCTAGAAGTAAAATGTTTAAGTAGCTACAGTATTTCCATTTCTTAGTTAAGCTGTTCCAAAGTTGTCTTGCAGTAACCTTGGGTCGGTTTTTTGACACAGTGCGTTCAATCCCTTGAGATAAGTTTCAATCCGACTTACACCGTGTAATAAACTTCCTTAATCCTTGACTTGTAGAAATGGTAGAAATATCAAGTCACTTTAAAAGTCGGTTTCCCCTTAAGGGGAAAAGGTCACGCCCCGCCCCGCGTGACCTCATAGCACCCGACACCAGACGGGACGTGCTTCTGCCGACTGATGTGACAATATTATTTAATGGTTTCCTATTAGCAATCTACCACAATATTGAACAGACTATGAAATAATCAAACAGCTGCAATAGTTATTCTTTAATATCGACCGGATAACTTTCGTTAGTCGGACCTGTAGCTCTCCCCAAAAGCCCAAAAACAAGTGAACGAATCGATTGCCGGAACGTGTTACGTGCCTCTTTTCCCCGCTTCTCAACCGTCACCGCTTAGTGTTGCCACATAAAATAATTGTTCTCAATAATCGATATGTCAGTTTAGTCGATTTTAAACTATCGATAAATTAACCTAACAACCGTCCCAGTAAGTTGTTAAGTTATAGTACATAAATAGTGTCCATTCGTCATGAATCACTTGGACGTTTCCCATTTGTGTCTTAATAAATCGGCCACTCAGGTTTCAAGTTAGTAATTTGATTGATTTCGCTATGACCCAGTTATTAACGTAAATGCAATTAATAACATTGTAAGAAGGGTGGGAAACATTTATTTCCGACTGTCTTTGGCATGGTTGGAGTTTTCTTTTCTGAGTGATCTTGAACGCTGTTCTCGATAGACAGTCGTGACAGTTTCACGACTGGATCTTTGATGATACCAGATTGAGTTTTAACCGTGGTCACTCGAATGTAGCCGTCGGAACCGGGATGTAGTTCAAGTATGCGTCCCATGGCCCACTTTCCTGGTGGCAAGTTGTTGTCCTTGACCAAGACTATATCGCCTTCCTGGATGTTCTTTTTGGCTTGTTCCATTTGCCCCTGCATGCGTAGCATGACCAATTCTATCTCTACTCTACCAAGAGTAGACAAAGTTATTTCTATGCCACTCTATATCTCTACTGCCCGAGCACGGCGCGACCCGTAGACTCGCGTTTCTACGAAGACAAAGACATATTCATTCTTTCCATAGCAACGGGTAGGTAGTTAGTGATGTAGACAGGCTAAGAATTCTACGATAATATATTACGTTTCGTTATCGAAATAAATGTGTCTAACGCCAAGTTCTAAAACCTTTTGAACGTAACTCGAAGCAACAACGAAACGTATTAATTTTATTCTGTCATTTGTGTCATCTGTGTTGACTGTTTTTTTTTATTTATTTTTTTTATTTATTTTTTTTATTATTCCCGAAGGGAAGGCGAAAGTCTTTTGACCATATTGCCTAGTCTTACGTAGTTATTTATACTTTTTTTTTCCATTAGAATGCAGATGTAACACATTCTAATGTTTTTTGCAGTATTTGGCAACAAATGCGTCGAGTCAGCCTTTTCGGCAAACTTCGCTGAGGTAGTCAATACTACAATAAAATTCTAAGCTCCATTTTCCCGTGATCGCGCCTGTTTCAATGATTCCACATATTATCCATTTGCGTTGACACTTGAGACACAAAACTACACAAATTTTACATCACAATATCCACTAGGAATTAATAAACGAATAATTAAAACAGCCACTGAACTTCACTCGACAAAATCCCGCCAATTTGTATGTTGTTTGTACAACAATATTTCTGTTTGTGAGGACTGATCGTGTTGGATTTGTGTAAATAACAACAAACAAAGTAAATATATAATGAAACATAAGAAAAATGTAGTTTGTTATGTTAATTTTCGCAGTTTGTTACACAATGTGGAAAATAACAAATCTTTAGAATACCTACATTTTTCAAATGTTTGGTTTTTGGAAAAGTTTTTTTTTTGTTTCGGGAAGATCGAGAGCCTCCGTTAATGCTCGTACGGCGTTTCTTTCTGCCTTCCTTTCATTCTTCTCGGTACAAAACTGAGACGATGGCGACGGTAGCTCCCAGACATGTTTTTAAAATCAAACTTCAAACACACACACTCACTTCATTTCTTTTATTGGCTTTTGTGGAACATTCACCACAATTTTGAAATGAAACAGCCGCCTAATTGAGTTTTTAAAATCAATAAAGATCTTGTCTAGGTCTAATGAGATGTAGACTATTTGACACTTCTTGAGTAGAAATGTTTCTACTGTCATGTGTCAAAAGTAGAGAAAAATTGGTCGTCATGCTTTACATTGTAGAATTTTGTCGACTGAAGAATAGAAACATTTCTTCTCCTCAGTTTTAACATCGCCATGCTTGACACGGTAGAAATCTTTCTACAATCTGTCATTTTGTCTATTCTTCCGTCGACAAAACCCGTTTTTAGGGTGGTCATGCTACGCGTGCTGATCTGGAGTTGTGTTAGGTATTCACTCGACCAACTCTTCCAAAATTGGTGAAGCATGTGCTCTGTTAGCTGCCACTGTTGTCGTAAAGTAACGTTATTTACGTCACAGTACGTGGATATTGGTAGTGCCATCGTTGGGCTTCCAGTGAGAAAATGACCAGGTGTTAGATAGTTTTGAAATTCATTGTGATCTTCAGTGAGTGGGTTTTGAGTTCATACAGGCTTCTATTTTTGCCAGTAGAGCAGTGAACTCCTCGAAAGTTAGTTTCTGATCTCCTAGTACACAGTGAAGATGATTTTTCATCGATTTTACGACCGCTTCCCACAGACCACCCACTTGGCCACGCGGGAGCGTTGAAGTGCTGGGGGTCTCTGGGAAGAGGCCGTATTGGTTTCACTTCAGTGTTGTGGCCTACTTTTTCGTCATTTTGAAATTAACTTTATTTGCATCTCTTAAGTTTATCCTTGTTGCTATGGAAGTAACCTCAACTAAAACAAGTATCGTATTTGGGAATAACTGTTACTCCTTCCCCCAGGACGCGACGCGCTCGTGCCTGGCGGCGCGCGCGGAGTGCGGCGGCGGACTGCGCGTGGCGGCGGCGCTGTGGAGCTGTGCGGCGGCCGGCTCCCGGGGGGCCCGCGCGCTGCAGGCGGCACGTCTGGCGCTCCACCACTACCCGCACGCCGACTGGCCGCTGGCCGCACTAGCCACGCTGCAGCTCACGTGGGAGAGTGCCGAGGTAAGCTATAGAGTGTGGCGGGGCCCCGTGGAGCTGTGCGGCGGCCGGCTCCCGGGGGGCCCGCGCGCTGCAGGCGGCACGTCTGGCGCTCCACCACTACCCGCACGCCGACTGGCCGCTGGCCGCACTAGCCACGCTGCAGCTCACGTGGGAGAGTGCCGAGGTAAGCTATAGAGTGTGGCGGGGCCCCGTGGAGCTGTGCGGCGGCCGGCTCCCGGGGGGCCCGCGCGCTGCAGGCGGCACGTCTGGCGCTCCACCACTACCCGCACGCCGACTGGCCGCTGGCCGCACTAGCCACGCTGCAGCTCACGTGGGAGAGTGCCGAGGTAAGCTATAGAGTGTGGCGGGGCCCCGTGGAGCTGTGCGGCGGCCGGCTCCCGGGGGGCCCGCGCGCTGCAGGCGGCACGTCTGGCGCTCCACCACTACCCGCACGCCGACTGGCCGCTGGCCGCACTAGCCACGCTGCAGCTCACGTGGGAGAGTGCCGAGGTAAGCTATAGAGTGTGGCGGGGCCCCGTGGAGCTGTGCGGCGGCCGGCTCCCGGGGGGCCCGCGCGCTGCAGGCGGCACGTCTGGCGCTCCACCACTACCCGCACGCCGACTGGCCGCTGGCCGCACTAGCCACGCTGCAGCTCACGTGGGAGAGTGCCGAGGTAAGCTATAGAGTGTGGCGGGGCCCCGTGGAGCTGTGCGGCGGCCGGCTCCCGGGGGGCCCGCGCGCTGCAGGCGGCACGTCTGGCGCTCCACCACTACCCGCACGCCGACTGGCCGCTGGCCGCACTAGCCACGCTGCAGCTCACGTGGTAGAGTGCCGAGGTAAGCTATAGAGTGTGGCGGGGCCCCGTGGAGCTGTGCGGCGGCCGGCTCCCGGGGGGCCCGCGCGCTGCAGGCGGCACGTCTGGCGCTCCACCACTACCCGCACGCCGACTGGCCGCTGGCCGCACTAGCCACGCTGCAGCTCACGTGGGAGAGTGCCGAGGTAAGCTATAGAGTGTGGCGGGGCCCCGTGGAGCTGTGCGGCGGCCGGCTCCCGGGGGGCCCGCGCGCTGCAGGCGGCACGTCTGGCGCTCCACCACTACCCGCACGCCGACTGGCCGCTGGCCGCACTAGCCACGCTGCAGCTCACGTGGGAGAGTGCCGAGGTAAGCTATAGAGTGTGGCGGGGCCCCGTGGAGCTGTGCGGCGGCCGGCTCCCGGGGGGCCCGCGCGCTGCAGGCGGCACGTCTGGCGCTCCACCACTACCCGCACGCCGACTGGCCGCTGGCCGCACTAGCCACGCTGCAGCTCACGTGGGAGAGTGCCGAGGTAAGCTATAGAGTGTGGCGGGGCCCCGTGGAGCTGTGCGGCGGCCGGCTCCCGGGGGGCCCGCGCGCTGCAGGCGGCACGTCTGGCGCTCCACCACTACCCGCACGCCGACTGGCCGCTGGCCGCACTAGCCACGCTGCAGCTCACGTGGGAGAGTGCCGAGGTAAGCTATAGAGTGTGGCGGGGCCCCGTGGAGCTGTGCGGCGGCCGGCTCCCGGGGGGCCCGCGCGCTGCAGGCGGCACGTCTGGCGCTCCACCACTACCCGCACGCCGACTGGCCGCTGGCCGCACTAGCCACGCTGCAGCTCACGTGGTAGAGTGCCGAGGTAAGCTATAGAGTGTGGCGGGGCCCCGTGGAGCTGTGCGGCGGCCGGCTCCCGGGGGGCCCGCGCGCTGCAGGCGGCACGTCTGGCGCTCCACCACTACCCGCACGCCGACTGGCCGCTGGCCGCACTAGCCACGCTGCAGCTCACGTGGGAGAGTGCCGAGGTAAGCTATAGAGTGTGGCGGGGCCCCGTGGAGCTGTGCGGCGGCCGGCTCCCGGGGGGCCCGCGCGCTGCAGGCGGCACGTCTGGCGCTCCACCACTACCCGCACGCCGACTGGCCGCTGGCCGCACTAGCCACGCTGCAGCTCACGTGGGAGAGTGCCGAGGTAAGCTATAGAGTGTGGCGGGGCCCCGTGGAGCTGTGCGGCGGCCGGCTCCCGGGGGGCCCGCGCGCTGCAGGCGGCACGTCTGGCGCTCCACCACTACCCGCACGCCGACTGGCCGCTGGCCGCACTAGCCACGCTGCAGCTCACGTGGGAGAGTGCCGAGGTAAGCTATAGAGTGTGGCGGGGCCCCGTGGAGCTGTGCGGCGGCCGGCTCCCGGGGGGCCCGCGCGCTGCAGGCGGCACGTCTGGCGCTCCACCACTACCCGCACGCCGACTGGCCGCTGGCCGCACTAGCCACGCTGCAGCTCACGTGGGAGAGTGCCGAGGTAAGCTATAGAGTGTGGCGGGGCCCCGTGGAGCTGTGCGGCGGCCGGCTCCCGGGGGGCCCGCGCGCTGCAGGCGGCACGTCTGGCGCTCCACCACTACCCGCACGCCGACTGGCCGCTGGCCGCACTAGCCACGCTGCAGCTCACGTGGGAGAGTGCCGAGGTAAGCTATAGAGTGTGGCGGGGCCCCGTGGAGCTGTGCGGCGGCCGGCTCCCGGGGGGCCCGCGCGCTGCAGGCGGCACGTCTGGCGCTCCACCACTACCCGCACGCCGACTGGCCGCTGGCCGCACTAGCCACGCTGCAGCTCACGTGGGAGAGTGCCGAGGTAAGCTATAGAGTGTGGCGGGGCCCCGTGGAGCTGTGCGGCGGCCGGCTCCCGGGGGGCCCGCGCGCTGCAGGCGGCACGTCTGGCGCTCCACCACTACCCGCACGCCGACTGGCCGCTGGCCGCACTAGCCACGCTGCAGCTCACGTGGGAGAGTGCCGAGGTAAGCTATAGAGTGTGGCGGGGCCCCGTGGAGCTGTGCGGCGGCCGGCTCCCGGGGGGCCCGCGCGCTGCAGGCGGCACGTCTGGCGCTCCACCACTACCCGCACGCCGACTGGCCGCTGGCCGCACTAGCCACGCTGCAGCTCACGTGGGAGAGTGCCGAGGTAAGCTATAGAGTGTGGCGGGGCCCCGTGGAGCTGTGCGGCGGCCGGCTCCCGGGGGGCCCGCGCGCTGCAGGCGGCACGTCTGGCGCTCCACCACTACCCGCACGCCGACTGGCCGCTGGCCGCACTAGCCACGCTGCAGCTCACGTGGGAGAGTGCCGAGGTAAGCTATAGAGTGTGGCGGGGCCCCGTGGAGCTGTGCGGCGGCCGGCTCCCGGGGGGCCCGCGCGCTGCAGGCGGCACGTCTGGCGCTCCACCACTACCCGCTGGCCGCACTAGCCACGCTGCAGCTCACGTGGGAGAGTGCCGAGGTAAGCTATAGAGTGTGGCGGGGCCCCGTGGAGCTGTGCGGCGGCCGGCTCCCGGGGGGCCCGCGCGCTGCAGGCGGCACGTCTGGCGCTCCACCACTACCCGCACGCCGACTGGCCGCTGGCCGCACTAGCCACGCTGCAGCTCACGTGGGAGAGTGCCGAGGTAAGCTATAGAGTGTGGCGGGGCCCCGTGGAGCTGTGCGGCGGCCGGCTCCCGGGGGGCCCGCGCGCTGCAGGCGGCACGTCTGGCGCTCCACCACTACCCGCACGCCGACTGGCCGCTGGCCGCACTAGCCACGCTGCAGCTCACGTGGGAGAGTGCCGAGGTAAGCTATAGAGTGTGGCGGGGCCCCGTGGAGCTGTGCGGCGGCCGGCTCCCGGGGGGCCCGCGCGCTGCAGGCGGCACGTCTGGCGCTCCACCACTACCCGCACGCCGACTGGCCGCTGGCCGCACTAGCCACGCTGCAGCTCACGTGGGAGAGTGCCGAGGTAAGCTATAGAGTGTGGCGGGGCCCCGTGGAGCTGTGCGGCGGCCGGCTCCCGGGGGGCCCGCGCGCTGCAGGCGGCACGTCTGGCGCTCCACCACTACCCGCACGCCGACTGGCCGCTGGCCGCACTAGCCACGCTGCAGCTCACGTGGGAGAGTGCCGAGGTAAGCTATAGAGTGTGGCGGGGCCCCGTGGAGCTGTGCGGCGGCCGGCTCCCGGGGGGCCCGCGCGCTGCAGGCGGCACGTCTGGCGCTCCACCACTACCCGCACGCCGACTGGCCGCTGGCCGCACTAGCCACGCTGCAGCTCACGTGGGAGAGTGCCGAGGTAAGCTATAGAGTGTGGCGGGGCCCCGTGGAGCTGTGCGGCGGCCGGCTCCCGGGGGGCCCGCGCGCTGCAGGCGGCACGTCTGGCGCTCCACCACTACCCGCACGCCGACTGGCCGCTGGCCGCACTAGCCACGCTGCAGCTCACGTGGGAGAGTGCCGAGGTAAGCTATAGAGTGTGGCGGGGCCCCGTGGAGCTGTGCGGCGGCCGGCTCCCGGGGGGCCCGCGCGCTGCAGGCGGCACGTCTGGCGCTCCACCACTACCCGCACGCCGACTGGCCGCTGGCCGCACTAGCCACGCTGCAGCTCACGTGGGAGAGTGCCGAGGTAAGCTATAGAGTGTGGCGGGGCCCCGTGGAGCTGTGCGGCGGCCGGCTCCCGGGGGGCCCGCGCGCTGCAGGCGGCACGTCTGGCGCTCCACCACTACCCGCACGCCGACTGGCCGCTGGCCGCACTAGCCACGCTGCAGCTCACGTGGGAGAGTGCCGAGGTAAGCTATAGAGTGTGGCGGGGCCCCGTGGAGCTGTGCGGCGGCCGGCTCCCGGGGGGCCCGCGCGCTGCAGGCGGCACGTCTGGCGCTCCACCACTACCCGCACGCCGACTGGCCGCTGGTCGCACTAGCCACGCTGCAGCTCACGTGGGAGAGTGCCGAGGTAAGCTATAGAGTGTGGCGGGGCCCCGTGGAGCTGTGCGGCGGCCGGCTCCCGGGGGGCCCGCGCGCTGCAGGCGGCACGTCTGGCGCTCCACCACTACCCGCACGCCGACTGGCCGCTGGCCGCACTAGCCACGCTGCAGCTCACGTGGGAGAGTGCCGAGGTAAGCTATAGAGTGTGGCGGGGCCCCGTGGAGCTGCGCGGCGGCCGGCTCCCGGGGGGCCCGCGCGCTGCAGGCGGCACGTCTGGCGCTCCACCACTACCCGCACGCCGACTGGCCGCTGGCCGCACTAGCCACGCTGCAGCTCAAGAATCAAGTTGATATTGAAATGTTGTCCTGTGAATGAGACTATAAAGCTGCCAGACATCTGTTTTAATGAAAAATTTGTTACTTGCAGGAGGCGTTAGCAACGGGCAAGGAACTATTATCACTAGTGAACAGTTCCGAACAGGAACTGGAACCGGAACTGAACGGGTACGCGGAACTGGATGCCATGTCCGACTCGCAGCACGACGACACGCAGAGCAACCGAGACGGTGGTATGTTATCCGTATACTAAACAAGTGTTATCACTAGGAACAGTTCTGAATTGGAACTGGAGCCGGAACTCAATGGGTACCGAAACGGCGGTATGTTAGCTGTACAAAAAAAAAAATATTAGTATCAGTCAGTGACATACAAAGTTTATCTATGGTATTAGTTTTATTTTTCGTATTCTTCTCAGCCTTTTATCCTAGTATGGGCATGTGATGAGGAGGAATGAAGATTAACAGTGTGTTTAATACCTACTCGACCTGATGTTTTTTCGCGATATAACTGGCATCTAGTTTTTTTTTTAGTATTGACAATGTTATCTGGTGTAGCGTGTTAATAGCCAGACCTGAACTTGGATCGTTTTTAAGAACGATCAAATATGGCGGTACACAAAAATAAAAATGAAAATTAAATGTCTATTGATGAATCCCCTGAACATCTACATTAATAAAGAAAAGCCCACGTACCTTGCGTCTTCTTGGAAACCCCAGATCAGATCCAAGTCGAGAAGATGATGGAATCCGCATGGAATTGGTAAACTTACCGGCCGGCGTTAAGCACATCTTGATTAATCATCAGATTGAATGCTTGAAAACTAAAAATCAACACTGCACTATAAGTCCACAATGTTCCACAAATGCAGGTCCATTTATTTAACGAGAATCTTCAAGTTTTTCACCAGACAATGAAATTTTCACGGCGGTTGACGCGCACACATATCTCGGTGGCGAGCAGAGCGGTTGGTATGTGACAGGCGGTAGTGAAACGCAAACGCCATCTGGCGCGCAAATCAATGACAATCGGTACCTTGTGAGCGTCACAGATTATTAACATGGGTGTAAGAATTCATCGAATAGACACTCAATTATGTCCCCTATTTTATAGAGGATAAGCTAAATATACAGGGTGTAAGGTACATGAACGCACATACGTGTACTAGTGATTCAGTATGTGATTCTGGACCTAGCGTTCGAATTTTTCGTCGGCTTTTTCCTAATTTTTTTAAAAAAATATTTTTTTTTTCACTTTAAGCTGTATAAAATCGTTATACCTATCTACCCCAAAAACATTTTAAATGAAAAAAAATAATTAATTATTTTTTCATTTCACATAATAATATCCTTCGACTAAAAACCCACCTCTGTTCCTTCAGTTAATTGTGCCGGGCCGCGGTAACTTTTTCGAATTTTTTCGCGACCCAGACAGGCATCGGTTCTAGCGGACCCCTTCAGTTGTTGCTGCTCTTTGAGGCGCGCATTTTTTTTATCATTTAATAGGCTCGCGTTTGACCACTATCTCATCTGATGGTAAGCGACGATGTAGTCGAAGATGGAGCACGCTTGCCTAGAAGTAACCTATTCATTCTCGACTAAAGACTCCCGGGTTGTAGCTATCAGAATAGCCTAATCCCACTCCTTAGCTGTACGCACAATGAATGTATTCCCAAAACGTTTTGTGCGTGTGGGTGGGATGTCCACCATGTACCGGTGGCTCATCGCCGTACGTGTGTAGTGGTGTGATGATGGAACGGGCTTTGCGGAATTAAACTATGCAATTCCGACGCGCACTCCCCAAAATGTAATCGATAGAAAACCGACAGGCTAACTCGGTGTCGATGCTCCAGACTTTGGAGCTTCGACTCGACGAGCTTATCATTGCCAATGATCCTCTTGGCTCGTTTCTCAATTGACTCAAGTGCATCAAGCTGGTACCTGGCAGATCCGTCCCAAAGATGAGAGCAGTACTCCATACAAATTCGCATCGCTCCATTCAGAAACTACTTTCAAGGACAAGTTCAAGCGTTCAACCGTAGCCTCTCAGAGAGACAGGATCTGCGACCCATTAGCTCGCGCGTTGGACAAGTATCTCTCAGCAACAGTGCTGTCGTCTGCATACCCAAAGATACCGGGCTTAAGGAGACCATTTATATGCAGCAAAAACAGTGTTGTCGAGAGCACTGGCCCCTGAGGGACCCCGGCATTTATATTCAGCCGATCCCTCGGGAAGTCTAAAATCTAATCGCACAGACCAGCGGGTTGTGACGTAAGGAGGCTACGTGGGAAGTGAAAAAATTACAACACGTACCTCGGTCAACATAAAAAAATATATATTGAATAGACAAAAAGGGCGTGGCAGGTTTATAGTTACAGATTTCGTATTCCCTGGGAGATGGCACGGTACTGCCCTGGCTCAGCCTTGTGACGGATGATTCGGAGGAGCCACGTTGCGTTCGCCCCGGAGGTGTTGGCCGGCAGGTGGTAGCGCCGGCTCGTAGGGTCGACAGGAGCCAGGATGAATCGGCCGGCCTAATAAAAGCGTATTAAAAAGTGGAAGTGAAACTTCTTAGCTATTAGATCAAACAGAAATGTCCAGTACTGACCACGCTGTCACCAAAAATATCGATCCACAGTTATTCAATGTTGTGTGTGTTTGTTGCAGCGTCGATCCGCGCGGAGTCCGCGGGAGTGTACCGCATCGAGCGTGCGCTGTCCGAGGGCGCGTCGTCGCTGTCCACGCAGCGCCCGCGAGTCCCTCTGGCCGACCACCGCGCGCATGCGTGGCTGCTGCTAGCTCAGCTGTGTCTCAGGTGCGTGTAGAGACTGTATACTTGTGTACCGCATCAAGCGCGCTGTCCGAGGGCGCGTCGTCGCTGTCCACGCAGCGCCCGCGAGTCCCTCTGGCCGACCACCGCGCGCATGCGTGGCTGCTGCTAGCTCAGCTGTGTCTCAGGTGCGTGTAGAGACTGTATACTTGTGTACCGCATCAAGCGCGCTGTCCGAGGGCGCGTCGTCGCTGTCCACGCAGCGCCCGCGAGTCCCTCTGGCCGACCACCGCGCGCATGCGTGGCTGCTGCTAGCTCAGCTGTGTCTCAGGTGCGTGTAGAGACTGTATACTTGTGTACCGCATCAAGCGCGCTGTCCGAGGGCGCGTCGTCGCTGTCCACGCAGCGCCCGCGAGTCCCTCTGGCCGACCACCGCGCGCATGCGTGGCTGCTGCTAGCTCAGCTGTGTCTCAGGTGCGTGTAGAGACTGTATACTTGTGTACCGCATCAAGCGCGCTGTCCGAGGGCGCGTCGTCGCTGTCCACGCAGCGCCCGCGAGTCCCTCTGGCCGACCACCGCGCGCATGCGTGGCTGCTGCTAGCTCAGCTGTGTCTCAGGTGCGTGTAGAGACTGTATACTTGTGTACCGCATCAAGCGCGCTGTCCGAGGGCGCGTCGTCGCTGTCCACGCAGCGCCCGCGAGTCCCTCTGGCCGACCACCGCGCGCATGCGTGGCTGCTGCTAGCTCAGCTGTGTCTCAGGTGCGTGTAGAGACTGTATACTTGTGTACCGCATCAAGCGCGCTGTCCGAGGGCGCGTCGTCGCTGTCCACGCAGCGCCCGCGAGTCCCTCTGGCCGACCACCGCGCGCATGCGTGGCTGCTGCTAGCTCAGCTGTGTCTCAGGTGCGTGTAGAGACTGTATACTTGTGTACCGCATCAAGCGCGCTGTCCGAGGGCGCGTCGTCGCTGTCCACGCAGCGCCCGCGAGTCCCTCTGGCCGACCACCGCGCGCATGCGTGGCTGCTGCTAGCTCAGCTGTGTCTCAGGTGCGTGTAGAGACTGTATACTTGTGTACCGCATCAAGCGCGCTGTCCGAGGGCGCGTCGTCGCTGTCCACGCAGCGCCCGCGAGTCCCTCTGGCCGACCACCGCGCGCATGCGTGGCTGCTGCTAGCTCAGCTGTGTCTCAGGTGCGTGTAGAGACTGTATACTTGTGTACCGCATCAAGCGCGCTGTCCGAGGGCGCGTCGTCGCTGTCCACGCAGCGCCCGCGAGTCCCTCTGGCCGACCACCGCGCGCATGCGTGGCTGCTGCTAGCTCAGCTGTGTCTCAGGTGCGTGTAGAGACTGTATACTTGTGTACCGCATCAAGCGCGCTGTCCGAGGGCGCGTCGTCGCTGTCCACGCAGCGCCCGCGAGTCCCTCTGGCCGACCACCGCGCGCATGCGTGGCTGCTGCTAGCTCAGCTGTGTCTCAGGTGCGTGTAGAGACTGTATACTTGTGTACCGCATCAAGCGCGCTGTCCGAGGGCGCGTCGTCGCTGTCCACGCAGCGCCCGCGAGTCCCTCTGGCCGACCACCGCGCGCATGCGTGGCTGCTGCTAGCTCAGCTGTGTCTCAGGTGCGTGTAGAGACTGTATACTTGTGTACCGCATCAAGCGCGCTGTCCGAGGGCGCGTCGTCGCTGTCCACGCAGCGCCCGCGAGTCCCTCTGGCCGACCACCGCGCGCATGCGTGGCTGCTGCTAGCTCAGCTGTGTCTCAGGTGCGTGTAGAGACTGTATACTTGTGTACCGCATCAAGCGCGCTGTCCGAGGGCGCGTCGTCGCTGTCCACGCAGCGCCCGCGAGTCCCTCTGGCCGACCACCGCGCGCATGCGTGGCTGCTGCTAGCTCAGCTGTGTCTCAGGTGCGTGTAGAGACTGTATACTTGTGTACCGCATCAAGCGCGCTGTCCGAGGGCGCGTCGTCGCTGTCCACGCAGCGCCCGCGAGTCCCTCTGGCCGACCACCGCGCGCATGCGTGGCTGCTGCTAGCTCAGCTGTGTCTCAGGTGCGTGTAGAGACTGTATACTTGTGTACCGCATCAAGCGCGCTGTCCGAGGGCGCGTCGTCGCTGTCCACGCAGCGCCCGCGAGTCCCTCTGGCCGACCACCGCGCGCATGCGTGGCTGCTGCTAGCTCAGCTGTGTCTCAGGTGCGTGTAGAGACTGTATACTTGTGTACCGCATCAAGCGCGCTGTCCGAGGGCGCGTCGTCGCTGTCCACGCAGCGCCCGCGAGTCCCTCTGGCCGACCACCGCGCGCATGCGTGGCTGCTGCTAGCTCAGCTGTGTCTCAGGTGCGTGTAGAGACTGTATACTTGTGTACCGCATCAAGCGCGCTGTCCGAGGGCGCGTCGTCGCTGTCCACGCAGCGCCCGCGAGTCCCTCTGGCCGACCACCGCGCGCATGCGTGGCTGCTGCTAGCTCAGCTGTGTCTCAGGTGCGTGTAGAGACTGTATACTTGTGTACCGCATCAAGCGCGCTGTCCGAGGGCGCGTCGTCGCTGTCCACGCAGCGCCCGCGAGTCCCTCTGGCCGACCACCGCGCGCATGCGTGGCTGCTGCTAGCTCAGCTGTGTCTCAGGTGCGTGTAGAGACTGTATACTTGTGTACCGCATCAAGCGCGCTGTCCGAGGGCGCGTCGTCGCTGTCCACGCAGCGCCCGCGAGTCCCTCTGGCCGACCACCGCGCGCATGCGTGGCTGCTGCTAGCTCAGCTGTGTCTCAGGTGCGTGTAGAGACTGTATACTTGTGTACCGCATCAAGCGCGCTGTCCGAGGGCGCGTCGTCGCTGTCCACGCAGCGCCCGCGAGTCCCTCTGGCCGACCACCGCGCGCATGCGTGGCTGCTGCTAGCTCAGCTGTGTCTCAGGTGCGTGTAGAGACTGTATACTTGTGTACCGCATCAAGCGCGCTGTCCGAGGGCGCGTCGTCGCTGTCCACGCAGCGCCCGCGAGTCCCTCTGGCCGACCACCGCGCGCATGCGTGGCTGCTGCTAGCTCAGCTGTGTCTCAGGTGCGTGTAGAGACTGTATACTTGTGTACCGCATCAAGCGCGCTGTCCGAGGGCGCGTCGTCGCTGTCCACGCAGCGCCCGCGAGTCCCTCTGGCCGACCACCGCGCGCATGCGTGGCTGCTGCTAGCTCAGCTGTGTCTCAGGTGCGTGTAGAGACTGTATACTTGTGTACCGCATCAAGCGCGCTGTCCGAGGGCGCGTCGTCGCTGTCCACGCAGCGCCCGCGAGTCCCTCTGGCCGACCACCGCGCGCATGCGTGGCTGCTGCTAGCTCAGCTGTGTCTCAGGTGCGTGTAGAGACTGTATACTTGTGTACCGCATCAAGCGCGCTGTCCGAGGGCGCGTCGTCGCTGTCCACGCAGCGCCCGCGAGTCCCTCTGGCCGACCACCGCGCGCATGCGTGGCTGCTGCTAGCTCAGCTGTGTCTCAGGTGCGTGTAGAGACTGTATACTTGTGTACCGCATCAAGCGCGCTGTCCGAGGGCGCGTCGTCGCTGTCCACGCAGCGCCCGCGAGTCCCTCTGGCCGACCACCGCGCGCATGCGTGGCTGCTGCTAGCTCAGCTGTGTCTCAGGTGCGTGTAGAGACTGTATACTTGTGTACCGCATCAAGCGCGCTGTCCGAGGGCGCGTCGTCGCTGTCCACGCAGCGCCCGCGAGTCCCTCTGGCCGACCACCGCGCGCATGCGTGGCTGCTGCTAGCTCAGCTGTGTCTCAGGTGCGTGTAGAGACTGTATACTTGTGTACCGCATCAAGCGCGCTGTCCGAGGGCGCGTCGTCGCTGTCCACGCAGCGCCCGCGAGTCCCTCTGGCCGACCACCGCGCGCATGCGTGGCTGCTGCTAGCTCAGCTGTGTCTCAGGTGCGTGTAGAGACTGTATACTTGTGTACCGCATCAAGCGCGCTGTCCGAGGGCGCGTCGTCGCTGTCCACGCAGCGCCCGCGAGTCCCTCTGGCCGACCACCGCGCGCATGCGTGGCTGCTGCTAGCTCAGCTGTGTCTCAGGTGCGTGTAGAGACTGTATACTTGTGTACCGCATCAAGCGCGCTGTCCGAGGGCGCGTCGTCGCTGTCCACGCAGCGCCCGCGAGTCCCTCTGGCCGACCACCGCGCGCATGCGTGGCTGCTGCTAGCTCAGCTGTGTCTCAGGTGCGTGTAGAGACTGTATACTTGTGTACCGCATCAAGCGCGCTGTCCGAGGGCGCGTCGTCGCTGTCCACGCAGCGCCCGCGAGTCCCTCTGGCCGACCACCGCGCGCATGCGTGGCTGCTGCTAGCTCAGCTGTGTCTCAGGTGCGTGTAGAGACTGTATACTTGTGTACCGCATCAAGCGCGCTGTCCGAGGGCGCGTCGTCGCTGTCCACGCAGCGCCCGCGAGTCCCTCTGGCCGACCACCGCGCGCATGCGTGGCTGCTGCTAGCTCAGCTGTGTCTCAGGTGCGTGTAGAGACTGTATACTTGTGTACCGCATCAAGCGCGCTGTCCGAGGGCGCGTCGTCGCTGTCCACGCAGCGCCCGCGAGTCCCTCTGGCCGACCACCGCGCGCATGCGTGGCTGCTGCTAGCTCAGCTGTGTCTCAGGTGCGTGTAGAGACTGTATACTTGTGTACCGCATCAAGCGCGCTGTCCGAGGGCGCGTCGTCGCTGTCCACGCAGCGCCCGCGAGTCCCTCTGGCCGACCACCGCGCGCATGCGTGGCTGCTGCTAGCTCAGCTGTGTCTCAGGTGCGTGTAGAGACTGTATACTTGTGTACCGCATCAAGCGCGCTGTCCGAGGGCGCGTCGTCGCTGTCCACGCAGCGCCCGCGAGTCCCTCTGGCCGACCACCGCGCGCATGCGTGGCTGCTGCTAGCTCAGCTGTGTCTCAGGTGCGTGTAGAGACTGTATACTTGTGTACCGCATCAAGCGCGCTGTCCGAGGGCGCGTCGTCGCTGTCCACGCAGCGCCCGCGAGTCCCTCTGGCCGACCACCGCGCGCATGCGTGGCTGCTGCTAGCTCAGCTGTGTCTCAGGTGCGTGTAGAGACTGTATACTTGTGTACCGCATCAAGCGCGCTGTCCGAGGGCGCGTCGTCGCTGTCCACGCAGCGCCCGCGAGTCCCTCTGGCCGACCACCGCGCGCATGCGTGGCTGCTGCTAGCTCAGCTGTGTCTCAGGTGCGTGTAGAGACTGTATACTTGTGTACCGCATCGAGCGCGCGCTGTCCGAGGGCGCGTCGTCGCTGTCCACGCAGCGCCCGCGAGTCCCTCTGGCCGACCACCGCGCGCATGCGTGGCTGCTGCTAGCTCAGCTGTGTCTCAGGTGCGTGTAGAGACTGTATACTTGTGTACCGCATCAAGCGCGCTGTCCGAGGGCGCGTCGTCGCTGTCCACGCAGCGCCCGCGAGTCCCTCTGGCCGACCACCGCGCGCATGCGTGGCTGCTGCTAGCTCAGCTGTGTCTCAGGTGCGTGTAGAGACTGTATACTTGTGTACCGCATCAAGCGCGCTGTCCGAGGGCGCGTCGTCGCTGTCCACGCAGCGCCCGCGAGTCCCTCTGGCCGACCACCGCGCGCATGCGTGGCTGCTGCTAGCTCAGCTGTGTCTCAGGTGCGTGTAGAGACTGTATACTTGTGTACCGCATCAAGCGCGCTGTCCGAGGGCGCGTCGTCGCTGTCCACGCAGCGCCCGCGAGTCCCTCTGGCCGACCACCGCGCGCATGCGTGGCTGCTGCTAGCTCAGCTGTGTCTCAGGTGCGTGTAGAGACTGTATACTTGTGTACCGCATCAAGCGCGCTGTCCGAGGGCGCGTCGTCGCTGTCCACGCAGCGCCCGCGAGTCCCTCTGGCCGACCACCGCGCGCATGCGTGGCTGCTGCTAGCTCAGCTGTGTCTCAGGTGCGTGTAGAGACTGTATACTTGTGTACCGCATCAAGCGCGCTGTCCGAGGGCGCGTCGTCGCTGTCCACGCAGCGCCCGCGAGTCCCTCTGGCCGACCACCGCGCGCATGCGTGGCTGCTGCTAGCTCAGCTGTGTCTCAGGTGCGTGTAGAGACTGTATACTTGTGTACCGCATCAAGCGCGCTGTCCGAGGGCGCGTCGTCGCTGTCCACGCAGCGCCCGCGAGTCCCTCTGGCCGACCACCGCGCGCATGCGTGGCTGCTGCTAGCTCAGCTGTGTCTCAGGTGCGTGTAGAGACTGTATACTTGTGTACCGCATCAAGCGCGCTGTCCGAGGGCGCGTCGTCGCTGTCCACGCAGCGCCCGCGAGTCCCTCTGGCCGACCACCGCGCGCATGCGTGGCTGCTGCTAGCTCAGCTGTGTCTCAGGTGCGTGTAGAGACTGTATACTTGTGTACCGCATCAAGCGCGCTGTCCGAGGGCGCGTCGTCGCTGTCCACGCAGCGCCCGCGAGTCCCTCTGGCCGACCACCGCGCGCATGCGTGGCTGCTGCTAGCTCAGCTGTGTCTCAGGTGCGTGTAGAGACTGTATACTTGTGTACCGCATCAAGCGCGCTGTCCGAGGGCGCGTCGTCGCTGTCCACGCAGCGCCCGCGAGTCCCTCTGGCCGACCACCGCGCGCATGCGTGGCTGCTGCTAGCTCAGCTGTGTCTCAGGTGCGTGTAGAGACTGTATACTTGTGTACCGCATCAAGCGCGCTGTCCGAGGGCGCGTCGTCGCTGTCCACGCAGCGCCCGCGAGTCCCTCTGGCCGACCACCGCGCGCATGCGTGGCTGCTGCTAGCTCAGCTGTGTCTCAGGTGCGTGTAGAGACTGTATACTTGTGTACCGCATCAAGCGCGCTGTCCGAGGGCGCGTCGTCGCTGTCCACGCAGCGCCCGCGAGTCCCTCTGGCCGACCACCGCGCGCATGCGTGGCTGCTGCTAGCTCAGCTGTGTCTCAGGTGCGTGTAGAGACTGTATACTTGTGTAGAGATAAAAGCAAGATGCAAGATGATGGATGGGATCAGCCGCACGGAGGCCGGCCCGATCTACTACTCGGATCTTGTGGGTTCACCGGCAAACTTCGCGAGGCTGCGGGAGTTCGCGCACGCGTGGCACGCCGTCCGGAGCGGGCTGGAGCGCGAGGAGCGCAATGCGTAGGTGCAGTAGCACAAGGACTGCCCGGCGATGCAGATGCCCTAAACCTTGTGCTGTCAACCGCCCAATTGTGGGAGAGGTGTTACCACGGGACACACGTGGCTAATTTGTACGGGATCAAGAAGCGCCTGCGGACGATAAAATAAAATGGCCAAGGGAGCTACGTCCGCACGCGCCCCACGATTCGGTCCGTATAACTTCTAAGTTGGAAGGGCCATGGGAAGGTGGAGGGAGTGTTCTAGTTCGTATGTAGCGTCATAGATGTCGCTACCGCATGATTTCCCACCACCACAAAAAAGTCTGACACGCCCTCCCAGTTCCACCCAGAACGGGAGAGATCATAGGATGATTTCCCACCACCACAAAAAAAAAGGTATGTGCAGATCTGCAATGGTCGCGGGAGTGTTCGAAAAAGTCACCGCGGTTCTGGCACAGGCAACTGAAGGAACAGGGGTTGGTTTTTTTTTGGTTTTAGTCAGTGAGAGTCCTAAAAATATGGTATGTGCCGATATGACTGTGTACTTGAATTTATAACTCGAGATCATTTCAATCAAGCGGCACCAACTTAAGTATCGACTTAAGCGTTGTGTATTTAAAGTTGATTTTTAACTGACCGTTTTTTATTAAAAAGAGCTTACAAAAAGAATGGATTGCAATGGAATTTAGAATTGGTCTTGTATGACATAGACTTTGTTGTTCCGTAGATAATTATCTCGAATTGTGAACTCAAATACATATCGTTGTACGAAGATTTTTGTGTATCACCTTCAAAAAGGCACTATGGTGAACGATACATAAAAAATTATAAGAAAACATCCAATTACAGATTAAATTGGCTATTCTCAGTTCCATAAAGCTAAGTAGCATTAGAGCCGGACACTAAGTAGTAGCTTTGGAGCATAGAGGGACTAGAATTTATAGTTTAGCGTCTAAACTCTTCTTGGTAAACGCGATACATGTCATGGCTTTGACTAAACTTTAGCCGAAGCAAGGACATGCATCATGTTAATTTATTATTGTAAATAAAATTGTAATATCCTCAGGTTAGGGCGGGTGAGCGCGGCGGCGGGCTGCGTGTCGGAGGCCAGCACACTCACGCCTTTCAGCCATCTTGTGTTCTACACGGTACGTTGTACTCCTGGATTTCAGAACAAGTAGCTTCTTGCTAGACGCTAGCTCAACACGGTTTCCGGGCTGCTTGAATTACGGAAGTAATCCTGTCAGGCACCCTTGTACGATATTGTACCAGAATGCCCCAACCGTCAGGCACCACTGGTACGATTTTTTACCAGTCGACACACGTTTTAAACCTCTATTATTCCTATAACGCAAGGTCTTTTATCCTGTGGCAAGGTTCAATCAGTCGGGGCATGATATAGTCTCTAGTTACCATAGATTGTCTACCAAAAATATACATTAAAGTATTTTAAAAAAAGTTTTAATAGACGTATTTTGCACGATGGCTGACTGTCAAATGACAGACGAAACTTTGTTTACATTATGTGATTAAAAGAGTTTGGTGTTTGTTTATTAGTAAGAAGTGTTTAGATATTCATTTATCAGTAGTTATAACATCGTGTTAGATAAATATTTGGACGAAATAAACATCATAACAATGCTTATTCGGCCAAGGTCATGTGAATGTAAAAGTTTGTGTTCAAGTGATTTCAAATGAGGTTTTTTGACTATTGATGTTTGTAATAAATGATAATGTGAGCCCACTGGCGCGTCCAGCGGGCGGCGTTGTACATACCTACAACGTCCAACCGCGTACACAGGCATTTTGCGCACATTGATTTTTGAATATCACCGCGCTAACGCCCGGCGATATTCAAAAATCAAAGCTTAATATCTAGTAAACTACTGCAGCTAGACACAAATAAAAAATACGTGTGTATAACTGAAACTATAGAGAATCGACATAATTTATGTGAAAACTAAAGTAACGTTATCGTACGCCAAATGTCATGATTTCATAAAATACTACATTTGACATCAATTCTAACTGAAAGAGTTGTATTGATGATTTTAATGATTATAATTCTATAAATACATACTTGCTACGGCCGGGGATCATATTTTGACCAAGATACAACCTGACACTGACCTGCAAATTGTAAAAACTGTAAAAAAAAATAATTTCGCGGGCTACCCTGGCGCTTCCTCCTTAAGAGCCTATACAACCTCAGCTCAAATTCTAATTTCGCCCCCCACTTCCCCGCGTGCCAATGCACTCTTTATCTCGCTCGCACACTTTTGCTCGCAGAGACGCGACACGCGCGGCCTTGAGGTCGAAGCGATTTCGTTAGAGTAAAGTACACTATTATCGGACGAGTACTAAGTAATAAAATTATCAATCTAATTTAATTTTAACTTGTCATTTTATGAACATAGAACATTGACAAAAGAAGGAAAGATTTGGTTTGCATAAAGCCTCAAACTAGGCATGCTTTTGTAAACCGTTTCTATGTCTATTTGGGACCCGATTTATATAATAAGCTCAATAGGATACTTAATATTTATAGTGCCGGTTACAGACATTGTAGTCTAAAGATAAGCGAATATTTGGGTGGACTTGATTACACAGACACAGAAAAGCTGTTAGAATTACTTCAATAGTTATATAGATATTAAATTGGTTATTTTTAATTTGTGTTTAGTACAATAAGTAGCATAGTATTATTTCAATAATTAATTAACAGTGGACCAATAATCAGATGATCGGTTAGTCTGGGGATGGCCTGAAACACAGGTTTTTATTAACCTAGTTCAGGCATGTCGCCAAAAAAATTATAATGTCAGTACCAACGCACTTTTCAGTAATTTGAAACATGTGTAAATTAAACTAGTTTTTATTTAGGTATTTAAGCCAATCTGTTAAGCACTTTGTACTACTAATACTAAGTATTTATAAGTTTATAAATGTATTATTTTGTTAAAGAACTCAAATAAATAAATAATTATTATTATTATAGAATTATATATTATATCGCAAATACAATTTCAATGTATCTACAAACGATCAGGTTCTCTTCTCTTTCTCTTTTTAAAAAAGACGTTGCCCCACACTAGGAATTACTCCTGCATCGTGGGTGCGTTCACAAACATTTAAACTCACATACACAAGACACCCCAGACCCGGAACAACTATCTGCAGGTCATACAAATATTTGTTCCGTGCGGGGATCGAACCCGCGACACGCAGCGCAGCAGCTGAACGCTCAACCACTGCGCCAACCGTGCCGTCAAAATTATATAGCCATGTGTAGTAATAATAATAACAGATTAGTGTTTTATGGCCTACAGATAGTTGTGTCGGATCTGCGCGTTTGTGAATGTGAGTATTTGTGTTTGTAATCGCACCGTCTCCGATTCAGTTGAAATCCTGGAGTCGGCAACATTATAAAAAAAATCAATTAGGTACTACATAGATACCTATTTGTTGTATATTGTCAAAACAACAACAAACCTATTTAGGGAACTTTTTATCTTTTAACAAAATTGGACACCCATTTTTCAAATTTTTTATCAAAAAAAAAAAGTGGACACCTGGATTTCTCCTGAATCGTGAAAGGTGCGTTTACAAACACAAATCATCACATGCAGAAACACCTGCAACTCCTAACGCAACAGCCAATCACCTGCCACTGCACCAAACGTGACATGTTTGTAATCACTAATACTGTAAGTAGATAGGTCGCTATATACTTACTTCATTACGTTTATCATGTTTTCCAGTATCTTTACGCCAACCCTTTCGCTTCTTATTTTTATTACGGTTATTTCTCATTGCACCAACACTATAAGTATATAAGTACTACAGTATTTGTATTTTACGTCGTCCTGTTGCGTAATGTGAGCTCTGTGCGCAAGCGACACAGCTCTCCCGTTCGAAAGCCGAAGCGAGACTGAACGGGGGGTGTCGGGCGGCAAGGAACAAGCTTCAAGACGCCGATAGTTTAGGTAATTTCTTTTTGCGGTGAAAATAATGGTAATTTAAAAAAAAAAAATATAAGACTTGCTTTATAGTTACTTCAGTTAGTATGCAAAGTTTCATAATCTAATTTTAAGTATTTTTTGAATACCAGCGGTTTATATTTTTCGGTTTAGAGGCAACTTTGGGATTTTTTTCTATCGAGAAAATTTTATGGAATCGTGTTTTCGTTACTTATAGTACTTAACATTGATCCTCAACTTTACCATATATTTATTTCAAAATTAATGCTGCAGTATTTTCGACATAACGGAGGATCAAGCTAAGCCATTTGAGGTAGTATAGACTCTTTAAGTGGTTATCACATAGTATAAGAAAAATATTTTTAAGAAATTACAGCATAGTTTATACTTATTTGGATAAGAAATGCGACGTAAAAGCCGTTACTTTGTTTTGTTTTTGTACTATTAATTTGTGTATAAATATTATGAAGCTCTAAAAAAAAACCGTTATTACTTGTCTATTTATAGTGTAACATGCAAAACTTCGTGTAAATTGATACAGTAGTTTTATTAGAAATCAACCTAACACGGGAACATACACTATTTCCGTCAAATCGTTGATAACATAATTTGTTTAGAATTCAACTCTCGTAATACAAGTATTGTTTACATTTTATATTAGGGTCTGTTTATTAAAAAACCCAAAAAAAAAAGACTTAAGTGCCTTATGCCAATAGAAAGGTTAGCAAACTTACAACAAACAGAACGTCCACGACATTGAATAAAAAAAAAAACATCGAATATTAAAAACTGTTAAGAAAGAATAATCCGTAATTTAAAATCCGAATTTTTCATTCGTTTTCGTTTTTTTTTTTACTGTTGTTAGGCATGCCTTTGACCACTATCTCCCCTGATTGTAAGCGATGATGTCGTCGCATTTCGAATAATCCTGATTGCATTGGACGTGTAATATTTTTAACCAATTTACCAAATAAATATCTAATCTTAACATTTTTTTCGTCTAAAAAGTTAATATTCTTATGAAAAAATGAAATTACAATTTTCATAAATCTAATAGAGGTGCATTACGATTGTAAAAGCTCAAGATTGTTACTTAGTCCGTCTCGACACTCGCGCTACACTGCCTACATTGTGTATGTGTGGATAGCTACGCACACATTCACAATGCTGCCGTCTTCTTGTGAAAAGGCTCTTAAAGTCAACTTTCATTATTAAACCTCATCTTTTGTCGTCCTTAAGATGTTAATTGAAATGTCTATGTTTGTGTTCAGCGCGGGCTGGTGCACGCGGCGGGCGCGGAGTGGGACGAGGCGCGCCAGTGCTTCCAGAACGCGCTCGCCATACACCCCACGCACCTCGACAGTATGGTGCACTTAGGTGAGTTGACAATCTTACTTTTATTAAGGTAAAAGTTCATAAACTGAGTATCTAGTCATTCTTTATCTTATTTTAAGCTTTAGGTACCGACGTGCCGTTTCAGTAACTTTAGTACCGACGTCAGGTCTGCCAGACCACCATAACTATACTATCGAAAATTACTTTTCTTTGATTTTTTTTAAAGCTGCTTTATTGTTTATATATCTATCGTTCTAACCACAACAAAACCAAATGGTATCAAGTTAATTTGTAAACAATTTGTTTGATTGACCTTTTTGGATTCGATACTTTACTTTTGGGATGTCATATTATCAGTTTCGGTTCAGATGCCATATAATGACCACTCCACCTCAGTAAAGTTTGGGTTAGTAACCTCAGAGTTGGAATTTACATTCTGCCAAAATTTCTTCAGATTCACTGTTTTGTGACTATTAGTGTCAAGCGCACTGATGTTTTCATTCACCATTATTCAGCCATGCTTCTCACCCGTTTCACGCTTGAAAAGCATGGCTGGATAATTGTAACATTTGACAAGAAATAAAAGAGGAAAACCACATATTTTAAAGTTGCATAAGTACAGATGAGTGGTCTCTTAGACCACTCACGATCTTATAGCAACCAAAACTTACTGAAATCCCACGCACCGACTTTGCTACTTTCCAAAAATCCTGCAGGGCGATTACTGTAGGGACAAGCGTGTACATTAGTAACCAGACTAATCAAGCACTGAAAGTGTCTGTCAGACCACACGTCGGTACTTAAAGGTTAAAGCGTATTTGTAATCTGACAATTGTTGGTCTTGAGTATTTTTAATTTCTAATAGTAAGAAATTAAGAAACTTGTGTTTTCCTTATGTTAACGTCGGAGCACAGCGCGTTAGGGTTGGCGCAGATCTGGTAAGAAGCAGTTTTCACTGCCACAGGGTCTCATCTCGAACAAAGAAAAACTGTTATGAAATGCCAGAAATACTATAAAATAATTCCTTAATGTGTGAGAACATATTGGTAAGTTTAAGTAAATTCATTCAACCTGCAAGCCTTCGCTGCTAATATCATCTAGCGAGGTGTAGAGGACGGGCCCGAACGAACAACAAAAGTTGCTTGTGTCAGTCGAAAACCCGTAGTAACGGGTATCGTTTCTTTGTATGGGATGAGGCATCTGTACGCTAGTATTAAATTATCTGTGCTGCTACTTTTTCTCACAATAAAGTTGGAAGTGTGGTGTGCTAAGTGTCGGTACTGTGTTAGGCGCGGCGTACTACAACCTGGGCTGGCTGGGGCTGGCGGAGAAGTCTCTGCGCGAGGCGGCGGCGCTGGAGCCGGCGCGCGCCGACACGTGGCGGCGCCTGGCGCTGGTGCTGTGCGCGGCGGCCGAGCCGCTCGCCGCCGCCGACGCCGCCGCCGCCGCGCTGGCGCTGCACCCGCACGAGCCGGCGCTGTCGCTGCCGCTCTGATGCCGCCCGCACAACCTAGCTACCTACCAGACTCTTGTTCGTTGACCCAGCATCAGTCCGGCCTCAGACACGCTGGATTGTTGTGCCCACTTGTTTCATTCCCACAATCAGGACATGTGACGATTTTAAACCTTATATTGTACTGTACAGCTTGTGAAAAAATTGATCACAATTAGAACTTTGTCATATTATCTTCCTAATCGCTCACCCACTACTGAAATTTGTGACTCCGTTTCAACTTGTTAACTATTTTAAAATTGTCTGTGTCATAAAATAATACGCAAATTTTTAATAAAGCCTCTGCAGCTTAAAATACGATAAAGACCTTCAAAAACACAAAATACCGCACATCTGTGGCAACATTTTGTCCTTGAGCTAGACTAACATAGTACGCAGTGTCAATAACACACTCGACCATCACAAATTGGTATTATAACATTTAACTCGCAGTTTACTGTAACCTATACTTAACAAGTTTAATATGACAAATTCCTAAAATGAAAAATCTTTACCTAAGTTGACTAAAGATCTCGTAAAAAATAGATGATAGTCGTAACCTAATAATAATCATTTGATAGCTTACGACTAACAACTATGTATTACTCTCCCTTCATTATTGAGTGACAGTGTATATCCTAAACTACCTATACCAAACTTATCTCGAAGCCATTACCAACTACAACCCAACAAAAACTATGTCAAACCTCTGAATTCTCAAACACAAATCCATTATTATATCGCTATTAGGTGTCTACCTTTGGCTATTTTTTAAAATAATATATTGATGGGACAAAATACTATTCATCGTTAATGGAAGTTTGGGAATACAGAGGTCTATCTATTCCAATTGTTACCTAAAACTAGACTTTAATGTATCCTAACCTACCCTTTATAGGTTGACTTAAACACAACCTAACCTTAACATCTCCTATCTCAAACTCAAAGCCTTTATTTCAAATAAACCATTTACAGGCAGTTTTGAATTGTCAGAAAGATGAAGCTAATTGCACATTCCAAAGCGTAGATCTCTATGGAGAAGAATGTGCAAGAACTCCATGGACACTCTTTTTAACCATGTTATGTGTTACATAAATTCTGGTCACTATCATATTTCTTGTTGCTTCTATTATGCCAGAACAATGTAAAACAAAATAAAAAAGAAAAAAAAATAGAATCTATGCTGTCGAAAGTCATGAATGACTAACCAGAGCTTCTTCAATAACACAACATCAATACAATTTGATGTTGATCTTTCCTTGATTAACTGTTGAAACCACTCCAAATAAACCTTTAATATTAACTGCGTTTTAAAACTACAAAAAAATATATGCACTTCCTAAAAATCTGTCAATAAAATTCAATTATTCAAAATACTAAAATGTCATCAGAAATTCGTCTTGTCCTCATCTTAATAAAGCAAATATTTTCTTAAATCTCTGTGAATGTTCCGGAACTACTTAATTAATATAAAAATAGTAAAAAAGAATCCTATGTTAACGACACAGCTACCTAAATACAGCATACAGCTGTCTTGTTAACTTAGGAACATTAAAAAATCTATAACAATTGTAGCAAATTACATAAATAGTCATAAAACTGCCGTTAAGTACTTATAGATGTCTGAATACTTATAAAGAAATGATTACTGCCTGTAATACCTTACTACTCTTAGAGTAGGATGAAACGTTTGTGTTGCCACAACGAATCGATGTCAAACGAAATGTAATCAGAAAATATAATACGACGGGTAGGTTTGATTTGAATCATCAAACGATAAAACAGAAAATGTGAAATCACTCTAGCATCCGTTGTACGTAGCGAAAGCGTAAGCGCCATGTTAGCGCGTAACATGCGCAAAGTTAGCGTAACGCTTGCGTAAAATTAGTTGCGTTAATTTAGCGCAGTATTTACGCGCAACGATAGCGCAATTTGCGCACACGATCTGCTGGAAATTGAGTAAACTAGCTAAAAAAATATCGTATATTCGGACGAGTTTCGAATATCTAAAAAAGGCAAAATCCATTCCTTTAAGGTGAATGCTCCAGGGTAGCCCGCGAAATTCAAATTTTCTTACGTTTTTTGCAATTTGCAGGTCAGTGTCAGGTTGTATTTTGGTCAAAATTTGATTCGTGTCCGTAGCAAGTACGTATTTATAGAATTATAATCATTAAAATCATCAATACATCTCTCTCAGTTAGAATTGATGCCAAATGTCATGATTTCAATGAAATACTTACATTTGGCATCCTGAAAGAGTTGTATTGATGATATTATTGATTATAATTCTATAAATACGTACTTACTACGGCCGCGAATTAAATTTTAACCAAGATACAACCTGACACTGACCTGCAAATTGCAAAAAACGTAAGAAAAGTTGATTTTCGCTAGCTACCCTGGAGCTTCCACCTTTACACCCATCTTACAAAGTTGTCAAAATAAATGACTATGACTTCGACGAATGAAGTCGATCTCGATGAAGACGCAATCAAGTAACTCGGACAATGTAGAGATAAAACAATAAATACGAATATTTAGGCATAAAGTAGCGAGCTGCAAACGTTTTAGAAAGCATATTGCCGGCGTAAGTGTGTACTTATAGAGCGCTCTGCTGCCCCTTCTCACTAACTATAGGCGACACCTAAATGACTGCCTTACAATTATTGCACTATTGGACTTTCAACTCTCCGCTTTTAGCCTAGCGTTGAAAATCCATCTGCGCGCTTTCATTTAAGGGTTGCTTTGTGTTAGTAAGGGTATATATCTGTTTCTAGTAGCTACTATCCTTACGAAGTTACGACTGACTACTGTATTTAGATACGAGCCTCGGAATTGATGTAGGCACCTGGTTTGTTCTACACTGTAACTTTATTACACACATCTTTATAAATTCCTACGATAGTGAAAGATGAATCGTCACACAGTTGATTGAAAGCCTCACTTGCGAGCTCTACCTGTATATCAAACTTTTTAAATCCGGGTGCTCACTATCAAGCTTCAATAGTAACTGAAAACACGGACGTGAGTTACAGTAACGGGCGTAGACTGTTCGATTGTAGTTACAGTTCACAAGTGAGTACCGGGCTTAAGACAAAATCAATCTTAAATAATTCAGACTTTTAATGCTTAGTATTAGGTTTAGTATTGCAGGTCAAGACCTAACCTAAAATCGCATAGCTGATGTGAATTTACATACTTGTGAACAGACGGCAAACTATGTAAACTAAGCTTACACAAGCATGAAAAAATACCTCAGCTATGCGAGCTATGGTTGGCTCTTGGTGTTCAACCAGCTTTAAAGTCGTGTTTGTATCGTCACAGTGTAGAGTAAACCACAAACAGTTTCTTTCCTTCAATAGATAACGAAAACTGGCGAGGGGACACTTCTGTATCACTAGGAATAAAGTACCTATTCATAATTCTACCAACGTTTCCTTTGCCATTCGATATTGTATATAAAACTTACATTTTCGCCATGAGTTCCTGATTACTGTGAAACATAAATTATTTACGAAAAAAAAACAATATAAAAATTATATAGACAGCGTTCATTATCTTTAAAATTTAAATACAGATTAATATCCAGATATAGTTATTGTAAATAATATAACTTTGAAACTGTTCTATGTCCACACACACATGTACCTACATGATTTATAAATATCAATTTTAATAATGGTTGTAGTTAATTTTCTCAACAAAGTGAACATACAGCGAAGGAGTAATAAAATTAAGACAATAGCTCGTTCATTAGTCTAGTGTCTGCTCGTATATTGTTAAATACTATTAATAAATATAGATACATTTTTATTGTTCGTGTATTGTGCTACTTCGTATCGTCGTCGATGCATTTTTGCTTGGAGCATGTAAACATAATCTTAACAAATGTTTCATATATTTTACTTTCGCTGGTGGCCGTATTGTGTTGGTTTCATTTTAATGACGTCACGATTCCAGTGCGAAAAAGGGACAGAGCTATACATGACCGGTAGTGTCATCTCTCTTTCGGACTGGCGTTAATACTTTAAAATAATCATAATACAGCCCCTGGATCACCTATTGGCTTAAGTTAGAAAAAATCTTGAGTGAAATTATTGCCTTAAATCAAAGTTATAATTAATTTTAAAACTTGCGTATATTTTTTAGTTTATTCATTTTTATCAGACCATTTGGCCTTATGATGGCCATGTTTAAATGCTCTAAGTATTGTCGAGTCCCGTCCAGTGGTTTCAAACATTTTGATTATGACTTGTGTGTATGATCTGTATATAGTTTTGCGGGAATATCCTTTTTATATATTTTTTTTGTTTTCCATAGATGTATCATATTTTCTTTGTCAAAAGAGTATCATGTAATTATCATAAATAAAATATTGTTAATACTTTGGAACATTATATTATGTCGCTAATATATAATTATGGTTTAGGCAATTTAATTATTTATTATAAATTAAGACAAATTATGGAAATATTTATCTTATTTTAATATCCTTTATGTTCATAAAAAAAACTTACAGCTGCGTAGTCAGTAAGTGACAAATATTTTTGAATATAAGTTTCCTGCAACATGGCGCAACTGCTAGCAGATATTGCGCATCATTGCGCGACTGCTACCAGATATTGGGCAACATGGCACAACTGCTGCCAGATATTTCGCAACATTGACACAAAAAATCTAACTGTTGTTGACGATCTAGTCAACTATTGCTCGCTTGTCAGGAAACACATGTTCCTAAATAATTGTCAGTAACTGGTGCTGCGCCTGTGAGCCTCACCGCTCATTGCCAACCTCATTAGCTAAGACTTTCATCGCCATATTCGAGTGATATTGTATAAGCTACAAGCATATCAGTATGGAACTATGTTACATTGTACGCAGTTACATTTAATTGTTGCTAGTCTTCGTCACATATGTCTATACATAGTGTAAATGATTTAAAACTATTATTTCATTCATCATAATCTGCCTGCCTTTTCCCGACTCTACCGGGGTCCGCTTCGAGTCGAGCTGGATGCAGCTCAATACCAGTCCTACTAATATTATAAATGCGAAATTTTGTATGAATGTTTTTTACTCAATCACACAAAAACGGCTGAATGGATCTGGGTAAAATTTGGCACAGAGATAGATTATAGTCTGGATTAGCACATAGGCTATAATTTGTGGTGGGTGGGAAAGCCCCTGCCAGAAGCTAATATGTTATATGGAGCGACTGTTACATGATACCCCTTGGTAAATCTAGTTTAGTCAGACTTTACGCCTACACCAAATAATATATTTCACGTAAACAAGTAATTTTCCCAAGTCATACGTTATTAAACTACATATTATAATGTCCGTCGTGTGAATATCGAGATAGGAATCAAGTTAGCTTACTGCACGACATTAAAATATAAATACGATTGTGCTAAAGTATGTTATATACGATTCACGTTTATTGATAACGCTGTCCGTACATCCTATGGAATTTTAATATCGGGAAAAACAAGGTTTATAAATAATTAATAGTAGAGAGACGATTTATAATCTGTAACAACAACAAAAAACCAACACTTGCGAAATGTGTTTCTTGATAGCTACAACCTGGGCTTGCTTTAAGATAGAGTGAATAGGCTACTTCTAGACAAGCGAACACCATCGTCGGCCACATTATCGCTTATTATCAGGTGAGACAGTGGTCAAGCGAGAGCCTATCCAAGTTAAAGATAAAAATGTGTGTGAACCCCTTGTTTTGTGAGGGTGGGAAATCATCCAATGACTTCTCCCGCTCCGGGTGAAGCGGGAGGGCGTATCAGACTTTTACTGACTAAAACCCACCCCTGTTCCTTCAGTTGCCTGAGTGCCCAGGGGCGCTGTAACTCTGTTTCGAATTTATCCGCGACCCCTGGGCAGGTGTGTGAACCCCTGAAGTCTTAATCCGTTATCTGTGACTTTTTTCTTCAAATTTCATAGAATTAAAATACGTAATACCTATTACTGTTTTAGTTAATAACAATCAATCATTTACACTGTGTATAATATAAAAGGTACTATAGTTTATAATTAACTAAATCGCGCGGGGTAAAGACGTAGTTTTTTGGTAAGAAAGGTGGCAGATTAGTGAGAGAGTGGTGGTAGAACGGTGAGAGAATGGTGATAGCGTGGTGAATGTGGTGAAAGTACCTCGGTAGACTTCCAGGTGTGGGTGTACATGTTTAGATTAAGGTAGGAGTAATCGGTGCGACAAGATGAATAGAAAATTTTGAAATAGAGCTTTTTTTTTGACTAAATTCAATCATTTACTTTAATTCTTTATCGAAATGCTTTAGGGCACTTCTATAAAAATTAATCTTTACTTAAATTCTTCATCCAAATGCTTTAGGGCACTTCTAGAAAAATGAGTCATTTACTTAAATTCTTCATCGAAATGCTTTATTTCTGGAAAAATGCGGTTTTTATCTCAAGATTAAATAGCTCTATGATACATTGTATCTTATGGTTGAGTTGTTTTGCTAGCAGTTATAATTTTATGGTTTTTAGTTATTACTGTTTACGAATGCGGTGGATAAGAAAATGGTCGCTGAAGCCGTGAAACAACCATGTATCCAATAAGCACTTAAAATATAATATGTCGTTTGTTGTCATCCGTCGTTGGCTAATGTGAACACTTTTCGCACCGATTTTACAAAATAGTTCGATAAAGATAGTAATTTAAACTATCAAACGAGTTTATTTATAAAATGTGAATAAGACTACATAAAAATGTATTGTGGCTTACTTTTCCGAGTAGTCGGTTACTCGATACACATTTACGAGTATAGGTCTTTTATTCGAAATTAATTGTTTCGGTGGCTTTTATTTCTTTATAATGCCTAGAGGCGCTATTAGCAATAACAAGTGTGAACATTATAATTATAAATTCAGTATATTTCAAGTTTTCGTTCTGTAATTTACCACATATCAAAATATTGAAAAGTCGTACTGGGACGTAATCAGTTGGTTTTTTTTTCTTTGGAAATTTCAAAATTATAATTACTTAATTAAAATGTTATCGTTACTGTGCTCGTCCCGGCCTTATGACTGAAAATAGCCAATAATTTGTGTCGCAATGTATCAATAGTTTAAATATATATATAATTGTAATGTGTTCCCGAAATAATTGAACATTGGAAGTGCCAATGTCTGTCAAACTGTTATAAATTTTATAAGTCAACATACATACTGTGAAAGTTTAAATCATATATTTTTGTAACTTGGTGTCCCATCTCTATAAAGTGTATAATAGGACAATATTATTATATCCCTACATTAATGTTAATTGCCATCATTTAAAATAAAATAGTTATGTTATATGAAAACGCTTAAGTATTTGACCCTTACAAGAGGAAAAAGTACATAATTTTTCTTAGAATATCTAATAACTGTACTTATTTTTGTTTCTCCTCCACCACGGTTATTATAATGTTGGTCCATGCTTGTGTATCAATATAATATGATTGGTTCTCATAGTAACGAACAATACGTACCGGTGCTTCGCATCACTTTGGTTGTGCTCTGTATAATCGGCTACACAAGTGTTTAAAGCAATATGTTTATTTTTTCATACAATGGTTTTTTTATTTCCTGTATAGATTCTTTTGCAAAAACACAAGTGTTTCCACAAAATGATGAAAACTAAGACTTGTGCAGCCAATTGTACTACAATGGATCTAATTAAATGCAATTTGTTGAAACGTAGCACTGTTATAAAGTAAGTAAACATGTATAATTGTATATTTTCCCACAACGCAATAACTTGGCACCTGTTACATACAAATTATAAGAAACTGTTTTAAAATGAAACTATAGTATACTATGATAAAATTAATTATTGTAATAACTTTCATATCTTTTGCTCGTTTGTAGATTACAAGAGTTTATGTTTAAGGCCTGGAGCCGTTCCCGGCTCAAGAAGGGCGACAGCTTCCAAATCGCGCCATCTTTGAAAAGTGATAGTATCGTGTCAGTGTTGTATAACTCTATCCCTTCCTAGTGTTCATTAATCGTTAAACAAAGGAAAGAGACAAAACATTTTGAAATGTTACGTGTTCGATAGCTTGTACTGTCCAGCCGCGAGCGACGGAGACGTCGACACTGTCCGTCTGTGTCGCACGCGGGCGGGATGTAGCCGTAATCATAAATGAATATTGTATAATAATCCTGTAATCTAAAGACCAATGTAATATTTATTGTCGGTCGTCATAGTTCAATAAAACTATATTGTATTGAAATTCAGAAGTTTTCTATCGTGAGTGTATCGATCACTTGTTGAATTCGAGGATGTCGGTCTGCTGGAGTTGTTTGAAAATAAAATTGTCTCGGCATAAGTGCACATAGATGTTTGAAAGTATAGAGTTGTGTAGATTTAGCCGTTAAATCAAATTGTCAGGTTGTGTCTTGGTCAAAATTTGTTTCGATGCCGTAGCAAGTATGTATTGATATAATTATAATCATTCAAATCATCAACACAACTCTTGCAGTTAGAATTGATGTCAAATGTAAGTATTTCATGAAATCATGACATTTGGCATCAATTCTAACTGAGAGAGTTGTATTGATGATTTCAATGATTACAGTTCTGTAAATACGTACTTGCTACGGCCGCGAATCAAATTTTGACCAATATACAACCTGATACTGACCTGCAAATTGCAAAAATCGTAAGAAAATTTGAATTTCGCGGACTATCCTGGAGCTTTCACCTTAAGAACTGCTACTTGCAGGCTAACAGCACTTTAAGAAAAATGACAAATGAAAATCACAATTAGCAAATTCACAAAATGTTCGTACAACGTCAGCAGCCGACTTCAGATATAACGCAATCGTGCAAGTATACCAATAGTAGATGTATATAATTTTATCTATACATAATAATATATAAATACGTTTATAAACCTGTTGTGCTCTTGTGTACTTTACTACGTTGTAGATGTTGTTCTTGGCATTCGATGTTGACTGTATATAAAACGTTTAAGGATATTAAAAATAATAATTATTATGTTACATAATTATGGGTTTTATTTTCATTATTTGAACCACGAATAAGGTTAGTCTCCTCATATGATTCCCTTGAATCCTACAAATAATTATCCTATAGTAAATGTGAAAGTTTGTCTGTCACGCAAAAAACTACTGAACGGGTTTTGGTCAAATTTTACGGTAGTATAAAATATAATGAGGGAAGAACTAATTTCACGGGGGCGAAGCAGCTAACAGAAGCTCGTAAAATATAAATTTACAATAAAATAAAATAGCGTGTGCCTCACGACTGCGCCAAAAAGGTGCGGGGTACCATACTGCAGGGTATCAAAGGCCATTTGTCGTACAGAGAAGGCACAAGCAATTATGGCCTACCTTGTTCACGGCGTGTTGGCGATTACAGTGTTTGGTGCAGCGCAGACGGCACACTTTTTGTGCGATCGAGTCTGCGGCGCACAAAAAGTCTGCATGGCGCGCAAAAAGTCGGTCGCGGATTTTTCACAGACTCAACGCACACGACGCACATCTTCGATCATTCTGTCGGCAGAGCTGTAGGGACGTAGACGCTATGGAAATCGTGCAGAGATCGCGAAGTATTATTTTGTACATGAAGTACAGAAAAAGAAGAAGAAATAGAGAATTTTGGGTACATCCTATACTTTCGGAAAGATTACTGAAGGGACTAAAGTGTGCGCCGTCCGCGTTAGCGCTCGTTGAAGCAAACGTTCAATTTTTTTCACACACTTTTTGTGCCGAGCGGCGCGGTGCGATCTGCCCGAATTACACGGATTTTTTGTGCGCCAGACTTTTTGCGCGTCGTGTGCGTTACTGCATATAATTGCATAGGTTCTATTTTCACAGACTAAAAAGTGCGTCACGAATAGTCTGTCGTCTGCACATGCGCTGCACCTTTACCTGTAGGTATTAACTGTAAAAATCGCCAAATTGAAATGGCAGTGGGCAGCGCACAACGCACATTGCTCGCAAAACAGATAGTGGATGGGGCCGAAACTTTAGATATACTCTTTATTACATCATAACAAATTATAATATAACAGGTTGTAGCAATGGGCGGTCTTATCGCTAAAAGCGATCTTTTATAGACAACCTTTGGATGAATTTGACAGAGAAGGAAAAATGTGACGCAGCTCTGTGTAGGTACGAATGGCTTCTACCGCTGTCTACCGAGACGCCACGGTGGAAGGCCTCCCAAAAGTGGACCAATGACCTGGTGAGGGTCACGGGCATCCGATGGCTGGGAGACGCATAGGACCAGTCGTGGCGACACTTGGGGCAGGCCTATGTCTAGCAGTGGACGTCTCTCGGCTGAAATGATGATGATGAATACAAAATAATTAAATTGGAAATGAAGTAATTAAAACACCATGTCAAATGGGTCAGCTTCTGGTTCAACACCAGTACTAGCCATGTCACAAGAATTCGAAACTATAATAAAGTACGTCAGGTCGACCGAATTTTATGCGAACGTTACGCGCATCGCGGCTGTCGGCAACTCGGCAACCCACTGAGAATTGGGTCGCGGGCGGCCCGGCGGCCGGCAGGCAGTTACCGCGCGTAAGTACATGGAGTGATTCATATGGTAATATGTGGTAAGAGTCTGACACGCCCTCCCGCTCCACCCTAGAGCGGGAGATGTCATTGGATGATTTCCAACCCCACAAAAAAAAGGATACCATTATATCAATGCAAAGGGCTTTGCTAGGGTGAATTCATATAGGCCTGCAGGCAACAGACTTGGGGAGTTTGTTGCCTGAACAGTGAATGGCCCGAGACGGTAGCGCGCCGTACATATATATGAAATAGTCACGTCGTATGCAATAATTTATTTATTCGATTATTATATAATACCCTTACAGACGCGTCTGAGGTGATGTTATAATTTATACTAGTATTACGTTATTACAAAATTAACTTTTACAAAATTATAAGTCCAGCCCGTCCAGTTTTTATCGTGTGGAAATCCTCATGGATGTCCTCCATCCTGGAGTGGGTGGAGGGGTCTGTCAGACTCTTACTGACTAAAACCACACGGTGTTCTGCTGCTACCTTAGGCCGGGATGCTGGAGTGCTTGCGCATTTCATCACGCTCCCCCGGCTAGGTGTTGGTCCGCATGAATCCATGCGGACCCCGTCACTCTCTGTGGCTGCATACGGCCGCAATTCTACTAGAAGAAGGCGCGTTCGTAACACGGCGCGCTACCGTCTCGGGCCATTCACTGTTCAGGCAACAAACTCCCCAAGTCTGTTGCCTGCAGGCCTATATGAATTCACCCTAGCAAAGCCCTTTGCATTGATATAATGGTATCCTTTTTTTTGTGGGGTTGGAAATCATCCAATGACATCTCCCGCTCTAGGGTGGAGCGGGAGGGCGTGTCAGACTCTTACCACATATTACCATATGAATCACTCCATGTACTTACGCGCGGTAACTGCCTGCCGGCCGCCGGGCCGCCCGCGACCCAATTCTCAGTGGGTTGCCGAGTTGCCGACAGCCGCGATGCGCGTAACGTTCGCATAAAATTCGGTCGACCTGACGTACTTTATTATAGTTTCGAATTCTTGTGACATGGCTAGTACTGGTGTAGGTATTATGTGCAGTTGACGGATAAAGATCCAGCAAGAGAAGAGATAAAAACTTATCTTTTTTTAGTTTACCTGCTGATACAGAAATGTGAGTACCTACCTATCTAATTTGTTTTACTATCGTTTTTTAAATAAGTAGATAAATTGTAAACTTGCATGTTTCGTGTTTTGTATTTTATTAAGAATTGGTAGTACTAATGAAGACAGAAGTGCATGGAGAGTTCCAAACCAAAATCGTTTGTACAGGGTTTCATCGCCTTAATAATACGTCTTGAACGACATAGATGGCGCTAGTATAGTAGTTGGATTGGAAAATATACATCTCTCGTTAAAGAACCTTATCTTGTTTTTTGCTAGTTACAATATTACTTAATTTTAACACAAATTCTCCTACGACATTACAAACCTTATAAAGCAAAGCTCGTAATAACTAGGATTCGAACTCGGTGGCATAAAATTTACCGATACCATAGCCACTGGACTATTGCGTCATTACGCAATGAGTTGAAATGATCCTACTCTTTATTATATCGAAGTTGTTTAGCGACTTTAACCTGTATCATAAATCTCAAAAGAATTGAGGGTAGTTTAATATTGACTGTATAAAAATTAAATCTTTTTGTTCAATCATATCGTTCTTTACTATCTTTGAGTGAGTTCAGTTACGATTGCATTTAACAATTTTGTAATATTTATCTTTACCATGAGTTCGCGTTCTAATATTGATATGGCTACGAGGGCCCAAATAATAGCATTGCATAATCAAGGCCTAAATTATTCTGAAATTTCGAGAGAAACTGGCTTAAACGTAAGTAATTTTTTAAAATCACTGTTCGTTATTTATTTTATTATCCATGGTTATCGATACACGAAAATAATAAATAATATATTTCCCTTATAGGTAAAGACTGTCACTTTATGGATAAAGCGGTTTCAAGAAGAGGGTTCGTTGGAACACCGCAGTAGATCTGGCAGAAGACGCCATATTGACTCAGACCAGCGTCAACTTATGGTGCAAGGTTATGAGGAAAATGGCTTTACACCAACAAGATATTACGCAGAGTTGTTTGATACATCTTTGCGGACGGTGTATCGTGCTCTTCATAGTGAAGGTCTGCATTATCGTCGACATACTATTAAGCCATTGCTAACCGAAGCTAATAAAAGAGCACGATTAGAGTTCGCTTTGAAATACAGACATTTCGACTGGAGCAACGTTATCTTCAGTGATGAAAAGACTTTCAAGTCTAGCCAGCACGGGCGAGTTAGGTTGTGGCGTAGGAATAATACGCGTTATGATAGTGATCACGTTGTTGTGCCTAACTCTGAATCCGGTCGTATAACAGTGAACATTTGGGGATGGATGACAGCTGCAGGACCAGGAGAACTTACTGTAATACCCAGTCGTGCAAACAGTGTTAACTACTTAGATGTGCTGAATGACGTCATGTTGCCCACTGTGCGGAATGTTTTTCCTGTAGAAGACATGCCAGTAATAACGTTCGTGCAGGACAATTGTCCTATACACCGTTCCATAATTGTGCAAGAGTGGTTTAGCCAGCAATCGGACATACGAATTATTCCTTGGCCTGCGAGATCGCCAGATTTAAACCCCATTGAAAATTTATGGGGCGTTATGGTTCAAAAGTGGGACAATAGGAACGAAAGGACTAAGGAAGCACTGAGTACTCACTGCATGGAGGTATGGGATTCTATACGGGGTCACAATTTATGTGAAAAATTAATAGACTCCATGGGTTCGCGGTTGCAAGCTGTAATCGATCAAAATGGCGGATACACGAAATATTAAAGAATATAAAGTGTTGACTATTGAATTGAGTAATAATGATTGAGTAAAATGAAAAGACCGGGGTAGCTATAATTTATATGATAAATTACAGTAATCAAACTTGGTGTAAGTTGGATAAATTTATACATTACTTTATAACAACAAAATGTTATTACACTAATGATTTTGATTTCTTATATAATATAAGAAATTAAAATAAAAACAATATAAATATAGATTCCTTTCCAACATAATAAATTATTTATTTATTATTATAAACAACTCGGTCCCAAAATGACAGCTATAACCCGGTCTTACAATTGTTATTGATTTTAGGTTTAGCTTCAATTTCTTCCTCCTTCTGGAACGAATACTTAAGCTATGAACCTTAGTCATAACATAATGCACAAATCAATCATTATAGTCAATACCACTAAACATAATTATGCAAAACGTAAAATTTTTATAATTTATGAGTAGGTAAAATATTTACAGAACTAAGGTTGCATATACAGTATGGATTCGACATATGGGCAATAAATGAAATCACATGCTTGTTTAAGAGTTTACTGACGATGTGCAAAAAATGAACGAAATCGGTCCAGTAGTTTAAACAAAAAAAATAGTTTTAATTTTCAGTAAATTTGAACACTCTGTAGAATTGCAGCACTAGGTCAATGATCTAACATACTTTGTTCCTTAAATCCTTGAACTTTGAAATGCGACGTTGCCACTCTGTGCAATCTATCGCTCAAGCTCTTTTAGGCATTCTACTTATTTGCCTAAAATGTAAAATAGGTACACCTAAAGGCAGGCAGGAATTCAATTTACGTATTTTTTTATTGAAAGCGCCTAGTAAGAAAGATCTCACTTTATGAGTTGAAGGTCGTGAATTCAAATCCAGGCAAGTGCTTTCATTCTGTAATGTATTTCATCACACTCGCCCCAGCGGCTGCGACAGGAGACGCCGCGGGCGTCGAGAATTGCAGAGTGATCTCCGGTCACCGTAGGCCTGGGCTTCCGGACGACGAGCAATGGGTAGCTCGCCGTCCGCTCGACCGAGCTTACGTCGTCGACGGTGCGTAGTGTTCCACGCGCGCCTCAAAGAAAATCTGCACACCGAAGGGGCCCAGCAGATGGGTCGATGCCCTCTACGGCCATGGATAAATTTCCGAAAAGGAAGCCCGTGGCCCTGGAACGATAAGGGCAAGGAAGGGAACACGGGTTCGATTTTATTTAGTAAAAGTCTGACAATCTTTCAGACTTTTACTAACACCCTTGAGCGGGAGAAGTCATTAGATGATTTCCCACCTCAAAACAAAACCTACATGTGACATCTACTAATTCGCACTAATTTAGTAGATGTTACATGTAGGTTTTTTATGACTTCTCCTTCTCTAGGGTGTTAGTAAAAGTCTGACAATCTGTCAGTCTTTTACTAAGGTTCACGTGGTGGATTACAGGCATTAAGCCCTTCTCCCAGACTGGAGTACTTACTTTCTTTTGTAAAAGTTAATACGTCCTTGACTTGTGAACTTGTCACGGCCGAAATTTTGTTTACTAACCTACCACTGATGTGCGCCAATATTTCTCGCGGGTGTACATCGGTAGCGGTATCTTTTGTCGGCTCACGAAACGGCGCCCACACGTCTGCGCGCGGCGATCTCAAAAGCATTGCGGTGGCGGGCGGCGCGGCGGCGCCGCGGCACATCGGCAAAGGCAAAGGGGTAGCGGACGGGCGTTGCGCGCGCGCCTTGTGTAGGGAAGGACACCTTTTTATCTACAGTCAGCTGATTCACATTACGTTTTGAAGATGTTTGCAAAAAAGTGTTTCGCTTTAAATACTAGGGAGTGGACATAATGTGTTAATTATTATAATAACAGATCTTAAATGTGTTCTAATTAAAAATTATAATCAAGTAGATTTAGAGATAAATTAAGGTAGAAGTAAATAATAGCAATTAACTAACACTGGTTGTACACGGATATGAAGCATCCTATTAAAAATACGTACGAGTAGGTACAGTAGCAATTGTTGTTTGCTAGTCAGGAAGTTTCTCACTAAACGGTTTTGTTCGAATAAAGCAAACTGAAAATTTATTTCATTTTTTAATAAATTTATCCTGTAAATAATTTGTTAATAATATTCGTAATAATAAAATATTATAAGTAGAAAAAAAAATCTTGTTAAGTATTTTGTCTTTTTTAGGTAAGTTAATGTAGAAAAGTATCGATAAACGATAAGTCGATAACTGCGCTGTCGACCCTATTTATTACTTACTTATTTTTTCGGAAGTAGTTACTAGTTAGTTTACCTTTCTCAGTACTCAGTACGCTGTTTGCCTTCCGGGATGGTGCGTGCGTGCGCCTTTCGCAGATTTGATACCTACTTAGTTTACGCGTGTTGTCGTGTATTTTAAGGTTTTAAGAGTTTTTCTTTTTATTGCAGTGAAATAGATACTAAGTACCTACGTGTGTGTATGTGTAAATCGTGTTTTTAATTTAATTTGTGCTTATTTATTTTTCTATGGTGAAATAGACACTAGCTAATTAACTTTTGTGTGTTGCTTGTTTTTTAAACAGTATTATGCCGCGACAACAGCGTTTTTATAGTGCTGCAGAGTATACTGACATGATTTTACTTTATGGCGAATGCCTCCAAAACGCGGCATTAACTCTGCGTACTTATCGTGAGAGATACAGCGCAAGTCGCGCCTGCCCTACTAGTGTTCGGACCATCATCAGAGCTGTCCAGAGAGTGAGGGAAAATCAAAACATTGTGCCCAACACAAATGAAGGAGTTGCCCCGCGTCACGTTACTTCGTCTTTGGAACGAAGAATCTTAGACCACTTCGATCGCAACCCAACCTGCAGCCTGAGACCAGCTGGGCGTATGTTTAGAGTGGCCCATAGAACAGTACATAAAGTATTGAAAAGAGACAAACTACGTCCTTTTAAACTGCCAAAGGTGCAGTCACTGCTGCCCCGTGATAAGCCGATTAGAGAGTTTTACTGCCAATGGGTATTAGAAAAAATTGCCCAAGACCAAGATTTCTTGTCAAATGTGTTTTGGACAGATGAAAGCACGTTTACTCGAAACGGCATGTGGAACCGACAAATCTTGCGTCACTGGAGCCACACCAATCCTCACTTATTTAGGGAATCAGCTCATCAATACCGCTTTAGTGTTAATGTTTGGGCGGGCATTCACGGAAATCAAATAATTGGCCCAATTTTTATCGATGGAAACCTGAATGCGCAGAAGTTCCTAGACCTTCTAAGAGGCCCAATATCCGATTATTTAGACGAATTAACCTTGGCAGCGAACTCTCGGGTATGGTTCCAGTTAGACGGGGCTCCTCCACACTCTGTTCTCCGCGCAAGAGAGCAGCTTAACACCATGTTCGGCGAACAATGGATTGGGCGGTACGGCCCCCACAGGTGGCCAGCGCGGTCACCCGACCTCACTCCTCTCGACTTCTTTTTATGGGGATTTATTAAAAATGAAGTTTACTCGCAAGCCTCCGAAAGCGAAGATGAACTACGCAGTCGTATTGTTGCCGCGTTTGACAAATTAAAAGCCATGGCCTCGGATCCAGATCGAAATCTATTGAGCAGGGTGCGGGAAAACATTGGTCGGCGATGTAACTTGTGTATTGTAAAACGTGGTGGACATTTTGAACATTTAAGAATTTAAGACGGTTTTTTGCTATGATTTAGTTTATTTCGGTCAGTTCAGTTATCATTTATCACAAAAGAAATACCTAAGTAGTAGTACAAATAAACTTAGTAAATAATTTATAAATACTATTGTGAAATTACAATAAAAACGCCGCACCGCACCGCGCCGCGCCACGCCGCGCCGGTGCCGTCTCGTCTGCATTTGAGCTGTTGCCATTCTGTACTCTAGGTAAGTAGGTATTGTACCCACGTTCTCTAAACAGAGTGTTTGACTTTTACTGAATTTATTTGATATTTATTTTGTTTGAAAATTTAAGTTTCTTAATTTTTTGAATTTTAATTTAATAATAAATTTTGTTATACTTCTGTGGACGAGTATAACTCGTGATTTCATTTATTGACCATATGTCGAATCCATACTGTATAGTGAAAGTTATTATAACATAATGTAAATAAAACTAAATAATAGAAGAATAGCACAACACAGTTTTGATTTAGAATACTTATAATATCTATTATACAGTTTTACTTTGTTAAGGTCTTCTATTTTGTAATAGAGTTATTCAGTTATAAATTTTACTTGTATTTCTCCTTAACAAGTGAATTAAATCATTGTTAATTGGATGTAAAACTGCTAGGTTAGGTTATACATTCTATAAGAAAGAAAGACATAAATTGTATTCTTCTTTGAGAATTAAATGTCTTAAACTATAATCAATAAAATAGTTTCATTTCTTATCCTTTACGAGAATTAAACTTAGTAAATCTTAAGCTGTAAGAAAAATATATCTAAATCTTCTTACATAAATGTTTTTTACTAATAATACTAATACTTACCACCAATTATGAAAGTAATTTATATAATATATATTTATATAATGTTATATATAGTAGTATATGTATACTTGTATATTATCCCTATATTCATTTATACATCTTATACCTCATATTTTTTATATTATTTATAACAAAAAATAAAATAAAAACGTTTAAAAATACAAAAAATAGAATATAAATTATATATTATAATAATTAAATTTAAAAAAAGTCGACAGAGAGCTGGGTTGCGAACCGGTGCCCTGTTGAACGATCTATGTTATTCTGCCATGCTTATCCACCTGAGCTACTGATTATTTATTCTGGAACGTGAAAATAAGAGCTACTTTGTGAATGTAGGGATTTTTATTATTTATGATCGACGCCATCTGTAGTCGAATTAACCGATATACCAATTGGCTTATTTAGTTTGGTTTAGATGGCGCTGTATTAAGTACTCGGAAATAAGAAAATATAGTAATTTTTGTTTATTTGAATATAAATATATTATTATTACTTAGTAATTATTTTAGGTATTAAAAAACTTATTATCTGCCTCTGCATAATAAGGTTTATAAGCTTTGCAGTGTTATTTTCATGATTGAACAGCGCCATCTAGTCGTCTCATGAAAGTCATGATACGTAATGCAAAACCTCACAGTCAAAAGTCGACCTTAGGCTCTCCATGCACTTTTGTCTTCAATAGTACTTCTATTAGGCGTCTGAGATAAGAATAGAAAGGTCAATGACCTTAATTTGTCAACCTTCATTTGAAAATTACTAGGCTTCAATTTACGGTGGCGTACTAGGAATCTGGACATTTTATAATCTAAGATAGTGTAACGTAGTGGCGTTACAATCTTGATTGAAACATAAACATACGGAAAAATCCAGAGACCAAAAGCCACAAAGCAAGCATAGACAATTTTAGTTGACTGACAACACTATTGTCTTTGGATTCTATGACACCTGTCAATGACGGCGTAGATATAAAAACCCGATACACGCCAGGTGGTTCCTTTTTGAATCTTAATCCAGCTGTTGGCGTAAGACTCACCCTCACCTTGTTCTGTCGAACACCCTTGAGCCGTGAAGCGATCGCCAAATCCTAGCAGTTGTAGTTTGCATTGGCAAATATTTGCCAACTTAATTACGTGTTCGTCAACCCCTGTAATTGGGTGAGTGTTTGAACAGCATACAGGTAGCTTTGTGCATTCTGTGTTCCTAATCTTGTGTAATTCTTTCCAGAACATGTCTTTCCTAATTTCTTTTCTTAGCATTGTATAATCAAGGCTCATAACCTACAAAAGATCTGTCGCACATTGTAATCACGCCTTCCGCGTTATTAGCTTTACTATGCACATACATATAGCCTTAGCTATGCACATACTGACTTGCGCGTGGCTGCTGCTGCTCTCGAATGTGCATGTCATCATGCTTTTTCACCTCACCTTTGTAAACTCCGTCTGATTTTGACAACCACACAAATTAGCGCACGTACGGCCACTTTGCTCATGCTTAGGTGTCAAAATCAGCGGAGAAGCTCATTCAGCCATCTTTGACACGCTGGACATTGTTCCCAGGGTCCCAGATCCGGATTACCAGCTCCGGATTTCCAGATACAGATTTCCTGACCCGGCTTCCCAAATTCTTAAAATGGAGGGAGAGGACTTGGAGCCCTGCACTCTGGGCACGCACCTGCATCGTCCTCCATCGCGGCCATCCTGCCGCAGTGCCTCGTGGCGCGGCCACTAGGCCACTCACCACGGCGGCTCGCTCCACGTCGGGTGCATATTTACCCGTGTGGCCTCAGCAGGCCGTCTCCGAGCCGGCTAGACCACCTGCCGGCCGATCCATCCTGGCTCCTGTCGACCCTGCGAGCCGGCGCTGCTGCCTGCCGGCCAACACCTCCGGGGGCAAACGCAACGTGGCTTCCCCGAGACACCAAGGCTGAGTCAGGGCAGTAGCGTGCTATCTCCCAGGGAGTACTGAATCATGTGACTGCAAACCTCCCCACACCCTTTCTCTAATTTTAAAATATATGTTTTTAACGTTGACCGAGGTACGTGTTGTTATTTTTCATCCCACGTAGGCTCCTTACGTCACAGTAGAAGCATAGTAGTCACCTATTACACTAATTGTGTAAATGAAGGAACAAATCAATGAATCGTGTTTCAGTTTCCTCTATTTCGTATTTCATTTGTATTATTCGTGGCTTTCATATTATATATATAGATTTTATTTTTCATATTATATTTATATAGCTTTCATATTATTTATTATTATATTCGTTCATTCGTACTTTTCATAGAGTGTAACAACAAATACCTACTGACATCTTTATCGAAAGAGGCAGCCCTGGCAGTTCACAAATACCGCGCGGCGGCGCGCAGCTACAAAGCAAAACTCACTTCACGCTTGTCAGGTTAGGTACATTTTCGTTCGCAGCGTCTAGCGAGTCGGAAGTTTAGGCTATTAAAGCAGTAGGTAGTGAAAATTTTGTATGGAGTGATTAATATGGTAATATGTGCTCTCGCGCCGCTTTGTGCTAGTGTGAGTGTCTGTCGGAGCGATACACAACTTTACACAAGCTACCGTGGCAGTACGATCACACACACATTGACATTTGCTTGACGCGATGGCACTACAAACTATTGGCAAATTATGATAAATTTGGATGTGTTCCGTAATACCGAAAATAATGAATGAAAACTTTTTTTTTTTTCGATAATTTGTAACTTGATAATAAAAGCTATGTTTCTGCACGTACAATATTAGAAATATTGTTGTCTAGACTATAGAAAAACAAAATGAAAATATGCCATTTACGATGTAAAAAATGTGCGAAATGCTTATACTTCATATTAGGTAAGTTTAAAAAAAAGACGTCGGAGCCTAGATAAATACTGTCTAAATCCGAATATCAGCATAATATGGTGGAAATATCACATATTACCATATGAATCACTCCATGTACTTACGCGCGCTAACTGCCTACCGGCCGGGCCTGCGGACGGCGAGTAGTGGGTAACTCGTCGCCCGATCAGCACCAGGCCCGAGAGTCGACGGCGCGTAGTGTTCCACGCGCGCAAAGAGTTGTCAGCAAACACGACGCAGCCGTCGTGGCCGATGCCTCCCGGGTAGGCATCGGCCACGACGGCTTCGTCGTGTCCGGCGAGCGGAAGGGTGTCAGACTCTTACTGACTAAAACCCACCCCTGTTCCTTCCCTGCCCTGAATGCCCAGGGGCGAGGTAACTCTTTCGAATTTATCCTTAACCTCTGGGCAGGCATCGGCCATGACGGGCCCCATCATATTTGCTGACAACTCTTTGAGGCGCGCGTGGAACACTACGCGCCGTCGACTCTCGGGCCTGGTATCCTTGGCAAATACTTTGTTTACGCTTTCTGTGCAGCCGGAATCTTAGTGCACGTTCTATTGAAATTCGTCCCTGTACCGTATTCAGGGTAATACACTATGAATCCAACAGGTCCACAGATTGAACAAAGGAAGCTCCCGGCTTCTTAATGCCAAAATGGAATTTTCCCTGAAGCGTTAAAGAAGTCTGAAGTCTGCCCTATACATAAAGGTGGAAACAGAGGTTCCGTCACCAATTATAGGCCAATATCCATACTCCCATCTATTTCAAAGCTACTGGAGAGAATTATCAATAACAGACTTACTAGATACCTTGAAAATAATAACTTGCTCTCACCCAATCAGCACGGCTTTCGAAATGGTAAATCGACTGAACAAGCCGTAAACAATCTTTTAGGTTATATCAGTGAAATTTTGGATAGAAAAAAGAAGTGCGTGGCCATCTTTTTAAGATCTAGCAAAGGCCTTTGACACAATCTCTGTTTCAGTCCTCTTGGCCAAGCTTTCTAGGCTAGGAATCAGGGGTACGCAGTTGAAACTCTTAGAAAGCTACCTTACAAACCGCCGCCAGTGTGTTCGTGTTAGAAATTTCACCAGCACTGATCGTCTAGTCACACACGGGGTTCCACAGGGTAGCATATTAGGGCCAACCTTATTTCTTATATATATTAACGATCTTACTTACATAATACTTTCCCGGGGCGAAATGATCTCTTTTGCGGACGATACTGCTCTCATTTTTTTCTGCTGATAACTGGAACGAGGTATTTGACGCCGCTCAATCTGGATTTGATACTGTAAGGAAATGGCTAAATGACAATGTCCTGACGTTAAATACCGGCAAAACTAAATACATTTGCTTTAGTATTAGATCAGACATGGGGATTAACCACGATCATGCCATTATTCCACATGAGTGTACGCCGCATGATTTTTGCTCTTGTACTAAATTAGAGCGGGTTGATTCCATCAAATACTTAGGCGTAACTCTAGATAAAAATCTTAACTTCTAGGAACACATAAGAATATTATCGGGACGGGTTCGGAAACTCATATTTATCTTTAAGAATTTACGACACATCGCTGACCCTCATATCTTGAAGCGAATATACTTCGCTCTTTGCCAGTCACTCATAAATTATTGTATATCCGCTTGGGGAGGTGCTCCAAAAACTACACTCAAGTCTATTGAGGTTGCCCAACGTGCAATACTAAAGGTCAGCACCTTTAAACCGATATTGTTCTCTACTACCTCTCTTTACCAGTTCTGTGGAGTACTAACTGTGAGACAATTATTCATATTGAAAATAATCATTATGCAGCACACTTGCACAAATTACAACCCCCAGATCTTAAATACACGCAGAAATTATATGGTTTATACACAATACAGGTCTTACAGCACTAAATTTAGTACTAAATTCTTTAATTTCCTCGGTAACTTTATCTACAAAAAGCTTAATAAAATTCTTAATATGTATCCGCTCAAAACAAGGCGTTGCAAGAAAAAAGTATCGGAATACCTACAAGGTCTTACATATGAAGAGACTGAGCAACTTTTAACTGTAGCAAGATAGACTGTAATTAAAGTTAGCAAAAATTCATTATCTATATACTAATATATTACATACCTACATAGTTATTCACTATATCCGCGTATTTCACTTATTCATGTGTTCACTCATAAAAATCACAAGCACACACACAAATATACACACCCTCTCACACTCACTCATTCACCATATCACATATCACAAAGAGAGGTGCAGAACATACAACCTATTATTTATTATTCCTTTGTTTTGTAAGATGCTAGCATTTAAGAACTCTAATATAATTAAACTCGAGGGGATTGGCGCTGTTAGCCGAAATACAGGTTCCTCCTAGTTCGGCTCCAGATGCTAAAATTTTTGTGTACTTTTGTTTTACCATAGCACTTAACTGTAATGTAATCTAAGTACTGTTTCCATGAAATAAAGCTTATTATTATTATTTCGTTTATTTATTTTTTCACATATAATTTACATTTTTAAATATTTTTAAAAGAAAACATAAAAAAAAACATTTAAAAATATAAAAAATAGTAGTCCGCCGGTATTGGGAGCAGGGTCTAAACTACCGGTGGTTAGGGCTCCAGAGACAGGAACCTCCTCACAATGCGAGCCGTATCGAGGAGTACTGCCTTCTGTATCAGACCCGTGAGCCAACCGCGCAACGACAGCTTCGACAGGTTGTCGTCGAGGCTTTTGGCCATCAGGCCGTTGGTGGTAACGACTATCGGCACAATGACAGCCGAGTCCACATTCCACATATCGACAACCTCGTGTGCTAAGTCAAGATATTTTATTTGTTTGTCTTTCTGAGCTTTCACGAGGTTCTCGTCATGTGGAATGGTGACATCGATTATCATTGTGCGGCGTGCTAATCGGTCTATCACCACTATATCAGGCTTATTGGCAACAATAGTCCCGTCAGTAATGATAGACCAATCCCAGTACAACGTGACATGGTCGTTTTCGAGAACTGGGTCGGGCGCATACTTGTAATACGGTACCTCAGAATCCACAAGTTTGTATTTTAAAGCAAGTTGCTGGTGAATAATCCTGGCTACTTGGTTATGCCTGTGCAAATACTCGCTGTTAGCAAGACGAGAACAACCAGAGATAATATGTCTGATGGACTCACCCGGACGGTGGCATGCCCGACACACATCAACCGTCCCGTCCTTCTTGATATGCCTCCGGTAGTTATTCGTCAAGATAACTTCGTCCATAATCGCACAGACAAAGCCTTCAGTTTCCCCGAAGAGGTCACTGAAACGTAGCCAGGCCACGGACGCCAAGAAATCTACATCAGGCCCATGAAGATCCCGATAAAAGCGCCCGTGAAACTTCTTGCCGTTCCATACCTCCTTGCGGTCATCAGTAGTGAGTATTACAGGTTTGCGTCAGTTCTCTATAGCCATGGACAACGGGGTGAGTCCCTTGTCCACAGCGACCACATCGCGGTGCATACCCACGTCGGTTTCAAGAAAATATTCTCTGAGGCTGCACACCTCGCGGTTGTGGAGAGCCTTAGCGTTTAAAAAACCTCGACCTCCACACTTCCGCGGGATGTACAGTCTCATCACCGATGATCGTGGGTGATGCATCCGGTTTGCGGACAGCAGCGTACGGACCCTCCTATCCAGGGCGTCGAGTTCGGTCTTAGTCCATTTGAGTATGCCGAAAGAGTAAAACAAAACCGGCATGACCCAACCGTTGAAGGCGCCCACCATATTCCCGCCCGATAAAAGGCTGTTCACTACTTTTTTCAGGCGGCCAAAGAAGCGCTCCTTCAGCGATTGTTTCATGTCAGTAACGTTAATGCCTTACGCTTCCGACATACCCAAATATTTGTATGTTTCGGTCGAGGAGAGGGATCTAAGGTGTATGAAATTCGAGAGTTGAATCCCTTCGGATTCCATAATCCCCCCTCGCTTTACATGCATGACTGCACATTTGTCCACACCAAATTCCATCCTGATCGCGCTACTGAAAGTTTCAGTTACCTTCAGTAACTCCATCAGTCTCAAATTGTTGGGGGCAAAGAGTTTCAGGTCATCCATGTAAAGAAGGTGAGATATGGCCTGACCAACTCTTCTCAACCGATAGCCCAGCTCCGAACCTTCCAGCAATGTGCTTAGAGGATTCAGAGCTAAGAAGAACCAAAGAGGACTCAAACTGTCGCCCTGAAATATTCCCCGTTTAATTCATATAGGCTCATCGTTCCCCTGGATCGGTCGACATCCTGGATAGCAAAGGACCGTCTTCCATTGCCCCATACATGACCCAAGAAAGGTGCGCAGAGTCGCATCTATTTTGTACAACTCCAACACCCTCATGAGCCATGTATGTGGAACAGAGTCGTAGGCCTTCTCATAATCTATCCAGCATGTCGACAAATCCTTGTGGGATCGACGAACCTGCTGGCTTATGGCCATGTCTATGAAGAGTAGCTCCTTAGTACCGCGGGACCTGTTCCTACATCCATTCTGAGAGGCAGACATAATTAAATTACTCTCAATGTGATGATTAATTTTCGCTCTCAGGATGGATGTAAGAAGTTTATAGACCGTCGACAAACACGTTATCGGTCTATAATTCTTAGGTTCCGCGGTACCACCTGTTTTATGGAGTAGGTGGGTAACACCAGTTGTTAGGAACTCAGGCAGCAACCCAGACTCTAAGGATGACTGAAATTGAGATGCTAGAAGCGCGTGTGAGCTGCTATACCGCTTTAGCCAGAAGTTTTGCAGTCCGTCCGGTCCTGGAGACTTTCAATTCGGTAACGGACGGACTGCTCTGGCTATATCTGTTGGGCTGATGTCAATTTTCTCCATTTCTGGTATAGCTTCGCACACGCGCTCGACATCAAGCATCCAGCCACACTCAGTGTGACAGACGGGCACCGACCAAATGCTGCGCCAGAATGTACTCGTGGCCACATCATCCGGGCGGCAACCGTCCATCACATTTTGTTCAGGTAGCTCCCACGCTCTATATACCCACCTCTTATCGCTCTGGAACATGCGATTCTGCGAGTACCGGTCAACTCGCCGCTTATACCGCCGAATACGGTTTGCCCATGCACAAACTTTCTGCTTCAGGAAGTCGATGCGCTCCGTGTCACGGGACATGTATTCTCGAGGGCTGATTTCAGTTCCCGAGAACGCACGCCTCACAAAGCGCATCACACGTGGCCGTGTATTGCCCTCCCTGAAGCAGATTAGTTTGCCGATGAGTACCCTGGCCCCATCGATACGCCTCTCGATCCTGCATTGCCAGGCTGGTACAGCAGGCTTTGGTCGAATAGCTCCGTCATTATTTGGGAACTTTACGTTAGCTAAACGACATGCCGCAACAGCCCCGCAATACAAGATTGAGTGCGTATCAACGAGGTTCTCGCTGCTATTAAAGATATTCTCAAGCAGCGAGTCCAAGGCACACACCAACGCCCTATTTTTTTTGTGCATGGGTAACCGTGGTAAACGGGGTCTAAGTTCGGTCGGAGTGAACCTATACTCGCGAAGCGCATCCTCCAGTGCGCTCCTCAGTTGATCGTTGCACTGGCTACTTACCGTGAAAACCCTATCATCTGCCTCATCACTTATATTATTGAGCCGCGGTGGTATTGCGTCAATAGCAGGCGCTTGTTCCACGGTCTGTGTCGGGGTAGAGATGATAGGGTTGCTCAGTACCTCTGAGCGCAGCCTATCAAGTGCAGCATCGTCCAAACTGTGATTACGTTGGATGACTCGCACCTGATCCGACAATCGTAGCGCCGAGACGTCTACGGTTGGTTCTAGTTCCTGGAACAGAGACAGCATCCTGACAAGGTACGCAGTGAGGTTAGTTCCCCCCTCTGTAGACCCATAGTATGCGCGCATGACGTTTTCATTAATGGACTGAGTCCATCTCATGCGCTGCACACAACCACCGGCAGCGGGTACCCGACTCGGGGCCGGTTGGCCCCTAAGTCCCAGGCTGTTCGGTGGCCGGCCTCTCCCTTGCCGACGTACAGGTGTTGGCGACGTCAGCGGGGAGAAATACTCGTCGCTCGAGCTCGACGCGGCTGCAGCCGCCGGTGACACTGGTGATCCGAGGTCGGGCGGCGGCGAGGCGGAACTAAGCAGCGAGTCCGGGGGTGGAAGGCGTGCGCTACGGGCAGCTGCTCTGGTCAACATTTTATTTTATTTATTCCATTTTTCCATCATTCTGTTTACATAATGTACGTCGCCATTGACAGACGTCATACTGCGATCCTGCATAAATATTCTTCTTATTTGTTTATTATTTGGTTTGTTTGAGTATTTGAAGGTTTTGCTATAATATTTCTTGTATGGGCTTCTTATTTGGTAAAATTGATTCCGGTTTTGGGTGAAAAAAATATGGATTTTATGATTTTAAAGTGGAATAGAAAAAATATGACATGTATTGCCAGTGGGTTTTCATGTCTTTATTTAGTTTTATTATTATTACTGCGTCCTATCCTGTACAATTATTATTATTATTGCAGGAATATTGAATGTAATAAACTAGGTAAGACTATTGTAATTTGAGAGTAATTAAAAGGTTGTTTGTAGATTACAGAGATATTAAGACAGTGTGAGTCTTTATAATGTGCACATATCGAAATGAGGGAATCTATGCTTAATTTTAGCAACGGAAAAAATATTTAAAAAAAAAATATATTATAAAAAACAAATGAAAACCGTCGGCTCGGCATTGCAGTGCCGCCGGGATCGGCTCACATAAAATTAGGAAATGATGTCGCAGGTACGTAAAGAGAAACTGGAGGTGGTAGTGATCCGTGCTGCTCTACGGGTGCGAAATGTGGAAGGTCACAAAGAACATCTCATGCCAAATCCAAGTCTTCATCCCATACTTGTAATCTATTGACCCGGACTATCTGTAATATAGAGCTTTTGGAAAATGTCAGTGCTAAGTGGAGATGGATCAAAATCCAACTCCGAAGGGATTCCGATCACATACAAGCATAGGACTGGAATCCCCAAGGGAAGAGAAAACGTTTCCGTCCCACCGTGTTGTCAGAGGCGGCGAGCAACGGAATGACGTAGTGCAAGGTGAAGCGAGAAGCTCAAGACCATTCGCGATGGAGGACTACGGTGGATGCCAGTGGACGTCGTCTGCCCCATCTAGGGGACACAGGATATTAAATCAAGTCATAAAAAGTTCAGAGATTTGTACAAGAAAAAAAGGGTATTAGCTTATACTCGTATGATTGTTATTCTTTACAGTGATGGCGTTCTACAGAATCGACAGTTATAGAATAGAATAGAATAGAATATTTATTGAATTATGGTTTACAAAAAGTTTACATTTAGTCAACAGTAGTAACATTTCCTATACAATTATAGTGCCTAAAAATAAACTAAAACTGAAATATGGTTCATTACTGGTGCGAAATAAGATAATGGTTAGGAATTATAATGTTAGATAGCGACCCGCCCGAACTAGGTTCATTCAAACCTGTGTTTCAGGCCATCACTTTACTTTTTTTTTTAATAAAATTTGGGACAGTAAAAATTTAAGTTAAACTGATTTAAATAATCTATTAACAACTATGAGAAAAAGCATATTTGTACAATATTATCTTAAACTAAACCTATGTAAATATACAAAGTAAATACTCACGAGGAAATAAATTATCATTAAGCCAAAATTTCTAGAAGTTTTTCCGTGTCTGTGTAATTTAGTATCGCTAAATACTCGGATAGCATAATACTACATTTTTTATAACTAACACTATAGAAGCCTAGTAACTTGTTGAGCCTATTATACAAAAAAGGTCCTAAAAATACATAAAATCGACTAGCATATGCATGTTTAGTTTGAGGCTTTATGCAAACCAAGTCCTTCCTTCTCTTGTCGGAAGGTACTGGATCAAAAGGAAGTTCAGTGTGCTGGTGTAGTACTATGCTTAGAATAAATAATTGCCGTACTGTTAGTACATTACATGCAATGTAGAGCTGATATGTAGGAAATCTAAAAGGGCGAAATGTAGCAACTTTTAGTATTGCTCTTTGAGCGCGCTCTAGAGGGAGTAAAATTGTTATTGCAGCGCCACCCCATGAAGTTATGCAATAGGTAAGAATGGATTGACACAAAGCTAAATAAACTTGTTTAATTAATTTATAGTCGGCTATTTTCCGTAAATTTTTAAATACATATATTAATTTGCGCACTCTAGTACATAGTAATTCGATATGTTTACGGAAATTTAGATTGGAGTCAATAGTGACACCTAGATATTTTAAATGGTCAGCTTTAGCTAAAGTGGGGCAAGAACATGCAGTGTCAGCGAACGAACTACAATTATGAGCGTAAATGTTTAGATTAGTAAGCGGTATGTTAGTATTTCTCATTGCAAATAAAATGTATTTTGTTTTAACTGCATTTAATGTTAGGAGGTTATTATGAATTAAGCCACTTAGACACCAAGTTAAACCCATTCTGAGCATGTTCAAAGACCTCAACCTTTGATTTAGCTGAGAACAATAGAGCGGTATCATCCGCATACGAAATTATGATACCATTTTGGAGTAACAGGCTGCACAGTTCATTTATGTAAATTGAAAATAATGTAGGGCCCAAAATGCTTCCTTGTGGGATTCCAAAACCACTATTTTTCAGTTCAGAACTTGTATACTGATCAATTTTTACACATTGATGACGTTCACTGAGATAATCAGAAAATAGTAGTAGTTGTGCTCCCCTTATCCCTAGTGTTTCAAGCTTCTGCAAAAGCAATGAACAAGAGATTGTGTCGAAGGCCTTGGCAATGTCCAGAAAGATCCCAATGGTGTGCATACCATTATCTAGATTGGTAGTAATATAATTAGTCAATTTGTGTACTGCTTGGCTAGTTGATCTTTTGGGCCTAAAACCAAATTGACTACCTATCTGAAAGAAGTCTGTTATCTTCCAGATATTTTATTAATCTACTGTTAATTATTTTTTCTAAAATTTTTGAAAGGCCTGTTAACACTGAAATGGGTCTGTAGTTATTTACACAGTTTTTGTCTCCAGACTTGAAAACAGGTGTGACCACAGCTTTTTTAAGCAGTTTAGGGAATATTCCCTTAGATAAACATAGCTGAAAAATGTGGGTTAACGGAGGGGCAAGTAGATATTTCAACTTTTTAAGTATATTATTAGGTATGTCATCCCACCCAGTAGCACAAACATCTTTTAACCAGTTTATTATGCTTACTACTTCGAAAACGTCGGTGTCTAATAAAACAAAAGAATTTAGGAGGAGGTTGTAGTCGGGTTTTGACTAGAAAAAGCACTAGCACTTAAAGTTTTTTCCGCTAAGTTTTTACCAACGTTAGCAAAAAAATTGTTTACTTTATTCATTGCTTCGGATGGGTTTGTCTCTGTTAATAGTAGATCAAACGAAGGTTCGGGAGCTTTCGATCTAAATGTATTAGTTTTTATAAATTTCCACACAAGTTTACTATTTTTTCCTCGCCTTCTGCAATTCATTTTTATCATACTGATTTTTTAAAGATTATTACAGAAGTTTCGATACCTTTTATATGTAACAGAAAGTATTTCGTTATCAGGTGCGAGCTTCAATTTCTGATGAAGTTTATCTCTATGTCTTATACAACGAACGAGACCGGGTGTGATCCAGGGTTTAATACAGCTATACTTTCTAGGCATTGTCTTAGTGAGTGTGTTTTGCCGTATTTCATATTGAAGCGAATTTATGAAATACTTTAAAGAAATATTTGCATCGTTCGACTTATAAACAGGGTCAAAATTAATACCGCGTATGTCATTTTCAAGGTTTGTCATATTGACTTGAGTGTAGCTACGCGTGCAGTTTTTTCTAGGTGAACTTATTTGTAATGTTAGTAAAACAGCTTGATGATCGGTAAGCGAAGAATTAGTAACCAATGTTATGGATGGATTTTTTGATTTTAGAATAATGTGGTCCAAGCATGAGCCGCTCTGATGCGTTGGGTGATAGTGAGCTGGTAGAAGTCCGTGAAATGAGCAAATATTCAGATAATTATGTACATGGGTATCGGATTTCTCGGGCGAAATGTTAATGTTAATATCGCCCAAAAGTATTATGTTTTTAAAAGATGTTATGTTTTTTAAGTTTGTGTCAAGTGAGTCTAAAAATCTGTCCATATTTTGAGACGGAGGCCTGTAAATAGCCATAACAACCGTATCGGGAATAATTTTGAATATTAAGCAATTACTGTCTTGGAACATAGGTTCTTCTTTGATTGTTCGTAAGTTATTTTTGATATAAACTACTACTCCATCGTTTTGGTTTATGTTTCTGTCAGTTTTATAAGAATGATAACCGCTAAGAGATGGTAAACTGACTGTCTGTTTAGACAGCCAACATTCTGTTAGGACGATAATATCACAGCTTATGTCAAGATTCTGTAATAACACTTCAAATCCGTTCATGTTTCGATTAATGCTGCGAATATTCTGTGTGAGCAGGATCAACGTTTTGTCACCAGAAGGAAGAAGGTGCTTACAGTCCTCAACATTACAGACTAGATTCAGACACAGAAAAACTATCTAGATCACAAATTAGCTGATTTGTCATGAATAGTTACAAACTAAGTGGAAATTAAATAGAGGATAAACTACCTACCTAACCTAACCAAATATAGTATTTGGTGACGCTCTTAGGCGCTTTCATAGTCTATAGAGTTGATGTAATTGAGCTCTGCAAAGAAGAATGGCCAAATTTCTATAGGAGCTGGACTCGACTTTAATTTTTCATGTCCCAAAATAAACTATAGCTAGATTGGTTTGTTTTTATGTTGTAAACACCATCCCGTTTGAAAATTATTTCTAAATATCCACGATTTTTTATAATAACGTCAACAATACTTTTGAGGTTAGAATCTAAAACTACCTTCTACCCGACTGCGGCGTAGCCTAAGAGTCTAGTTAGCGATAAGCGAGAAGGGTAATTAGCGATCTCGTTTCTATTTATTTCCATTTCTCTCAGAGAATTACCCAAAAAATAGGACTTGTAGCAAAGCGCACCAACTCCTTGTTTGTCCATCGATCATTCAATGAAAACTACACCTATATTGCTCTAACTTGCACAACGTATAGTGTAGAAAACAAAGCTAGCATAACATCATACCTGAAGTCTTTCTTGAAAGACTTCTAAGCCTTTTTTGTAGTTTGACCAATTCTGGCTGAAGAGTTAGTCCCTAGATACCTACTGCCTTTCAGCCTTCAATGCTCAAGTTACATAGATATTGACAAATCGAGTAATGGACCAACCATTACTCGATTTATATTAACAGGAGTAAATAAAGTATAATTGGTAGGAGTACTTAAATGAAAGAAATAGGCTTGACAAAAATACTTTTTATTCATCATCCTCTCTTATAACAACAGCATCGAGGAATGCTGCTGGCGCTGATATTGTCGGCTGATGCCTGGCCCACCCAAGGTACCACACAAGTGTCATAACATGTGCACAGCACCCAACCGTTCTTCTACCTACTAGACAATTACAACAATACTCAATTACAGTTTCCCTTCCAGACACATGATTTTCAATTAATATGTAAACATAGTATACTTTTCTTGATATGTGTCTGGATTTTATTTTGCCTCTTATTAGTGAATTACTTCCACTTCCTCTCAAACGATACTCTGTTGCATTAATGTTTTCTCTGCTTATTTCAATTCGATACCCTCCGTGAAACCTGACATGTTCACTATAATAGGACCTTGCCTGTCGGATCTGATATGTTCCTAGGGCAAATAATATAACTTCGCTATATTCTAGACGGGGGAATATAATATTAGTATTGGAATCAGCTGTAATACTAGTAAAACCATATTCATATTTATAGTGTTTATAAAATCAGATAAATTATTATTTAATGGAAATCGTTCTCTAATCACATTTATGATTTGCTCAGCATCATTCCTATTTTTTAACCGAACACCGAATTTATTTAAAAGGCCTGCAGCTATGGAAAACATTTGCATCATATTAGGAACAGTTTTATTAAAAAAATCTTGCCTGAATATTTTAAAATCTCTTTTGAAGTACCCGTTAACAACCTCCACCACCCAACGACATAGAGTTAAACAGCGATTCCTGTTAGCTTGCGCGGTGGTGAGCTGATGTTCATCCTCAAGCAGGGATTCCGGCATATATGGTTTGTAGCTGCAAGCCTCTAACAAACTAATTGAATCTCTAAATCCCCGGTCTAGAATAAAAATATCATTATTTTGAAAGTATTGTCTGAGAGGACAGTTTTCATCTCTGAAAAGAGACTTCATTATATCTGCATCAGATGTGGTAGCTTTGTATGGGCCAAAGCAGTCTACAATGTAGCCATCAGATGTCACCAGCAAAAATGGTTTTAACAAGTTTCTATACTTATGTAAGGAATACGTGTCCTTTTGGAACATATAATTGGAACTTTTGTTTATATAAATATAAGTCCCATCACATATAATTATTGTATTTTCATTATTTTGATTATAAATTGCATTTGGAATCATTAAATTACGTTGCAGCAATTGTTCACGAGATATGTGTTGAAGTCCCAGATTTCTAGGAACAAAATCCTGTACCAATATTTCTCTAACCTTATCCATCAATCTTTCTAATGTTCGTCTTGGAACCATTAATAACTGGGATAACCTGTCATCTGAGTCACCAGTTCTCATCTTCATTAGAAGAGCACCTAAACCCAAAATGCCTCTATTTGTTTCTATAAGACGCGGTGTTTCATATAATAAAAGTTCAAATTGCTGTTTACTCATTCCAAGCCAATAATTAAATAAATGTTCATCGATTCTTTCAACACTTTCCATACTTGAAAAATCAAGAAATGTATTAAAAGCGTTAATAAAAGAAAGCGCATGTTCCACTTGTTCAGCCGTGAATGTTCTTAAACTATTTTGTGAATTGAACAACATATACCAATCAGTACTAAATGTATGTTCTTTACAAATACGAGCATTTATAGGCAAGTAATATTTGTGTTTGCTTAGAGTTGTTGCTCTTAGAGGGTTAGAAATCCTATGCAAATCTCTGTTCTGGCAACCAGAAAAAACACAATGTGCTGCAGTATTAGCCGCTCGTCTATACTGCGATAATCTAATCACCCTGGGTATTTCGTCAGCTTGCTGGTCGGTGTCTCCAAACACCGACCCTCGGGGTTGAGGCTCTGGCTCCAGGTCTGGCTCCGGCTCTGGCTCTGGCTCCGGCTCTGGCTCTGGCTCTGGCTCTGGCTCTGGCTCTGGCTCCGGCTCAGGCTCTGGCTCCGGCTCTGCCTGCTGCTCAATATTTTGCTGCATATTATGCATTGCAACTCTCTTGATTCTCAGCCAACAGGGATGACAAACATGGTCTGATGAAGTTGCCTGAAACAACCATACAGCATTGTCTTATTATAAATCTTAGGGCTCATTATTTATTAAACATAAGGAAATAAAAACATTACTACAAAACAATATTAGATTGCAGTGACTATTTAATAACATACGACAAAAATAAAAAAGATCATAATTACCTGCCGTGGGGCAATTCTATTGTCAAGTTCAATGTGTATTGCTTGTTGCAGTTGAGATGGATTCTCTCTCACAATAAGGTCACGTTTACGGTTTCGTAGAGAACTTCCACAAAGTATGCAAGCATACATGTGGCCACGGGAAGATGAGGCACCAGGTTCATTAGTTAATTCTGAGTTGACATGCTGCATTGCCAATTGTTTACAGGCATCACATATGTAGTCTTCTTCAGTGATCTAAAATAAAAAATAGAGTTGTAATATGATAAATGATTGTTTGATGGTTTATGTTAGTATATGTACTAAAATGAGTTGGAATAAATACGTACTATTATTGAAGAATTCCACTCGCAGATTTTAGAAATTACTCTCGTATCAAGATCAAAAACGAGATGGCGGCGAAGTGTATCAATGCGTATGTTACAATTAACACATAGCAATCGCAGGGCTAGTTGTGGCGTCTGCATGGTGTCTTTCACAAATATCCAAGAAGCAAAATCGGTGTCCAGAAATCACACGAAAGGCTGCCCCGCCAACTGACGAAAAATCCCGGAATGCACCATCGTGCTGGTTGGCGACCAGACGAGAGGGCCCGATGGACATTCCCGGGGGGGCTCGGGCGTCCCCGCGGTCTCCAGACTAGTCCCCCAATGATACCGTCCTGTCAGTGCGTACCTGAAGGTAGCCAGCATGGAACCTCATTTCACTTCCTTCTCCTCTCCTTCCTTCACTCTTCACAACAATGAAAGGCATTAAAAAGAAAAAAGCTGTACAGCGGCAGCACTCCCTCTCACACAAAGTGCAGTCCAACATTCGAGGTCTGCACTCAAATCTCGCCGCAGTCCACCACCACCTAGAGACTGAGAGACCAGCTCTCTTATTCCTTTCGGAGACGCAGATCGGATGTCCGTCTGACGTGGCGTACCTATCTTACCCAGGGTTTACCCTGGAGCACAATTTTAAGCCACGCGCTGGTATATGCATGTACGCCCGGGACGACATCTGCTATCGGCGTCTCCATAACCTTGAGGACTCCAGGTTTTCAACTCTTTGGGTCCTAGTGGACACAGGCCTAGATAAAATTGTCTACGCCTGTGTCTACCGTTCGCACAGCGGTGATCTGGAGACAACTGGGCTCACACAACACCTGAGTAAAGCGGCGGATGTGGCTCAGCAACGGTACCCATCAGCCCAATTGGTGTTACTGGGGGACTTCAACGCCCACCATCAGGAGTGGCTCTTCCCATACCAGTACACAGACCATGCTGGACAAGAGACGTATAAGCTAGCGCTGGCGTTAAATCTTACCCAGCTGGTCCAGGGGGCAACGAGGGTGCCGGATGTTGATTCGCACACAGCCAATTGCTTGGACCTTCTGCTGACAACAGATCCAGACCGTTACTCAGTGTCGATTTCTTCACCATTGGGTACTTCCGACCACTGTCTGGTGAAATCTGTATCCGTCTACTCCCCGCCCGATCCTAGCCCTAGAGGCACCAGGCGGGTTTGGCGATACAGGTCAGCAGATTGGGATGGCATGCGATCTTTCTTCGCATGTTATCCTTGGCGGCCCACTTGCTTTTCTTCGACTGATGTTTCGTCGTGCGCGGACGCCGTGACGGATGTGTTGCGGCGGGGAATGGAGTACTACATTCCATTCTCTGACGTGACAATGTCTGGTAGGGCTCGACCATGGTTTGGTGCCGAGTGCAATCGCGCTGATGCGCTTAAACACGCGGCCTACCTGGCATGAGTCGACGCTCGGACGCGTAAAGCGAGTGACGTGAGTCAGAAGAAGAGAGCCTTCAACAGGGCTGCCAAGTTCTGCAAGAAGGTGTTGCGGAGGGCTCGGTTTGACCACATTGGCCGAATTGGGAACAAACTTGCTTCTTACCCAGCTGGTAGTAAGGCGTTTTGGTCCCTGGCTAAGTCGGTTGAATCGAACTTCTGCCGCTCCTCACTACCTCCACTGCTGAAACCCGACGGGTCGCTGGCCCACTCCGCTGAGGAGAAAGCAAGTCTGTTTGCCTCTCTGTTTGCGGAATCTTCGCGTCTAGATCCTGGTGGCGCGAGACCTCCTGGTACTCTTGGTGGATGCGAGTCGATTATGTCAGACATTCGCATTCATCAGAAGGATGTCCGGAGGGTACTGCGTAACCTGGACGTGAACAAGGCTAGTGGTCCCGACGGGATACCGGCAATTGTACTGAGGACGTGTGCGCCTGAGTTGTCTCCGATCTTGACACGCCTATATCGCCTTTCGTTTGAGACTGGAAAAGTGCCGATGGCTTGGAAGCAAGCTAACGTGCAACCCGTACCCAAGAAGGGTAGTCGAGCTGACCCAACAAATTATAGGCCCATCTCGGTAACTTCCGTTCTCTGTAAGAGTATGGAACGTATACTGAATGGTAAGCTCCTAGCATACCTAGAAGCTAACGATATCCTAAGTGACCGACAATACGGCTTCCGCCGAAATCGGTCAACAGGAGATCTTCTAGCGTATGCCATTCACATTTGGAGTGAGGCCATCGACAAACAAGGGGAAGCCCTTGCGGTCTCCCTTGATATCTCGAAGGCCTTCGACCGGGTCTGGCACGACAGCTTAATTGGCAAGCTTCCTTCCTTCGGTCTGCCCGCTGGATTGTGTGATTGGATAGCGGATTTCCTGAGGGATCGGTCTATCCGAGTGGTCATAGATGGCTGCTCGTCCGGACTGCTGGCTATTAATGCCGGTGTTCCTCAGGGGTCGGTGCTCTCGGCAACATTGTTTTTGCTGCATATTAACGATCTGCTAAAGCCCGGTACCTTTGGGTATGCAGACGACAGCACTGTTGCCGAGAGATACGTGCCGGACGCACGAGTTAGTGGGTCTCAGGTCCGGTCTCTCCGAGAGGCTATGGTTGGGCGCATGAACATGTCCTTGCAGGCTGTCTCAGAATGGGGCGATGCCAATCTGGTTAAGTTCAATGCTGCTAAGACCCAGGCGTGTCTTTTTTCTGCTAAAAGGAGCCAATTTCACCCGGCTCCATGTTTCCGAGGTGTAACCGTGCCGATAACCGACCGACTTGATCTTCTTGGTGTTACTTTAACATCTACCCTCAATTTTGGTCCCTTCATAGAGGCTAAGGCTCAAGTGGTTGCCAAAAAGTTGGGGGTCCTCGCAAAGGTGAGACGATACTTCACGCCGGAACAGCTGCTCCAACTCTATCAAGCGCAAGTGCGATCGTGTATGGAGTACTGCTCTCATCTTTGGGACGGATCTGCAAGATACCAGCTTGATGCCCTTGAGTCAATTGAGAAACGAGCCAAGGGGATCATCGGCAATGATAGACTCGTTGAGTCAAAACTCCAAAGTCTTGAACATAGACGCCGAGTTGCTAGCCTGTCGGTTTTCTATCGATTACATTTTGGGGAGTGTGCGACGGAATTGCATGATCTGATTCCGCCAAGCCCGTTTCATCTAAGGACCACAAGACGTACGGCGAAGTGCCACCGGTTCATGGTGGACATCCCATCCATACGCACAAAGCGTTTTGAGAAAACATTCATTGCACGTACAGCTAGAGAGTGGAATTCTCTACCGGAGTCTGTGTTTCCTGTAAGATACAACCTGGGAGTCTTTAAGTCAAGAGTGAATAGGTTACTTCTAGGCAAGCGTGCTCCATCTTCGACCACATCATCGCTTACCATCAGGTGAGATAGTGGTCAAACGCGAGCCTATCAAACATAAAAAAAAAAAAAAAAATCAAAAGCACAGAATATTCGTCACAAGTGGTAGTTATCAGTCCGTAAAACAATGCCAAGGTCAAAACAACAGAAAGAAATTCAAAATAGCGCGTATCACAATTCACAACAAGTAAATCTAATAGGATGCGAATACGAATGATTGCCGGCTGTCAATCAATGGCGCGGGGAAGTCCGGGGAACGATGACCAAAGATTAAGTAACTTGTCGATGACAAATGACGTTCCGATGTACGCATTTGAACAAAACGACTTACTATGCACCAACATAATTATTTTTTATGACAAGAATCCAATACATAATAAATCAGCATATTCGTTGATTTGATGCCTTTAAACTAATTTAATAGAATTAGAGTTAAAACTTTTCAGAAAAACGTGAATAATTACAGTCTTTGAATACCAAGTCATTTCAATCGCGAAATGAATCGTCAAGAGTTGCGTTCTGAAACTATTATTCTAAATAATTTGGAAAAAGTTACAAAAACAAAAAATTGGATAACTTTTTTTTGTGGCTACTTATTGGGATATTTCTTGTGTTTTCTATGACCTTAAAAAATAAGGGTATTTTTCATATATATGGCGTATTGGGAGGCCATCGTTTCGTTGTCTGGTACGATTTGGCCATCCTTCTTTTTTGCGCGCCGGGCAACTTACATCACCAGTTGGATGGTCACATTTCCTTTTGAAGCGTTTGCACGTCGCACATTGAGCGGCAGAAAATTTGCTGCTGCATTCCTTGAAGGAGTGTCCAATCTCTCCACAGTGGTTGCAAGTAGGACTAGTTTCCCGGCAAAACTTGGCTGCATGTCCGAACTGCTGGCAATTGAAGCACCTGGTGACTATTGTGAAATCTCTCACAGGGCATGATGTCCAATTTACAAAAACTCGGCTTTGATTAATGATAATTTTTCTTATGCTAGGGGGTAGTTCCAAGATGTAGTTACATGTAGGAAGGTTTTTCTTACCCGATTTATGGCTCAATTTGATGCTCTTAAGGAAAGACTCACGTGTTATATTTGGCAACTTATCTGAAAGGTTCTGCTCGTAAATGCAGTCAAATACCTCCTTCTCTGTAAGGGCAACGGGAACACCAATTACAACGACCCTAGGGCGGCGTTTAGAAGGTTCTTCTATTGTAAGGCCTGATGATATTAGTTTCTCGGAATTTCTAAGTTTATCAATATCACCTTTGTATTCGGTGATAATCAGTACGCCTCCATTTTTTACTTTTCTCATTCCACGAGCATGAAGCTTAAGTTCTTCCGGGGAGATAATCTTTTGAACAAGTGACTTGGTCTCATAGCTTGTTTGGGTCTTATCGCTGGGATAGATGGCGACTGATCTCAAATTTGCAGGACGGATGAAGTTATCGGAACCTTTCTTCACCATGCTAGCATAAGAATTAATTTCTGGATTCAGCTTTGTTTCTACGACCTCTTTGAACTGCTGGAGAGAGTTCACAACGTTCTGGTGAACCTGTAGGTGCTGGATTGTGGATCGTTTTCTGCTTCAATGATTGATATAATACAGCCATCTGAGAAGTCCCACTCGAGACCTTCCGGCAAAGAGTGGACACACGAAGCTTCTGGTCTGAGTTCATTTTACCGTCACCGACAATAGTGCAAACCTCATTCAGAATGGCATCTATAGATCCTAACCATTTCTGTACCTCCGTCGTGCTGATGACTTCACTCGGCAATTCATTCTCTTCGGGTGCTGGTGGATTCGAGTCGGCCGGAGGTATTGGTTCAGCAGGCGTTGGTGGAGGACTTCGCCGTAGTAATTGGCTACGGCCAGCAAACGGGCTCGATACTGGGTTAGGCATACTACCCGAAACTCTATATATTATTTTTAAAAATTACTTAATTCATCTTGCAACTTCGGTAAAAAAAACAATCTTGAAAGTCAGTAAAAACCTACAAGTCAAACACGACACACTTTACTTTTATACTGACGGCGCAAAAATTATATATTTTCCGTAATTGTTTATTTCATTATATTTAGTAAATACACACGTCCGCTTAGTCTCGCGTCTCGTAATCACATTTACCAATTGCCAATTGTCATGTAAAATGTGTGATTTACCACTTATGGGTGCAACAAAATTGACATTTCACCTGTGTTAAACAAAATTAGGTTATTGAACGCCAAAATAATAATATAAAAAAACCTCGGGCGCCAGGCGTCAATAATTAAAATAACACAGTAATTACCTGGATAGAAGACAGCGGCAAAAATGTTCTTTTAATCTTAGGGAAGGTGATAACAGAGAGAATTCAAACTACAACATTTTAGATTATTTCTCCTGTATATTCAACAAATATTTAGGTTACTTATTTACAAGTTTGGTCTATTGGTTTAGTCAATCATTTCGTTCAATAATGCACTGTAGCACGTGTTCAATTTGAAAAGAAAAAGGTTATGGCTTGTGATACCCAAATTGGTGAGGTTTGAATGAACAATTTATAATCAATACTTAATCAACTAGCTTCTGTCAGCGGCTATGCCCGCGTAAAAAAATAGTTAAAATTATATCCTACCATAATTAGTTTAAAATTTGATTCTATATTTATTTGAGTCTAAAAATATATTTTTTGAAGTGAAAACTTCTTTAGGCGCGTTGGGCATTTTTGAGATGGGCAAAAACTATTGAACTCGCGCGACACCGAGACCGCTACGAGTGCTACGACACGTAGCACACAGTTTTTACTTCTGTCGACAGTCCTCATGACTGCCTATTTTTTTTTAATTAATTACAATTTCATAATTTGTAAATTCAAATTATGAACAATAATCTGGTTTTCACATCTATTGACACTCCGAGGAATAATTATATACATTTTCATATAGTTGCACAGGCCGCTGCGCATCGCCAGTCTGGCGCAACACGTCACTAGCATGTCGGTGACGCGAACCCATAAGTTTTGCCACCACCAAAAACCGCTCCACGCGGTTAAAGAAGTTTTCACTTTGTGACTGTCTCTCCTTAATCCTATTTAATTAATTTTATAAAAAAAATATTTATTTCAAACCTTGCGCACACACCGACCACACCGACCTTTTAGAAACACTCTACGTCTGAATTTTATGATTTGTCATGGGACCGTAATTATCAATGAAAAATCTATTTGTTTAAAATAGCGCCACAAGATAATGGCCTCTTAAGAAAGGAATATTGAGTTGTTTCATGGAAAAGAATCCTACATTTGTGCCAACGGCTTGGAGAAGCAATTATTCACGGCAATTAATATATCGTGGTCTCCACAAATTCTATGAATCAACAGCGGGTTACTCGGGCGAAGCGCACATGAGTGCAGTAAAAAATAGGTACTTGCGACAATTCGTCCGACTCCCTGCTGATTAAGAAACGATTGAGAAGACAAAAAGTGTTTTAAAGCATCTCTAGAAAAAAAACTAGAGGGTGCGCGTACGATGTAGGGCGGAGTCTGGAACACGAGAGCGGGTTTGTGGTTGGCGGACGAGGACGGCTGTTGGTTCAGAGGTGATGGCAAGTGCATGATGAGCGAGCACAGTCCGTTGTGGTAAGTGGAGGAAGCAGGGGTTATCAACTTTGTAAGGCATTAAGTCCGCCTTTGTACATTTGTGTTGCATGAAGTTTTAATAAATAAATAAATGTAGGAGAGGTACCCAGGGCAGAAATATTACATTGCCAACAGTAAAAATATTATACCTAATTATGTATATATTTAAATTCTCACCCTGGCAGATATTTGTCACAGGCGTTTGGGAAAAGAGAAGCTGGAGGGTGAGCAGTTGATAATTAGGCTTCATGGCCACCCCGTAAATGGCACTGTAGGATTAACCAAACGCTGGTGATGGTTACTGCTTCTATATTTAAGGTCTAGCTCAGAACGCCATACGTAGCGCTTGGTTCATGCACATTTCCAGGGTAAAAGGGTTAGGAATCACATCCTAGGCATCACAAAAATACACCAACTAATCGTTCTAAGAACGCTAGGTAATCGTGTTTCGTTAAAACCAAAAAAACACGCCGTTGTGGCTATTTCTAAATCGACACTATTTAGCGAAACTCGAGATCTGGATGGCATCAGCCCCTAGGCTGTACCGTATATCCACAAAATGGGAAGGAGATTAAGGAAATGAGGAGTGACGATTAAACCACTTCGTTGTGCACCAAGAACGTCGCAACACGCAATGAATTCTGCTACAAACTGAGTCCGCGAAGCGTTTGTGTAAGTTTTGTGTGACCTTAGAAAAGGGTTACGTGGTCGTAAGAGGGTTATTCACATTTGCTCGAGTTTAAAGTCACCTAAAGGGCAGTTGGACTTCGCAGTATCACTGTCTTAGAGTTGTGTAAGTCATTTATATAGAACATAGGGAACGTGTTCAGTTAGGATATGTTGATATTTCTTTGCTTCTTGTTTACCGTAAATAAACGTACTTTCTTTCTTTCTAGCATCCCCCCTCAAATAGGATAGATTTTTTTCTATCGCCCGTTCATACAGAAATAGAACTATCTTTGTCGATTTATGCAGACAACTTGAGATTTTTTTTAAATATAGTAAAAGATACTTAACTTACTACAACTACTTTAATACACATAATTTCGTGTCTGGGCTGCTGACCGTTGGCGAGTCCTCTATGTGGAGCTAATCTTGGATGTCCATTCTGGTCGTGCTTATTATAAAAATGCATTGTCATCGGACTGAACCTATGTGTAAAAATTCAACTCCGTAGATAGGTACATACAAACATTGCAATAAGTACCGATGCAAGAGCGAGGGAAGCAAGCTCGAACATTGTAGCACCTCGCCTCGCATTAACTTAGAGCTAAATTGCTTATTAGACTTTTAGGCTAGATCGTAATTAATTAATTCTTAGTAATTACTAAGAATTTCTTCTTACAAATATAGTTAAAAAAAAAAACCAGCCAAGTGCGAGTCAGACTCGCGCAGGAAGGGTTTCGTACCGTATTATCTATAAAAAACGTTTAAATAATCACGTTTTTTGTATGGGAGCCCTCAATATTTATTTTATTCTGTTTTTTAGTATTTTTTGTCATAGCGGCAACAGTAATACATCATCTGTGAAAATTTCAACTGTCCGACTATCACGGTTCATGAGATACAACCTGGTGACAGACGGATAGCGGAGTCTTAGTAATAGGGTCCAGTTTTACGCTTTGGGTACGGAACCTTAAAAAAACCTCGTCTCGCACATCTATAGTAGGTACTATATGAGGCTGTTTGAATCTTTTATTGAAAGCCAGGGAGCTGCGCGTGTCAGCAGGATGGAGGTAACTAAGAGTACATATCCTACATATCAAGCTTTGATGTACTAGTTATTTACTGTACCTATAGGTATGTAAGTTCCTATTAATGTAGTGTGTAGGGAAAGGGTTTATTAAGTAAAAACACAGAAAGACAAGATAAGGTATTTATTTCCAACAGGCTTGTCATGAATCCAAAATCTAATGGCCCGTTCGCAAAACTAGGTCTTCGTGGAGAAGAACGAACCAAAAAACTCCACGGTAGCTCTCTTGAGGTATTATACCCACACATCACAAATAATAGTTTATCACAATAAATCCAATTCTATGATCTATCGCTTGTGCCAATTTACAACGTGAAATATCTTGCCATTTAGAAACAATAACAGTGACAAGGCAAAGAACATGAATAGGTATTCTTAAATACCATTTCATACAATTAGAAACAAGGGCCTTAACATAGCACATACACAGAATCAACACAATCATTAGCAACAATCAAGATATAACATCAAATAACTTACGTGAGCCTTTGTAATAAATCTTTCACATCAAGTATATTAACAGTTATTAGAACAGAGCTTCTTCTCCATGAGGTTGTATATACTACAATTTCAGCAACTTAATAATGAATAAGAGTAACTAGTAACACATCTTTTATAGTAAGTTGTGAGTAGACACTTTTCTTAAACGTCACATAGGTATAATATCCCGCCATTTTCTACCAATCACAGATTGTCATGAATAAACTAATAATAGATGTGATAACAATAATAATAATAGCCTTTATTAACAATCTAAAGAATTACATTACATCTTGATATTGTTCAGTTCTACAAAATGGTTTATGCAGGTGAATGTAAATCCTAATCTGCATCATCAGACACCGGTTTCTAGATTGTCTTGCTTGCCAGCATAGGCCTCCCCAAGTGTTCTCCACAACGATCTATCTCTCGCCTTCCTCGTCCAAGTAGTTCCTGCCACCATTTTAATATCATCTTCCCATCTACGATACTGTCTACCTTTACTCCTCTTTTTATATCTAGGGCACCATTCCGTCACTTCTTTTGCCCACTTTTCTGTCTTACTTCTTATTAAATGTCCCGACCATTTCCATTTGAGTTGTTTGATTCGGTATTTTATATCAGTAATCCTGGTTTGTTTCCTTATTGTTTTTAGTCGAACTTTGTCTCTTAATTTTATGTTGAGTATACTTCTTTCCATTCTGTGTTGACAAACTTCAAGTGATTTAATATTTTTCTTTGTACAACTCCATGTCTGACATCCGTAGGTCATGCTTGGTAGAATACATGTGTTATATATTTCCTTTTTACCTTCGATTGATATAAGCGAGTTTTTCATGACGTCTTTTAGAGCCCAGTATCTCTTCCATCCTATGGTTATCCTATTTTTTACTTCCTTTGTTGTGACGTCTGTGGGAGATATTATTTGACCAAGATATGTGTATTCGCTTACATATTCCAATTCCGTAACGTTGTTGGGTTTAATAGGGATTTTAGTGTAGTTTGTCGTCAATTTAGTTTTACTGGTGTTCATCGATAGTCCCACCTTTTCACTTTCATGCACCAGTTGTTCTATCATAACCTGTAGGGTCTTTGGATCTTGGCATATTAGTATAAGGTCGTCGGCGAATCTCAAATGGTTTATTAAAACTCCATTAACATTTACACCATACTCAGTCCATTCGAGCTGTCGAAATACGTGTTCTAGGGTTGCCGAGAAAAGTTTGGGTGATAAAGGGTCTCCCTGTCGAACTCCTCGTCTAATGGGGAAATATTCTCCTACCTTTTCTGTGCGAATTTTAGCTTTCATATTTCCGTATATGTTCTTTTAATTATACGAATGTATTTATTGTGGACCCCTTGTGAAGTAAGTGCTTCCCATATTTTTTTATGTTTAAGCGAGTCAAATGCTTTATTGTAATCTATAAATGCTAAGTAATAGTTTATTCCATATTCAATGCATTTCTGAATAATTTGTTTAATGGTATGTATGTGGTCGATAGTTGAGAAGCCACTTCGAAACCCTGCCTGTTCTTTTGGCTGATTTTCGTCTAACGTCTTTGTTAGTCGTTCTAGTATTATCTTTGAGAATATTTTATATACGTTTGACATCAGCGAGATAGGTCTATAGTTCGAAATATCATCTGTTTTCCCTTTTTTATGAAGTAGAATTATGGTAGATGTGGTCCATTGATGAGGTATATATTCAGTTGCTATAATTTCTTCAAATAGGTTCGTCAGTGTGTTTAAAATAACTTCAGATGTTCCAATTAAAATTTCATTAGAGATGTTGTCTTCACCTGGTGATTTCCCTGTCTTCTGTGATTTTATGGCTTTGATGACTTCGTCCCTTAGTATGTTTGGAATTGGTTCCTCAGTGACTGTCTTCTTGTTTATAGTTGATGTACTTTGGTCGTCATTATAAAGTTCACGGTAGAAATCGGTTGCTGTTTCTAGTATTTCGTTCCTTTTTGATTTATGTTTTTTGGTTTTATGATGTGTTACGTTAATAATCCAATCTGTAGTTTCTTGAAGTTCCTTCCATGCCCTCTTAATTCCGCCTGATTGTGTTATATGGAATTGTATTAATTCTGTTCTCAATTTATGTCTGTACTTTCTTATTTCTACATTAATTTTTTTACTTAGTGTAGTTATATGTTGTTTATTATTTTTCCTGTTTTTAAATAAGAGTGCTCTTTGTTGAATTAATTTGCTTGATCCCAATCTATCTTTTAATGGTTTGTCTCTTTCTAGTTTTTTATTGATTTGTTTTATTTTTTCTTCAAAGGTATCATACTTTTCCTGGACCGTTTTATTTTCATTTATTGGTATTAATTTAGTTTTTAAAGATTCTATTATTTGATTTGGAAGTGGTAGTGTAATTGATTGTTTTGTATTTTTTTTAATATATTTCCTTGATTTTCTTGGCTCAAGTATGTGCAAATGACCTCGGAGTAATCTGTGATCAGAGTTATAATTAAAGTTATTAAGGACTTCGACGTTTAAGAAAAGCTTTGGCTTGTTCGTAGTTATGAAATCTATCTCATTTCTTACTTTGCCATTAGGAGATTCACACGTCCATTTTCTTTTATGCTTTCTTTTATAAAAAATATTCATAATATGTAAGTTATTTTCTAACGCGTAGTTTATTAATCTTTGTCCGTTGTCATTCCTTTTTCCAGTTGTATAGGGACCAAGTATTTTGTCCTCGTCCTTTTCTCTTTGGCCAATTTGGCTGTTAAAATCTCCCATTACAATAACGGTGTTATATAGAGTCTCCATAGTTTTATTCAGGTTTTCATAAAAACTATTTTTAACTTCTTTTTTTGCTACCTCAGTAGGAGCATATATTTGAACTATTGAAGTCCGATGTTTGTGATCAGGAAGTATGATGTTTAGGACGGCTATTCTGTCCGATATTCCTTTAAATTCTAATATATATTTTTTTAAATACTTCTTAACTAAGAAGCCCACGCCGTATACTCCTGGTATTTAATTTTTATAGTATAAAATGTGATCTTTATGTTCTTCAATTTTTTCTGCCGATCTCCTTACATCACTTATTCCAAGGATATCCCAACTAATATTCTGCAATGCTTGTTTTAGTTCTGTTAAACATTCCTTCGACTTTAATGATCTTGTGTTTAGTGTTGCGATGTGTAGTCTCTTTTTCTGGATCTTTGTTGATGTTTGATTATTGATCGTTGATATGAGATTTTGGGGGGTTTGGTCAATAACCCCGCGGTGACCAACCGTATTGGGGCTTTTGTTATTTTTCCTTAATTTATTGCCTATATTTTTTGTTTCAATTTCGCTTCCGGTGTCTGATAATTCCTACGGTTTGTGTTGTTGAGATGGTTTTTCAGACAGAGATGACGTTCTTGCTCTCATATACTCAAATGCATTTGTTTTGTGCAGTTTAGGAGGTGCTATAATATTTTTCGTGCCACTGGAGTGAGCTGATATACCTATGTTAGGTGACGTCGAGGCCTCTCTCTTTCTTTTTTCTGCATCTGGTGTTTCTCTTGTGACTATCTTATTGTTTCGAATGAATGCGTCTTTTCCATTCTGTTTTTCTTGTCTAAGTTTTTCCTGTAGGTTCTTACGCATTTCCATCGTTTCTTTCGAAAAATCTTCGGTAATATATGTTTGTTTGGGCATCTTAATTTTATTTTTCAGTATTATTTTCTTCTTTTGGTATGATGTAAAAGATATAAGTATTGGTCTTACCTTTTTCTCATCTTGTCTCTTTCCCAGTCTATAGTAGTTGTCTATTTCGTAGATATCAATGTTGACATCTAGATTTTCCAGGGTTTCTTTTATTACTTATATTGAATAATTCTTGGTGATTCTTTTCTGTTTCTTTTAAGCCATGTAGTATTAAATTATTCTTTCTATTTTTGTCTTCCAAATACTTCACTTTTTCATTCAATCTTTGTATCTCATTTTTCAGATATTTATTTTCTTCCAAAAATGGTTTTAGTTTTTCATCTATACTGTGCATGATATTTTTTTCAGTAACGCCCTTTGTAATTGTTGCCTTTGTAATTGTTGCCTTTGTAATTGTTGCCTTGCCATATCTTCCGACATTCCGGGAGCACTCATGTTTCAATTTTTTTTTTTTTTTTTTTACTATGCAATAATTAAACGTCGATGTGAGAGCTGGAACGTGATTTTATCTCTGTTAGGTTGGCTGCACTACAACTGTGTCAGATTTTTTGTTTTTTTTTTTTTTTTTATTTTTTTTTATGTATGCAACACTTGTGTTATAGGTTAAGTTGGTCGCTTAACTACGGTCTATGAATAGGAGTTTATGTGTATGGTCTATGGCACTTTGACACTTTTAAGTTTTGTTTACTAGAATTTTTCACTTTTATTTCTAAAGTTTTAGCACTAAACACTAAATTTGTGATGTAAACACACTTATTTAGTTCGTGTAAGTTAGATCCTTCACTTTCCACTGAGATTTATGTCCTCAAACCGAGGTTTTTGTATTTTTCTTTCCGAGGGTACTTGTAATCGTCTATAATGTTCACTGTAGATTTTTATAATTTTAGCACATAACACTGAGTTTATAATGTGATCACACTTATTTAGTCCATGTAAGTTAGATCCTTCACTTTTCACTGCGTTTATATCCTTAAAACAAGAAATAGATGTGATAATAATCAATTATTGTGTAGTCCAATTGTTTTAAAACATAATAAGATTGTATTAAGCAATTTAATAACACTGGATCTTTAATTCTTAGTTGATATTCGAAGAATATCAACACTATCTGATAGTATTGTCCCAATCGTTTCAAACAACTTATTACATTAAAGTAGCAATATAAAATCCAAGATACATCACAACGATCATTAAAAAATGCTTAATAATTTATAGGAGTATCATCAAATTTATTCAGCTTTTTAGAAGTTAGGCGTTTTATATTTGTACACACAATAAGATTTACTTAGGTAGGTCTACATTTGTTCCTAGGTTTATAAATATGACCAATGTTTAAAATGCAATGAACAATATTCTTGGAAAATCAAAATATATAATGAAATGACATCATATAATATCTAACAGGGCCGTACTGACAAATACTTCGTCCTCGAAGATCTAAGTAATATTTCATTTTAGAGCTTTGATTTGATAGTAACATAATTATCATAAAATAGAAAGAAATTTCTAATGCTCCACTATCTTCAAAAGTTCAAGAATAAGCGCCGCAAGGACATGAAGTTGCTCATTGTTTCTTCTGCTGGAATGGTTCTGGTGGCATGGAATGGTTTTTTAAGATACTAAGACTCGCAAATCTTCATAATTAAATTAACAGAAACACACACACTTCTTGGCACTCTTAATGTCAACATACCATAATATATAATTTTGTTATACTTAAGTACTAAAGCGTTTTGGCCTTGTAATGTTTTATTAAAATCCTCATTAAAAGTCTTATTAAATTACATTACGTTATATTAAAATATGTAATCCACTGTTTTTTTTGTTATTTATGGTGAAAAATAAATTATGATTATTTAAAAAAATAACAGTATAAAATTAGTAAGTAGTTAGCTTCTATTACAGCTAGGCAGTGAGACAGAGATACAGCAATATGACAATTTAGAAAAGTTATACGACTATTATTTGCTAAATCTGCGTCTTAAATACCAATAACATAAACAAATTAAGATTTTTGTAAAAATAACAACTAAATTATATTTATATACATTCGGTTAAGATTTATGGTTTGATAAATAAATATATTGGCATTGTATACATACAACATACAATGCTTCTGGCATAGACATGATGGTCTCCTTCAGTCGCTGCCTACGACAGACCAACAGCAACCAGGACATATTTTATTTAATAGGGAAAACATTTCTCACACATTGAGAAATTGTTTTATAATATTTTGGCACTTCATAACAGTTTCACAGTATCAAAATGTGTTACCATGCAAATTTTGAAAGAGGTGAATGGAAAAACTCAACTTCAATCAGCGCCATCTATAAGAAATCGATGCATACCACGCCATAATTATATTAAAATTTATTTGAACTAAATTTTCTTTGTTCGAAATGAGACACTGTGCCAGTTCCAAATATGTAGTTCAGTTCTGAACATCAATTTTCTATTAATATTTTTATAGTTTTTGACATGGCCACTCTGACCAGTACTTGACTTTCGAAAAAATAATGAGTGATAGGTACCTGTATAGAAATAACTAGCAATAATACCCTCCAAAAGTCACAATGACATCAGTTATTTACCCCAGACTTTAAAATATGCACTTACAAAGTATTTATACTAAAAAAAAAGAATGACTTTAGAATCTTCATCTGCTATTTGTGAAATCTGAATCAATATTGGGCTAATGATCAGCTAACAATGACAAATATTACTTTCGATCATAACAATATTAAATCAGTAATACTCACTACCGATAAAAACTGAGAATATATATTCAATTTATTTCATAGCAATAAACTAAGTATTAATTATGTTTTCTTATTCATAATTATTGTGTTTTACCTCAAAAGACATCGTAATAAAATGATTTGTGAACAATAAAATCTAATGTTAGCAATTTTGTATCCTATATCTCCATTTCAATGACAAAATACAATTCTTAGCCCAACTTCGAGCACTAGAATTGACTATTCCGAGCCTCAAATCCGTAAGTAAGTACAAAAATTCACAGTTCAGTTGCCATAACTCGGCAAGCACTAGGATGCCAAGTTTCATTTTTATTTTCATTGGCATTTTAGTGTACAACCTCTCATGGCTCATAATTATAAGCACTAAAATTAAATACGAGACACAAAAACACTTCAAAATTATTTATTTAAATAAAATGCTCAGAAAATAATTTTACCAAAAATAAAATTCTACCAAAATAATGGAAACGGCTATAACGAACAAAAATAATTTTCTTATACTATGCTGATGGCACGGCCTGACAATTACTTTACCTCTAGTTTTTGTCTTTCTCCTACCATTTCACTTGAAAAAGTAACCATTCGAAAAATATACATTTTACATTACTGTTATCATATTCTATAGGAAAGTATTAATTCTTCCTTTCTTGACAAAACACACTAAAGAATCGTATCAAAGCTAGTTGAAACTTATTTTCAGTCTAAGCAAAATTCATGGTCGTCAAAATATGAAATAGATTGATTTATTTTACTGTTTCTAAAGATTCGAAACATTTATTTTTAACTAGCCGCGCCCTGCGGTTTCACCCGCGTAGACCAAGATAAAAAGTAGCTATGTGTTAATCCAGGGTATAAGCTATCTACATACCAAAATTCATACAAATCAGTCGAGCCATCTGAGCGTGAAGAAGTAACTTTCGCCTGTATAATGTTAGTGTGATTTCATTCATTAAAATGAATTATTTATTTTTTATTCATTAAATTTAATTTATATGTTAAGAATTATTCTAAATTATTTAAAAAAGTATGTTATTTGGCGAAATCTCGCTACTTAAGTTCAAAAATTAAAAATAGTAGTAATGTAATTAAAATGACTTGGGATATTATTAATAGCGAAACGGGAAGGTCTTGCAACCGAAGTAGTGATTACAGCCTTGCTATTGATGACAGTATCATTAAATCAGATTCGCAAGTCGCCGCGGCATTTGAAAATTTCTTTGCAGAGATTCCCGTATCGACTACAAAATCTCTAAATTCATCACCAACTGCTGCAGAAATTTTACTTAAAGAAAACGTTCCAGTTTGTGAATCCCAATTTAATTTCCAATATGTCATTTGTAATGATGTAATTAAAACTTTTAATACTTTAAATGTTAAAAAGACTGCAGATCTATGGGGTAATTCTGTTGACGTTGCTAGGTCTATTATAAACATTGTAGCACCTACTTTAGCAGTAATTTTTAATAATTGTATAGATTGTGGTGAGTTTCCTGATCTAATGAAATATAGTAAAATTATACCATTGTTTAAATCGGGTAGTACATCAGACCCTACTAATTATAGACCTATATCAGTGCTACCTACTTTTAGTAAAATTTTTGAGAAAATTATTTTAGATCAAATTCAAAGATATTTTAATAAACACAAATTATTACACAACAAACAGTTTGGTTTCACAAAGGGTCGTTCAACAACTGATGCTGGTGTTGAACTTTTGGGACACATTTATAATGCATGGGAAGATAAATGCGATGCGTTGGGCATTTTTTGTGATTTGTCTAAGGCTTTCGATTGCGTTCTCCATGATACATTGATCAGGAAGCTGCACTACTACGGAGTCCGGGGCGCCTCTCTGGATCTTCTTATTTCATACTTGAGTAATAGGATTCAGAGAGTTGATGTGAACGGCAAAAGGTCTCCCGAGTCTGTAGTCAGAATGGGGAATCCTCAAGGCTCAATTCTGGGTCCTTTTTTGTTTCTAATCTATATCAACGACTTGCCTTACCTCATAAAGGATAAACATGATATAGTGCTGTTTGCAGATGACACTTCACTTTTATTTAAACTCAAACGTCAGCAGGTGGTTGTTGATAATGTAAATAATGCTTTTTCAACTGTAGTTAACTGGTTCAACATCAATAATCTTCTCCTTAACGAGAAAAAAACAAAATGCATAAAGTTCACATTACCCAATGTAATACAAGTGAACACTAGTGTGTCAATAAAGGGTGAAGAGTTGAAACCCGAGGATTCCACAGTGTTCTTAGGTTTAACTTTGGATGCGCAGCTTCAGTGGAGCCCTCATATAGATAAACTGTCTAAAAAACTTAGCTCTGCAGCATACGCCGTAAGGAAAATTCGTGGTTTAACTGATTTAGAGACAGCTCGTTTAGTATACTTTAGTTATTTTCATAGTGTGATGTCGTACGGCATTCTGTTGTGGGGAAATGCCGCCGATATTCAGACAATTTTTGTTTTACAGAAAAGGGCTATTCGTGCAATTTATAAATTAAGTCCCAGACACCCCCTCAGAGACAAATTTAAAGAGATTAATATTATGACTGTTCCCTCTCAATATATTTATGAGAATTTCATGTATGCACATAAAAATATTAATCTGTTTAAAAGATACAGTGATATCCATATCATAAATACTAGGAACAAACACAAATTTATTGTACTAATGAAGACAGAAGTGCATGGAGAGTTCCAAACCAAAATCGTTTGTACAGGGTTTCATCGCCTTAATAATACGTCTTGAACGACATAGATGGCGCTAGTATAGTAGTTGGATTGGAAAATATACATCTCTCGTTTAAGAACATTATCTTGTTTTTTGCTAGTTACAATATTACTTAATTTTAACACAAATTCTCCTACGACATTACAAACCTTATAAAGCAAAGCTCGTAATAACTAGGATTCGAACTCGGTGGCATAAAATTTACCGATACCATAGCCACTGGACTATTGCATCATTACGCAATGTGTTGAAATTATCCTACTCTTTATTATATCGAAGTTGTTTAGCGACTTTAACCTGTATCATAAATCTCAAAATAATTGAGGGTAGTTTAATATTGACTGTATAAAAATTAAATCTTTTTGTTCAATCATAACGTTCTTTACTATCTTTGAGTGAGTTCAGTTACGATTGCATTTAACAATTTTTTAATATTTATCTTTACCATGAGTTCGCGTTCTAATATTGATATGGCTACGAGGGCCCAAATAACAGCATTGCATAATCAAGGCCTAAATTATTCTGAAATTTCGAGAGAAACTGGCTTAAACGTAAGTAATGTTTTAAAATCACTGTTCGTTATTTATTTTATTATCCATGGTTATCGATACACGAAAATAATAAATAATATATTTCCCTTATAGGTAAAGACTGTCACTTTATGGATAAAGCGGTTTCAAGAAGAGGGTTCGCTGGAACACCGCAGTAGATCTGGCAGAAGACGCCATATTGACTCAGACCAGCGTCAACTTATGGTGCAAGGTTATGAGGAAAATGGCTTTACACCAACAAGATATTACGCAGAGTTGTTTGATACATCTTTGCGGACGGTGTATCGTGCTCTTCATAGTGAAGGTCTGCATTATCGTCGACATGCTATTAAGCCATTGCTAACCGAAGCTAATAAAAGAGCACGATTGGAGTTCGCTTTGAAATACAGACATTTCGACTGGAGCAACGTTATCTTCAGTGATGAAAAGACTTTCAAGTCTAGCCAGCACGGTCGCCCGTGCTGGCTAGACTTGAAAGACATTTCGACTGGAGCAACGTTATCTTCAGTGATGAAAAGACTTTCAAGTCTAGCCAGCACGGGCGAGTTAGGTTGTGGCGTAGGAATAATACGCGTTATGATAGTGATCACGTTGTGCCTAACTCTGAATCCGATCGTATAACAGTGAACATTTGGGGCTGGATGACAGCTGCAGGACCAGGAGAACTTACTGTAATACCCAGTCGTGCAAACAGTGTTAACTACTTAGATGTGCTGAATGACGTCATGTTGCCCACTGTGCGGAATGTTTTTCCTGTAGAAGACATGCTAGTAATAACGTTCGTGCAGGACAACTGTCCTATACACCGTTCCATAATTGTGCAAGAGTGGTTTAGCCAGCAATCGGACATACGAATTATTCCTTGGCCTGCGAGATCGCCAGATTTAAACCCCATTGAAAATTTATGGGGCGTTATGGTTCAAAAGTGGGACAATAGGAACGAAAGGACTAAGGAAGCACTGAGTACTCACTGCATGGAGGTATGGGATTCTATACGGGGTCACAATTTATGTGAAAAATTAATAGACTCCATGGGTTCGCGGTTGCAAGCTGTAATCGATCAAAATGGCGGATACACGAAATATTAAAGAATATAAAGTGTTGACTATTGAATTGAGTAAAAATGAATAGACCGGGGTAGCTATAATTTATATGATAAATTACAGTAATCAAACTTGGTGTAAGTTGGATAAATTTATACATTACTTTATAACAACAAAATGTTATTACACTAATGATTTTGATTTCTTATATAATATAAGAAATTAAAATAAAAACAATATAAATATAGATTCCTTTCCAACATAATAAATTATTTATTTATTATTATAAACAACTCGGTCCCAAAATGACAGCTATAACCCGGTCTTACAATTGTTATTGATTTTAGGTTTAGCTTCAATTTCTTCCTCCTTCTGGAACGAATACTTAAGCTATGAACCTTAGTCATAACATAATGCACAAATCAATCATTATAGTCAATACCACTAAACATAATTATGCAAAACGTAAAATTTTTATAATTTATGAGTAGGTAAAATATTTACAGAACTAAGGTTGCATATATAGTGAAAGTTATTATAACATAATGTAAATAAAACTAAATAATAGAAGAATAGCACAACACAGTTTTGATTTAGAATACTTATAATATCTATTATACAGTTTTACTTTGTTAAGGTCTTCTATTTTGTAATAGAGTTATTCAGTTATAAATTTTACTTGTATTTCTCCTTAACAAGTGAATTAAATCATTGTTAATTGGATGTAAAACTGCTAGGTTAGGTTATACATTCTATAAGAAAGAAAGACATAAATTGTATTCTTCTTTGAGAATTAAATGTCTTAAACTATAATCAATAAAATAGTTTCATTTCTTATCCTTTACGAGAATTAAACTTAGTAAATCTTAAGCTGTAAGAAAAATATATCTAAATCTTCTTACATAAATGTTTTTTACTAATAATACTAATACTTACCACCAATTATGAAAGTAATTTATATAATATATATTTATATAATGTTATATATAGTCGTATATGTATACTTGTATATTATCCCTATATTCATTTATACATCTTATACCTCATATTTTTTATATTATTTATAACAAAAAATAAAATAAAAACGTTTAAAAATACAAAAAATAGAATATAAATTATATATTATAATAATTAAATTTAAAAAAAGTCGACAGAGAGCTGGGTTGCGAACCGGTGCCCTGTTGAACGATCTATGTTATTCTGCCATGCTTATCCACCTGAGCTACTGATTATTTATTCTGGAACGTGAAAATAAGAGCTACTTTGTGAATGTAGGGATTTTTATTATTTATGATCGACGCCATCTGTAGTCGAATTAACCGATATACCAATTGGCTTATTTAGTTTGGTTTAGATGGCGCTGTATTAAGTACTCGGAAATAAGAAAATATAGTAATTTTTGTTTATTTGAATATAAATATATTATTATTACTTAGTAATTATTTTAGGTATTAAAAACCTTATTATCTGCCTCTGCATAATAAGGTTTATAAGCTTTGCAGTGTTATTTTCATGATTGAACAGCGCCATCTAGTCGTCTCATGAAAGTCATGATACGTAATGCAAAACCTCACAGTCAAAAGTCGACCTTAGGCTCTCCATGCACTTTTGTCTTCAATAGTACTTACGCGCTGACCTACCCTACAAGGTAGTCAGCTCATCTCCTTCTCTGTACTCTGAGTCGGCTGAATAGTTGTTTCTTGAAATTTCTGTACATCACACAAAAGTCTTGCTTGCAGTGCTGTACAGCCCTAACCTTCACATTGACTACTTTGATTCTCTTGTGACGTAAGGAGCCTACGTGGGACGAAAAAGAACAACACGTACCTCGGTCAACGTTAAAACTATATATTTAAAAGAATAGAGAAAGGGTGTAGGTAAGTTTGTAGTCACAACTTTTAATATTCCCCGGGAGATAGCACGCTACTGCCCTGGCTCAGCCTTGGTGTCTTGGGGAAGCCACGTTGCGTTTGCCCCGGAGGTGTTGGTCGACAGGAAACAGGATGGGCCGGCTGGCAGCTGGTCTAGCCGGCTCGGAGACGGCCTGCTGAGGCCACGCGGGTAACTGGATACCCGGCGTGGAGCGTGCCACCGACTCGTAGGTCGTCAGGGCCCGGAAGGCGACGGCCGGCAGGTACCACGCGGCAAATCAGCACCCGGCGTAGTGCGAGCCAACGTGGCGAGCAGCCTGGTGGCGGCGGCACGATGTTTTGCGGCGGGATGGCTGCGATAGGGTACGATGTAGGTGGTGCTCGGAGCTTAGGGCTCCAAATCTTTCCTCCGATGCTAGGAATCCAGATGTGGGAATCCGGATCTGGGACCCTGGGAACAATGTCCAGCGTGTCAGAGGTGGAAGATAAGCTTCTCCGCTGATTTTGACACCTAAGCATGAGCAAAACGGCCGTACGTGCGCTAATTTGTGTGGTTGTCAAAATCAGACGGAGTTTACAAAGGTGAGGAGGAAAAGCATGATGACATTCAAGAGCAGCAGCAGCCACGCGCAAGTCAGCATGTACATAGCTAAGGCTATATGTATGTGCATAGTAAAGCTAATCACGCGGAAGGCGTGATTACAATGTGCGACAGATCTTTTGTAGGTTATGAGCCTTGATTATACAATGCTAAGAAAAGAAATTAGGAAAGACATGTTCTGGAAAGAATTACACAAGATTAGGAACACAGAATGCACAAAGCTACCTGTATGCTGTTCAAACACTCACCCAATTACAGGGGTTGAAGATCACGTAATTAAGTTGGCAAATATTTGCCAATGCAAACTACAACTGCTAGGATTTGGCGATCGCTTCACGGCTCAAGGGTGTTCGACAGAACAAGGTGAGGGTAAGTCTCACGCCCACAGCTGGATTAAGATTCAAAAAGGAACCACCTGGCGTGTATCGGGTTTTTATATCTACGCCGTCATTGACAGATGTCATAGAAACCAAAGACAATAGTGTTGTCAGTCAACTAAAATTGTCTATGCTTGCTTTGTGGCTTTTGGTCTCTGGATTTTTCCGTATGTTTATGTTTTATTAGAATTGTAACGCCACTACGTTACAGTACCCCCCAAAAAAGTGGTGTTGCACTAGCCACCATCTGAAATACGACCCTTTTATTCATCTTCATTCATTCATCATTAGCTCATTTCATCCTTTCATAAACCTATCATACCAGCAGACCACTTATTAAAGAAGTGAGTCCGCTTCCTAGCAAGTATGTAAGAGTAGATCGTCCTTATTTGACTAAATACTCGCGTACATCAGACTTAGTTAGTGAATGTTTATTACTAAGAACCAATATATATATCAAAGTTAATAAAGAAATAAATATAATATTGTTTTGGATTAAGGCTTGTTTAAGGAGTCTCCACCCGCTCCTGCAGAGGCTTATTTTACTGAGTTGCAAACCGCTCAAATAGATATATAAAATCAAGAAGTAAAGTTTTTTCTAGTTTAGGTTTTGATTAAGGAGTAACTATACCGCCCCTGCAATGGCTTATTTATTGAGTTGCAAACCGCTCAGATAGCAATATAAATAAAAACTATGGATAAAAAGGACCCATAGTTGTATATAAGGAAAAAAAAAAAAACTTGGTTCAAAGCAAAAAAACATTGTAGAAAAGGTAGGGCCTCAATATAAACGGAATCACAAATCGAACCCACAACGAGTCACGAGACCAATTTCTGAACCAATTTTCGAAACCACAATGAGTTTTAATTAAGAAAACAATAATAACATTAAGGACTATGGCTTATTTAAGGAGTATCTTACCCGCTCCAGTAAAGATATAGATTAGAAAAGAGTTGTTTAACTATTGGTAGTAAAGACCAATTGTGATTTAATAATAATGTTTTTTTTTTATATAATATTAAATTTTTTTTTTTTTTTTTTTTTATTTGTTGAGACCTACCAATTTTAGGTCTTTTATATGCCAAGAGCCTATGTTTTTCCCCGACATATCCTGTAGTACGTAAACTAGTGGTGATTTCTTTGCTATCACTTTTGCTTTAATAAATTTTGGTGCTAGTTTTTTAGAGAACTTGTTTGCCTTGTCGCTCAAAAAATAAGTGCGCTTCATTACGAGATCACCGACACTGAACTCAGCAAACTTGCGACGCAAATTGTAATGAGAAGTGTTCTTTACGTGAGCCTGCCAAAGTCTGGATTGTACAGTATCAAAGACCCCCGACAATCCACCCAGGTTTTCTGCGTAGGTATCACGTGGAAGGAACTGTATCTCGTCACCGAGGTCGTTGTCCGTATAATGAGTTCCGCAGGTAACGAGTTCGCGACCAAAAACTAAGAAGGCTGGAGTAAATCCAGTAGCTTCGTTATCGGAGTTATTAATGGCGAATTGTACTTTGGGAATGTATAGGTCCCATGCTCTGTGATCGTCCTCTACGTAAGTCGAAATGCAGGTTATTATGGTTCTATTGAAACGTTCTACTAAATTGACCTGTGGGGTATATTTCGGGGTATAAAACACGTTGGGTATTGCGTATTTCTTAAACATGGATTTCGCGACCTTGCCAGTGAACTGGGTACCATTGTCCATAATAATTGTTTGTGGTATGCCATGTATAAGAAATACGCATTCCTCTATTATTTTAGTAACGATGTCTGCAGTGGCTCTCTTTATTGGAAATATTAAGCAATATTATGAAAAGCAACATGTAATGACTAAAATGTAGCTGTTTTGTTTTCGCGTGGTAGGTAGCGGCCCCATAAGATCAATGGAAATCATCTGAAATGGTCGTGCACATTGCTTCGGGCGACCCATTTCCCCTAGGACCTGGTGATTTTGGGACTTGTATTGTAAACACTTGTCGCAAGTGCTAATGTATTTTACTACGGCCTGATACATCCCTGGCCAGTAGTAAGATAAGGCAAGACGACGGTATGTTTTGAATATATGACCTGCCGTTGGGTCTGAATGATTTTCCCTGATAGTGTCCATATGAAACTCGATTGGTATGACTTCCTTCCACGTGAATTCTGAAGTTAAATTGTTATTATTTTTCGATATGCGATATAAAGCGTTATTTTTTATTAAGAAATTTTTATATTTCGATGGGTCGTTTAGGCAGCCGTCGTAAATCTTTCTATACCACGAGTCTTTAGTGTCCAAATAAGAGTTGGAAGTACTGATGGCACTAACTGGGACGGTCCTAGACAAGGCGTCGGGAATTACGTTATCAACTCCGCGTCGATGTTTAAGAACGAAATTGAACGCCGATAAGCGTACTCCCCATCGTGCTAAACGACCTGTTGGGTTGGTAATTGACAGGAACCACTTGAGGGCGCTGTGGTCAGTGTACACCGTGAATTGCTGTCCATTTTCGATATAGCAGCGCCAGTATTCTAGGGCGGTTACGACGGCCAGCGTCTCGCGCTCGGTGATGCTGTAATTTTTCTCAGCACCTGTCAATGACTTACTCATGTAAGCAATAGGATGTTCTTTGCCGTCTATAGTCTGTGTAAGCATTGCACCGAGCCCGAAATCGCTTGCATCTGTATGCACCTCAAACGGCTTACTGTAGTCTGGACAAGATAAGACTGGTGCTGACACTAGGCTCTCCTTAAGCTTTTGAAAGGCGGAGTCGGCCTCGGGAGTCCACTTGAATGGTGGGGTGCCCTTTTTAGTAGACGTCAATTTATTTAAAGGACCAGCCACAGAACTAAAGTTGGGTACGAAACGTCTATACCAGGTAGCAGTACCCAAGAAACGTTTGAGATCCTTCCTACTGGTTGGAGTTGGGTATTTCACAATGGCCTCGACTTTGCTTGGGTCCGTTCGCAACCCTGTGCTATCGACTACGTAACCTAGGTATTTGAGCTCTGTTCTAAAAAATTTACATTTCTCAAGATTGATGGTTAAATTCGCCTTTTCAGCTTTTCTAGTACACGCAAAAGTAAGGTCACGTGACTATTGAAATCACTGCTGACAATTATTATGTCATCTAGGTAAGCGAAAATCTTTAGGTCAAACTCTGAGAACAACAAGTCCACTAAGCGTTGTTGTGTGGCTGGGGCATTCGTAAGGCCAAATGCAGTCCTTTTAAAACGAAATGTGCCCCTGCTAGGAACATAAAATGCCGTCTTATCGCGGTCCTCTTCTGCTAACGGAATTTGCCAGAAGGCCTTTGATAGATCTATGCTGGTAAGGTACCGCGCGTCCCTAAGGTTGTCTAAAATCTCTGAGATGTAAGGTAGGTTGTAAGTATCGCGTTTTGTTATAGAATTTAATTTTCGGCTGTCTAAGCAAAATCTTGGCTGTCCGTTCTTCTTAGTGACAAGGAGGACAGGTGATGACCACGCGCTTTCACAGGGCTCGACGACGTCGAGAGAAAGCATCTCGTCCACCTGTTCCACTAGGATGCGTTGTTTTTCAGGGGATAAACGGTAGTATCTCTGTCGTATAGGCTGATTGTCACCGGTGTCTATGCGGTGGTTTATTAAGTTAGTAACGCCGAGACCCTTATGCTGAGATGAGATGTGTTCGAACTGTTTAATCACATTGTCTGCTAGCTGTTTTTGAGAATCGTCCAAGTTTGCATAACCTTTGACGAAAGTTGGTTTACTTACTTTTAGCGTGCAATTTTCATATGAGTTTTTTGAAACTATAACACTGCCAAGGTACTTGGGGCATAAATTAAATTTCTGCCAGAAATCTACACCTAGTATTAAATTTGGTTGAATACCCGGTATAACAAAAGCTTTCAAAGTGTGAAACTGGTTTTCAAAATGTACTGGTATGTTAATATGTCCTATACTCTGTAAGTTTTGTCCGCCAGCTGCCGTGACTGCTATACGGTCTTCGGTTATTAATGGTAAACCACGTTCTACTAAAACAGAGTGAGCTCCATTGCCTATAATTGAGACGGCCGAGCCGGAATCAAAAAGTCCGGTGGCTGTAATACCTTCAATCTGCACTGATACATATGGTCTATTGTCATGATCTAATTTTTTGTCGAGAATTGTGTGAATTTTGTATGACTGTTGATATAATTTAATTGTGTGCAGCCAATTTTGCCAGTCTTGTTTATCAAAATTGTTAGTGACACAACTCTCCTTTGCTAGTTTTATGGTTTTGATGGTTTTTGCTTATTACATTTTTTGCATACAGGACGCTTAACGTCTTTCTGTCCGCAGCCAAAACAAAAGATCTCGTCTGTCTTCTTAGGACACTGCCTGTAGTGATGCTCATTTGAACGACAGCGTGGACAGTAGAGAGGCCTTTGTTGTGTATTTTTATCTAAGGCATGTATAAAGTTAGGTGAGATGTTGGTATCGGTAATGTTGACTGTTTTCTTAGCTTACGCTTTATTGTTACTATCTTTAGTGTAGTTGTGTCTATTGAATTTATTAAAATTTTTATTAACGTTATCAGGTGTCTTCCCTGAGTAAGCAAACTCGGGTGCTAAAGTCATAGAGGACGGTCGTGGTGGTTCCTTAAATTGAGCAAAACGCGCTTGTACATTCTCATAATTGCGACAAAGAGACTTTAATTCGTCTATTGACTTGATCTCGGCTACAGAGGATAAGGTGTTAGCGTAACAAGGACGTATGTTATGAAGAAGGAGCTCTAATTTGTCTGCCTGAGTCAATTCTTTTGACAGTCTTGAGAATAGGCCTGTCATTATTGACAGGTAAATCACTATGTTTTCAGACTCCCCCTGAGTTCTTGCCCTGATTTCCGATAACAACCTGTAATCATAGTCTGTCTGATCAAAGTCTCGTTTTAATAAAACGGCTAATTCGTCCCAACTAGATACTGAATCTCTGACACTTCGGTACCAATGGAGCGCGCCACCGGAAAATATTTCGGTCGCGTGTGAGAGGAACTTGTCTGACGTAATACCCTTTGCGAGACAAAGTTCATTAACCCGCTGTAAGAAAGAGCGCACGCAAGAGTTGCCTTCAAATTTTAATTTTGAAAATTTATTGTTGCCGCCGTCACATGAGACAGACACGTTAATCGGTGTAGCTACATTTACTGGAGCGGAGCAAGGTAGGTTACCCGTGATGGCCATAGGGTCTGAAGCTGTTGCGAGGAGCTTATTTAACTTGATGACCATTGCCTTATAATGGCTTACACACGTATCATAATCCTCTTTATGTTTGCTACCGCACGTGATTCTGTTTAATCTGTGGTATGTGTGGTTCAATAAATTTTGCATCCTAAGCAAGGAGTTTCTATCAGCTGGTTCAGTTTCCAAAGTGGTATCTACTTTGGTTAAAACCTCTAGTACACCACTAAGATCCTCCGAAATGTCAAAAGGACTAGTAAGAATATCCTCTGCGGGAAACATTGGTCCACATTTCGCTATTTGTTTACGTAAGTCCTGAACGGTGGATGCGGGTGTTTCACCTCTGATAGCCACCTCATATTCGAGCTCTGTTTTGTGCAATGACATAAATTTGATTTGGAGAGTCATTTTGAAAATTTGATTTAAGTAATTTTTTTGTAAATAATTGTTAATTAAGGTAATGATATGCAAAAGGGCGAGTGTCGAAACAGCAAACAAAAGCAATGTGAAGTACTCCGTCTGTTACAAAATATTTTTAAACTGTTTGAACGTTATGGTTGATGTCCGTTAGTTATGGTTTGTTTTAAATAAATTGATTAAATCAATTGATTGTTAAGCAACTGGTGCAACTAGTGTGTACACTGGCTAAGTATCCTCTTTAAGATTATCTTTCAAGAGAGAACTGTTAGAGGAAAAAAAATTAAAAAAATTTTTTTTTTTTTCTTTTGTTGTCCTTTGGATTTATTTTTGCTTTTAAAAATAAAATAAAAAAACAACTGTTTGTTAAGTAACTGGTGCAAGTAATGTTTACACTGGCTAAGTAACTGTAAAAATATAATTCTCAAGTGAAAAAAAAACTTAAGAGAGGAAAAAATAAAAATATTTCTTTCCTTTGGTTGTTGTCCTTTGGATTTATTTTTTGTGTTTAAAAATAAATTAAAAACAACTGTCAGTTAAGTAACCAGTGTTTTCACTGGCTAAGTAACTTCTTAAAGTTAAGTTCTGCAGTGAGAAACTGTTTAAAATAATTTATAATATAAGAATAAAAAAATTGTTTTTTCAAATTAAAAATCTTTGTTCAAAAAACCTAAGTGTTCAAACTTGATTAAATGGTTCTAAGTTTTTTTTTGTGAATATTAATTTTAAAGAGAACAAGTTTAAACTTTTATTTTTGTTTGAACACTCAAGTGTTACAAGCAAAATTTGTTGTTGACTGTACTTTAAATGATAACCTTACTAAGTTCTATACAAAAATATGTTTGTTATGATCTTGTAGTATTCTAGGTTATTGTACAGGATATATGATACTGAATTACTAAAAGTTTGTTCTATATGAATATGATAGTTACAGTTAATTATTAGATAGTTATGTAAAGTTAAGTTATTTAGGTATAATATGATTTTAAATTTGAAGTTAACATTGATAAGAAAAAAAAAATAAAAAGAAGGTAGGTTGACAATTTATGAGCAAAGATTATAGAAGTTGCTAGAATTTGTCTTCCTTCCAAGACTAGTTGTTTAGTCAGGTTGTGCCTGTAATTTATACCCGGCACCCAATCTCTTCTACCGGCACACCGCTAGTTGCTAACCGATAGAAATAAGATTGGTGGTAGTACTTCCCCGGGGCGAGCCGTTCACTAATAGCTCTACTACTACGATATTATCTTAATAGCCGTGAGTACACATCAGTTGCTGTCAACCAAGAGAAAAAAAAAAAAAAGTTCTACACATGGACAACACACACAATTAAATAAAAAAAAAATACCCACCAGGGAACAATAAAAAAATGTGACTACAAAACCACGTTTTTGGGCGCCAGTGTGACGTAAGGAGCCTACGTGGGACGAAAAAGAACAACACGTACCTCGGTCAACGTTAAAACTATATATTTAAAAGAATAGAGAAAGGGTGTAGGTAAGTTTGTAGTCACAACTTTTAATATTCCCCGGGAGATAGCACGCTACTGCCCTGGCTCAGCCTTGTTGTCTTGGGGAAGCCACGTTGCGTTTGCCCCGGAGGTGTTGGTCGACAGGAAACAGGATGGGCCGGCTGGCAGCTGGTCTAGCCGGCTCGGAGACGGCCTGCTGAGGCCACGCGGGTAACTGGATACCCGGCGTGGAGCGTGCCACCGACTCGTAGGTCGTCAGGGCCCGGAAGGCGACGGCCGGCAGGTACCACGCGGCAAATCAGCACCCGGCGTAGTGCGAGCCAACGTGGCGAGCAGCCTGGTGGCGGCGGCACGATGTTTTGCGGCGGGATGGCTGCGATAGGGTACGATGTAGGTGGTGCTCGGAGCTTAGGGCTCCAAATCTATCCTCCGATGCTAGGAATCCAGATGTGGGAATCCGGATCTGGGACCCTGGGAACAATGTCCAGCGTGTCAGAGGTGGAAGATAAGCTTCTCCGCTGATTTTGACACCTAAGCATGAGCAAAACGGCCGTACGTGCGCTAATTCGTGTGGTTGTCAAAATCAGACGGAGTTTACAAAGGTGAGGAGGAAAAGCATGATGACATTCAAGAGCAGCAGCAGCCACGCGCAAGTCAGCATGTACATAGCTAAGGCTATATGTATGTGCATAGTAAAGCTGATCACGCGGAAGGCGTGATTACAATGTGCGACAGATCTTTTGTAGGTTATGAGCCTTGATTATACAATGCTAAGAAAAGAAATTAGGAAAGACATGTTCTGGAAAGAATTACAACCCCCAATTACAGGGGTTGAAGATCACGTAATTAAGTTGGCAACTATTTGCCAATGCAAACTACAACTGCTAGGATTTGGCGATCGCTTCACGGCTCAAGGGTGTTCGACAGAACAAGGTGAGGGTAAGTCTCACGCCCACAGCTGGATTAAGATTCAAAAAGGAACCACCTTTTTTTTTTTTTTTTTTGAGTGACATCTTGCAGGTCAGCCTAGGAACCGAGCTTGCCTGTGAAGGCTCTAATTTATTAAAGCCTCCAGCCAGGACTTATTATTTTTCTTACAAGCTAAGTGACTACGCTAAGGGCACTCCCTGCGGAGTACGGGCCTCGGCTTAGGGCGTCACTGGGGGAGGGACAGCAAGGGAAGGCTGGATCATGTTTCCATTATTTGGGGAATCAGTTGGCTCAGCGGCGCGTGCTGGCGAGAGACTGGGAGGGCATTGACTGGGTCTTCGCGACGGACCTCGACGGCGAGGGCGGAACGACGGCGGTCTGCGTTTGCGTAGTGTGCTGGTTTCCCTACGGCTCTCCTGGAGCAGAGTGGTGGGGTCATCAGGTATGAGTAGGGTATGTCTGGGGCGGCGCACCTTGGAGATGCGGGAGGGTACGTATCGGGCGGCCGACACGATTAGGGGGTTTCGATGTTTTTCAGCAGTATCCATGAAACGCTTGGTGAGACGTTTCAGGAACTGCTGGATGGTAGGGAGTCGGAAGTCTACATGCAGCTCTTCGTTACGGACAAAGTATGGAGCTCCCGTCGCGTTGCGGAGGAAGCGGTTTTGAAGAGTCTGCATTTTATGTAAGAGGTAGGGATTGGCGTGTGCGAAGACAGGGCCAGCGTACGTCATGATTGGTCGAATGACCGTGGTGAACGTACGCATTTTGCACTTGAATGACATAGTGCTGTTTTTATTTAGGATACTATGAAGCCTACCTTGAGCAAAAGCGGCCCGCGAGCGGGCCTCTCTTATGTGCTGCGCGAAAGTTAGGTGTTGGTCGAATAGGTTTATCGTACATGGTGATCGGGGGGGGAAGGAACCACCTGGCGTGTATCAGGTTTTTATATCTACGCCGTCATTGACAGATGTCATAGAAACCAAAGACAATAGTGTTGTCAGTCAACTAAAATTGTCTATGCTTGCTTTGTGGCTTTTGGTCTCTGGATTTATTCCGTAAGTTTATGTTTTATTAGAATTGTAACGCCACTACGTTACACTCTTGACTGCACTCTCAGTAATCTTTGCCCTTTGTATGAACACGTTATTTTGATGGGCGATTTTAACACTTGCCTGATTAAAAATGACACTCGCTCTCATAAACTCCTTTCGCTCCTATCTTCTTTTAATCTTCAAGTCTTGCCACTTTCTGCAACTCACTATTCCCCTAAAGGAGTCTACACACCAAACCCGCCGACCCGCCGACACAGCCCGGCTTGGTGTCGGCGACCCAAACCCGCCAACCCGCCAACATGTGTCATGGGGCTGTGTCGGTGAGTTAGTCGGCGGCAAGAAATCAGTACAACTTTTTTAGTTAGTGATTGCAGTGTGTACGAACGTGACGTGTTGTTTTTCTCGAATATTGCAGCCTACAATAAACATGGATACTGATGCTGATCTAATAATAGCAGCATGTGGAATAATTTTAGCTGGGTCCCTGAAGAGAAAACGAAAACACAAGCACGTCACTATCGCTGGAGTGTCGGCGGGCAACTGAGCGTGCGAATACGCAAGTCGCCGGCCATGCCGCCGACTTGCACGCGCGGGTACGAGTCGCCGACATGATTCTTGAAGCAAAGTCGCCGACACCAAGCCGCCGGGCTGTGTCGGCGGGTCGGCGGGTTTGGTGTGTAGACTCCTTTACTGTACACCCTCTTTACTAGCTCTTATGATTGTTTCTTCTCCTAGTAATGTCTCTTATCATGGTCAACTCACTGCCAACTTTTCTTACCACGACCTTATTTACCTGTCATACCGTATCCGTGTTCCCAAGCGTAAGTCTCAGTTCCTGTATCTCCGTAATTATAGGGGCATGGACCTGGAGGCGTTGCAGCGTGATGCCGGGGATGTCGACTGGTCTCGGCTGGTTGAGATCAATGACATCGATGGAAAGGTGAATTCCTTTAACTCGACTGTTCTCGACTTGTATGACAAACATGCCCCTATTCGACGTGTCAAGGTAAAATATAACCCTGCTCCTTGGATAACACAGGAAATTAAAGAACTTATGGCCTACAGGGATAAAGCTAAGAGGAGATATAAGCGCAGACCCTCAGAGCTGAATCTCAATTATTACAAATCGCTACGTAATCGCTGCAGGCGTCTGTGTCAAGATGCTAAGAGACGCTATTTCCACGAACAAGTCGATAACCGCAGTTCCTCCGATATTTGGAAATTTCTTAAGTCTGTTGGCATAGGCAAATCATCTACCAGCCAGTGTAAGGATGTGAACCTTAACGATCTAAATAAGCATTTCTCTCACCTTCTCTTTTCTTTTGATCCTTGTGTCAAAGCTGCGACATTAGAGAGTCTTGCTAGTTTGCCTTTGCTTCATTGTTCTCATTTTGACCTTAAAGATGTTACTGAGGTTGACGTTAGGAAATCTGTTCTCGCTATTACTTCTTCTGCAGTTGGTAATGATAAGTGGTGTTCCAGAATGATAACTCTCATCCTTCCCTCATTACTTCCTATTCTCACTCATATATTTAATCACTCATTTACCTCTTGCTGCTTTCCGTCAGTCTGGAAACAGGCGCACATTATACCGCTGCCTAAAACGAACAATCCTTCATTATAAACTCACTTTAGACCTATTTCTATGCTTCCATTTCTCTCTAAAGTTTTTGAGCACATAGTTCATAGACAACTATCTTCTTTCTTGGCGTCGAACTCGATAATATCTCCCTTCCAATCCGGTTTTCGCGCAGGTCACAGTACGATTACTGCGCTTTTAAAAGTGACTGACGATATCCGCTGGGCTATGGAGAATAAGTCCCTTACTGTCCTTGTGTTACTTGACTTTAGCAGTGCCTTCAACTCGTAGATTTCGACATCTTATTAGGAATTCTTAAAGCTATTAATTTCTCTTCTTCTGCGTTAGACTCGTTCAATTCGTATCTTCGGGGACGCTCTCAGTGTGTCCGCCTTGAAGAATCCTTCTCTGATTGGTGTAGCCTCACTGAGGGTGTTCCTCAGGGTAGCGATCTCTCTCCTCTTCTATTTTCCATTTTTATTAACTTTGTTACAAGAGTCATCTCTTCCAGTTTCCATCTATACGCAGATGACTTGCAGCTTTATCGACATTTTACTGTAGCCGATGCGGACGCTGCTATCGCCGCTGTGAATCATGACCTGGCTTGTATCAGCGCCTGGGCCAAGTCATTTGGCTTACAGATCAACCCAACTAAATCTCAGGCCATGATCATAGGCAGCAGGTTTGTGCGTACTGCGGCTGTTGTCTCGTCCCTGTCACCTTTATATCTCGATGGTGTTCTTATTGAATATTCCGATACTGCCAAAGATCTGGGTGTTATTATTGACTCCAATCTGTCGTGGCGTGCGCAGGTCAATGAGGTCAGTCGAAAGGTAAACTATTCTTTCCATTCGCTTAAATGCCTTCAGGGTCTATTGCCTTTAAAAACAAAAATCTCTTTAGCCCAAACTCTTATTCAGCCGATTATAGACTATGCCGATGCCTGCTACCTGGATGCTACTGAGGAGCTACTAAGCAAGCTTGAGCGTCTGCAAAACTTAGGTATCCGGTTTGTTTTTGGTCTGCGTAAGTATGACCATGTCTCTCACCTTCGCAAGGAGCTCAAGTGGCTCCCAATCCGACTTCGCAGGAATACTCGGATTCATTGTCTCCTTTTCAACATTCTACACCTCCTACCTGCGTGAGCGTATTTCTTACGCTCGCCCTGGTGACGCGCCGTGCAGATCTCACCTTAGATCCCTCCTCAAAACCCATCCTCATAAATCCAGTTACTATTCCTACTCTTTCTCTGTCCATGCAGTAAGATTGTGGAACACGCTTCCGCCTAGCATTCGAGACTTCAAGTCAATTTCTCTCTTCAAAAATCGTGTTAAAGAGCACAACCTTTCCTCTCTATTATAATATTTTTTTATATATTTGTATGTCATGTATCTATTTACAGTATTAGGTATATATATTTATGTAAGTATATATATATATTTACAATATATGTGTAGGTTTATTTGATGCCGTAGTATAGGACATCTCGTATTCTTTTTTCTGTTTCTTACACACTTTTGTCTACATTTCTTTCTCACTTCTCCTATCGGTCTGCTGGTAGAAATTTCTTAAGAAATAAGCAGTTCCTTTGTACTGTATTCATAATTATGTTTATTGTTACTGTGTTTCTGTGTGTACATAAATGATTAAATAAATAAATAAATAAGTTTATATACTTATTTTTAATTACTAAGTTTATTAAATTATTAAGTTCAAGTTTATACAATACGTACCTAACTTTTAGATAACCATAAAAAAATACTTAGGAACTAGAAAAATAAAACAAAATAAACATAATTATACTAATTCATTCAAGTTGATCTACTGCATTGCTCTATATTGTGGCGCAACTTAGTACCCACTCGAGTTCATGAACTCATGAGCAGTGCGCTTGGCGCGCGAGTTTCCGCGCATCGTAATTTTTTACGTATCGCTACTCCTTGCGGGGGCAGAGGTATGCGTTAAATACCTACGGCGCTCGGGTTAGGCTCGCCTTAAGTCTGAAATCTGACTTAAAAGATGATGTGTTCATTCACTGGATTTTACAAACCAATAAATGAACACTCCTGTCCCAATACTGGACAAGAGATCACCATTTATAAAACAATCAAATCGGACCTTTGCGTAAAACCTTCATGGCTTTCTTGAGGTGGGCTTACCATTGTAGTCTTTGGGTGGGCTGTGGCATTTGCGGTCATGATTTATAATTTATTCTGTGGTCATGATATTTGACAAAACCTGTCAGATTTCTAATCGCCTCAACAGTTTGTGCTCGGAGTATGCGTATACGTTTGTGTAATTATAATGTAGTGCTCACTTGACGCACCTGCCCAGTACGCGCCGCCAGGCTATAAGGAAAGGAATGCCTAGAAAGAAGCCTGTCCCGAAGAAGCTCGACATAGACGACCTCCTCCCCGAGTTGGGACAGTTCGGTCGCTATCAGAGAATCGTGTTTTTCTACTTGTCAGTCGCCATCTTATTCGCCAGTGTTCGCAACATCCAATATGTATTTACCGCTCAACCAGTCAAATATAGGTGAGCCAAAGGCATTAAATATGTTCAGATATAATTATGTAGGTTGTAAATACACTTGCGTGCAATAAAATCGACCCATCCCGTGCGTTTTGGTTTAGAGCATTAAGGATGATTCACGTTACACCGTGCCGCCACGGTGCCCTGGCCGGGGCACGGCCGGGGCACGACCACCGAGCTAGTCATTCATGCTACACCGGTCTGTCACCGTGCCGCCACCGGGCCCCGGCCCAAGCATGGATCAGTTCATACAAAAAGTGTACTATAGATATTTGACCGTGCAATTGTTTGACCAGCAATTGTTTCCCGGCCGGGGCACGGCCGGGGCACGGACTAGCATGAATCACTTCATACAAAATGTATGCAACAATCTATGACCGTGCCCCGGCCGGGGCACGGCCTGGTGGCGACACGGTGTAACGTGAATCATCCTTTACACATCAAACAGTAAAAATATTAAAACCTAGTTCTAACAGTGGCTGATGGATGAGTAAATGTAAAAAGTAAGGTTTCATTAAACGTGTTTTTTAAGTTATTGAACAGATTTTCTTTTTAACAAAAACTTTAACCGACAAAATAAAACCAAAAATCAAAAGATAAAATAAACCTTTTAAGGCGCCAAACAAAAATCTGATTTCTAAATTGTATATGTACGGAGAAATGAAGAAGGCTCTACGTAGGTCATCATCAAATCAAAACCAATCAAAACGAAAACAAAAAAATAAACACATCATCGTCATCATTTTATTAGTTGGCGCCGACTCAAAATTAGTTTCTATAAAATTTGATATTTTATGTAAAGTTCAATACTCAAGACTAAGGTTTATATATTTTTTGCTTTTTAGTTCTTTTTCGTCAGTTAATTTTTTTGTTTATTTTATGATTTTTGTGGCTCGCGTCATTTTTTCATATTCTGAATACTCAGAGGCTAATTTCCAATCCTTGATCATTCCTCTTGCCACTGAGCTGATGATGTTACCATCCTTCCTTGAGGTTCCCAGGATATTGACCAATTGAGGTTACCTCGAATATTGTAAAGACGTCTTTTCTTTAAAGCAAATTAAGTGGTTTCTGTCACTAAAAACACAGTTGTTATGTTTATTTTCTAATTCTTTAGGAAAGGTATGATTTCCATCATCAGCTCAGGTTCATGATGTGATGATTCCTAAACGCAAATACCTGATTAAGTTATGAAAAGTAAACAGAAATACTATTCGTGCCCACAATTTTCGAGGGTTTCTCTCAATTTTATCAGGATTATATCACCAGATCCTGTGTTCTTTGATATGGGACTACCCTTTTTTCTGGAGGTACACCCTATCTAATATAAAAAGAATCATCAAAATCGGTTCATAGATAACGGAGTGAGGGGTGAACATACATTATATATATAAATACGGTTGAATTGAGAACCTCCTCCTTTTTTTTTCGTCGGTTAAAAAACAAAAAAAAACAGCCTAAATTGTAATTTTTTATTGGCGTATTTTTATCTATCTATCTAATCTAACATCATGACACGCGGGGTTGCGATAATCGTGGACAGGATCCGGCAACTGGGACTCGAGGTGGCATTGCACAAGTCCGAGGCCATGTGTTTTCATGGTCCTCGGAATGCGCCACCGGCGGGTTCCCAGATAACGGTAGGAGGGGTTCACATCGGCGTTGAGGGGACGATGAAGTACCTGGGACTCGTCCTCGACAGCCGGTGGAACTTCGTCGAGCATTTTCGACGTTTGGCTCCCAGACTGGACAGGGCTGGGGCTGCTTTGAGGCGGCTTCTGCCCAATCTGAGGGGGCCAAACGCCTCCTGCCGGAGGCTCTACGCGGGGATCGTGCGGTCTATGGCCCTTTACGGAGCACCGGTGTGGGCGCGTTCGCTAAGGCAGCGATCGACTCGTCGTCTGAACGCGTCCCAAAGGGTCATGGCGATCCGTATGATCCGAGGATACCGTACGATCTCCTGCGAGGCGGCGAGCCTCCTTGCCGGATTATCGCCATGGGATCTGGAGGCAAAAATCCTCGCGAACCTCTATGAGGAGCGCAAGGAGGCGAAACGCCGGGGCGAAACTCCGCTGCCGCGACAACTCGCGGCTCGGCGGACAGAGCTCCGGCAAGATCTCATGGCGACATGGAGACAGCGTTTGTCACAACCCCGCGCTAGGCACGCCACCATTGCGGCAGTAGTGCCCTCTTTGAGGCTTGGCTGGAGAGGCCTCACGGCGCCCTCACCTTCCGCCTGACGCAGGTCCTCACCGGACACGGCTGTTCCGGGAGGTTCCTGTTTCAGATCAAGCGGGAGGTGACGCCGGTGTTTCCATTGCACGGATCGCCCCGAGGACACGGTGGAGCATACGGTGGAGGTCTGCCCCGCTTGGGCGGAGCTACGCCGTGTCCTCGTGGATGTGATAGGCGGCAGCGACCTCTCACGCCCTACCCTGGTTCAGGTCATGGTATGGAGCGAGAGGGAATGGGAAGCCGTCTCCTCCTTCTGCGAAGCAGTAATGCTTGCGAAGGTGGAGGCGGGACGCGTGAGAGAGCACCAACAACGGAGTCGCCCTCACGCCCTCAGCAGCAGCCGCCTCAGGAGACGCCTGGGACTTCCGGCGCCGCGAGACGATCTCCGGCCACCGTAGATCCGGGCCTGCGGACGGCGAGTAATGGGTAGCTCGCCGTCCGATCAGCAACAGGCCCGAGAGTCGATGGCGTGTAGTGTTCCACGCGCGCCTCAAAGAGTTGTCAGCAAGAGACGAGGCCCGTCATGGCCGATGCCTGCCCGGGGGTTGAGGATAAATTCGAAACACAGTTACCTCGGCCCTGGGCACTCAAAGGCAGGAAGGAACAGGGGTGGGTTTTAGTCAGTAAGAGTCTGACACGCCCTCCCGCTCCACCCAGAGCGGGAGAAGTCATAGGATGATTTCCCACCCCAAAAAAAAAAAAAAAATCTATCTAATCTAATACCTTTAAACGAGCAATTCTAGTGTATATGTAGGTATGTATATAATCTGTATCTCGTAAATGGTCCCAACGATTTTTATGAAATTTATTACGCAAGGGGTTTCGGGAGTGATAAACCGATCTAACTAGGTTTAATTAAAAAAAAAAAACGTCTTTATATACTTTATTTGCGGTGGAATCACTCGGAGCATGTACAAAAAGGTAGCTAGGGTTGCTAACAGGCGATAGAGCAACATAAAGTTGGTCATGAGAAAAGCAATCAAAAGTGAGGTCTACCCCCGCAACGGGAAATTGAACACGTTTGAAACAAAATGGAAATTTATTGGTATTAAAGAGGATCTTGGAAATGAAAACTACATCGCCGGAGCCGCGATTTCGGCTTCGATGACATTTCGTTGGAGATTTGTTACTTTCAGCCGAGTGCCGCCGTTGCATAGTTTTGGAGGACGTAAATTTCTGAGTAGAATGATTGGCATTCCGACTTTTAAGTTATGTGTGCTGAATAACCTGGTGTATTTAGGGAATATAAAAGCTCTACCGAATAGTGGGTCGCATTTGCTTCTTCTATAACCGTGTTAATAAAGATATTCCCTACTTTCTATATTTTGAAAATTGGTCTTTGCTGCTTGGTCGTTTCGAGGGCCCAAAATAGCTCGTTGGCATAGCCAAGAAGCGTCACGGTTCAAGATCTCTGTGGCCCCCCGTATACAAAGAAAATAAGCTCCTGCTGTGAGGCAACAGGACAACACAGGCTCTCTACTAAAATTACTTTACACCTTATTGAGAGGGGTATGAGCCGTCACCAATTTTTAGCAGTAAATTTGAGAAATTCTGCGCGTTTGGGTTGGCTTACAGATGTGTGTTAAAGCTCAAATGAGTCGATATTAAACTACGCCATAAAATAGAGCTCTTTAGAAAGGTACCTATTTCATCGGCTCTCGTTCCTCGGGGTATTATAAGGAGTGTCTGTCTGAAGTCACCACAGGAAAACACCGTAACACCTCCCATCGGCCGCTCATGCCAATTTGGAATTATGCGGAACAGGGTGTAAAGGTATTTGCGGGAGCAAACCTCCATTAAAAAGGGAGGATCCTCCGACCAGACGGGTGTTGTGTCTGGTCCGGGCAACTGCCCGATGGTTGATTTCGGACTGTTGTATATGTTCAAATCGCACGGACAAAACTGCTTGCGCGATGTAGGATTTTGTTGTTTTTAGTTCGTTTTTGGCGTCATACATGTCGCTACACCATAATCGCGCTTCACGTTCCTCCAAACTCTCCTGTGACCGAGAAGCCGCCGTAAGAAAATGACGTCAAATGCACAACGCTTTCTATCGAATAAATGTAGTTCGACTGTCAACATTGTGTTGTGATATTTTACTTCTTGAACACTTTAAATTAATTATATCTTTTGACAGAATTAAAAGATAGCTATGAAACAAAAATTGAGTTAGACTTCAAGTTACGCACAATTTTTATTTATAAAAGTTATCTGCATTGGTTTCGTAGATTTTACGTGATGCGTGCACAACTAAACAGACAAAAATTCAGTTCTTTTGAGCAATAATTTTGAAGAAAATAATTTCAATTTGACAAATAATGGACAACGGATGATAAAAAGTGTGATTAGTAAAGAGCTATTTTAATTACCACCGAGTTATAATATTTTATACTTAAATCACACTGCCATTGGCATGGTCTATAAAAAAAGATGGAACGGTAATAGTGAGGGTAATGAATTACCCGATGTGAAGTTATTTTTGTTCGACGAATTTGTTGTTGTTACTCATAACTTATTAAAATTTACGTTTAAAGTCTTTAAGCTTTATATTAATATGTTACCATTAAAATAAAACTTAAAGACGTCGTTTTATTTTATGAACTTACCTAATTCGATCGTTAAAATTGACAATGTAACAATCAACAATATTGCTTTGGTATGGATAATATTATACTTATCAAAAGTAAACACGCACCTAAATTCAAAAACTCGCACAGTCAAGTCGAGGTAAAAAAAGAAATGTTTTTGGGATAAAAGGTGTTTTCTGCCAACATTCGTAACACACATTATATTAGACAACCCTGGTTCATATCAATGTTCAATGACGTTCTGTCTACAAGGTGTAACGGAAAGGTGTGGCCATATTTTAAGAACTGCATCGACCCATCGATATGAACAATTTTCTTCAAGAAAACCTGAGGAAATTCTAAAAAAAAAGTCCCATACAAATATTGATCAGCTGATGATAAGTTTTTATGGAAAGTCCAATTTTAGAGAAAGTTGTTTATTTGCATGGGCAGAACTGGTTCTTAAAATATGACCACACCTTTCCGTTACGCCCTGTATAACATTTTATAGTCTATGTGGTATGTGTAAATGATGTTTATAAAACCTACCTACACTCAGTATAAAAAGCTATTGTTTTCTAATCTTATTATTTGATTAAATCGTGTTGCAATGCAAGTGTAAAATCAGCACATTGTGTTTAAGAATCACATGCCACATATGAACTCCCAGACGTTAATTAGATGCCTACTGAAATGAAGCTCGGAGATACTTCTTGTACTTTTTAATAATTGACGACTCACTTAGTACTAAGTGACACACAACACACACAACACACACACAACATAACACTTTTTTTTTGATCTTATTATTCTTAATTACTTATACAGTTAGTGTCTATGGTAGCTTACAATCAGTAGGTACTGGTTGGATCCGTAGTCGCCGATGATGTGCCTCGGGGGTGGAGGATAAATTCGAAAGAGTTACCTCGCCCCCGGGCGCGTAGGGCAGGGAGGAACAGGGGTGGGTTTTAGTCAGTAAGAGTCTGACACGCCCTTCCGCTCCACCCCAGAGCGGAAAGAGTCATTGGATGATTTCCCACCCCCCAAAAAAAAAAAAAAAAAAACGCCTCCCTACAACTGTCTTTACATCGGATTAACTTGCAACCTTTTGTCGTTGCAATATGGCGGGAATGTCCCCTACCAACCTAACTCAAATTAATCACCAAATATATGAAAATATTAATTATGGATTTAGCTGTTTCGCATCCGATGATAATATCAAATCAACACAACTACTGAATCATAATAATTGCCACAGATAATAAAGCACAATTTTAAACAGATCACGACACTACCTACCCAAACTTCTGATTCTCCATTCTTTGGTTTAGATGCAGAGTACCAGCATGCGAGTCGTCTCCAGAAAAGTTCAAGCCGAATGGTTGGGCAAAATTTGCGTTACCATCGAAAGAGTCCAACTGCTGGCAGAAAGTACCGATTGGCGGAAAATGCGAGCCAGCCAGCTTCTCCAACGCGACCATGCGCTGCCACTCCTGGGTCTACGAAAATCAACTCACGCTTGTTTCAGAGGTTTCTAAGCCATTATGCCTCGTCAATACAAATAAAGAAAATGGAAGTGTCTGTTTGTAATGTCAAAATAATAGTTGGTACGACTTTACTTGATCTGGCGTGGAATTATGAGACGAAATTTGGGGGTGGAGGGGCGGAGGGTGTAGAATAGTGTTTAACCTAACCTAACGCAAAAAACAAACGCAAAAACGTTTTGACTTTGGCTTTGACCCATTTAAAAAAAAATAACTAAACCTAACTGGTTTGGTTCCGGGTAGCATAATAAAAATATACTCTAGTAATTTCTGGCACTCGCCGGCCGCTGCCGCGGCACCGCTCGCTACGCTCGCTTAGCTCGTGCGTAGGGGATCACAGTTTTAACCTAACCTAACCATTTTCTGAAGCAATCAAAGCCACTTCAAAAATCTACTAGCCACTAAAACCAATATTTATTCGCTAAAAGGAAAGTCTAAACCACCAGATCTAGTGGAAAATCCACTGAGTTGGCAACACTGTAAATGTGGTAACACGTTTGGTTTCATTTATCGGCAATAGTCGGTAAATTATTTTATTTGCTACTTTAACACTTATTTAAATCAGCGAAATATATGTAATATACTGAAATATGTATAAAAACTATCTAAATCACTAGTTACACATATTTACTTCATCATTAATATGGAGTACACCAATTTAATGCGTTAAACTTACGTAAAACATAATAAATAATACATGCGTACTAATTCGAAAAATACTAAATAAAAATATACACACAAACTTAACCTTCACAAAAAATATAAAAAAAAAAAACACAAAATGAAACTGAGACGTGACCAGGACTTTTTACAATTACACCGAACCCGCACAAACTACGGAAGAAAAACCATTATGTATAAAGGATCTAAAATATTTAATAAATTACCGAGAGACCTCAAAGAATCTAAATCCAAAACCACTTTTATTATACTACTCAAGCACTTAATATTAAACAATTAACTTTCCTTAAAATAGTGGCGAGCCACATCCAATTACCGCTGATCTATGTTGTATAGAAATTTGTTTATGTAATCTGACTGTTGAACCCGTGTATCGAACTAACATTTGCTCATATATTTTTGTAACCTGGGTAGGTTACACATCAAAACATAATCGATGCCTAGTCTTTTGTAATACGTCCAACATTTAGTTTTGTAAAATATCTAGTTTTAAATATTCTCATGTAAGTGAATTCCAATTCTTATGAGAATAAATGATCTCAAACCTGAAAACGAAACATTCAATGACGAGACAAAATATCACAGTATTGTTAAATTTCTCGAACATGCACTAACACTAAAATGGAAATGGGCAGGACACATTTCACGCTACACAGATAAAAGATGGACCATAGAGACCACCCGATGGAAAGGCCCAGGAGGGAAAAGAAATGTTGGTAGACCAAAGAGAAGGTGGGCTGATGATATTATACAGGTAACAGGAAACAATTGGTTAGACCTAGGCAAGGACAGGGACGTGTGGAAGAAGCTGGAGGAAGCCTTTACCCAAAAAGGGGTCCATATTCCAAACAAAGAAGATTAACATAAGTACTAACGTATTCTAAGGAAAGTATACTAACAAACTACTAACAACATGTGGAATGTAAATTGGCAATATGGAATAAATGGCTTTATTATTATTATTAAGTGAATTCCAATTCTTATGAGAATAAATGATCTCAAACCTGAAAACGAAACATTCAATGACGAGACAAAATATCAAAGTATTGTTAAATTTCTACGATTTTGTTTTTTTATTATTTCTTGTAAACCATTTATTTCCGCGCATTAAGACTTTACGTGGAGGCTTCTGTGAAAAAATATGAACTCCCAACTCCACGGCAGATTAAATAAAGCTTAGCCTAATAGTTTTTTTTAGGGTTTCGTACCGGAAGGGTCCAAATGGAGCCCTATTCCTGTCACTCACGTGTCCGTCTGTCTGTCACAAAATTTTGTTCCGAAGAATTTTTTAACTTCCCATGGACCTATGAACTTGAAATTTGGTGATGATGTTTATTATTACGTATATTTTACAACAAATACCAAAATATTGATTTCCCTCATATGGTACGGAGCCCTAAATGTGCGAAGTACGACACGCCGGTATTTTAAGCTCTTACAGCACGATACATTGCCTAAAAATCAGTTTATAAAATTTTTGTATGTTTGATCTGGCTAAACTTCGAAACGGCTGCCATACTATATAAGAAGTAACTTAGGCTAATAAAATTCCACGCGGGTGAAGCCGCTGGCAGAAGCTAGTCTGTAATAATTATATCTATTTATTATTATTATTTTTATATTAACTAAGTATAAGAAAAATAATTGACAGCTGTCATAATTTCATAAGACCAATCTTACCAAAAATTAAAAAGGAAATAATAACACGGATGATGCTTACGAGAGCAGCAGCTCACCGTGCACGTCTACCACCTTAGGCCTCGTCGCTCAGCTCCGCCTTGCCCCCGTCGGAACCCTTTCCCACCCCACAAAAAAAAAAAAAAAAGCCCCAACGTGAGTGCTCTGACACCGGCATTGGCAGTTGCGTCGAGCGAGGAGTATTTGTCGCCGACGACGACATCACTACCTTTACGTCGTCGGGGAGGCCGCCGGCCGCCGAGTGGCTTAGGACCTCGAGGCCCACCGGCCTCAGATAGGGTCCCAGCTCCCAGCGGAAGTGTGCAGCGCATGCGCAATCTATCAATGAAAACGTCATGCGCTCATATTATGGGGCTACAGAGGGAGCTAACAACCTGACCGCGTACCATGTTCGGATGCTCTCCCTGTTTCAGGTGCTTGCGCCAGCCGTCAATGTTTCGGCCCAACGACTGACGGATCAAGTGCGGGTCATCCAGCGTAATCGTATGTAGGATGAGGCTGTACTTGATCGCCTTCGAACTGAAATGAGAAGCCATGTCACTGCACCTTCGTCGCAGACTCAGATACCAGCACAGTCCAATCAGCTTCCCACCACGATGGTCAGTGTGGCTGGGAAGCTAGAGTTAGAGAACAGTGACATGTAACAAACGGAAGTACAGTGCAATGACGAATTGAGGAGTGCTTTGGAGTGTGCTATTCGGGAATATCGCAACATACCGCTCGAACTTAGGCCACGCTAACCTCGTTTGCCCATGCATTAGAAGAATAAGGCGCTGCTGGCTGCTCTGTATTCGCAGTTATCAAATTATTTTGATGACTGCAAAGACCTCACCAATACATACTCGATGTCGTGTAGCTCACGTCAAATTTACTAATGACAGAGCTACCCGTCCGAAGCCAGCCGTGCCGGCTTGACAGTGTAGGATCGAGCGTCGTATTGGTGGAGCCAGAGAACTCATAGGCAAACTAATCTACTTCAGGGAGGGCAACACTCGCCCAAGAGTGATGCGCTTTGTAAGACGAGCGTTTTCGGAGACTGATATCAGTCCCCGAGACTATTTGTCCCGTGTCACAGAGCGCATCGACTTCCTGAAGCAGAAAGTATATGCATGGGCAAACCGTATCCATAAATATAAGCGGCGAGTGGAGCGATACACTCAGAATCGCACATTCCGAAGCAAACAGGGATTGGGAGCGACCGGACCAAGGTGTGACTAATACGCCATGTACTCGTTCTGGCGCAGCATCTGGTCGGTGCCCATGTGTCACACCGAGGGCGATTGGACTCAGGATGTCGAGTGCGAGTGCGATCCAATACCAGAAATGGGGGGAATTATCATCAGCCTCCAAGGTGTTACTCGTGCAGTCCGTCCGTTACCTAACTGGAAATCTCCAGGGCTGGACGGGCTGCACAACTTCTGGATAAAATGGTTTACAAGGTCGCATGCCCGCTTGGCATCTCAGATCCAGTCTGCCTTAGAGTCAGGGTCGCTGCCCCAATTTCTGACTACAGGAATAACCCACCTGCTCCATAAATCAGGTAGTACTGCGGAACCTAAAAATTATAGACCGATCACCTGCTTACCGACGGTCTTTAAGGTTCTTACATCCATTCTGAGAGCTAAGATTAACACACATATAGATAGTAATTGTATCATGCCTGCCCTTCAAAATGGATGTAGGAATGGGTGCCGCGGTACTAAGGAGCTGCTCCTCATCGATATGGCCATTAGCTAACAGGTTTGGCGTTCCCGAAAAGATCTGTCGACATGTTGGATATACTATAAGAAAGCCTGTGACTCAGTTCCTCATACATGGCTCATGGGGGTGCTAGAATTGTATAAAATCGATACAACACCTTCTTGATGTCATGTATGAGGCAATGGAGGATGGTCCTTCGCTATCCAGGATGTCGAAATATCCAGAGGAACAGTGAACCGGTAACGATCAAGCGGGGTATATTTCAGGGTGATAGTTTGAGTCCACTTTGGTTTTGCCTGACCATGAATCCTCTTAGCACACTGCTAGAGGCCTCAAGCCTAGGCTATCGGTTGAAGAGAGGTGGTCAGGTAATATCTCACCACCTTTACATGGATGACTTGAAACTTTTTTCCCCCAACAATCTGGTGATGGGACTACTGAAGGTAACTGAAACCTTCAGTAGTGCCATCAGGATGCAGTTGGTGTAAATGTGCAGTCATGCATGTAAAGCGAGGGGAGATTGTGGAATCCGTGGGAACTCAACTCTCGGAGTCCATAAACCTGTGATCCCTCTCTCCAACCGAAACCTATAAGTATTTGGGTATGTCGGAAGCGTTAGGTATCAATGCCACTCACACGAAGCAATCGTTGAAGGAGCGCTTCTTTGGCCGCCTGAAGAAGGTATTCAATAGTTGTCTTTCAGGCGGAAACAAGGCGCGCGGCTTTAACGGTTGGGTCATTGGGGTATTGATGTACTCTTTCGGCATACTCAAATGGACTCAAACAGAACTTGACGCCCTGGATAGGCAGGTCCGTACACTACTAACTGAATGTCGAATGCATCACCCACGTTCGTCAATGATGAGACTATATATCCCGCGGAAGTGTGGAGGCCGAGCCTTCTTAAATGCTAAGACCCTCCTCAACCGCGAGGTACGCAGTCTGAGGGAATATTTCCTAGCTGCTGACAAGGGTAAGCATCAAGATGTAGTGGCGGTGGACAAGGGCCTTACCCCTTTCTCTTTAGCTAACGAGAACTGGCGCAAACCTCTAGTGCTTGACACTAACGATCGTAGTGAAGTATAGCAGAGTAAGGAACTTCACGCTGCGCTTTTTCCGGGCCCTATATGGGCCCGATGTAGAGCAATTAACGTCCGTAGCCTGGCTACGCTTCGGTGACCTCTTTGGGAAACCGATGGTTTTACCTGTACAATTATGGACGAAGTTATCATGACGAATAACTACCGGATATTTATTGTGAAGTACGGCACGGTTGACATCGGTCGGGTGTGTCACTGTCCGGGAGAATCAATTCGCTACATTGTCTCTGGTTGTTCTTGTCTAGCTAACGGAGAGTACTTGCATAGGCACAACCTTGTAGCCACGATTATCCATCAGCAAATTGCTCTGAAATACTCTCTTGTAGAATCGGAAGTGCCGTACTACAGGTACGTGCCCAACCCAGTTCTCGATAATGGTCAAAATCAAATTGTACTGGGATCGGTCCATTATCACTGACAGGACTATTATGACTATAAGCCTGATATAGTGGTGGTGGACCGAATCGAGAGGCGTGCAATGATTATTGACATTACCGTCCCACATGACGAGAACCTCGTGAAAGCCGAGAAAGATAACCAAATCAAGTATATTGACTTGGCTCGTGAGGTTGACGACATGTGGGATGTGGACTCAGCGATAATTGTACCGATAGTCTTGTCAACCAATGGCTTAACGGCCACGAGCCTCGACCAACATCTTAGGAGGCTCTTATTAGGCGGCTGGATCAAGGGCTAAGGGTCCCCCCCGCCGTGGGCCAGAAGTTTAGGAAATGCATAGTTTTTTTTTTATGAATGTTTAAAAATCTCATTTGAGGTTGTGGCGGAAAGAACACAGACCACCACCATATAATTTGACGAAAATCGCTGTCGCCTATGAATCTGCGCCAGATCCCAAAAACAGGTGATCCATCGTTTGATGTGACGTCAGCGGCCTGCCGACACCGGGCGGCGCGCGGGTAGCGACGTGCTACAATGTTCATTCTACCGCCGACCGAACCATTCGTATCGTGCCGCGCTAAACATTGCTTGTGTAATAAATTCCCGTGTAATTTTAACTTAAATGTGTGTACTCGCATCATTTCTTCATCTTTCTGCTTACGTTCTGTCCTAATCATTACCTACGTAAAAGGCTTTAGGAAGAAATCGGTGACTATACCGACTATCCTACATTGGTGACCCTCGACTACCGCGCATGCTGAAGACTCGAGTGCAGCAAGGAACAAGAACAGAAGCAAGAAGAGTGGTGATTCAACTGGTGCTAGTGTGTTACATCGGAGCGAAGAAAAAGTAGGCTGTGGTCCAAAACATAAGCGGTGAGCGATTTTATATTTTATTGAAGGATGTCCGATTCTGAGAATTTGGCCGATGCTGACGCTAAAGGAGTAGTCACTGCTGTCTCTGGAGAAGTGTCGAAAATAGGACTGCCATTACGCTGTCCCCCTTTTTGTCCAGAGGAACCGGCTTTATGGTTCGCCCAATTAGAGGGCCAATTTATCCTGTCAAAGATAACCAGCGCCACGACAAAATTCTATTTCGTCACTACACAGCTGGAAACTCAATATGCACTCCAAGTTAAGGACATCATCACAAAACCAACGGAAACAGACAAGTACGACAAATTAAAAAGTGAACTAATAAAGCGCCAGTCCGCCTCATAGGAAAAGCGGATTCAGCAACTTTTAATCCATGAGGAGCTAGGCGATCGCAGGCCATCTCAGTTTCTCCGGCACCTGCAAAACCTAGCTGGACTCGCTGGAGCTTCGGATTTTGTGAAGAGTCTCTGGACTAACCGCTTGCCACAAAATATACAAACTGTTATTGCTTCACAGATTGCCGACTTACAGGTAGAGAAACTAGCCGTGATTGCTGATAGGGTGTACGAAATTGTACCATCCACACCACAAGTTGCTGCCACCACTGCCACTACCAGCACTTGCTCAAGCAAGTAAGCGAGCTCACGAAGCAGGTAGCACTTCTGACGTCGCAGATGAACAATAACTGGAGAGGACGTTCCCGCTCACGCTCACAATCCCGGCGTAACCAAAAAAGGTATAATCGCGATCGCTCTAATAACTCTAGACTACAGCAGCCACCACCAAATGACCCGCATTGCTAGTATCACTACATATACGGGGAGAAAGCGAACAAGTGTAAGCAACCCTGCACATTTACGTCGGAAAACTCAAAGGGTGGTCGCAAGTAGCGGCAAACGACTTCCCTACTTCAACAGGCCGTCTGTTCATAACCGACCGGACTACGAAAATGCAGTTCCTTGTGGACACTGGCTCAGACTCGTGTGTTTTCCCTCGGTCGGCAGTAACAACGCCTGTCAAACAATCAAAATTTGATTTAGTCGCTGCCAATAATACTGTGATACATACGTATGGACCAACACAGCTGCGACTCAACTTAGGTCTCAGAAGAGACTACACCTGGAGATTTACAGTAGCAGATGTGTCACGATCTATCATAGGAGTCGACTTTCTTAGTTTCTACCACTTACTCGTAGACTGCAGAAACCAGCGCTTGATAGATAACATAACGACACTATCAGTTTCAGGAGCTCATTGCAAGTTAACGGACGATATTGCATCCGTGAAGGCTGTAGTTGGTGACACAGACTACCACGAAATTCTTCGCGAGTACCCGGAGATAACGCGACCCACAGCGGTACACATTTACCGGGTAAGCACAACACATATCACCACATAAGGACAACTCCAGGTCCACCAATAGCAAGCAAACCTCAACGCCTTGATCCCGCTCGAACTCTAGTTTGAAGACATGCTGGCGAGTGGCGTGGCCAGACGATCGGAGAGTGCCTGGTCTGCTCCACTTCACCTGGTTAGGAAGAAGGACGACGGATGGAGACCATGCGGCGACTATAGAGCACTAAATGCAAGAACGATACCAGATAGGTACCCCATTCGCCACATTCACGACTTCTCCTACCAGCTATCAGGGTGTACAGTATTTGCCACCATAGATCTAGTCAAGGCATATAACCAATTAGCCATACACCCAGACGACATTCCAAAGACCGCACTCCCTACACCATTTGGTCTTTACGAGTTCCCTTACATGACCTTTGGTTTGAGGAACGCTGCTCAAAATTTCCAGAGGTTCATTGACGAAGTTCTGCTTGGTTTGGACTTCTGCTACGGCTATATTGATGACATTCTTGTATTCTCACAAACTCCTAACCAGCACAAACAGCATTTACGGCAACTGTTTGACCGCTTGAAAAGCTACGGGATAGTAGTTAACACATCAAAGTGTAATATCGGACACTCAGAGGTAAGCTTTCTGGGATACAGTGTATCAGCCGCAGGGACGAAACCTCTCGGGACCAAGATACAGGCTATCCAGGAGTATCCAGTCCCTAAGACAGTCAAGGAGCTTCGTCGATTCTTGGGTATGATACATTTTTATCGCCGATTTGTCCCAAACGCAGCTAAACTCCAAGCCCCATTAAATGCTGTCCTTGCAGGCCCCAAAATTAAAGGAGCACATCCAGTCGACATGACTCCTGAACTCATATAAGCTTTCGAAGACATTAAGACGTCATTATGCAACGCAACTCTCCTCGCTCATCCAGATCCATCAGCAGAATTGACTATAGTCACTGATACGTCTGATACAGCCATCGGCGCTGTGCTTCAACAACGAAAAGGAAACGACTGGGAACCTCTAGCCTTCTACTCACACCGACTTAGTGGCGCTCAAAGAAAATACAGCCCATACGACCGCGAGTTGTTAGCGGCATATGACGCAGTAAAATACTTTCGGCATATGGTCGAGGCTAGAAACTTTGCCATCTTCACCGACCTCAAACCACTGGTGTTGAGAGTGCAGGTGTGAGACAGCTATTCGCCAAGACAATTCAGGTACCTAGATTTCATAGGGCAATTTACTACAGACATACGGTACATAGGTACCAGGCAGAGAAAATGTCGTCGCTGATGCATTGTCACGGGTTGAAGAGGTGACAGCGGCAATAAACTTTGAGGATCTTGCTAAAGTACAGGAAACAGATCCAGAACTGCAAGATCTGATACAAAACGGCACTTCAATAAAGCTGGAAAAGGTCGCTACACTGACAGGAAATGCACACATTTTATGCGATACTTCCATGCCGACGCCCCGCCCATATTATTATGTCACACCACAACTAAGAAAACAAGTCTTCCAATCGTTGCACAACATACACCACCCAGGATGTTCTGCTACAGTGCGACAGGTGACACAAAACTTTGTGTGGCCAGGGATCCGCAAGAACTGTAGAGAGTGGGCCAGGCAATGCTTGCAATGCCAAGCAAGTAAAATGACCCGCCATACTGTAACTCCTCTTTCCTCTTACCTTACTCTGTCTTCCAGATTTACCCACATACACTTCGACATCGTAGGGCCCTTAACCATTTCTTGTGATTACAGGTACTGCATAACTGTCATCGATCGATTTACTCGGTGGCGCGTTTCACTACATCTTTACCATAATCAGATACAAGAATAAAAAAATAATTTTAAAATGTCAATAAATCATAATTTTCGTAGTTCATCATCATTCTCCTGCCCTTATCCCAATTTATTTGGGGTCGGCGCAACATGTCTTTTTCTTCCATACTCCTCTATTAGTCGTCATCTCTGTAGTCACCCCTTTTTTACCCATATCCTCTTTCACACAGTCCAACCATCGTTTCTTTGGCCTTCCCCTACTCTTATAGCCATCCACATCCATACACAAGACTTTCCTCACGACATTTTCTTCATTCCTCCGCATCACATGCCCATACCACGACAACCGATTTCCACACAACTTTTCAGTCAGCGGTGCCACTTTCAGACTTCCTCTTATATACTCATTCCTAATTCTATCCATGCGCGTAACACCACACATCGCTCTTAGCATTCTCATCCAAAAAAAAAAAAAAAAAAAAAAAAAATCAAAATCAAAATCAAAATTTTCGTAGTTATTCACCCAAAAAACATAAATTACTGAGAAATTTTGAAATTCAAATAAAATAATTAAAATGCGAATTTTGAAAAAATATAAAAATTTGCGCGTCGACTTATTATTTACATAATCAAAACGCATTATTAAAACTCCATAAAATAGCAACCCTTGCTGTCAAAATTACGTCAAAAGTAATAAAATAGTACAAAAGTTGAGGTTGTTATAATAATATCAGTTTGATATTTTTTTTCACCGAAAGTACTTTGCACAAAAAAAAAGTCTACTCTACATGCCTTATTGTAAAGTTGAGTTTTAATAACAATTCATAAATAAATCGGAGTACTTTAATGCTTCAAACAATTTTTAAACAACGTGAAAAACCCCTTCAAAATTTTGTTTCTATTCGCCCCGGGGCGGTCCTATTCACCCCGTTACACGGTACTTAATAAGTAAGAAAGATCAATAAACGGAATAATAATTTATTTATTTCTCAGACAGCAAAAGGTCCACACTGACATAATAAAAAATATGTAAAGGGTGTATTGCATTGCATTGCATTGTTGTCTGTCGATGTTTCAGTACGGCCTGGCATGCCAAGAATGGAAGCGCACTCTGGTGGGAACCATTCACAACGTGGGCGTGTTCTTTGCCATCCCCGCCACCGCAACCGTCTCCGATACGTGAGTTATACTATATAAGAGAGACAAATTTAATATACACACTGTATACATGATTTGAAGAGCATGATTCCAATTCGTCGTTTCTTGTCGCAGGAATAATATTAATAATATGCGAAGTTCTTTCTTTCCTGAAGAAATCACCTACAATAGTGTTGGCAAATAGGAGTAAAATACTATGTACTAACGAAGACAGAAGTGCATGGAGAGTTCCAAACCAAAATCGTTTGTACAGGGTTTCAACGCCTTAATAATACGTCTTGAACGACATAGATGGCGCTAGTATAGTAGTTGGATTGGAAAATATACATCTCTCGTTAAAGAACATTATCTTGTTTTTTGCTAGTTACAATATTACTTAATTTTAACACAAATTCTCCTACGACATTACAAACCTTATAAAGCAAAGCTCGTAATAACTAGGATTCGAACTCGGTGGCATAAAATTTACCGATACCATAGCCACTGGACAATTGCGTCATTACGCAATGAGTTGAAATTATCCTACGCTTTATTATATCGAAGTTGTTTAGCGACTTTAACCTGTATCATAAATCTCAAAAGAATTGAGGGTAGTTTAATATTGACTGTATAAAAATTAAATCTTTTTGTTCAATCATAACGTTCTTTACTATCTTTGAGTGAGTTCAGTTACGATTGCATTTAACATTTTTTTAATATTTATCTTTACCATGAGTTCGCGTTCTAATATTGATATGGCTACGAGGGCCCAAATAATAGCATTGCATAATCAAGGCCTAAATTATTCTGAAATTTCGAGAGAAACTGGCTTAAACGTAAGTAATGTTTTAAAATCACTGTTCGTTATTTATTTTATTATCCATGGTTATCGATACACGAAAATAATAAATAATATATTTCCCTTATAGGTAAAGACTGTCACTTTATGGATAAAGCGGTTTCAAGAAGAGGGTTCGTTGGAACACCGCAGTAGATCTGGCAGAAGACGCCATATTGACTCAGACCAGCGTCAACTTATGGTGCAAGGTTATGAGGAAAATGGCATAACACCAACAAGATATTACGCAGAGTTGTTTGATACATCTTTGCGGACGGTGTATCGTGCTCTTCATAGTGAAGGTCTGCATTATCGTCGACATGCTATTAAGCCATTGCTAACCGAAGCTAATAAAAGAGCACGATTGGAGTTCGCTTTGAAATACAGACATTTCGACTGGAGCAACGTTATCTTCAGTGATGAAAAGACTTTCAAGTCTAGCCAGCACGGGCGAGTTAGGTTGTGGCGTAGGAATAATACGCGTTATGATAGTGATCACGTTGTGCCTAACTCTGAATCCGGTCGTATAACAGTGAACATTTGGGGATGGATGACAGCTGCAGGACCAGGAGAACTTACTGTAATACCCAGTCGTGCAAACAGTGTTAACTACTTAGATGTGCTGAATGACGTCATGTTGCCCACTGTGCGGAATGTTTTTCCTGTAGAAGACATGCCAGTAATAACGTTCGTGCAGGACAATTGTCCTATACACCGTTCCATAATTGTGCAAGAGTGGTTTAATTGAGTAATAATGATTGAGTAAAAATGAAAAGACCGGGGTAGCTATAATTTATATGATAAATTACAGTAATCAAACTTGGTGTAAGTTGGATAAATTTATACATTACTTTATAACAACAAAATGTTATTACACTAATGATTTTGATTTCTTATATAATATAAGAAATTAAAATAAAAACAATATAAATATAGATTCCTTTCCAACATAATAAATTATTTATTTATTATTATAAACAACTCGGTCCCAAAATGACAGCTATAACCCGGTCTTACAATTGTTATTGATTTTAGGTTTAGCTTCAATTTCTTCCTCCTGGAACGAATACTTAAGTTATGAACCTTAGTCATAACATAATGCACAAATCAATCATTATAGTCAATACCACTAAACATAATTATGCAAAACGTAAAATTTTTATAATTTATGAGTAGGTAAAATATTTACAGAACTAAGGTTGCATATATAGTGAAAGTTATTATAACATAATGTAAATAAAACTAAATAATAGAAGAATAGCACAACACAGTTTTGATTTAGAATACTTATAATATCTATTATACAGTTTTACTTTGTTAAGGTCTTCTATTTTGTAATAGAGTTATTCAGTTATAAATTTTACTTGTATTTCTCCTTAACAAGTGAATTAAATCATTGTTAATTGGATGTGAAACTGCTAGGTTAGGTTATACATTCTATAAGAAAGAAAGACATAAATTGTATTCTTCTTTGAGAATTAAATGTCTTAAACTATAATCAATAAAATAGTTTCATTTCTTATCCTTTACGAGAATTAAACTTAGTAAATCTTAAGCTGTAAGAAAAATATATCTAAATCTTCTTACATAAATGTTTTTTACTAATAATACTAATACTTACCACCAATTATGAAAGTAATTTATATAATATATATTTATATAATGTTATATATAGTAGTATATGTATACTTGTATATTATCCCTATATTCATTTATACATCTTATACCTCATATTTTTTATATTATTTATAACAAAAAATAAAATAAAAACGTTTAAAAATACAAAAAATAGAATATAAATCATATATTATAATAATTAAATTTAAAAAAAGTCGACAGAGAGCTGGGTTGCAAACCGGTGCCCTGTTGAACGATCTATGTTATTCTGCCATGCTTATCCACCTGAGCTACTGATTATTTATTCTGGAACGTGAAAATAAGAGCTACTTTGTGAATGTAGGGATTTTTATTATTTATGATCGACGCCATCTGTAGTCGAATTAACCGATATAGTACCAATTGGCTTATTTAGTTTGGTTTAGATGGCGCTGTATTAAGTACTCGGAAATAAGAAAATATAGTAATTTTTGTTTATTTGAATATAAATATATTATTATTACTTAGTAATTATTTTAGGTATTAAAAACCTTATTATCTGCCTCTGCATAATAAGGTTTATAAGCTTTGCAGTGTTATTTTCATGATTGAACAGCGCCATCTAGTCGTCTCATGAAAGTCATGATACGTAATGCAAAACCTCACAGTCAAAAGTCGACCTTAGGCTCTCCATGCACGTTTGTCTTCAATAGTACATATAGCAAAGTAGATAGTACTTCAATTCATGCTTTACTATTTGCAAGTCTTCCTGATATTTAGGTTGAAATAAATTAATTGTCTACGTTATACTACACATTATTACATTACACATTACTACATTACACATTACTACATTACACATTACGACATTATAAAGTAGTTCATCGTCATAATGCTATTGACTATCGGGCTAACATTACAATTTTATACCCTGCGGGTTTTGAGTTTTTTTTTTATTTGTGAATCAATACGAATCACTTAACTACACTTATAAGAGCTGAGACAATTATTTTGCATGAGTAAAACGTTTCAATTAGTGAAATTGCGAGGTGTTTAATGATATCTGTGAGTAACATTGGGAATTAAATTTGTTTTAAGTTAGTAATGTTATTGTTAGTGAGATTACGACTTAGGTTATCTGTATCTTATTATCTGTTTTTTTTTTAAACTTTGTCCCACACTAGGAATTCATATACCTGTATCGTGGGTGCATTCACAAACGTAAACTCTCATACAAATGTTTGCTCCGTGCGGGAATCGAACCCGCGACACGCAGCGTAACAGCCGATAGCTCAACCACTGCGCCAACCGTGCCGTCAAATATCTAACTTACTAACATGTTTATTCATATCACTAATAAATAAAGTACCCACTTGAATATGAAAAATAACGTTTATTCTTGTCCGACTTTTATAATTGGTAATTATAATTCTATAAAACCTAGTCCTAATACTGTTGATTTCTTATTACGAATTGTTTAATTTTTACTTCCATACATTTTTTCTCGAATAATGTTCTTATTATCAGGTAATTTACAAAAATAAAAATTCAACGAAATGTTTTGTAAGAAAGAAAGTAAATAAATTTAGTTGACCCAGGTTTTTTTTTTAATAATGCAAAAAGTCGCAGGCGACGCGGGCGGTGAGATTCGATCCTAAGACATTTGTTTTACGAGTCCAAAGCTTATGCAACTATGTCACGGAACCAGTTAACTACATTTTTAAAATTTATACTTTATACGTTAGATAAACTGTCTGAGGCTGTTAATATGGTCAATACAGATTTAGCTCGTATCTCTGAGTGGAGTTTGGCTCATGGTCTGAAGGTTAATCCAACGAAGACTCAGGTCATTGTTGTCGGCAGCCCTAGGTTGCGCTCAAGAATTGACTGGACACAGCTCCCTCGGATTGTTTTTAACCGACGAAAAAAAGGAGGAGGTTCTCAATTTGACCGTATATATATATGTATATATATATTTATATATATATATATTTTTTTTTATTTTTTTTATTTGTGTATGTTCGGCCTTCACTCCGTTATTTATGAACCGATTTTGATTATTCTTTTTTTGTTAGATAGGGTATACCTCAAGGTTGGTCCCACAATAAGGAAATCAGGATGAGACAGTGGAATCCTGATAAAATTGAAAGAAAACCTCGAAAATTGTGGATACGTTTAGCGTTTCTGTATGTATGTTCGGCCCTCACTCCGTTATTTATGAACCGATTTTGATGATTCTTCTTTTCTTGGATAGGGAATACTTCAAGGGTGGTACCATGTCAAGGACATCAGGATCTGATCATGGGATTCTGAAAAATTTAGAGAGAACCTCGAAAATTGGGCACGAATATTGTTTCTGTTTACTTTTCATAACTTAATCAGGTATTTGCATTTAGGAACCATCACACGATGATGGAAACCATAGCTTTCCTAAACAATAGAAGTTAGATATAAAAACTAGTTTTAGTGACAAATACCACTTAATATGGTTTGAAGAAAAGACGTCTTTACAGTATTGGAGGTGACCTCAACTGGTCAATATCCTGGGAACTTCATGGAAGAATGGTTATTTCATCAGCTCAGTGGCAAGAGGAATGATGAAGAATTAGAAATTAGCCTCAGAGTGTTACAAGATGATGCGAGCCACAAAAAATCATAAAATAAAAAACTTTTTAACAAAAAAATTAACCGACGAAAAAGAACTAAAAAGCAAAAAATAAATTAAACTTTTAAGTCTTGAGTAATGAGCATATTTACCTACATAAAATATCAAATTTTATATAAACTAATTTTGAGTCGGCGCCAATTAATAAAATGATTAATTACCTACTTACAGCCTTCTTCATTTGTAAGTACTTATAAAATTTAGATATTTAATAATCAGATTGTTGTTTGGCGCCGACTCAAAATTAGTTCATATAAAATTTGATATTTTATGTAGGTAAATATGCTCATTACTCAAGACTTAAAAGTTTAATTTATTTTTTGCTTTTTAGTTCTTTTTTGTCGGTTATTTTTTTTGTTAAAAAGTTTTTTTTGATGGCTCAATTATTCCATACAGCGACTCAGTGAAAGACCTGGGTATTTTCATAGACAAAGATTTTTCATGTGGTCCTCAATTGCAAGAAGTTAGCCGCAAGTTCTTTGCGTCTGCGGGGTCTTTACGAAGACTGCGCAACTTTCTTCCAACTGCCACCAAAACTGCGCTCACTCAATCCCTCCCTCTCCCAATCCTTGATTATGCCGATGTTAGTTATTTAGATCTTACTGAAGTGCAGCTTGATAAGTTTGAGCGACTCCAAAACTTTTGCATTAGATTCGTATTTGGTTTACGCAAATGTGACCACGTTTCTGATTTTCGTATTAAGCTCAAGTGGCTGCCAATCCGCCTTCGCCGGAATGCCCATGTTTTGTCATTACTCTACAGTGTTCTGTTTATTCCTACAACCCCCTCTTATCTCAAAGAACGTTTTAAGTTCCTTCATGACACATTCTAGACACTTGAGATCATCGGAGAACTTAATACTTTTGATGCCCTCGCATTCCACCAAATTTTATGATAAATCATTTGCAGTTCAAGCTGTACGATTGTGTTATGCATTGCCGATGCCAGTTAGACAAGCCCAGTCACTCGCTTCTTTCAAAAATCTAGTAAAAGACCTTTTCCTTTCTCTCTGATGCCTTTCTGTTTATATATACTCTCATCTCTGCCGTAATTAGTCCTCCTTTTATTCTTTGTTCTCCTTTTTTTCTCACCTCCTACGAAATTATGTAACATTTGATATGTATGTATATATGTATGTTTTTTAAATGTAAAATTTTGACATCCATTTTTTATTAGCAGTACACCACAGACTACCCCTTTTAGATTTTAAGTTCTTTCAGTCCATCGCAAGGTTGTCTGGTAGATGTCGCTGTTCAGCTATAAGACCGCCGTTAACCCTAAGCCCGGTTTCCACTGCGAAAGGGTAATGTGCGGGAAATGGTTAGGCGGAACGGACTCCTTTTTAATGAAATAGGTTTGCGTTTCCACGAACGAAGAGTTGGTCATTTGATTTCCACTGCAAAATGAAACTGAGATAGAGAAATGAGCGGACTGAGCTGAACGGAAAATGAGAAATGAAAAACGAATAGATAATTTCCACAGAGAACGAGTTCAGTTGAAGTTTTGAGCTGGTTGCGTGTGGTCGTGTTGTTGCGATGTTATCGAGTGACACGGAATCGAGTGATGACAGTGATTATGTATACAGAAAAAAGAAACACGTATTGTTGTATCTTATGCAAAGAAAAAAACGCGCTAAACGAAGATTTTGGCTGTGCCAGCATATTCAAGAACGTAAATTAAATGGGGAATTTAGGCTGTTTTATGATTTAGACGACGAAAAATTTAAGAATTATTACAGGGTTGATAGAGAACAATTTCAAGAACTTTTGTCATTTGTGGAGGTCGATATTTTGAAACAAAACACCAACTTCAGGAAAGCTATTTCACCACAAGAAAAGATAGCTGTGTGCCTCAGGTAAGAAATAAAACATTGTTAATAGGTAATTATTTTAGACTTTACTCAGAAATAAAACAAATCAGTAAAATAATTAAAAAGAACATTATGCTTAGTTATCATAATCATGTAACGTGGATGGCTCAAATCTTCCCGAGCTACTGTATCCGCGGTATGTCGTATTATTAGCACGTGACGCTGCTGCTTCCGGTAGTGTGTATACGTAATTGGCAGAACGTGATGATCCTGCTACTGCTGCCGGCAAGTCATTGTTTACAGGGTCTCTCGACGTAGTGTATCCGTAATTAGCAGAACGTGATGATGCCGCTGCTGCCGGCAAGGTATTGTTTACTGAGTCTGGTGTAACACAAGTACTATAATTTTCTAGTTCTTCCTCGGCGTCACTAACGATTAGAAATATTTCGCGATTTTGCATCCACATAGGCATCGTTTTTATGGTGATCGTCATACTTTCTAAAAAGAAATCAATGGCACCTTTTTCTTGTGTATTTGTCATTGTGCGTCTTAAATCTCTTTCTTCTTGTCTTTTTTGGTGATTGTCCTCCATTTCTTTCAGTAATTCTATAAAATCTCCATCTGCGGTCCGCTTCCTTGTCTGAGTTTTACCTCCTAATTTTAACAATTCCGGTAGAATAGCCAGTCAAGATTCACTTGTTTCATAAAATAAATTCAATTAAAAAGACACTTACTGTTTTTTATTTCAGCCAAATTTACATCATCAACTATAGATTTCCATGCCACTTCTTTTATATCTATGTTTAGGTATTCTTTAATTGATACATTCCACAAACATGGGTATTGTCGTACAGCTTCTATAAATCGCTCCATTTCAAACCAAAACAACATATATGTTACTCGACTGCCATAACAAACAACAATGCGGTGAAATTATATTCTCTTTGAATGCGGTGATGCGAGCGCCAGCCGGCGCGTAGCTGCGGGAGGCGAGGCGCGGGGGGCAGACAGCGAGCGAGTCCGTTCTGAACTAGTCGGTGCAGGCCTTGCGCAGCGGACTCTTTTCAATTTCTTTTTACTTGCTCAATCCACCCCGCTCACCACTTTCTGTGTGGAAACGCTACTATGTAAATTGTAATTGCGAGTTGAGCGGAGTCCGTAAGTACTCCGCTCCGCTCCCTAGAACTGAGCGAGCTCATTTCTACTCTTTCTACACGCTCGGCTCTTTCCGTCCGACTATTTGTTGGTGGAAATACAAGTACGCAGTTTGCGTTTGCGAGTTTAACGAAGTCATTAATGGGTCCGTTCCGCTCGCGGTGGAAACCGGGCTATAGATTTAAGCTCGTGTAAAACAATTGTGTGACTGTTTTGGTGTACATTATAGTTTTATTCTATTCTATTCTATACATATTGTGAACCATCATCTTCCTGCCCTTATCCCATGTTCCTTGGGGTTGGCGCAACACGTTTTTTTCTTTCATTCTGTCTTGTCAGCCGTCACGCTATCACTAAGGGTCAACTCACACCAAAAGAGCGTCGAAGCGCAGCGCAGTTTCAGTGTCATATGAATTTTAGCTTTATTTTCATTACTACAATACTTATTATCGCATCGAGTCGCGCGGATGCCCGCGGCGCCGCGGTAATTCCGGCGAATTCCGCGACTCGTTCCGATAATAAGTATTGTAGTAATGAAAATAAAGCTAAAATTCATATGACACTGAAACTGCGCTGCGCTTCGACGCTCTTTTGGTGTCAGTTGACCCTTACTCCCTTTTCTATCATATCAATCCTCACACACACAATCCATCCATCCTTTCTTTGGCCTCACTCTCCCTCTCCATCCATTCACATTTATATTCATAACTTTTTTAGTTACATATGTTTCATCCCTCCTCTTCACATGACTATACCAAGATAAGCGGTTCCCTTTCAACTTTTCTGTGACTTGCGCCACTTTTGAGCTAGGTACCTCTAATGTACTAATTTCTCACTTTATTCATTCTCGTTACTCCACACATCCATCTCAACATTCTCATCTCAGCCGTATGCAATCTTTTTTCATCCGTCTTTTTCACAGCCCAACATTCTGACCCATGCAGTACGACAGGTCTAATCACGGACTTATAGATTTTCCTTTTCATCCATCCTGAGTTGATCCTGTGCGTTACGTCTCGGTCTATATCGCCATCGCCCTGAACAAGCGACCCGAGGTACTGAAAGTCGGATCAGATCGGTATAGGCATTCCGTTGAGAGCTAAAGGCATAGGACTGGAGAGACCGCCGAAATCGCAGAACAGATACTCTGTATAAGTTACTGCTCAATTTCAGGCCCATACTCTCCAGTCTTTGCCACCACGTCTCCAAGCTGCTCTTGACCTCTAAGCCGCTTTTAGCAACTAGCACAATGTCATCAGCAAACAGCATTCACCAGGGAGTCTCTTCCTGGAAGTCCGACGTCAGAGCGTTCATTATCGTCAGGAAGAGGTAAGGGCTGAGGGCCGATCCCTGGTGCAAACCAACCGCTACACTGAAACTGTCAGTGGTGCCCACTGCAGACCGGACTTGGGTACTACATCGACTGAACATCGCTCGGATCAACAGCACACACTTCCCAGGCACACCTTTCTTCTTAAGGCCCACCACAAAACCTCTCGAGGCACCCGGTCATATGCCTTTTCGAGTTCAACGAACACCATGTGCAAGTTTTTAAGCACAGCTCTGTATTTTTCGCACAGCTGGCAGATAGCGAAAATGGCATCCGTTGTACCTTGACCAGGCATAAAACCGAACTGGTTTTGTGAGATTTCACTCTCTTCTTTGAGCCGCTTTTCAATAACTTTTTCCCATGCTTTCATACTATGTGACATTAGCTTTATTTCTCTATAGTTGTTGCACTCCAGCACATCACCTTTGTTCGTGAAGATGTGAACTAACGAACTGTTGCACCATTCATCAGGTATGGCTTCTTCCTGCAACAACTTATTGAAGAACAAAGTTAACCACGTTCATCCATCTAACCGAAATGACATCCACACTTCAATTAGTATTCCATCTGGACCAATTGCCTTACCATTCTTCATTTCATTCACTGCTATTTCTGCTATGCTATGCTAGTCATCCATACTGACCATTCTCACTAACTCCTCATTTATTGGTTTATTCTCTACAACACCACTCCAGATGTTTTCCTCATTCATCAGTCTTTTAAAATAGCTCTTCCATCTATACTTAATAATTTCATCCTCCGGTAAAAGCATTCCAGCTTCATCCCTTACACATCTTATCCGACTAACATCCATTGCCTTCCTCTCTCTGGCTCTAGCAAGCCGGTACAGATCTTTTTGGCCAGCTGGACTGTCCAGTGTATCGTACAGTTTGTCCTGAGCTTTTGTTCTCGCTATTGCCACGGCTTTCTTAGCTTTTTTCTTTAACGCATCATACTCGCTCTTTTTTTCAGTTTTCAAACTAACGCTTTCCAGTTTTACACTCTGCCATTCCTTGAATCTCTTCTTTTTTTCATTCAACACTCCCTGTATTTCTGTAGACCACCACCATGTATCCCTCTCTATTGTGCCCCTTCCTTTTGTCTCTCCTAAAATATCCTTCGCTGCATCCCTAATACATCCAGCTATCTCATTCTAGCTTTGATTTTCACTTCACGCACTTCATCGCGATCATTCATATCTCCCAATTATATCGTTTTGTCTACTACTCGTTCTCTAAATTCTTTCGCACAGTCATTCTTCTTCAGCATATGCCATTTTATTTTAGGAGGAGAACGCTGTTTGCTTTTTGTACGCGGCCTTAGGGTAAATCAAATTTACCCTAAGGCCGCGTTTATTTGGTTCGACCCGCAGATCCTCACCGGACACGGTTGTTTCGGGAGGTTCCTGTGTGAGATAAGGCGGGAGGAAACGCCCAGATGTCACCATTGCACGGATCACCCAGAGGACACGAAGGAGCACACGTGGGAGATCTGCTCCGCTTGGGCAGAGCACCGCCGTGTCCTCGTGGATGCAATAGGCGACAGCAACCTCTCGCGCCCGGCTCTGGTCCAGGCCATGGTACGGGGCGAGAGGGAATGGGAAGCAGTCTCCTCCTTCTGCGAAGAAGTAATGCTCGCGACGGAGGAGGGGGAACGGGTGAGGAAGGCTCCACGGAGTGGCCCTCACACCCCCAGCCTCAGCGCCGCAGGAGACGCCCTGTGCGTCGGAGGTCACAGGAAAATCTACGGCCACCGTAGACGCAGGCCTGCGGACGGCGAGTAATGGGTAGCTCGCCGTCCGATTGGCACCAGGCCCGAGAGTCGACGGCACGTAGTGTTCCACGCGCGCCTCAAAGAGAAAATGTCAGCCACCAGTGACGGGGCCCATCATGGCCGATGCCTGCATGCCTAGGGGTAGCGGATAAATTCGAAACAAAGTTACTGCTCCCCTGGGCACTCAGGCAAGGAAGGACCAGGGGTGGGTTTTATTTAAGAGTCTGACACGCCCTCCCGTTCCTCCTATAGCGGGAGAAATCATAGGATGATTTCTCACCCGTAAAAAAAAATAAAAAAAATAGGGTAAATTTGATTCCATCGCGAGTCGCAATGCGGTGCAGTCGTGTACAGTGACTGTGTTCCCCAGTATCTCATTGACTTTGTGTTGTGATGGTGTTGTGCTGATTGGGTGTTGTTTAAAATTTTTATTCCCTTTTACACCTTAAGTGTTCTTATGGATTAACTCTGCCTAATGGGCGGTCATAGAGTGAAACAAATAGATTTAACTCGTGTCAAGCCTGCCACACTATTCCTAAACCACTGTAACTTCTGTAAGCCAGAATCAACAGTGGCGACCACCAGAAAAACGCCGAGGCAATGAAGCTCGACGAGTCCCAGGGAAACGATTAAACTGTCTTGGGTCCCGCAACGAAATTAATCAGAAAAGACAGCGGAGGAGTAAGAAAAACATAATTTCCACACCTCCTAATCAAACGGGAGACAGAACAAAGCTAGGCCATTAGGCACAAAGGGGTTAATTACAACTGCGGTAAGCCCAGTTGCCAAGCACCACTGGTTAAAAAATTTTGTATTAACGGGTCTAAAAAACTCACAATTTTTTATCTCGTGTGGATTCAAACCGGCGCGGCGTGTCATTGGCAGTCGCGCACTCTCGTCCCGTACCAACCGAACTAGTCATCGAGATGCGAAATTGCAGTCCCCGTATGTAAGCAGTGCTGCGCGCGGACGTCATCGTGAGCGCTATAATTTGCCGTATCACTGTTACGCGCCTACGAGCCTACACATCGACTACGCGCGCACCGCTACGGAAATTTCTGAATTTGTTTTGCTTTCGTAATAAGAACTAACCATCACAACAACCATCATTCACATACACATAAATCTTACTACACTCACTCTCCATCCATAAACCACTGTACACTCACACTATTGTCCTTCACACACATATCCTCGACGGCAACACCTTACCTAACATTTTAAATGCATTCCTGCATCATAATTTTTATAACTGATATTTACTCTTTCACCATTTCCGTCTACACTGAACGCCTTTAAAGGGGAACTGTAAAGTACCTGATACAATTACAGTTACCTTATCTTCCCATTTACGGTTAATTAATGTTTGCAACCAAGCCAGGGTTTGCAAAGGATCCGACTTGAGGAGACAAGAGTGTGGAAGCGTGCATGTCGGACCCCCGGCTCCAACCTGGTTGCAAACTTGGTAGCAGAGCGTGGTTGCACTGCAACAAAAGGCAACCTCTTTCAAATAGTTACAAGCCAGGGCAAAGGATCCAACTTGAGAAGACAACAGTGTGGAAGCGTGCCCGTTGGACCCCCGGCTTCAGCCTGGTCGCAAACTTGTCTACAATACGCAGAGCTAAAGAATAATTTAAGAGATATTTGATAAGACTTACCCAAGGTTTCGGAAGTCTTCTTGCGGGGACCAATCCGGCTATATGTGTGTATGTCAGAGTTCAATGTGGTAGTGTAGTGCTTGTCAGTAGGTATACCAGCAGAGCGTGGTTCAATAGACGCACAAGAAGCGTCGCCCCTGACAAGTCTAACTTAGGGATGGTCAATGCCGTTCGGAGGAAGGCCACCTTGCTCTTGGCCACGACCAATGTCAACTTCACCTGGCCTGTTGCGCTGACGGTGTGCAGATAAACAACGGCTCCATAACCGTGCGAAGACGCATCACAAAACCCATGAAGTGCCTAGTTGACCGCAGGGAGGGTGGATACAAATTAGAGCCAATCTTCCAACAGGATTTCCCGAAGTGGCTCGTCCCACCCAAGTCTCGTGGTCTAAAGGCGCTGAAGAAAGCATTTCGCCCAAAACAATACCGAACATATCCAACCATTTGGGTCAAAGGTCCCCGCGACAGTACACAACACAAGTCGTTTAGTCCAAGTGTGAGGTGACTGCAAGTCGACATCGTATGTAAAGATGTCTTGGAATGGTCGGTAATGAACGCCCAGAACGGCCAACATAGCAGGGTTGTCAACGTCCTCAAACAAATGCGGGTCCTTTTTTTTTTGGGACAAGCCCGCCACACTATTCCCATTCCACTGTAGCTTCTGTAAGCCAGAATCAACAGTGGCGACCACCAGAAAAAACGCCGAGGCAATGAAGCTCGACAAGTCCCACAGAAACGATTAAACTGTCTTGGGTCCTGCAACGAAATTAATCAGAAAAGACAGCGGAGGAGTAAGAAAAACATAATTTCCACTTCCATCCTAATCAAGCGGGAGACAGAACAAAACTATGCCATTAGGCACAAAGGAAGTTTTTACAACTGGGGTTAGCCCAGTTGCCAAGCACCACTGGTTAAAAACACTAATATTAATGGGTCCTAAAATTGTGAGCTGTTACACTTGATTCCAATAATAGATATGGCAAAAACGCTTGCACGCACGGAAATTCGTTCTAGTTTCCACAAGGTCCGTGTAATAGACAACTCCAGACGTAGGCTAAATACTATCCAACATAATATTGCGCTCAGTTTGCCAAAGAGTACACTCCCACAGGATATGATGTGCGGATTGTTCGTATTCGCAATCAGGAGTAGAACATTGACATAAAGGTGAGGCAACAAGCTTAAAGGAAAATAATTTACTCTTAAAGTTGCCATGACTTATGAGAAATTGGGCAACACAGTGATCCACCTCCAGCCATGTCCTATCCAGCCGTTGTGAAGAACTGTTGGAGGTGTCTGCCTTTGATGGAACTTTCCCACCTACATTGCCATTCGGATAAAAGGTCCTCCCAAACTTCAGTTTGAGGTTTAAGAAATCTAGAAATCTTGGCACGATCACGTTGAGGTAAAAAGTCTGGGTCCGTAGTCTTTCGTGCAGAATAGTACATTGCAGCACGTCACTGCACCTCAAGATCGACTGGAAGTACACCTGCAAGTACCGGTAAGGCTTCAGTGCTAACCGTCTTATACGCTTTACATAGGAAAATCAAAGCTAAACGTTGACTTTGTAGCAATTTACGTCGTACCGCCCCAATGGTGGCCCTATCAGCCCAAACAGGTGCCCCGTAGCACATACAACCCAGGTAAGTAACCCCATAGATTGTTTTTAACGTTAGGAATGATAGGCCCCAAGTAGCCTTGGAAATCCTCGTCAACGCATAAAAGTTCTTTTTAGCTTTTTCACCTACTGTTTTTACATGCTCAATAAATGGAAAGTTATTTTCTAATACCATATCGAGGTAGCATACAGACTGTTTTTTTTAACGGGAACGTTATTAAACCTTAACTAGGCCAAGACTTAAGGTTACCTTTCAACATAAGTTAATAGGTTTTATGCGGTGCGAAGGTAAGACGGTTCCGATCACCCCATTGAGATATTAAACGAAGGGAAGTCTCAGCCAAACTATCAAGGCCAGCCCGAGTACTTGACTGAATGATCAGCAGCCCATCGTCCGCATACCCGGTTAATGAGCAATCGCAAGGAAGCGAAATCGCGAGAAAATCATCGTACCCCAAATTCCATACGCACGGGCCTATCACTGAGCCCTGAGGACATCCCATGGTTAGAGATTTAGTCACCGAATGATGTCCAAGTTTGAGTTTCGCGGAACCATTAAAAAAGTACGAGTGAACCAGAGAATAAATATTTTTGTAGCAACCACGGGTTTTCATTTTTAATAGTAGCATTGGCCACCATGCATTATCAAAAGCCCCAGAAATATCCAGAAAAATCTCGATAACGTATTTATGTTCGGAAAGATTAACAATTTTACGGACAGAGAGTGTTGCATCGACGGTAGATTTTCCAACAGTAAAACCGAATTGGTTATTATGAAATTTAGGTCCGTTCGGTAGCAAGCGCGGAACGATTAGTCGCTCTAAGAGCTTACCCAAAGATGGAAGTAGTGTTATGAGCCGATACGACTTAGGGTCGTCAGAGGTAGCGGTTAAATTCTGAAAATGAGTTACCGCACCCCTGGGCACTCAGGCAGGGAAGGAACAGGTATAAGAGAATTAAGCAGAACTTCCGTTGTTTCTTTGATACCGGTAGTATGTTCATTGTTTACTTCGATGTTTTGGACATACACAAGGTCGACTGATCTATTGGCCTTAAACTCATGATATAAAGGAGACCACGGACCCTCCTTATCTAGTTTTTCGACAATTTTCCGCAATAGGTTACCCTTAGATTTTTCCACCGATGCTCTGTAGCGTGACTTGGCAACTCTAAACGTGTTTAAAACATGAGTAAACTGGTCCCCGGTGACATTACGTTTTTTCAGCTTATTAAGATGTCTGCGCGCCTTGCGATAACTTTTGCGTTGTTCAACTAGGTAGTCACTCCACCAATCACACCTACGAATATTGGTCATAGATGTGCGACCAATGGCAATAAAAAAAAAACATACCTTTATTCGCAAAACAATAATAAAGCAACCTTGCACAATTCTGTTACACTTCAAACTGCATTTATGGTATACTTAACCTTGAGAAGGTTGCCTGCACGGACTTGATTCACTCCGTTCCCCGTACTAGTATCAACTGTATTACGGTGGAACAGTTTTCCCCAAAAACTCCGCACAGGTCTATAAGTATTACACTTGTGACAATATAATTATTTAGCATAAATAGTAATACGAGTAGTACAACGTTCTTAACCAAACAAAGCACAGCAGAAACATACTTAGTGTAGGTAAGATATAAAATATTACAATTCATTTCTGTATTTGTAGGTAGCTAAAAATTGACATAGTATACTTTAAATAATTCGATGCTTACTTTGCTTAAGGTATGGTTGGTTGAACTTTATACATAATTTGCAATTTAAAAGTAATGTAATGTTAAAGTAAAAGTAAAAGGGGTTTAGGTCATAATTATAACGCAATGTCAGCACAGTAAGTGAAGGTTTCTGACATAATCTCAGCACTTTCTTCAGTTGACAGCCCGTCGCGAGTGAAGTTGTAGCGACACCTATGACGCTACATACGAACTAGAACCCATTATAGAGGTATGCGGAACAGAGTGTCAAGTCCCGCAAACCTCCATTGAAAAGGGAGGATCCTCCGACCAGACGGGTGTTTGTGTCTGGTCCGGGCAACTGCCCGATGGTTGATTTCGGACTGTTGTATATGTTCAAATCGCGCGGATAACTCTGCTTGCGCGATGTAGGATTTTGTTATTTTAGTTCGTGTGCGGCGTCATAGATGTCACTACATCACTCCCCTCCGGAGATCGGAGATCGATGGTTCTTGATGAGTCGTCCATACATCTTGTGATGCTTGCCGGGCCAGTGAAGGTTGGTTCCAGTGAGTCGGAACCGGAAGAGCCGCATAGTTCACGGTGAGTCGGAACTGTCTGTGGTGATGCCCCAGTGAGTCGGGGTGATGATGTCCCAGTGAGTCGGGATGATGCCCTAGTAAGTTGCGGTGATGATGTCCCAGTGAGTCGGGATGATGCCCCAGTGAGTCGGGGTGATGATGTCCCAGTGAGTCGGGATGATGCTGCAGGCTCCAGTGAGTGGGAGTATTGCTGCGGGCTCCAGTGGGTCGGAGCGGTGCTGTGCTACGTAGTGGCTTGACTGCTGGCGTCGACCAGGAGAGGTTCTTCGACCGGCCGAAGCTGCTGTTCGCTGCGCCAAGATCGCTGATGAGGTTGATGGTGATGAAAGAGGCTGAGGATCAGCATCCACGCGAATGCGCGTCCGCTGCATGCTGGTGGTCAGGATACCCGTAGAAGCCATTGGTATTGGCTGGCGTATGACTCGTTGCTCAAGAGCTTGAAGGAAGCGATGATGATGACGTCATGCTGAAGTAGCTGCACGAAGGCTGCGCTGACGTTCTGCTCGAGGGTCACCAGTTTGGAGGTGATGACGTCATGACGAAGGCTGCGCTCACGTTCATAGTCGAGGGTCACCATTATGGAGGTGATGACGTCATGACTAAGGCTGCGCTCACGTTCATAGTCGAGGGTCACCATTGTGGAGGTATGCGGAACAGAGTGTAAAGTCCCACAACCTCCATAGAAAAGGGAGGATCCTCCAACCAGACGGGTGTTGTGTCTGGTCCCGGCAACTGCCCGATAGTTGATTTCGGGCTGTTGTATAAGTTCAAATCGCGCGGAGAACTCTGCTTGCGCGATGTAGGATTTTGTTATTTTAGTTCGTGTGCGGCGTCATAGATGTCGCTACAAAGTCTTTGGCATGACACGCAAAAAGTGAGCTAAAGAATTCGCGCCTATACATTTATATCTAAAATTACCATCTATGTGTGTCGGACCGTGAGTAAACATAGAAACGAATTCGTACACAATCAGGCGATGATCACTACAAGACGCGTGAGGTAGGACACGCCACTTATCTAAGCGTACGTCTGCACTAAAAAGTGTAACGTCAATAAAAGATTCGCCCATTTGGCTGCAAAAAGTAGGTGAAGCGTCAGGGGTATTATGAATTGATAGGTTCATTTCAGCAATGAAGTCTTGAACAGCGCAACGTCGTTCGGAGTCCGTAAACCGAACCTTGATATACCACAGGGAAGAAGATGCGTTAACGTCCGCACCGACTATAACTTTGCAGCCCGCGAGCGACTGCAAGACATGACGGAGATTATGTATATGAAGTCCTACAGGCTCTGAATATTGAAAGTAGCAGCTCCCAACATAGATCTTAAGGGTAGCCGATGAGACCTCCGCAACGGCGCAGCTCCGCGATGCGGGTCCTGCCTATGATCTTCCGGCAAACCTTCCAATAGATCTGGCGAGTTGGACACCCATTTACGCAACCGGTGGATGGCTTGAGGACCGCGTGATGCGGCAGGAAGTAATGCTCAACTGACTGCCAATTCAAATTTGACACCGACATGTGTCCCAAATCTGCACACTCTCGCATGAAATCCAAATATTTTGGCCGCAGTTAGGTATTTTGTGAAAATAATTGGAAGTTTGGTTACTTCCAAGTATTTTCTCAAAATAACCCGTTTCACCACTACATCAAATGGAGCCTTAATCAAAATTAGTTCAATAACAAACAATTAGGTCTAAAACCAATAGATTCAGCTACGTTGTGGCACTCGGAGACTGCCGCGGTAAAGCTATTGCATAGCATTTTTTATCAACTTATGCAATTATAATTATTTATTTATGCACTATTTTTTTTCAAAGTCACCGTCACCGTCACCGTCACCGTCACCGTCACCGTCACCGTCACCGTCACCGTCACCGTCACCGTCACCATTGCGACAGTTACCGACAAAGTACTCCGCCACGAAACTACTTGGTTCGACGCTACTCAATTAGGGATGGGACACATCCATAAATAAGATCGGAATCGATATTTTTCAAGTACAGTACGACAAGACTTAAGAGCCGTTTCACAAAATTTAAGCGCTCGAGTTTAGGTAAAAGACGGCAGCATTATGTTTGTGTGCGTAGCTATCTACACATACAAAATGCAAACAGTGTAGCACGAGTGTCGAGTCGGACTAAACAATCTTGAGCCGTTATATTCGTAATGCACCTTTATGACAAAAGTGACTTCATTTGTTCAGTAGAATTAAGGTTTTTAGACTAATAAAAATACACAAATATTTGTTGTCTATAGCGTATAATAAAAAAAAGTTTAAAGGAATGTTTTAAATTGGACAGTCAGTCTCAAGTCGTGATGAATCAGAATCATGACTACTTACAAGGCCAGTTGCACATTACAAAAAAAAAAACACATGTTTATTTGCTCTGTGGACCCGTCCTGATTTTCCATTGTAAGTCGTAAGGGTTGAAAAAGATGACGGTTTTTTGGGAGGAAAATTTTTTCCGAAATTGCCTCAATTTTACCAAAAATGCGTGCCCGAAATTATAGACCCTAGAAAAGCAAGATGCCTTTACGTCAAATATTCAACGCAACAATAGGTTTTTAATTGTGTCTGCTAATGAGGGGCTTGACGCGTGCCCGCGCGACCCGAGCAGCTCTCATGTGTGCCGCTAGTTTTCCGCTCGTTTGCCTTACCAAAAACCCGATTCACGCGTTTTAAACCGCTATTATCACTATTAGCCAAGGTCTTTAGACCTGTGACAAGGTTCATACACCCGGAACCTGACAAAGTCTGTCGTTACACGATGGCCACCTGTCAACGGGGACTGGCAGATGCTCAAACGTGACGCGTCTCGGCGTTGAGAGGTTAAGTTTTTTTCCTTGTATGGCTCCGTCAGAAGAAGCATGTGAGATGGCCTGGTGCGCTATCTGACGCATATGGCATGGAGAGTGGCGTGCGGCAGGAGGGATAACCTCTCCTCTGTTATTCAATCTGGTTCTCTATTGTGTTACCTAACTTTTTTATCCATAATCTAAAGTGCCATAACTTTTTTTGTCCTAATCATCATTTGTCCGAATGATAACTTGCCCGAACTTAATGTCACATAATATCACATGCAATAACATTGAAATTCCTAAATACAATATGTCCTAAATCCGTTTGTCATAAATATTACAATTAATAATATACAAAAGACTCAAAACCGTTTTATATTCAAATTAAATAATGTTCATTTATCCTAATAATATTTTTAAAACTTTGTATAACAAAGCTGCTATGAACTTCTTAGGCGTTACGTAGACACGAGTTATAGAGCTGATAGAATCATGAAATTAGCTTAAAATTGGTCTACAAATTATGAATGTACCTACGTGTATGTAATTTTTAAAAAAAATTAAATATAATTTGATTTTGTGTTACATTTGTTTATTATTTTACCAAATCCAACTCATACAGTACATAAATAGTAAAGATGCAAAAGCAATAAATGGCTTTTGTCACGGCTCCGGCGCCGCATGTACGTATACATCACTCAAAAAAACAGTTGTTTGTGAACATGTGGTTTTTATTTGACTATAAGAAGCATGTAAACAAGCATACACCATGCATGCAGCAAGCAAGCAGCATTTATTCCGTTTCCTTTTTTTGACACAATGGTAGCGAGCTCCCGACTCGAATAGGTTAGGTTAGGTTCGAAGCGAATGGCGGGGTCTAGTGAGTGAGCGAACTCAGACCCCGCCATCCGTGGTTATTTCTTTTACAAACCACTGAGCCCCGCGAAGCGAGGCTCCGACTACGCTTTAAAAAAAAAATTGAATCACTAAATAATAATATTTTTTGAAGTGAAACCCGTACCACTACCACAGTGAAACCATCGTAGCACTCGTAGCGGAATGTTTTTTTTATGAATTTAAATCTTATGGATTTTTATACGGAAACTATTGAACTCGCACGTCACCGTCACCGACCGTCGTACTGCCCAGAGGTTGAGGATAAATTTGAAACAGAGTTACCTTGCCCCTGGGCACTCAGGGCAGGGCAGGAGCTGGGGTGGGTTTTAATCAGTAAGAGTCTGACACGCCCTCCCGCTCCACCTTAGAGCGGGAGAAGTCATTGGATGATTGCCCACCCCACAAAAAAAAACCGACTGTCGTAGCACTCGTAGCGGTTTTTTTTTATGAATTTAGATGTTATGGATCTTTCTACGGGGTTTTATTAAGGGAGCCCAAATTTTGGTTATTTTTGCGATTAGACTTACCGTTTTCGAGATATTTATGATTTTATGTCTTAATACCCCTCTAACCCCCATCTTTCATCATTTTTCATTTAACTTGAAGTTTTGAATCACTTGGCTGAGTCTTGGTCAGTCATCTTCAAAGGGCTGACTTTGAAGATGACTTCTTTTAATACGCCAGGTTGTTAAACGTTGAGTGATCCTAGTTGAATTTACTATCGGCCTAGCCATTTAATTGAATGGCGAATTCAACCAGATGACTGCGACATACACATGTCTTTGTCTTGCACCCCATTGCTAAAACTAATAAAACGAAATTACGTTATTATTCTACAAACTACTAAAATAATACTTTACTTGATAATAACAAAACTCACCTTATGTTAATTAATACACTGGGAATCAAAACGTTGTGGTCGTAGTACAATATTACGTTCACAGTACGAGCGCTCGATAATCGGGGCGCGGGAAAAAATGGCATAGGTCCTACCTCGACGGGCGCTCGCGCCGTACTAATCGGTGCCCGCTGGTGCATCGTAATTTATTATAATTCAGTCATATTAAAATTATTGTTATATCTAAGTAAACTAAGGAATTTTAAATTAAACTATGGAATCTGATTCTTTAAAGAACATATTTTATTTTGACATTTATTTTTTGTTGAAATTACGCTTTATTTAATGCAAAAAATCGCGACAAAATTGGGATATAAAACGTAAAAATTGAGTTGAGTCTTTACTTTTTTTCTAACGAATGTCATCAATAATCGAGAATCTAGTACATTATGCGTCAATTAAAATATATGTCTAATGCTTACGTATTCTTTTTCAGCCAAAATTATGAATATTAATGATAGATATTGGAATCTGTAATTGACTCTGCGATGAATTATTAGTAAACTAGTTGTGGGAGAATGATCACCACAAAGCTACCAAGTTGTTTTTTAAAAATGTGATACATTACCATGCAAGATCAAAAACTGGTCTATTTTTACATGTATTTAATAATTTCAGAGTATTACCTAAGATGGTAAATTAGGCGGCCTAAATCTTAGAAATTTGCGTCAAAGTGTGAAATGGCTCTTAAGCAAGGAAGATGATGAACAGAAGGATAAAGACTTAGATGAAATAGATCTTCATCTATCCGATTTTAGCAAGGAAACTAACTTAACTGCCCCCTAGCCATATTACTTTTCTGTTATCGTTTATGCTAACGCTTCGTACAAAGTGTATGGCGATGCGATGAATTTACCTACCTGCAATAAGTCACGTGACACTTATCTACGCGGGTAATGTCATTGCCAAACCCGGGCCTGCGGACGGTACCCGGGCCTGCGGACGGCGAGTAGTGGGTAACTCGCCGTCCGATCAGCATCAGGCCCGAGAGTCGACGGCGCGTAGTGTTCCACGCGCGCCTCAAAGAGTTGTCAGCAAAGGGAAGGGGCCTGCCACGGCCGATGCCTGCCCGGGGGTGGAGGATAAATTCGAAAGAGTTACCTCGCCCCTGGGCACTCGAGGCAGGGAGGAACAGGGGTGGGTTTTAGTCAGTAACAGTCTGACACGCCCTTCCGCTCCACCCTAGAGCGGAAGAAGTCATAGGATGATTTCCCACCCCCCAAAAAAAAAAAAAAATGTCATTGCCATACATTTTTAACCGACTTCAAAAAAGAGGAGGTTCTCAATTCGTCTGTACGTCTTTTTTTTTGTATTTTTGTTACGCGATATCTCCGCCATTTGTGAATAGATTTTGATGATTCTTTTTTTGTTTGGTAGGTCGTACTTTAGAGGTGGTCCAATATAAATTTTATTGAAATTGATTCAGCACTTTTTGAAAAAAGCAATATAAACAAAAAATATGTATACACAGATGACGTTATGGTTGTCTCCAAATGTTCAAATTCCATGTTATTAGGGTTTATCCATTCAGGCATAACTTTAATATTTAGTTTTACTTCTGGGGCAAACAATTAAAAAGTGAAAAATAAAAAGTTTTTTATGTAAGTATTAGCGTAAATGATAATAGAAAAGTAATATGGCTAGGGGGGGCTGGTTACATAACAAGAAAACTGATTTAAAAAAATAAATGGGTAATTTGAGTTGGTGCTTTAGTAACAGAAAAAAAATCAATCATTACATAGACATCACAAGATGTCATTACGATATGTCGGAAGTATTTTTAAAGACTGTTACATAAACATATTGTCATCACTAAAATAATGCACAAATTTATTGGGTCGTCGATTTACCAAAAATAGTCTATCATCTGTTAGGAGCATTTCCTACGTCATATCATATTACCGACTTAATTAAATTTTCATCACTTATTAAAATTAAAATATCAAAACGGCAAAAATTATTAAACAAGTATGTGTTATTTTAAGGTGAATACATGACTGTGTATTTTTATTGTTCTATTTACGTTACTACGTTACGTTCGTTTTATTTAACATTTAGATCTGTTTAAAGACAATCATCTTTTTCCATAACTCAAAAGATTTGAGTGATGTTAACAATAAGTATTACATTCGGACGCACAACAAAAATAAACGTTGATATTGAAATATCGATGTTTGTCTACATCTCTAGCTGAGTGGCAAAAGAGATAACATATGCATGCGAATATGATAACTATATCAAAAACGTTAGCGTTCTAAATATAATAATTCGGTTTAAGCTCCCTCTAGCGTTGTGTAGCTGAACTCGTTATAAATTTATTGATTGTGACAATTTAAAATAGTAACTTAAACTAGGCCTTAGGCATTTCGCCGATTTTAACGGAGTTTTGTCAGTTCCTCGTTGACGTTGGTCGCGAACGTGTGCTACTCGTTGCGAATTACGGTTATCGGAAATTTATCAAAACAATATTTCTGTGTTTTATTTGTGTATTGTTCTGTGTTCGTGTGTTAATCTTTCTATGTAAAAAAATGTGTTCATATTTCTGTGTTTTATTTGTGTTGTTTCTGTGTTGTGTGATTTTTTTGGAAATCAGTGGAGCGGAAGATTCGGTCCGCAGCCATGGCCAGCTCCGTCACCGGACTTGACCCATTAGATTTTTTTCTTTGGGGTTACGTCAAAGATAAAGTGTTTGTGTCCGAGTGTAATTTAGCAGCAGATATGAGGAATCATATCGAGAACGTGTTCACGACGCTGTGTGAGGAGTGTGTCTAGGACCCCACCTTTCTGCCTCGTGTCCACGCCGAATTTCTGTGCCGCGCTCCGATTTGCGAGCGAGTTGGTGGCGGACACTTTGAACCCTATTTGGTTAGAGGTGAGCGAGCTTAAGTTCATTAATTTATACCGACGTCACTGGATCGCAATGTAGGTAGCTACTTACAAGCTTCTTTATTATTTGTAACCCTTGTCGGAATCGACACTTCTCATCTTCTTCTTTTTCTTCTTGCCGGACTAAAATTAGTCCTGAGTGATAAAAAATTAACAAAAACACAAAAAAAAACAAGCGCAAATACTAGGTATTTAATAATAATGTTTAATACGAGCTAGGTTACATACTAGGTCTTCTAATGTTATTAAATGTTTTGTTTTCATCAGTACATTAATTACGTTAAGTTTTTTATTACTGTTGTTGGTTGTGCGTTAAACATTTAGGTGTTCGTTTGTCGTAAACGTAAATGTATTTTTATGACAAAGTACTTTGAAAGCTGTTGTTTTTTGTTTACATTGGGAGAAACAAAGACATACGTTTGTTTACATTCCCTTCACAGTAGACGGCGCTAACATTGTTGTTGCATTTATGCTAATTAGCAAACAAGGTAGGTAGTAGGTACCCCTATAGCTCTTAAAATATTCACACAACTTTAGTTTTAAAATGCAGCTTAAATTACTGACTTGACTGTACCTGCACTTGCAGCTAAGTTCAAAGATGTCTTTAACTTTTGTTCGACTTTGTAGGTAGGTACATTCGTACAAGCGGAGCGAGGCGGCCCGCGTCGCGCGCGGCTCCACGGCCGTATCTGTGTGTGTAAGACGTGTAGGTAACTACGTCGCATTAATTGCGTCGCGTTGAGATCGCATTGTTTGCAATACATTGCGCGCTTGAAAATATCAATTTCTGTAACCAATCATTACCGAGTTTAATGACTATAATAATTTTGTAAGTGGCATTAGTTGTAACCTTTTCGCGAAGTTTGCGGTATCTTGTCCCTTACAACCTGTATAGACTTATAGAAGTTTCCAGAACATTGTCGAACTATCCCTTAATGGAATATTCTATGTTGTGTTCTATTCATGAATTTCTACACAGTACAATAATGGAATTTTCTCGAAAGTAGTGAAAACTTCTGGAAACTTCGACCATATTCTCGAACGTTCCAGTGTAATATGGTCGACGTAACACTGCCCCCTCCTTAGACATGCTCGTCCCGAGCATCATTAATTGCGTAGTATCGCGCCAATCGATCTACATGGACGATCTTAGGCGCAACTCGTGGACCCTTCTGTATTCGGTAGGTAACATCGTTGATCCTGGTCAAGATTTGGTATGGTCCGTCCCATTTTGCTTGCAATTTAGGAGACTTCCCTTTGCTGCGCACGGGGTTATGCAACCACACCAGTGAACCCTCGTCAAAACCTCTATTATTTGCCTTCCGGTCGTATCGGGTCTTCATCTTATCAGACATTTATTTTGTTGGCCGGATTGTCTGATATGCTCATATACATCATTCAACTTGTTACGCAAGTCATTCGCATAATCTCTCTGAGGGCCCCCGCCTCCACCACCCAGATTCCCGAGCGCCTCGCACCGCAGAGGTCCTCCCCGTGGAACAAGCTCAACCACCAAAGAGCGTTCCCCGCACTGTCGCCAAACCATCCCAGTGCTAATGGCCATGGCCATACCAGCGCCAGCCCCCACCCCCGCGCCAGCAGCTCCATCAGCCCCCCCAACTGGAGCGCGCCGCACTGCTGCCCCGGCAACAATGCCAGCAACCCAGCCCCCCGCTAGAGACGACGACAAAAGCGTAGCCCTCACCATCCTGGAGGCCTATCAAATCATCAAATCTTTAGGACCCCCGAAGCCCGTGCCTTCGCTGCCATTATAAAGCAAACCAAGAAGGCAGGGAACTATACACCGGAGACGGCCTAGAAGATATGGGCCAACTTCAACGGTATCGCAAAGATACTGGACCAGCTAGATTAGGTTTTGTATTATGGACATACAAAATCAATCGAAAAGCCTTAAGCCAAGATCCCTAAAAATAAGGTTCTTCAACGCGAATGGCATCTCTCCAAGGGATGAGATCGCCAAATTCCTTCGCGATCAGCAGTTAGATGTTTTCCTCGTACAGGAAACATTCTTAAAAATTTAGGGCTTCTGCAATTTTAGGGCTTCTGTGGTGGGGCCACAGAAGCCCTAAAATTGCCAACTTTCATATAGTTTGCAACGATAGGACACGCTGTCACAAAGGAAGGAGACTAATTTATTACAGGAATGATCTGTATTGTGTCGGCTGTATTGTGCAGGCCTATTACATGAAGCCTGTCTATGTCCTAATTCACCGCAAGAAAAACATTTAATATCGTTAAGATTACGCTTACGAGAAAAGTCTGTAGTTTGTTTATCTCTCAGAGAACGAGACGGCGCACTTTTTGATGAACTAGTACTATTCAGTTTAACGTAAATTGAAAAGTATTCAACTAGATCATTGGGTAATAGCTTAGCGTTAGTCGCCGACGCTTTTATGTTAGGATCAGTGATACCGCGGATTATTATTGCCGAAATCAGCTCGTCACTAAGTCCCCGCACTATTCGTAACCGAAGTAATGAACGACGCACGTAATCCGCATAAGTAGAATAATTATCGGAATTTTTGGTCATTACGTCATACAAAATATTGGCGACGTCCGGTACTCTAGGGCACAACGGCTTAAATTCTTTTTTAAAATTGCTCCACGAACGGTCATTAGTTACCCATTCGTTAAGCCACGATCGAGCATCACCCTTTAGGCAATTACCAATACGCGACAAGGATTCGAAATCACTCCAATTGTTTAATATTTTAGCGCGATCAACAATCGACGATATTATGTAGGGTAGGATCAAAGATTGAAATATAAAAATGTTGAGATCTGCCAACAGTATTAATTGATCGAATAGCATCCACAATACGATCAGTTATCATAACTTGTGCTGAATTCGGAGACCCATTCGCGTCCCTAGCCAAACGATTCGACACACGTAATGGTGGTGTTCTAGAGCGAGAACGCGAATGACGATGGCGGTTATATCTGTGAGGCGGTGACATACGTTGAGACACAACCTCTCTAGGCAAAGGTGAAACCAAACGACGGCGACGTTCCGGCGGCGGTGACGAACGACGCACGCTACGCGATTCTATACGGCCTGGCGATCGTGACGTATTGCGTTCCAGCGACGGTGTTCGCACACGCCGCAATGACCTTCGATCACATACACTATTATTCACTAAAGTTTTATCACGATCACGCAAACGTACTGGCAAGGGTGAAGCCCTCGTTTTATCTTCTAGCGTTTTCAGGCGAGACGTCATTGCTTGTATCTCAAGCCTTAACATGTCGTTTTCATTTGAGGATTGCTCGCGGTACCGACTATTTTGGCGCCCCTGACTATTACGACAATCGTGGTGCACACTTTGGTCGCGACGCGGGCTATTATCGCGGCTGCCGCGGCGATGATCACGATTACGGTCTGCCATAATAACTTTTCAAACACAAGATAACCGAAAACAACGAACCAACGTATAAAAACAACTCTAATATATAAAGTTTGACACAAAAAGTAAAATAAATCAGCTACCTCCTAAAAGTACTACAGAAAAAATAAATCGTGACCAAACTAAAAAAAAAGAAATAGAAAAGTGGGCAAATAGAAATGGGAACTATCCCACTTCTGATTTTGGAAATTAAACCAGAAGTGACTTTTTTTAAAAATTATTATGCAAATATCTACAGGAAGAGAATTAAAAACAAATCAAACTGACAACAATTCTATATTAAGAACCTAATAACAAAATAGCGAACACACAAAATAGCAATAATTAAATGGCACAATCAGTGACGTAACAATTTAAAAAAACAACCGACAGGGTGACGTCGTAACGGTCTTACTCTCACGATGTCTCGAAGCGGAAAAAGGGCCGGTGCTTTTTTTTTTGTGTTTGAAACTCGCAGTTCAACCATAGCGGTTGTCGACTGCTTAAGCGGACGTGCCCATGGTGGTTTTAATTATTATTAAAGCCTCCAGCCAGGACTTATACTTAAACTACAAGCGACTACGCTGAGGGCACCCCCGTTGGGGTACGGACCTCAGCTCAGGGCGCCGCTGGGGGAGGGCCTCAAGGGACAGCTGAATCATGATGTGATTATTTAAGGACGAATTTTTAAAACTACAGCTCAGCGGTGCGTGCTGGCTTGAGCAAAGGGACTGGGGGGATTTCTGTGTCTTAAGTCCCCTGCTGTGTTCGGACATGCCGCGCACGACAGGGGGTGTGTGTACGTCAGGTTGCTTCGCGACGTGCCTATATTAACTTAGGACACGCCGCGTCGCGGTGTGAGTCGGTGTCGTGTGAATATGTCATGCGGGCGGGCTTGAAACTATCGGCACAGCGGCGCGGGCTGGCTCTATCAAGGGACTGGTTGCTTGACTCTACGTGGGGTCTCGCGACGGTCCTCGGCGGCGAGGACGGAAGGACGGTGGTCTGCGTTTTTTCAACGTGCTAGTTTCCCTACGGCTCTCTTGGAGCAGGGTCGTAGCGTCGTCGGGTGTGATTAAAGTGTCCGGGGTCGGCGAATGTTACTAATTTGGGAGGGAACGTATCGGCCGGCCGATACGATTAGGGGGTTTCTATGTTTAGCAGCCTTCTCGAAGAAACGCTTGGTGAGGCGTTTCATGAACTGCTGGACGGTGGGGAGTCTGAGATCCACATGCAGCTCCTCATTCCGAACAAAGCAGGGGGCTCCCACTGCTCTGCGGATGAAGCGGTTCTGCAGTTTCTGCATCTTGTGGAGGAGATGTGACTTGGCGTGTGCGAAGACAGCACAGGCGTACGTCATGATGGGACGGATCACCGTGGTGAACAGCCGCAGTTTGCACTTGAGTGACAGTTTACTGCGGCCGGACACCAAACTATGGAGTCTGCCTTGCGCGAAGTAGGCCCGCGAGCGGACGCTACTTATGTGCTTGGCAAATGTTAGATGTTCATCTAATATGACTCCCAAGTATTTGGCTTGCTTCTCCCAGGAGATCGGCTTGCCATACATGGTGATCGGGCGGGGGCAGAGATGATGTGATTCGGCCTCGAGTAGAGGGCCGCCTGACTCTTGTCGGGGTTCACTTCAATCCTCCATTTCCTGAACCATTTCCCCAAATTGGTTACCGTGGACTGGAGGTTTCGGGCTATTGCGACTGGACTTCTCCCGGTGCAGCAAATAGCCGTGTCGTCAGCAAACAGTGCTAACCCGGTCTTTTTACTTTTTGGGATATTGCTCGTAAATAGGGTGAACAGCAGGGGTGATAGCGGGGAGCCCTGAGGGACTCCTGCCCGGATGGGGCGGGGGGAGGAGAGTTCTCCTTCTATGCGATAGCGGAAAGAGGGCCGGTGCTAGCAATGCACCGCCTTATATAGGTCTTCCCCCTCCTTATCTTTCTATCTTCTACAATATTATAACATTGTATAAATTCATTTAGTATTAAAACTTAGTTAGTTGGCAGAAAATACCATGCTATAGTCCACACCTGGAGGCCAAAAGTTGAATTTTCTAAAAATAAGCCACCTCCCACACCAACCGCTGGCCCATCAGCGGCCCCACATTATTTTGTAAGTGTGTGTGTCTGGTGTCCGATGGTCAAGCGCGAGCATGACGCGGCGGATCGCAGCGGCACGCATTGGCCGGTCGGACTTACGCGTCCAGGACTACCTGCGCTGTTGTGCGCAGGTATAAAGGAGGGCTGGGTAGCCGGCTTCAACGTCCTGGCTGGAGGCTTTAATAATAATTAAAACCACCACGGGCATGACCGTTTAAGCAGTCGACAGCCGCATAGGCTGAACTGCGAGAAGTCAAACAAAAAAAAAAAAAAAACGGCTTCAACACATTCGGCCTCCAGCTCTCCAGCAAGCAACAACTCTACGAGACGGAACATTAAATCAGGAGCAACACCACAAAGAAGTTTCAATTTACCACATTGTAGCCACGCTCCACGCCACGTTTTTGACAGTTCTTATAGAGGAATAATGAACCAGCACGTTTTCGACAGTTTCTTATAGAGGAATAATGAACCAGCACGTTTTCGACAGTTTCTTGCAAAGAAATAGTGAACGCGGAGCGCGTGGGCTCTCGCGGCAGACGTCGACACGGCGAAAAGACCGCACCCTGCGCGCGGCTCCTATTTATAGATTCGCGACGGACAGTGCCGTGCGCTAAGCAGCGCCCCGCACCCCGCACCCGTCTTGCCTACGCGCGACGCTATTGGTAGATTTATCGAAGTGTAATATTAATGATGTATATAAAAGTAGGGTGTTTTTAGAAAATATAGTCAGATTTTACCAGACCACCACGCTGTTTGTTTTATTACGAGTCTAGTTAGCAATACCCTCAAATTGGTGACCCCGCTAAAAGTCAAGACGCCTGCCTTCTGGAAAATAGAAGAACCGTCAAGATCATGTCAAAAGACCAAGCTGAAGAATTCTGCGATGCCCACGGTACCTCAACAGCCGATAGCGACGTTGCCACCATATCACTGTCTGCACGTCTACCACCATTTTGGCGCCAAAACCCTAGACTCTGGTTTGCGCAGTTTGAAGCTGCCGTAGCTGCCAGCAAAGTTGGAGAAGAACAAAAATTCAACCTCTCCATTCCGCTTCTGGGTTGCAGCGATTTGGAGCAAATTGCAGACATCATCTTAAATCCACCTACTACTGGCAAATACACCACACTCAAGAACAGGCTGATATCAACATACCAGGAATCAGACCATCGCCAGCTGCAGAAACTACTTGGCGGCCTCGAGCTCGGCGACCAAAAACCTAGCCAGTTACTTCGCAAGATGCGCGATTTAAGCGGCAAACTATTGACAGACGAAGCTCTCAAAGTTATGTGGCTCAATCAGCTGCCCATGCAAGTTCGCGCCGTTCTCTCGGTGAACACCGAATCAGCGCTCGAAGTCCTTGCGGCTATGGCCGACAAAATGATGGAGCATTTTGAACCAGCATCAGTCGCCGCAGTCTCCACGACAACCACATCGGAAAGTCATCAGATCTCGGCTATCACGAATTTGCAAGTCGATTTACTATCAAAACAAATCGAAAAGTTATCACTTGAAATCGCCGAGCTACGCACAAACGGGCAACAGCACACGGCGCACAACCGCCACCCTCACCCCCGTTCCCGCTACCCGTCGTCGACGCGGCAACGCAGCGTTTCGCGACCAAATACCCGCGGGTCGAGAAAGCCGGGCGACGCTGATTGGCTGTGCTATTATCACTACCGATTCGGTGATAAGGCCCGCAAATGCGAATCTCCCTGTTCCAAAACGAAGACGGAAAACTAGATCATACATCGACCGTGGCGGAAGTCGATGTAGATCATCGAAGCCATCGCCTATGCATCATTGATAGGAACAATAGAGAGAAGTTTCTTGTCGACACCGGAGCCGATATATCAGTTTTAGCAGCAAGAAACAAGAAATATTCGAAACCGGCAGAAAATACCTACAAACTATTCGCTGCAAACGGCACACAGATACGTACCTGTCTGTGTCGAATAAATGTTTCCATGTCACTCAAGTCTCCTGCAAAACACGACGTTAATCATCGCATTGAAACAACAGGCCAACCCATCTACTCAAGGCCACGTCCCCTTCCTCCAGACAAGTACAACGCTGCAAAAATTGAATTCGAGAAAATGATGGAGATGGGTATCTGCAAACCTTCAAAGAGCCCATGGGCCAGCCCATTACACGTCGTCAAGAAAAAAGATGGCTCACTGCGTGTGTGCGGCGATTACCGAAGACTTAACGCCGTGACTGTACCTGACCGCTACCCAATACCGAGAATGCAAGACTTTACCTACCAACTACACGGGAAAAAAGTCTTTTCTAAACTAGATATGAAAATGGCCTACTATTCCATACCAATCCATGAAGAAGACGCTGCAAAGACCGCCATCATCACACCATTCGGCCTCTTCGAGTTTAATTGCATGACGTTTGGTCTACGCAACTCAGGTCAAACGTTTCAACGTTTCATGCATGAAGTACTGCGCGGACTCGACGACATCGTATTCTGTTACGTCGACGATTTACTCGTATATTCAAATAATGAAGAAGAACATCAGCGCCACCTACGTCAAGTACTTCAACGATTGAACAACTACGGCGTCACACTCAACATTGAAAAATGCGAATTCGGTAAAAATAAAATACAATTTCTCGGATATGAAGTAACACAAGAAGGAATCAAACCCACACAAGATCGCATCCAAGCCATAATCAACTATCCAAAACCAACCACAATTCAAGAATTACGAAGATTTTTAGGCATGATTAACTTTTACCGCAGCTGCCTACCCCATCAAGCCGAACATCAAAACCTACTCAACAAGTACCTACACAATAGTAAGAAGAACGATAAATCACCAGTCGCCTGGACGCCAGAAGCCGAGGAAGCCTTTGAACATTGCCGCCAAAGCATACTCGAGGCAACTACGCTGACACACCCGATACCTAACGCTCCATTATGTTTATTCACCGACGCTTCAAATACTAGTATCGGCGCAGTTCTTCAACAAAAAGTCGACGACGTGTGGAAACCCCTCGCATTCTACTCAAAAACTATGAGCGAGACACAGCGACGCTACAGCGTGTACGTTCGCGAATTATTAGCTATGTACACTGCTGTCCAACATCTACGACGGCTGATAGAGGGCAATGACCTTACAATTTTCACCGATCACAAACCGCTAACCTACGCGCTTACAAGAACACCAAGTAGCAGCGACACACCTAGAAGAGAACGACAACTTCACTATATAAGTCAATTCTGCACGAATATCAAATACATTCACGGAGATAAGAACGAAGCAGCCGACGCGTTATCACGAATAGAAGAAGTCGAACTACTGAACTCGACTATCGACTACAATCAACTGGTGCAAGAATACGAAAACGATTCCGAACTACGAGCTTGCCTGAACAACCCCAATCTCAACTTCACCCGACTGACTATGCCTGGAGTTCAACGACCGATACTGTGCGAAACGTCAACAGCAAATATTCGACCTTATTTACCACTGACTTACCGTTTTGCCGCTTTCAAAGCGCAACACGATTTATGTCACCCCGGAGTACGAACATCGAGAAAAATCATGGCGACAAAATTCTTCTGGCCTTCTATGAACAAAGATGTGGCCACATGGGCAAGGGCGTGCATTGGGTGTCAGCGCGCCAAAGTTCAACGACACGTGAAGAGCCCTCTCGGCGAATTCCAAGACGCCGCGCGCTTCCATCACATTCACGTGGACCTGGTGGGCCCCATGCCCCTATCTAATGACTTCAGTTACCTCGTCACGATAATCGACCGCTGCACCAACTAGCCCGAACCGATACCTACGCGTGACGTCACCGCCGAGACAGTCTCAAGAGCCGTATACGATGGGTGGATATCGCGATTCGGATGCCCGTTACGTCTAACAACGGACCAAGGAAGACAGTTTGAGTCTGCGCTATTCACGTCGCTGATGAAGAAATTTGGTGTCACTCGAATTCGGACCACCGCATTTCACCCCCAGGCGAACGGTAAATTGGAGAGATGGCACCGCACGTTAAAGTCGGCACTGATGGCGAGAGCAGCCGGTACACGCTGGAGCGAAGAACTACCTACAGTTCTCCTAGGACTTCGTACCGCACTTCGTGAAAACACCTCCGTCAGCCCAGCCCAAATGACGTACGGTACAACACTACGCATTCCGTCTGATTTCTTCGTGCCTACAACGCCGAATATTGAAGACGCCGAATTCGTTCGTCAGCTGACTGAAACAATGTCATCACTGTCACCGGCGAGAAGAACCCACTCATCAAACACGAACACATTCGTGTACAAAGATCTCGCAACATGTACGCATGTATTTCTTCGCAACGACAGCGTACGCAGACCGCTCACACCACCATATGACGGCCCGTACGAGATTCTAAAGCGTAGTGAAGATGGAAAACAGTTCACATTGCGGCTACCTCTTCGTACCGCCGTCGTGTCAGTCGACAGATTGAAACCGGCACACCTGTACAAGGAAGACGACACACAACCTATAGCAAAGTCCCGTTTGCCGACACCTGCTTCACGTCCTTCAACGCAAGATCATCAACCGCAAGCCGCAGCACCAACATCGAACTCACCTCCTAAGCACACCTACGTCACGAGATCCGGCCGCACAGTGAAACCGAACGTACGCTTCGCTTAGGGGGGAGTGATGTAGCCACGCTCCACGCTACGTTTTCGACAGTTCTTATAGAGGAATAATGAACCAGCACGTTTTCGACAGTTTCTTATAGAGGAATAATGAACCAGCACGTTTTCGACAGTTTCTTGCAAAGAAATAGTGAACGCGGAGCGCGTGGGCTCTCGCGGCAGACGTCGACACGGCGAAAAGACCGCACCTTGCGCGCGGCTCCTATTTATAGATTCGCGACGGACAGTGCCGTGCGCTAAGCAGCGCCCCGCACCCCGCACCCGTCTTGCCTACGCGCGACGCTATTGGTAGATTTATCGAAGTGTAATATTAATGATGTATATAAAAGTAGGGTGTTTTTAGAAAATATAGTCAGATTTTACCAGACCACCACGCTGTTTGTTTTATTACGAGTCTAGTTAGCAATACCCTCAAAACATCATCAAATAAACATCATACAGTCCACTACATAAACATTATTATTATTATTCCGTTTATTTTTTTTCGATAGACATAAATTATAATTTTAAAGATTTCTTACAAATTGTGGAGGTATCACGTCGGGGTCACCAGTGTGGAGGTATGCGGAACAGAGTGTAAAGTCCCACAACCTTCATTGAAAAGGGAGGATCCTCCGACCAGACCGGTGTTGTGTCTGGTCCGGGCAACTGCCCGATGGTTGATTTCGGACTGTTGTATATGTTCAAATCGCGCGGAGAACTCTGCTTGCGCGATGTAGGATTTTTGTTAATTTAGTTCGTGTGCGGCGTCATAGATGTCGCTACGTCATCATACAAAAAAAAACATATAAAATTATAAAATATAGTAGTCCGCCGGTGACAGGAGCACGGTCCAAGCTACCGGGGGCTCTAGAGATAGGAACCTCCTCACAATGCGAGCCGTATCGAGGAGAACTGCCTTTTGTATCAGGCCCTTGATCCAACCGCGCAACGACAGCTTCGACAGGTGGTCGTCGAGGCTTTTGGCCATCAGGCCATTGGCAGTAACGACTATCGGCACAATGACAGCCGAGTCCACATTCTATCGACAATCTCGTGTGCTAAGACATTTGGTTTGCTTCTTTTTCTCAGCTTTCACGAGGTTCTCGTCATGTGGGATGGTGACATCGATTATCATTGTGCGGCGTGCTAACCGGTCTATCACCACTATATCAGGCTTGTTGGCAACAGTAGTCCTGTCAGTGATGATAAACCGATCCCAGTACAACGTGACATGATCATTTTCGAGAACTAGGTCGGGCACATTGTAATACGGTAAATCAGAATCCACAAGTTGTATGTATTTCAAACCACCACTTGGCCACTTGGTTATGTCTGTGCAAATACTCGCTGTTAGCCAGACGAGAACAACCAGAGATAATTAATATGTCTGATGGACTCACCCGGACGGTGGCATGCCTTACACACGTCAACCGTCCCGTTCTTCAAAATATACCTCCGGTAGTTGTTCGTCAAGATAACTTCGTCCATTATCGCACAGACAAAACCTTCAGTTTCCCCAAAGAGGTCACCAGAACGTAGCCAGGTCACGGAAGTCAGGCAATCTACATCAGGTCCGTGAAGAGGCTGATAAAAGCGCCCGTGAACTACTGCGACCACATCTCGGTGCATCCCCAGGGCGGTTTCTAGAAAGTATTCTCTGAGGCTGCTCACATCGCAGTTGTGGAGAGTCTTAGCGTTTAAAAAGCCTCGACCGCCACACTTCCGCGGGATGTACAGTCTCATTACCGATGATCGTCGGGAATGCATCCGGTTTTTGGTCAGAAGCGTACGTACCCTCCTATCCAGGGCGTCGAGCTCAGAAAAAATAAAAAATAAAAACTACAAAGGACTAATGGTATTAAAATCTCTAGCAATAACAAAAGGCTGTTTCAAAACTAAAAATCCCATAATTAGACAATATAATAAAAAATATGAAATAATATTTAAAAAATTGGTTACAACAGCAAAAAGACTGAATACATAAATAAAATAAAAAAATCAAACAATAAAGTTAACAATGTGGAGTGTAGTGATATGAGTGTGAGATAAATGAGAGAGTGGATAAACGAGAGAACAAACAAGAAACTAAAAAACGAAAAAAAAATAACATAAAATTGCAAATAAATAAAAATATAACATCCAAACCTAAACAAGTAGCCGACATTTTTAATAACTTCTTTGCATCAATTGGTGAGAGCGGCGTCAGACAATGCGCAGACGAACTAACGTTACCGTTTTATCTCCTTCTCAATCAGTCATTTCAAGAAAGTGCCTTCTCTTTTTTTTTGTTTTTCTTTCCTTCTATTAAAAAGTCAGTAATTAAACCGATCCACAAAATAAAATCGAAAACAGATCCCAATAATTACAGCCCAATAGCTCTCTTGGCAAAAATTTTTGAAAAAGCAATGTGCTAACCGGATATACAAATATTGCGAAAAATATAATATATTTGACGAGTGCCAAAACGGTTTTCGCAAAAACCGCTCAACAACTTTGGCAGTCTATAAATATATATATATATGTATCTCGGTCTGGGGAGGTGCTCCGAAAACTACAATTATTGAACTGGAGAGAGCCCAGAGAGCTATCTTAAAAGTATCCTCATTCCTGCCTTACCGCTATCCCACAGTGCTCCTATACAAGGAGACGAAAGTTTTGACAGTGCGTCAACTTTTTATCCTGAACATCATAATGAAACAGCACTCATTACTTACCTATCATCCCACGGCCTCACATCGCAAAAGACGGTACAACCCGGTAGACCGCCCGTTTCAAACACCACTCTACTACCCAATTTTCAAAGCGGTTCTTCTGCCACCTAGATGGTTTTCTATATAACAAAATAAACAGGATGGCGCCTATAGTTAACCTCACTAAAACTATGTGCAAAAAGAAAGTTACTGCCTTACTACAACAACTGAATTATGAAGATACGGAAAACTTACTTACCTCTATGGTGTAGTATCGCGGCTGTAACAATAACCTTACAAAATGCAAACCTACTTACAATTTTAGTAAAGTGTTAAAGTTAAAAGTACAAATAGTGTATTACTTAACAAAGTCCCGTTCTTCTATCACAACAAAGTAACATAATAATTTATAACACTATCATACAGTCACACACACCCAATAAAGCACCTAACACACATACATACATACACACACCCACTCGTCGCTCGCACGGACCAACACCACTCCACATATACACACAGCACAACACACACCATCATTAAAAAAAAAAAAAACTAACTAACAAAAATCTATGGCTAAAATTTCCACTCGAGTCACAAATTTACATATAATGCTGATTTGCTATCTTTTAGGTTGTCATTGTACAAGTACTGTATAACAATAAAAAATATATCTTTTTGTAAAAGGGCGGAGACCTGGTGTCCTGAAATACAGGCGTTGAGCTTAGTTTGGGCACCAGTCTCCCACAATATTAAAAAGTTGTCTAACTCTGATGGCATGTAATATGTTTAATGTAATATTGTGGTGAGAAAATAAATATATTATTATTATTCCATTTCTTTTATAGTATATACATACAATTTACATTTTTAAATATTAAAATATCAAAATATAAAAACTATTAAAAATATTATTATTTCGTATATTTATTTTTACACATATTATTTACATTTTTAAATATTTTTAAAAGAAAACATATAAAAAACATTTAAAAATATAAAAAATAGTAGTCCACCGGTATCGGGAGCAGGGTTCAAGCTACCGGTGGTTTGGGCTCCAGAGACAGGAACCTCCTCACAATGCGAGCCGTATCAAGGAGTACTGCCTTTTGAATCAGGCCCTTGATCCAACCGCGCAACGACAGCTTCGACAGGTGGTCGTCGAAGCTTTTAGCCATCAGGCCATTGGCGGTAACGACTATCGGCACAATGACAGCCGAGTCCACATTCCACATATCGACAACCTCGTGTGCCAAGTCAAGATATTTAATTTGTTTCTCTTTCTCAGCTTTCACGAGGTTCCCGTCATGTGGGATGGTGACATCGATTATCATTGTGCGGCGCGCTAATCGGTCTATCACCACTATATCCGGCTTATTGGCAACAATAGTCCTGTCAGTGATGATAGACCGATCCCAGTACAACGTGACATGGTCATTTTCGAGAACTGGGTCGGGCACATACTTGTAATACGGCACCTCAGAATCCACAAGTTTGTATTTTAAAGAAAGCTGCTGATGAATAATCCTGGCCACTTGGTTAGGCCTGTGCAAATACTCGCTGTTAGCAAGACGAGAACAACCAGAGATAATATGTCTGATGGACTCACCCGGACGGTGGCATGCCCGACACACGTCAACCGTCCCGTCCTTCATGATATGCCTCCGGTAGTTATTCGTCAAGATAACTTCGTCTATAATCGCACAGACAAAGCCATCAGTTTCCCCGAAGAGGTCACTGAAACGTAGCCAGGCCACGGACGTCAAGAAATCTACATCAGGCCCATGAAGGGCCCGATAAAAGCGCCCGTGAAGCTCCTTGCCTTTCCATACCTCCTTGCGGTCATCAGTAGTGAGTATTACAGGTTTGCGCCAGTTCTCTTTAGCCATGGACAACGGGGTGAGTCCCTTGTCCACTGCGACCAAATCGCGGTGCATACCCACGTCGGTTATAAGAAAATATTCTCTTAGGCTGCACACCTCGCGGTTGTGGAGAGTTTTCGCATTTAAAAAACCTCGACTTCCACATTTCCGCGGGATGTACAGTCTCATCACCGATGATCGTGGGTGATGCATCCGGTTTGCGGTCATCAGCGTACGGACCCTCCTATCCAGGGCGTTTAGTTCGGTCTGAGTCCATTTGAGTATGCCGAAAGAGTACATCAAAACCGGCTTGACCCAACCGTTGAAGGCGCGCACCTTATTTCCACCTGACAAAAGGCTATTAAATAGCTTTTTCAGGCGGCCAAAGAAGCGCTCCTTCAGCGATTGCTTCATGTCAGTAACGTTAATGCCTAACGCTTCCGACATACCCAAATATTTGTATGTTTCGGTCGAGGAGAGGGATCTAAGGTTTATGGAATCCGAGAGTTGAATCCCTTCGGATTCCATAATCCCTCTTCGCTTTACATGCATGACTGCACATTTGTCCACACCAAATTCCATCCTGATGGCGCTACTGAAAGTTTCAGTTACCTTCAGTAACTCCATCAGTCGCAAATTGTTGGGGGCAAAGAGTTTCAGATCATCCATGTAAAGAAGTTGAGATATGGCCTGACCACCTCTTCTCAACCGATAGCCCAGGCCTGAATCCTCCAGCAACGTGCTTAGAGGATTCAGGGCTAAGCAGAACCAAAGTGGACTCAAACTGTCGCCCTGAAATATTCCCCGTTTAATCCATATAGGCTCATCGTTCCCCTGATTTGGTCGACATCCTGGATAGCGAAGGACTGTCTTCCATTGCCCCATACATGACCCAAGGAAGGTGCGGAGAGTTGCATCTATTTTGTACAACTCCAACACCCTCATGAGCCATGTATGTGGAACAGAGTCGTAGGCCTTCTTATAATCTATCCAGCATGTCGACAAATCCTTGTGGGATCGACGAACCTGCTGGCTTATGGCCATGTCTATGAGGAGTAGCTCCTTAGTACCGCGGGACTCGTTCCTACATCCATTCTGAGAGGCAGACATAATTGAATTACTGTCAATGTGCAGATTAATTTTCGCTCTCAGAATGGATGTAAAAAGTTTATAGACCGTTGACAAACATGTAATCGGTCTATAATTCTTGGGTTCCGCGGGACTACCTGTCTTATGGAGCAGGTGGGTGACACCGGTTGTTAGAAACTGAAGCAGCGACCCAGACTCTAAGGATGGCTGGAATTGAGATGCCAGGAGCGCGTGTGAGCTGCTGTACCATTTCAGCCAAAAGTTGTGCAGTCCGTCCGGTCCCGGAGACTTCCAGTTCGGTAACGAACGAACCGCTTTGGCTACATCTGATGAATTAATGGTGATTTTATCCATTTCTGGTATAGCGTCACACGCGCGCTCGACATCACGCATCCAACCACCCTCAGTGTGACAGACGGGCACCGACCAAATGCTGCGCCAGAATGTACTCGTGGTAACATCATCCGGACGGCACCCGTCAGTCACATTTTGTTCAGGTCGCTCCCAAGCTCTATATACCCACCTCTCATCGCTCTGGAACATGCGATTCTGCGAGTACCGGTTAACTCGCCGCTTATACCGCCGAATACGGTTTGCCCATGCACAAACTTTCTGCTTCAGGAAGTCGATGCGCTCTGCGACACGGGACATGTATTCTCGAGGACTAATTTCAGTCCCCGAAAATGCCCGCCTCACAAAGCGCATCACACGTGGTCTTGTATTGCCCTCCCTAAAGCAGAGTAGTTTGCCGATGAGTACCCTGGCCCCATCGATACGCCTCTCGATCCTGCATTGCCAGGCTGGTGTAGCAGGCTTTGGCCGAATAGCCCCTTCACTATTCGGAAACTTCACGTTGGCCAAACGACATGCTGCAACAGCCCCGCAATACAAGATTGAGTGCGTATCAACGAGGTTCTCGCTGCTTTCAAAGATGTTTTTAAGCAGCGAGTCCAAAGCACACACCAACGCCCTATTTTTTTTGTGCATGGGTAACCGTGGTAAACGGGGTCTAAGTTCAGTCGGAGTGGATCTATACTCGCAAAGCGCATCCTCCAGTGCGCTCCTCAGTCGATCGTTGCACTGGCTACTTACCGTGACAACCCTATCATCTCCCTCATCACTTACGTTAATGGCCCGCGCTGGGATTTCGTGTCGGGGTCGTAATGATAGGGTTGTTCAGTACCTCTGAGCGCAGCCTATCAAGTGCAGCATCGTTCAACTTGTGGTTACGTTGGATGACCCGCACCTGATCCGACAATCGTTGTGGCGAGACGTCGACGGTTGGTTCTAGCTCCTGGAACAGAGACAGCATCCTGACACGGTACGCAGTGAGGTTAGTTCCCCCCTCAGTAGACCCATAATTCATAGTTCATGGACTGAGTCCATTTCATGCGCTGCACACAACCACCGGCAGCGGGGACCCGGCTCAATATTATTATTATTATATTCAAAAAGGAAAAAAACGCAGTAGGTATATTACTAGACATGACCAAAGCCTACGACAAAGTATAATTTAATATATTGCTTACTAAATTGTACGGAATAGGTAATCGTGGAAAAGCTCATGAATGGTTTGTATCCATTTTTTTAACCAACAGAACAACGAAATAGAAAAAGTCCGATCAAATAGCAAATCAATTAGCGCCTCAATACATCAAGGAAGTGTAATAGGATGTCTCTTATTTCTGATATACATCAATGACTTACCGAAAACCATAGAAGGGCCGTGTGTTTTATTCGCGTATGACATTTCCCTACTAGTCCCATGTCAAAACAACCTTAATTTAAATGAAGAATTAGTTTCAATACTAAAACCATCGCCTGGAGGAACGCACACAACCTCGAAATAAACTATTCCAAAACTAATCTTATTACCATCCATCCTCATAAAACCTCTAAATATAGATTTTACTTTCAATGGCTCTAAACTAGAAATTGTTGAGGAATTTACCCTACTTGGACTAGATTTAGATTCACATATAAACTGGAAAACACACGTACAAAAACTTAGATAAAAATTTTCAAGTTTTTCATATGCGGAGAGCATATGAAAAACTGAAATAAGAAAAACCACCAATTTTCAAACAGCGCTCACCACCTACTATGCGTATGATTATGTATGGCTGAGCTACGGCGTTACCCTTTGGGGAAATAGCACAGATGCATCTACACTCTTTACCCTCCAAAAGAAATTAATTAGAATCCTAGTAAACGTCCAACAAACTAACAGCTGTAAGATTCACTTCCAAAACCATAACATCTCAACCCTCCCAAATATATTAGAGACCTGCAAATTTGTTCGTAAGCATCAAGAATTTTATACATGACGCGAAGAAATACAATCACGTTACACTGTACTCCACTGCCCCATACACGACATCAGGAAGGTGCGCAGAGTTGCATCAACTTTGTACAACTCCAGCACCCTCATGAGCCATGTATGTGGCACCGAGTCATAGGCCTTCTTGTAATCTATCCAACATGTCGACAGATCTCTTCGAGAACGACGAACCTATTGGCTAATAGCAATATCGATGAGGAGCAGCTCCTTAATACCACGAGACCCATTCCTACATCCATTCTGGGAGGCTGACATGATACGATTTTTATCAATATGGATGTTCATTTTAGCTCTCAGAATGGATGTAAGAACTTTATATACCGTCGGTAAACACGTGATCGGTCTATAATTCTTAGGTTCCGCCTGATTTATGGACCAGGTGGGTTATTCCTGTCGTAAGAAACTGGGGCAGCGAACCTAACTCTAAGGCAGACTGGAACTGAGCTGCCAAGCGAGCTTGTGACCTTTGGAACCATTCAATCCAGAAATTGTGCAGCCCGTCCGGCCCTGAAGATTTCCAGTTAGACAACTGACGGACTGCACGAGCTACATCTTGGGGACTGATGGTAATTGCCCCCATTTCTGGTATAAGGTCGCACGCACGCTCGACCTCTCGAGTCCAATCACCCTCGGTGTGCCTGACAGGCACCGACCAGGTGCTGCGCCAGAATGAACTCATAGCGTCATCATCCGGTAGATGCTTATCAGACACACCTTGGTCCGGTCGCTCCCAAGCCCTATAAACCCACCTTTCGTTGCTTTAGAAAGTGCGATTCTGAGTGTACCGCTCCACTCGCCGCTTGTACCGACGAATACGATTTGCCCATGCATAGATCCTTTGCTTCAGGAAGTCAATACGCTCTGTGACGCGGGTCTGATAATCTTGGGAACTAATATCAGTTCCCGAGAACGCCCGCCTCACGAAACGCATCACCCTAGGGCGAGTGTTGCCCTCCCTGAAGCAGATAAGCTTGCCGATGAGTGCTCTAGCCTCACCGATACGACGCTTAATTATACACTGCCAAGCTGGTACAGCAGGTCGTGTAGCTCTGTCACAATTGGTGAACTTGACGTGAGCTACACGACATGCCGCTGCAGCTGCGCAGTATAAGATTGAGTGGGTATCGGCAAGGTCTTTGCTGCTATCAAAACAATTTGATAGCTGCGAATCTAGAGCACACACCAGCGCCTTATTTTTCTTATTCATGGGCAAACGAGGTAGACGAGGTTTAAGCAAAGGCGGTGTGGAGCGGTACTCCCGGAATGCATCCTCCAAAGTGTTCCTCAATCGTTCATTGCATTGAGTACTCACGGATATAGTCATCATCATCCTCACCAACGTTTTTGGGTCGCGGTGAAGCACTGGGTTGCTATATTATTATTAATGATATTAAGATTTAGTCCAGAAGACTGATAGGCTTTTAGTTATATCAAAGGTTTCCTCTCTTCTACTCGTTTTGCTGTGCCCGACAGGGTCCATAATGATCATATGTAATCATAACCTACCACCTAAGTACACATTGTGGAATGCAAATAAACAATTGAGTATTGAGATTGTTTTGTTGTTTGGAGCCGCTTCAAGGCGGCCCCGGCCTTCTCCAGTCTTGGAGCCAAACGTCGGAAGTGCTAGACGAAGTTCCACCGGCAGTCGAGGACGAGTCCCAGGTACTTCATCGTCCCCTCGACGCCGATGTGAACCCCCTAGCCCCTACCGTTATCTGGAAACCCGCCGGTGGGGCGTTCCGAGGATCATGAAGACACATGGCCTCGGACTTGTGCAATGCCTCCTCGAATCCCAGTTGCCGGATCCTATCGATGACTGTCGCAACCCCGCGTGTCATCAAGTCGGCCACCGCCCCGTGCGACCTCCCCTGCGCTAGAACCAGCGTGTCGTCAGCGTAACAAACTACGCTGACGCCGCTAGGGAGGTCGGCGTGCAGCACCCAGTCGTACCCGATGTTGCGATCCCTGCGGAACACCGCATGACATCTCTCACCAGTTGCATTCTCCGTGGTGACCGGGGTAGATGACGGCCCTGTCCGTCAAATACGCCTCGACCACGCGACGGAGGTAGGGCGGCACCCGGTGATACCGGAGTGCTTCCCCGATGCAACTCCAGGACAGGGTGTTAAAGGCATTGGCGATGTCCAGAGACACCGCCAAGACGACCCCACCCCGGGCCACTGCATCCCCTGTCGTGAGGGCTTGCTCGCGCATGATGGCGTCCACCGTAAAGCGCCCCCTGCGGAAGCCGAACTGGCTCTCCGCCAGATCCGGCCCCACCCGCACCAGCTGCCCGACGAGGCGGTCTGCAATTACTCTTTCAAAGAGCTTGCACATCTCGTCGAACAGCACGATGGGCTGGTAAGCGGACGGAGAGTCCGCAGGGCGCCCCGGTTTCTTGATGAGGACTAGCTTCCCCGTCATCAAACGAAGTGGAAACTGGCCTCTCTCCAAACATGCGCATATAAGCCCTCTGAGTCGAGGCCCGAGAGCCTCCTGCAAGGCCAGGACCTAGGCTTTCCCATGAACGCCATTGGGTCCTGGGGCGGTGCTTTTGGCATTCAGCCTACGCACCGCCACTCTCGGCTCTACCTCGGTCACCTCGGGAACATGTCGTCGTCGTCTTGGTTCGCGTCAGGCACTGCAGGAGGTGGAGCCATAGGCGGGGGAGTATGTTCCCCTCTCAAAGGGAACAGAGCGCTCACCACGCCCTCCACGAGCTGCGGCTGGAGACTCTGTGTCAGCGGGGGCACCCATGGGCGGTTTGTCCCGCACTACTTTGTAGGGGCGCCCCCATGGATCAGCATCGTCCAACCTGCGGTTACGTTGGATGACGCGCACCTGATCCGACAATCGTTGCGCCGGACCGGTTACGGTTGGTTCTAGTTCCATATTATTATTTTTAATTATTAAGGAGCTCCTGGTTGACATCAGCCATCTTATCGGAAGTGACTAGTATGTACTATCTTCGATTGCATCAGCAATCGAAGATAGTACATGCTAGTCTAGAACTCTCCAAGAAAGAAAACTCCTAGGTTATAAATTTTGGATAACACAGTTTCCAGAAAATCCGATCGAGCATATTAATCATCAGATTGTAGAGATATGTTTGGCGGCAGGTACGGGCGCCGCATCGCGCTCATCGGCACGGCGACGCTGCCCAGCTTCTTCGGCATGGCACGCGCCTTCTGCAACAACTACGTTTTGTACCTGTTCCTCGAGTTCCTCGAGGCGCTCGTCGGCAATGGCACTTACAGCACCGCATTTATTATAGGTTAAGCAATATTGTACTTAGTGCTCCTGATATACCTAACCCTGTTCATATCCACATCTTAAGATAGAGCTCGCTCTCAATGCGACCCCGCTTCGAATTTGCTCGTGATTTATTGGCGTGCGAGTTGTCGACTGTGACGAAGTATGCTCTTTGATGTTCTATGATCTTTTTAGGGTTCCGAAAGTCCGACCGAAAAACGAAACCCTTATAGTATCGTGTGCCTGTCTGTCCATCCGAACGGTTTAGTTGAAAGGACAATGACAAAATTAGTATAAAGACTGGTGCGTTTTCTTTTTTTTTGGCGGCAGTCGATCTAATATGAAAAAAACGGTGCAGAATAATATTATGAATGAATTATTGTATGGTCTTATATTGAAAACTCAGTCCAGACTGAGTTCTATCAGTTTAAATACATAAAACTAATATTTTCATATATTATGGAATACTAAAAAAATCTTGTTAGTTCTTCAGTTAAATATCCAAAAAATATTGGAAGGCGATACAGTGCGTTGAAATTTCGCGCCCCTGACATCAGCAAGTAGTTACTCGATTCTTTACGTGACCTAAGGCCTGGTCTTTTTTCGGCCAAAGAATGCATTGCCATTCAACGTGGCAACACTGGCATTGTTGTGAGCACTTGTTCCATTGACAGCGATGTGGACAAACTTTCTAGTACCCAATGAGTTTTACGTCTTTTTTTTTCCGCTTGTACATATTTTATTTAGCTCGAATATACTTTGTAATTCTTCTAGGCTGGCTTCACAGCTATCCGGGAGACAATAACAATAAATAAGAAAGAAAAAAAAAACTGAAAAAAAGAATAATTTGTTCGGAACCCTTTGCACACGAGTCCGACTCGCACTTGGCCAGTTTTTTTTGCTCTTCACTTAAAATGTGGACCATTCTAATTTATTGCTCGTACTTTGTTTCCATATTGTTTATTTCAGGTATTGAGATAGTGGGCCTCAAGATGAGAGTGATCGGCGGCAATATCATGCACTGCTCGTATGCGCTGGGCCAGGTGGTGGCTGGAGTGTGCGCCTGGGCCATACCCTACTGGAGGACCTACCTGAAGGTCATCTTCACTCCCTCTTTGTTATTCATTTTCTACTTCTTCTTTGTTGAAGAGAGTGTGCGATGGCTCATAGCCAAAGGAAGGCGGGATGAAGCAGTTAGAATTATTCTGAAAATGGCGAAAATCAACAGGGTGACATTTTTACCCAAATCAATGAACATGTTAAGGGACGGCCCACCTACACAGTCAGCTTTCCTTAAGAGTGTATCTCAAAAAAATTTGGTAAAACCTAAAAACGTCCAGAAAGTTTCTCTCTTTAAACGAGTGATACGGTCCAAGGTCATCCGGTTCCGATTGGTGGTGGTTTCTTTCTGGTGGATATCGACGACGATGATCTACTACGGAATAAGCATTAACGCCGTAGGGCTAGCGGGCAACAAGTACATGAACTTTATAATGACGGCACTTATCGAGATCCCTGGGTCTTTTCTGGCCTACTGTACGCTCGACCGATTTGGAAGAAAGAGTACATTAATGACGAGTTATTTTGTGTGTGCAATAGCGCTCCTTTCACTACCGGCTATCAGTAACCGTAAGTAGTCTCTGTTTAGTTAATATGTACTTACACAATAGCGCTCCTTTCACTACCGGCTGTCAGTAACCGTAAGTAGTCCCTGTTTAGTTAATATGTACGTACGCAATAGCGCTCCTTTCACTACCGGCTATCAGTAACCGTAAGTAGCCTCTGTTTAGTTAATATGTACGTACACAATAGCGCTCCTTTCACTACCGGCTGTCAGTAACCGTAAGTAGTCCCTGTTTAGTTAATATGTACGTACGCAATAGCGCTCCTTTCACTACCGGTTATCAGTAACCGTAAGTAGTCTCTGTTTAGTTAATATGTACGTACACAATAGCGCTCCTTTCACTAACGGCTGTCAGTAACCATATGTAGTCTCTGTTTAGTTAATATGTACCTACACAATACCGCTCCTTTTACTACCGGCTGTCAGTAACCGTAACTACCGTAAGTAGTCTCTGTTTAGTTAATATGTACGTACACAATAGCACTCCTGTCACTACCGGCTATCAGGAACCGTAAGTAGTCTCTGTTTAGTTAATATGTACGTACACAATAGCGCGCCTGTCACTACCGGCTGTCAGTAACCGTAAGTAGTCTCTGTTTAGTTAATATGTACGTACACAATAGCACTCCTTTCACTAACGGCTATCAGTAACCGTAAGTAGTCTTTGTTTAGTTAATATGTACGTACACAATAGCGCGCCTGTCACTACCGGCTGTCAGTAACCGTAAGTAGTCTCTGTTTAGTTAATATGTACGTACACAATAGCACTCCTTTCACTAACGGCTATCAGTAACCGTAAGTAGTCTCTGTTTAGTTAATATGTACGTACACAATAGCACTCCTTTCACTAACGGCTGTCAGTAACCATAAGTAGTCTCTGTTTAGTTAATACTAGCACTTTGCCCGCGGCTTCACTCCCATGACCTATCCCGCGGTAACTGTTATTTTTCCCGGGATGAAAAGTAGCCCAAGTTACTTGCTAATAAGTTAGCTTACTATTGGTCCAAAAAATGTTAATATCAGTCCAGTTTGTATGTTTCCACCGAATAAGCTCTGAAACTTCAGAGCTTATTCGGTGTAAACATACAAACTGAAAGATATGGGAACTACTGGGGTCTATCGGGAGCACAATTAAGAGGGAACAGGGGCTGCGATTCTCCATACAAATATATTTCCCTTCTTTCTTCCTGAATAATGTCCGGAGCAATCATTTTTTTTTTCATAAAGTCAAGGTCTGCTGTTGACACGCCCCTGTCATTTCCTTTGTTTTCAGCAACTAATAAGTAAATATGACCCTTCAAAAACTTTTTACAAAAAAAAAATACAATCGACTTCAATAAATAATACAAAAAAATGCAAATTAACTTTAATTTCAGAAGTCGGTGTTTCTAGTTTGATAATTTGCATTTTTTAGTATTATTTATTGAAGTCGGTTGTATTTTTTTTTTTGTAAAAAGTTTTTTATTTTTCACTTTTTAGTTGTTGTACCCCATTCTAAAACTAAATTAATAGTAAAGTTATGCCCGAATTGATAGCCCCAAAAAAATAGAGAAGTTGAACATAGTTTGTGAAATTAGGGTGTATCAGCGTGAACTGTACTAATCTGTATACCCCTTTAGAGCATATCAGCGTGATGTAATGTTGTGAAGTGGTGAAAACAATATACAGACATGCGATTGCAGCAATTCTGGAAGGTTTGCTATTATTTATTGAAGAGTTCCATTGTGTATCTCCGAAGTTCTTTATCATATCTTCACCAAATTAAAATGGGACCACATGTGAAGCACCATCTTACAAATAAAAAAAAATCATCAAAATCGGTTCACCCAGTAAAAAGTTATGAGGTAACACACATAAAAAAAAAAAAAAAACGCAGTCACATTTCCCGGGGTAGGGTCGTCTTGGCGGTGTCTCTGGACATCGCCAATGCCTTCAACACCCTGCCCTGGAGTTGCATAGTGGAGGCACTCCGGTATCACCGGGTGCCGCCCTACCTGCATCGCGTAGTCGAGGCTTACTTGACGGACAGAGCCGTCATCTACCCCGGTCACCAGGGAGAATGGAACCGACGAGAGATGTCGTGCGGTGTTCCACAGGGATCAGTCCTGGGGCCGCCTCTGTGGAACATCGGGTACGACTGGGTGCTGCGCGCCGACCTCCCTAGCGCCGTCAGCGTAATATGCTACGCTGACGACACCCTGGTCCTGGCGCAGAGGTGGTCGCACGAGGCGGCGGCCAACATAATGACACGCGGGGTTGCGATAATCGTGGACAGGATCCGGCAACTGGGACTCGAGGTGGCATTGCACAAGTCCGAGGCCATGTGTTTTCATGGTCCTCGGAATGCGCCACCAGCAGGTTCCCAGATAACGGTAGGAGGGGTTCACATCGGCGTCGAGGGGACGATGAAGTACCTGGGACTCGTCCTCGACAGCCGGTGGAACTTCGTCGAGCATTTTCGACGTTTGGCTCCCAGACTGGACAGGGCCGGGGCTGCTTTGAGGCGGCTCATGCCCAATCTGAAGGGGCCAAACGCCTCCTGCCGGAGGCTCTACGCGGGGATCGTGCGGTCTATGGCCCTTTACGGAGCACCGGTGTGGACGCGTTCGCTAAGGCAGCGGACTACTCGCCGTCTGAACGCGTCCCAAAGGGTCATGGCGATCAGAATGATCCGAGGATACCGTACGATCTCGTGCGAGGCGGCGAGCCTCCGTGCCGGATTATCGCCATGGGATCTGGATGCAAAAATCCTCGCGAACCTCTATGAGGAGCGCGAGGAGGCGAAACGCCGGGGCGAAACTCCGCTGCCGCGACAACTCGCGGCTCGGCGGACAGAGCTCCGGCAGGATCTCATGGCGACATGGAGACAGCGATTGTCATAACCCCGCGCTGGGCACGCCACCATTGCGGCGGTAGTGCCCCTCTTTGAGGTTTGGCTGGAGAGACCTCACGGCGCCCTCACCTTCCGCCTGACGCAGGTCCTCACCGGACACGGCTGTTTCGGGAGGTTCCTGTTTCGAATCAAGCGGGAGGTGACGCCCGGGTGTTTCCATTGCACGGATCGCCCAGAGGACACGGTGGAGCATACGGTGGAGGTTTGCCCCGCTTGGGCAGAGCACCGCCGTGTCCTCGTGGATGCGATAGGTGGCAGCGACCTCTCGCGCCCTGCCCTGGTTCAGGCCATGGTACGGAGCGAGAGGGAATGGGAAGCCGTCTCCTCCTTCTGCGAAGCAGTAATGCTCGCGAAGGCGGAGGCGGGACGCGTGAGAGAGCACCAACAACGGAGTCGCCCTCACGCCCTCAGCAGCAGCCGCCTCAGGAGACGCCGGGGACTTCCGGCGCCGCGAGACGATCTCCGGCCACCGTAGACCCGGGCCTGCGGACGGCGAGTAATGGGTAGCTCGCCGTCCGATCAGCACCAGGCCCGAGAGTCGACGGCGCGTAGTGTTCCACGCGCGCCTCAAAAAGTTGTCAGCAAGAGACGGGGCCCGTCATGGCCGATGCCTGCCCGGGGGTTGAGGATAAATTCGAAACATAGTTACCTCGCCCCTGGGCACTCAAAGGCAGGAAGGAACAGGGGTGGGTTTTAGTCAGTAAGAGTCTGACACGCCCTCCCACTCCGCCCAGAGTGGGAGAAGTCATGGGATGATTTCCCACCCCACAAAAAAAAAAAAAAAAAAACAAAACATTTAATAGGGACCTAGACATACTCTTTCTTAAAAATTTGGTACAAAAAGGTGTGGTAAAAATAATTGAATCGGCTAAGTTAAAAAAAATTCGGTCTGAGTTGCAGCTGTCCCTATCGCACTCTACGGGGGCAGGCTTGAGGGAGCACGATGGCAATAGTTTCTTCAAATACTTATTAACCGACGAAAAAAAAGGAGGAGGTTCTCAATTCGACCGTATATATGTATATTTTTTTCTTTTTTTTTTTTTTTGTGTATGTTCAGCCCTCACTCCGTTATTTATGAACCGATCTTAATTATTATTTTTTTGTTAGATAGGGTCTACTTCAAGGGTGGTCCCATGTCAAGGAAATCAGGATCTGATAGTGGAATCCTGATAAAAATGAGAGAAAACATCGAAAATTGTGGGCACGTTTAGCGTTTCTGTATGTATGTTCGGCCCTCACTCCGTTGTTTATGAACCGATTTTGATGATTCTTTTTTTGTTAGATAGGGTATACCTCAAGGGTGGTTCTACGTCAAGGACATTAGGATCTGAGCATGGAATCCTGATAAAATTGAGAGAAAACCTCGAAAATTGGGCACAAATATTGTTTCTGTTTACTTTTCATAACTTAATGAGGTATTTGCATTTAGTAATCATCACATCATGAAACTGAGCTGATGATGGAAACCATACCTTTCCTAAACAATGGAAGTTAGACATAAAAAACTGATTTTAGTGACAGATACCACCTAATATGTTTTGAGAAAAGACGTCTTTAGAATGTTGGAGGTAACCTCAACTGGTCAATATCCTGGGAGCCTCAGTGCCAAGAGGAATGATGAAGGATTAGAAATTAGTCTCAGAGTATAAAAAGATGATGCGAGTCACAAAAAATCATAAAATAAAAAACTTTTTAACAAAAAAATCAATCGACGAAAAAGAACTAAAAATAAAAAATAAACAAACCTTTTAAGTCTTGAGTATTGAGCTTATTTACCTACATAAAATATCAAATTTTATGTAAACTAATTTTGAGTCGGCGCCCACACGTGGGACGCCATGGGTAACCCATGCATCAGAACTAACATAATTTTCGATTTTAACTCTTTGCGTCCGGTCGGAAAGGAAATCCTTAAAAATTTTGAGAGCAGCCACGTATATCGATCTTTTCCAACTTGTCCACAAGGAAGGGAATCATGACGGTGTCGAAAGCCTTTGCCACGTCAAGAAATATGCCAACACATTTCTGTTTTTGGTCTAGCTTAAGCATTTCTACAATATTGCTTGCAATATTAAAGAACGACCAATATGATTTTCGCCTAATAACTTATCTTGTAAACGGGTGGGTAATTTAAAAAACTTTAAGTTCACAGTTCTTTATAATGAATACGAATATTTATTTTTCAACTACCCACTTATTACAAGTTATGTGAAAATATTACCATTTTAAAAAGTTTATGTATAGTCTGTAGTTCTTTACAATAATACAAGAAATCGTTTTGGAATATAAATTCTATATTGAAAGCAAAACAATATCTTTGTCGCAGGATTTGATCTCGAACCTTGTTCTTCTCAATCTTACACACAGACCACGAGACCAGAATTACTTGACCTCAATCGTTAAAATAAGCTATTACACTTATCATATTATAACAAATAGTTATAAAATATAACCTAATGCTAACGTTTTAAAGATCAAATTTGCGTGTCTATATTATTATTGTATTTGTTCATCAAATTCTCGAGCAGTTGTCTGATAAGCTCATATAAATTAAATAAACCTTAATGTTACATGCAAAAGGTCCAAAGTAGTTTGATTTTAGGGTGGGTCAGGTAATGTTGACAACAGTCTGTACGCAGGAGATATTATTGTGCGCAAATGTGTGCGCAAACACAGATAGATACACTCTCTGTTTATTTACTCTCATAATCCGATAACTCCAGGCGGTTACTGAGAAAACCCTGATGGAAAAACCCAATAAACACTTTTTGCTCGACCTGGGAATCGAACCAGGAGCCCACGGTTAGCAGTCACGCTTTCGAGCACGAGATCAACGAGCCAATCAAATAAAAGGCAATAAAATTACAGTTAAAGAGGTGTTGGTGTCAGATAATCATAGGAAAAAACAATCATTACAATAATAGCTAGCTAGCATCGCCGCCTGACGTAGTATCGAAAAGAAATTCTCTTTATGGAAATGTTTTGCCCGCAATAAATCCTTTATTGTTATTAAAATTCATACGAGCGTAAGTTTTTTTTTTTTGTTTTGCTTTGTTATTATAATTTCGTGCGCTGAGTCACTACTCACGTAAATACAATTTTTCCTTATGTGAACTACCTAAGTGCAGTTGTTGTCTTAATTGTTTTTTTTTTTAAGTGTGGAGTTTTGTTTTCGTTGAAATCAGCTGTTGTTACCTGATTGAATGTGTATGTACCTCGATGTTTGATTATGTACCTACACATCTATACTAATACTATACAGAGGATTTTTTTTGTTTGTGTGATATATTTGTAATTGTGGGTATTTAGGATTAAGTTATTGTACGTGACAGGCCACGCACCCATCTCCGAATATACGTATTTTAGTGAGGTCCATGCTTAAGATGCTTCACTTCGACTGCTCGCGCTCGCAAAGGTAGACGTGTGGCGAGTCGCTCCCTTAACTAAATATTAATTCTACAGTATTAAGTGAATTTCAAACTGAGTTATACTATCTATTATAAACAACAGTAGTGCCTGATACAAAATCAGTCATAAAATATGTTTTAAACTAAATTAATAAGCAAGAAGGTTACCAGTGAATCGAACAAGGAAACAAGTCATCGCAGTGAGTCACACGGCGCGCGCTACTTCTATTCGCCGAGAGTCGGTGAGTCAGTGCGACACCGCGCGCTGCGAAACGCTACCTTATATGGTCATAAACACCAATTTCAAGCATTGGTGATGTCGAAACTGGTGAGAAATAGAGTCGTAATTTTGCAAGATAAAATTGTGTCCAAATAGCTCTTTGTGAAGCGTGCCAGACTTACAAGTAAAAAACCCGAGTTCGAATCCTGACTCCAAAGAACACTTTTTGCATATTTTGAAACGCTTTTTCTTGTTGTAAGATAATCAGCTTCCAAAAACATTGCTTTTGCTCTTTCACTTTTTGTGTTTTATTTAAAGGATTATTATTTAGAGGTTTTTGTATTTTATTTGCCTAAATTAAACATGCCACTAAAACGCACACCTCCAAATACGCCTGCATGCAGTGACCCTGGTGCTCAAACAAAAGACTCACAAACTGCTGTGCCCACTAAAAACATACCTGTTGCTGGTGGTAGTCGGAAGCGCAAACATGATGACGATTGGGCAGCTTTCATGGAGGAGATTCGTAAATTAATAAAGTCAAACACAACACAGACAGATAGCAAACTGAAATCCATACAAAAGGCAATGATTAAAATTAAAGCGCAAAATGCTGAAATCAAAAATTCTGTTGGCCACATATCAAAACAATACGACGATGTGGTGATAAAAATGCAGGATTTGGAAGCTGAAAGAAAAGCTGATCGTTGCTACATAAATCAGCTCCAGGAGAGACTGGAAAACTTGGAACGAATGATGAACTCATCGAAAATTGAGCTTAAAAATATTCCAAAAAAACCAGGCTAAACCAAGGAAGATTTATGCAGAATTGTGACAGAGGCATCGAGCGTCCTTGATACCCATCTGCAGCGCCAAGACATTAAAGACGTCTACCGAGTCAACAAAAAGGAAGGTGTTTCGACCATCATGGTTGACTTCAACTGCGCTGAAGGTTACCATTTTAAAGAACCTACGCCATTTCAACAAAAAAAAACGCTCAAAACGAGCTGAATACTAGCCATATTAAGAAAGATGGTCCGGCAAAACCTTTCTTTTTAACTGAAATCCTGACCCTGAAAGCACAACGTCTATATTTTCTTGCTAGAAACTACGCAAAGGACAACGGCTACAAGTTTTGCTGGACATCTTTTGGGAAAGTCTTTCTGAGAAAAATTGAAGGTGTTAAGCAAATATGGGTTAAGAGTGAATCTGACATCAACAACCGTCGTCTGAACAATTGACTAGCGACTATATCATGTCTCCTTGTCTGGACTACTGAAGTATTTTCTTTCTATTTATCATACTTCGTCGTAGTGTTGACAATTGATTGTAATTTGATATCTACAAAGTCCAAGCAGATTATTCAATGTAAATCCAAACTTATTTATACACTTCACACACATACACACAACCGCGTTTACCAATTAATGACATATGTAACAACATCAATTATTGCAAATGTACGTAGCAAGATCATCCTTGAAGCATTCCATGTTTATCCATTTTTCTTTTTTTAAACACCTATAACTTGTGACATAAATTTTAATCCTTTTCCCAATGGCTACTAATTTCAATCCATTTTTATCAGATTTAGATAATATCTCTGTGGCAAATAGCTACCTTTGTGACCCTGATACTTGTAATTTGACATTACGAAGCTCAACGATGAAATCTCTGAAAATCATAACACAAAATATTCGTAGTATTTATAAGAATCTTGATAATTTTCAAGCACAACTAGCCAGATTCACTTTCAACATCGACATTATAATACTCACAGAATGCTGGTTAAATGAACATAAACCTGCCCCTATCCTTGAGAACTATGAAGCTATCTCCTCTAAAACCAGGCTTAATCAAAATGGTGGCATCGTAATTTATGTTAGGAAAAATATAAAATGTACTGTTGAAGAACCGCAGTCAGACGACGCTAGCTTCCTATTGCTTCAGGTTCACTCTGATACTACCATCCTAGCTGTGTATAGATCTGCATCAACACATTGTACCCTTTGTTATAGACTCAACCGTGACTGACCACGCCTCTGTTCTCTTAAACCTCTGTTGCTCAAACTCTAATAACAACAGAAACAACGTGTACAAGAAAATTAATTTCGAAGATGCCCTAGCCCAATTACAAACTGTTGATTTTGCATTTCTCAACAGTAATATGAATGCAAATGAAGCTGCCACTCGTTTTGTTGAGTATATCTGAAATGCTTTAAAACAATACACTGCATTAATTTCGCAACCCTGTAGGAAAAGACTGCTTAAGCCCTGGCTCATCCAGGGGATTACTGCGATGTATACGACATAGAGATAAGCTTCACAAATCTTTCTCAAAAAATTCACAAAATGAAATAGCTAATTTGACATACAAAAGATACATAAACTTTTGTAACACTCTTCTAAAGAAGTTGAAAAGGAATTATGAAAAATCTTTACTTGAAAACGCAAATTGTAATAAAGATAAATGGAATGCTGTCAAATCTATTACTAGCACTTCAAAACAAAAACCCGTTGGGGACCACCTTTTGGTCCCTCAGAAGAGTGCCTCAAATACTGTTAATGACATTAATACCTATTTTTCTAACATCAGTAAACTTTTAGCAGATCAAATACCACCAGTATAAAATCATTATAAATTTGACATAACCCCAGTTCCCAATTCAATCGTCTTATTTCCACCAGATGAAGCCGAAATTGATACACTACTAATGAATAATCTCAGGAACGACTGTGCTACTGGCTGGGACTCTATTCCTACCAAGTTTCTCAAAATTGCTACACATTTTATCGTCCCACATTTGATTAAATTAATAGAACTTTGTTTCGCTCAAGGTGTTTTTCCAAATGTTTTTAAAAAGTCTCTTATTACTCCAGTCCACAAGGGGGGGAAGAAGGATGAGGTTGGAAACTTCAGGCCCATTTCAGTTCTCACGACCATGTCAAAAATAATGAGAGTCAAAATGGCGGGTGTACCTTAACTAATCGAATCCTCCTATTTTCCAAAAAAATGTACCTAAAATGTACTATTTAGTACCTAGGTTTAAAAAATTGTACCACCTTCAGAACGATTTTATTTCAAAATTAAGGTACACCCGCCATATTGACATCAAAACGGCGGGTGTACAATAATATTTTATTATTTAACCATTACTCAGAAAATATAATTACACCAAAAATTGTACCTAAAAAGTACCCCAAGTAAAAAAAACACACACTTGATCGGATGGATACTTTCTGAGAAATAAAACAACCGTGTCTTGTATATAAGTAAACACGATCACACATCGTCAGCCTATAATGTTCCCACTGCTGGGACACAGGCCTCCTCTCGGAGAGAGGGACTGGGTCGTAATCCACCACGCTTAGTCCGGGTTGGTACATGTCACATGTCTTCGAATTTTGATAGCATCTACAACCCTATCATTGACATTTGAGAACTGTCCAATAAAAGGGTTGCCAGTTAATAGAGAACTCCCTAAAATCGTGGAAAAGGCTGTATTTTAAGCATTTTATTATTTTCGATCACACCATGCCTCGAACAACTCGCACACCACCGCCCAGCACATCGAATTTACAGCTGGAATCCGATATAACTGGACTCGCTAACAGCACGTCTACAAATGTCAATACCAGAAAACGAATGCGGATAGAAGAGATATGCGGCGATCTGACCCAATTTGAAGATTTGAAGTCTACTATTTTATCATGGAAAGCTGACCAAGATGTTATTCTGAAGAAACTTGTCGCTGATGCTGCTGAGCTGAAGCTACAAAACCAGAGCATCAAATACTCAAATGCTGAAATTGTAAAATCTATGAAGTTTATGAATAGGGATTACGAAGACATGAAGAAAAAATTAGAGGAGTTTGAAAAAGAAAAGAAGAACCTCCACGAATGCATACTCAATCTGGAAAACAAAATTAAGGATTTCCAGTTGATGTCGCGTGACTCCAGCGTTGAAATAAGGAATATCCCAGCCAATGATAAGGAAACCCTAACTGACTTGACGTCCGTTGTAACGAGGCTCGGCGCGGCTGTGAATGTTAAATTTAGTTCCAACGACCTACGAGACGTGTATCGCATACCCGGTAAGAAGGGCACGAATAGGGGCATTGTCGCTGAGTTTGCTACTGTCAGCATGAAGACAGGTTTAATATCCGCGGTGAAGAACTACAATAAGAACCAAAGCTCAGAAAATAAATTAAACACGGAGATGATAGCTGTGCCGGGGAAAAGGCAGCCGGTTTATGTTGCGGAATTCTTGCCTCCTTCCACGAGGAGGACTTTTTATGCGGCACGAAACTTCGCTAAGATTAATAAATATGACTTTTGTTGGGTATCAAACGGCAATGTACTAATTCGAAAAGAAGTGGGTTCCAAACATATACACATTCATTCAGAAAAATGCCTGCTTAACTTAGAACCTAGGCTTTGACTATGTAACAGAAATTATAATTTTTATTTTTTTATCGTGTAAAGTTATAGTTAGCATGCCTTATTTTACTTATATATTAAAATTCAAATGTTTAATTTTAATTAAAGCCTTTTGTAAAGCGTATCACCTACATCTCATACTTCAATACAAAACAATATCACCACATTACACCACACACACTAACCCATGCGGGTCACTTAAATTTCAACACTCTACTACAACTTTTTTCCTATCCCAATTTTCGATAAATTACACCGTGCCTCATATTTTTGTATCCTATTTTCAGTTTTGTTCTTTACAGCGCCTTTTTATCAACGTTTCTACAGTTTTTCTTTTTATCATAACAAATGGCTAATCTGGATTTAATTAATAGTGAATTAGACTCATTAAAAGTATCTAAATCCATTAAGTGTCAACCTGGGAGCTGTTTGCAGTTCATAAACAAACCAACAAAAGGATTAAAAATATTACATCTAAATATACGAAGCATTTCAAAAAATTTCGGTGAGGTAGCGGTGCTCATGCGGTTATTGGGTTTCCAGTGCGACGTGCTCGTGCTCTCTGAGTGTTGGCTAAGTAAAGTTTCACACTTGCCGACCCTGGATGGCTATACATCTTATGCAACTAAAATTATATATAATCAAAATGATGGATGCGCTATGTAAAATCATCCCTTAAAGCTGAAGTAAAAGAACCATATTTTGCTGATGCAAATTGCCTCACTTGTTGCATAGAGGATGTTACAATAGTGGCCATTTATCGTTCTCCTTCTTTTAAAAATATAAATAATTTTGTTGATAGTCTCGATAACGTTCTCAAAATACCTACTCCTACCGTGGTGCTACTCGGTGATATCAACATTGACATTACGACTGACAATAATGACAGTCACTCAAATGACTATCTAACATGTGCCGCTTCAAACGGACTACTCCCAGCTCATTTATTTCCGACACGGCTCACAAACTGTTTGGATCACATTCTTCTAAAAACAAAAAAATCTGCTACTTCTTTTGTTATAGAATCGTCCATTACAGATCACCAACCGCTACTAGTGTTTCTTCAAAGCGGGAATGCAAACATGGACGTTCCACGTACTATAACAAAGCTTGACTACGACTCTGCCATTGAGACCATCAAAAACTATGACTGGTCTCCAGTACTGGCCATATGTGATCCTAATCAAGCCGCAGATAAATTAGTAGACAATCTTAGATCGATTATAAAAAAGCACACGCAGGAATATACCGTACCTAGGAGTAAACGTAACTTGAAGCCCTGGATAACGCCGGGGCTACTCCGTTGTATACGTCACCGTGATCGCATGCATTTCAAACTCAAAAAGTCGGAAGATAATCAACTTTTAAAAATCACGTATACCCGGTATCGCAATTTCTGTAATTCCTTGTTAAAGAAACTCAAACGTTCTTACGAAAAAGAACAGTTCTGCAAGGCTAAAAACAATATTAAGGCTACCTGGGATATTATTAAGAAAGTCTCAGATGTTGAAACTCGTTCTCCTCCCTCTTTTGATCTGTTACAGTTAGCTGATACCCCAAAAATTTCGTTGAATCGTGTCAACAACTTTTTTGCTAATGTCGGCAAAAAATTAGCTTCTATAATTAAACAACCTTCTATGCGGCAAAGTTTTGTGGCTAACTCTAATCCAAATAGTTCAATGGCTCTCCTTGAGGTGACCGAGGAAGACGTTGATTCCATCATTTTGGGTCTCAGGTCTGATTGTGCAACTGGCGTGGACTATATTCCTTCTAGAATTATAAAAGCCTGTCGATGTGTCTTGGTTCCGATTATTACTCATGTCTGTAATATTTCTATCAGCGCTGGTGTCTTCCCGAAGGCTTTTAAAAAAGCAGTAGTTCACCCTGTTCATAAGTCTGGACACAGGGATGATGTAAACAACTACCGTCCAATTTCAATACTAACAGCTTTGTCAAAGATCTTGGAGCGCATACTGAATAGAAGTCTTACTAGTTTTCTCAAGGCAAACGGTATTCTAGCCGAAAATCAATACGGTTTCAGAAAGGGAGTAGGCTCCGAAGACGCGGTTTTGGCTTTAACTGACCACATTGTTAGGACGCTTGACAAGAAACACAAGTGCTTAGGTGTTTTCCTTGACCTGTCAAAGGCATTTGACACTGTTTCTGTACCAGCCTTGGTGCAAAAAATGGAATGCATTGGAATTCGAGGCCACCCCTTGAAAATCTTTGCAGACTATCTCAGTGATCGTACGAAAAAGGTAAAAATCGGCCCTCACGAAAGTGACGACCTCTCCATCACGTATGGTGTTCCGCAAGGCAGCATTCTGGGGCCTACTCTCTTTCTCATATATATAAATGAGCTATGCAAGCTGCCTCTTGAAAATTGTCAGATTTTTACATATGCCGACGATACAGCCCTCGTAATAGATGGCTCTAACTGGTCTCAGACATATCAAAATGCCGAGGCTGCGTTATCCAGAGTTATGAACTGGTTGGCCCATAATTTGCTAACATTAAATCTTGACAAAACGGTGTACATTCCCTTTTCTATTAGGTCAAATCAGTGCCCGCTCAATTCCCTTACCCTGCAAGCACACACTTGTATGTCTCAAAGGCAGTGCAGCTGCTTATTCCTCACTAAATCTGCTTGTGTAAGGTACCTGGGAGTACTCATCGATCAGCATTTAAACTGGCAACCACACATAGACAAAGTCACTTCTCGAATCCGTAAGCTGATCTATGTTTTTAAGAAGCTTCGAAACTCTGCTGACCATGATACGCTAAAATTAGTATATTATGCTTTGTGTCCGTCCTATCTTACTGTTTGCCTGTGTGGGGAGGTGCCACAAAAAACATCTTCATCCACCTAGAGAGAGCGCAGAGAGCCGTCCTGAAGGTGATGCTCTTTCGTCCTCGACGGTATCCCACTGTGCAGCTTTATGCTGACTGCAAGGTACTCACAGTCAGGCAACTTTATGTGCTCCTGTCTACTCTAAGCAAACACTCATTGCGTCCCCTTACGGAGCCGGCTGGCAGACATAGGCATAACGTTTTCTCTTCGGAACGTCATAGAACAGCCTTTGCCAAACATCAATTCTACGTTACTAGCATTAAATTGTATAACACCCTTAACAGAAAGTTTGGGAGGCAGGGTTTACTAATTATTGGATACAGATTGCAACAATTTATCTTTGGCAATGTTCGATGCCAACCAAACTTATGTACTGAAGTTATACCTTGTTTTGTTTTGATTTTAAGGCCCATAATCACACCACCATAATCTGTAATTTTTGAAGAAAAATAAATTATTTATTATTATTTATTATTAAAGTTAAAGATTTATCAGTACACGAAATCCCAATGCAAAAATCTACTTAGGGATTACCTTCAAACACTTTCTTATGATAACACTGAAGATCTTCTGCTGGGTAATATGCATTAATTTACGGTGATACATACAAAACACCCTTACACACTTACACAGTAACACATATCACACACAAACATACTTTTCATGCGCTTAAAATACTGAATTTTATTTTAAGATATAACTAGCTGTGCCCGCGACTTCGTTCGCGTGGTTGTCGAGAACAAAACAACGTCGTTTAGATAAGAGTATATCACCTTTTTGATGATTTAGATAAGAGTCCTGACTTTGGTATAGTTGATTACGTTAATGCTTCTCTATATACTATGTTAGCGGTGGAATTACCCGGAGCATATACAAAAAGGTTGTTTGGGTTGCTAACACGTGATAGAGAAACATAGAGTTGGCCGTGTGAAAAACAATCAAAAGTAAGGTCTACACCCGCAACGGATAACGTCTGGCCTTGGGCTTTATTAATAGTCATAGCGTAACAGAGGCTTACAGGAAATTGCACACGTTTGAAAGTAAACGGAAAATTATTGGGGATAATGGGTATCCTGGGAATGAAAACAACATCACCGGAGCCGCAACCTGTTAAGATTTCGGCTTCGATGACATTTCGTTGGAGATTTGTTACTCTCAACCGAGTTCCATTGCATAGTTTTGGTGGGCTTAAATTTCTGAGTAGAATGATTGGTACTCCGACTTTTAAATAAATTTTGTGTGCTGGAAGACCTGGTGTATTTAGAGAGTCTAAAAACTCTACTGGATAGTGGGTGGCATCTCCTTCTTCTAAAACCGTGTTAATAGATAAATATTCCCTACTTTCTCCAGAAACATGTACCAATATTTGAGAATTTATTGCTGCTGCTTGGTCGTTGCGAGGTGCCAAAATAGCTCGTTGGCATAGCCAAGCAGCGTCATGGTTCGAGATCTCTGATGGATCTCCGTATACAGAGGAAATGAGTTCCTGCTGTGAGGCAACAGAAGAACACAGGCTTTCGACTAAAGTTACTTTACCTCCTTCTTGAGTCGGGTATGTGCCGTTACCAATTTTTGAAGTAGTAAATTTGAGAAAACCTGCGCGTTTGCGTCACCTCCCAAATATGCTCGCATATTAAAGCTCAAATTAGTTAATATGACACTACGCCATAAAATAGAGCTCTTTAAACAGGCACCTATTTCATCGGCCCTCGTTCCTCTGGGTATTATAGGGAGTGTCTGCCTGAAGTCTCCACAGAATAGCACCGTTAAGCCTCCCATCGGTCGGTCATTTTGTCTTATATCTCGCAACGTTCTATCTACAGCTTCCACAGCTTTACGATTTGCCATCGTACACTCGTCCCAAACGATAAGGGCGCAATCGCGTAAAACCCTTGCTTTATCACTATTGCGAGACACGTTGCAAACAGGGTTTTCTGTGCGGTCCAAGTCGATTGGTATTTTAAATGTTGTATGTGCAGTTTTTCCTCCTGGTAATAAAGTGGCAGCTATTCCTGAGGAAGCGACGGCAAGGGCAATTTTGTTTTGGCTCCTTATTTGAGCCAAGATAACTTTAGTGAGGAAAGTTTTACCTGTTCCACCAGGTGCATCTAAAAACAGCATTTCTCCTAATGAATGTTCTACACTACAGCATACTCTATCAAAGATTTGACGTTGTTCTGTCGTCAAATTTGAACAGCCATTTCGCAATATTTCTGCTAACTCTTCGGGGTTGTAATTTATTTCAGATGTATACTCCCTATTAATTCGTTCCCCACCAACTGTCGGTGTCGGCAAGCCGTATTGACTGAGGGGGTTCCCTCCTATACTTGTAACTATATCTTGTATAGCCAGCAAAGCCCTATTATGGCAGCTTTCACGTACTTGGTCAGAAGTTTCACTATTTATATTTTGCTGTCTCAAAAAATCTTCGGCAAACGCGTCTTTATATTTTTGCCACAACTGCCCAGCGTCCGATAGGCCACAAAATGTCAACAAAATGGCAAATAAATGGCGCAAACGATGTGGACTATCACTGACGCATGCTTCGGCTAAAGCATCATCCCAATGCTGATCGCCATCTAATAAATGCCGTGCGCGGCAAGCAGCTTGAAATGTGGGATATTCTATATCGTCCACTTTGCGGAGCTCAGCAAAAGAAGTAGGTCCTCGCACTGTGTGAAGAAGAAGGCGTAAATAATAACACTCTGCATTATTTGGGTGCACCGTGTTTACTCTTCCAATCACGTGTTCTTTAAAAATGCCGGACTCGCCTTCTACAGCAGTTCCACGTCTCCTGCGATTAAAAACACCTTGCTGCTTGTTATAAGTATAATAATGTGGCACTTCATTGTACAACAGAGACTTAGCGAAATTGTCTCTTTCGCAAAGGCGAAAGAATGCGAGCAAGGTGGTTTGTCTTGGGTTGTTCATTCTTTCTGCCACATTTTCTGGCTGAAAGTAAACTCGCTGCCCGCCTTCCAGGTGCACGTCAAGATGGATGACTGGCGGATACCTTTCATGAATAGGGAAACTCAAAATGCGCCAAACTGCCTCCGAAGAGCTTATGTATCGGCCAGATTGATACCTTGTCACTTCATCAAATTGGTTGTTATTTCTTAGTGCTATCATGGCTTGATCACTACCTTTATTAACATATTTACATATATATTTTATAGATTCGACGCTATTACAAATTTCAACATTAATGTGTGCTTGAAAAGCGTTTGACAAAACTGGAGAATACGGTACCACCCAACTATTATTTAGAATTATTTCTTGTCCACGGAATCTGACAGTAGCTGTGAAACCACCTTGTGACGGTGATCTTCGCCGGTATTGCGGATACCCATTTTCCCCAGCCATAGTTAGTTCTTTCAGTGCTCTGGGGTATTTTTTTGAGCATTGACCATCTTTCATGCACGGTGATTCCCTGTTTAAGAGGCCACATGGCCCGTGAACCATATGTGTTTTTACTATGTCATGCAAAATCGGATCTGCATTATAGTCCGGAAATTCTGCACTTATGACACTGTCTATAGCATCGGGACGAATTTTTTCTTCCAGCCACAGAAGAATGTGCGCGTGGGGTAAACCACGCTTTTGCCACTCGACGCTATACATAAAACAAAGAGTTGAACCGAAAACTTTCTCCTTTGTAAGTAGATTAATCAAGACTTTGAGTTTTAAATGAAAAATCCTAGCAATAATGTCATGTCTGTCGTATGACGCCTGTCCTGTGAGAAGTGCCTGGCAAATCTCCGTCCACTTTGGATTTGTTGTAAATGTTATAAAAAGGTCCGGCCGGCCGTATTTACGGACGTAACAAAAAGCATCTTGCGTTCGTTCGTGCATATACCGCGGACCGCCTGTGAAACTGGATGGCAAAATAACCAATCGACCCAAGTTTTCGACGTTATTATCTGATTGCATGGCGTCCCGCAAGTGCACGTATTCTTCAGCGCGTAACCGTCGCTGGTTAGTGCGAATATACACTAAACGTTCAGTTTCTATTTTTGCGTACATGTCCACAATAAATTGGCTGAACAAACCACGAAATCGTTGCAAATATACGAAACTGTTTTGCCTTATTTGTAAAAGGTAGGAATAGTATTGTTGAGCAGATATTTTTTTTTGATAATTAGTGACTCTCGTAGTAGGGTTCACTTGGTACAGCCCAAAATTGTACCCATCTTCACCATGACAATAAATTAGTGGATATTGCAGGGCGTCGTAAGCTCGGTGGGTTTCCAAAATGCGTTGAAGGCGATCGTCGCGTGTACGCAACACGATATCACGTCTCTCACACTCCTGGTCGACTAAAACAACTGCAACTTCATCTGCGACGGGTGCATTGTGTCTTCCACGGTGTTCACCCACAGGACGTCTATCGGCACTTATAACAATTTTGAAATCATTGCTGCCTTGTGGAATTGACTCCAATGCAGCTTTGAATTCACGAACGTACTGGTTAACGTGATGCAGCAATTCTTGAAGTTGACCCAAAAGCTCAGCATTGAGCTGGGGAAAATTGTGATTTCTAACATTGAGCTGTTGCGTGTAATCGGATACAAAATAAATTTGGAGAAATTTGGGTTCATTTTCTGGCAGCAAAGATCCAATAAGGTGATAAACTTGACCTTGTACTTTGAAGGTTGGCATGAACGGTCCTTCCGTTATTTGTTTTGCCCCAAAGGAAGTCATTTGGAAAGCACTGTTATATAAACGAATATTATCCAAAAAACGGTTCGACTGGGGATGATCGCCATTCAGGAGACTTTTAAGTAAGTGTGGTGGATCTTGGAAATTTGGAAGAACAATTTTTCCATTTGAGCAGCACATTCCATCTGTCTCTTTCCTCCATTTCAAAGCATGACAAAAATTACAAATTTCTCTCATGTCACCCACGAAAGTAAAGCCAGCATAATTAATTCTAGACGAATATGTGAACCCTGATTTTTCCCTATTGTCCCAAGGTAATAAAATATTTGCATCGTCATTTTCCATGGACTCATCAGCTCCGCTATTTGTTTCTCTATTCATATGGTATCGAGCTCGTTCTATTTCTAGGCGAGATTGACGTTGTTCTGCTGTTTCTGCTCGTCTTAGTTCATCTATTCTTTCCCTTTCAGATGCAAGATAACTTTCATTGTTTCTTTGTACACCTACATAGTTATGTCTAGCTATTTGTAATCGTTCTTCTCTTTGGGAGAGAGATTCAGACTCGCGCGAGAGAGCGTGTCGCTCTCGGTCAGATGACAGACGTGCTTGGCGTTCCTCGATACTCTCTTGAGAACGCAAAGTCGCGGTCCGAGTTCTTTGCGAACTTAAGCGCGACTCCCTTTCTGTGAAAGTCTCTGACTCGCGTGAGAGAGACTGGCGCTCCCGATCAGCAGACAGCCGAACTTCGCGTTCCTGGATATTCTCTTGAGAACGCAAAGTCGCGGTCCGAGTTCTTTGCGAACTTAAGCGCGACTCCCTTTCTGTGAAAGTCTCTGACTCGCGTGAGAGAGACTGGCGCTCCCGATCAGCAGACAGCCGAACTTCGCGTTCCTGGATATTCTCTTGAGAACGCAAAGTCGCGGTCCGAGTTCTTTGCGAACTTAAGCGCGACTCCCTTTCTGTGAATGTCTCTGACTCACGTGAGAGAGAGTGGCGCTCCCGATCAGCAGACAGCCGGTCTTCGCGTTCCTGGATACTCTCTTGAGACCGCAAAGTCGCGGTCCGTGTTCTTTGTGAACTTAAACGTGACTCCCTTTCGGTGAACGTTTCCGATTCACGTGAAAGAGCGATGTGCTCTCGGTTAGCAGATAACCGTGCTTCACGATCTTCTTCCGATTCCTGAGACCTACAAAGTCTCATCCTTTTCGCATTTCGGCTACGCAGCGAAAGGTTAGTTTTTTTTCTTTGAGGCATTTTCAAGGAAAATTAAAGCAATAAACAAAACTAACAACACTTATGACTGAATAGCCTACAAACTTAAAAGATCGGTGCGTCGAACAGTCTAGTGTGACAACGTATCGTCTGTTCGTGGTCGTGACTCAACGAATTGGCAACACTAACTTACTGTATAACGATTGGCACTATTGGATTCAAACTACGAAGTAAATCAAATACAATCTTTACTTCGTACTTCAAACCAATGACCAAAGTTGACCAAACGAAACCAATAAGATAAGCAAATACTTTTTTTTCGACCAATTTAGAAAATCGATAAACCAAGCAACCAAAGAACTTTTACGACACACGCAAGAACTTTTAAGACACCTAACGAAACCCAATTTGCCTAGTAAACACGGTGGACGTCATCCTCGCGCGGAAAATCTTAACACCGCGATTCAGAAAATGACGTCATTTGCACAACGCCATCTATCGGATTTAGATTTCAACTATCAACATTAGTTCTATTTTTAGTCTTAAGATGTCGTTGCAAGTACTATACTTAATTGCGTAACGTAATATTTTACTTCTTGAACTCACTAAATTAATCATATCTTTTGATAGAGTGAACCGATTTCGATGAAACAAAAACTAAGTTAATCCTCAAGTTGCGTATAATTTTTGTATATAAACATTGTCAGCATTGAATTCGTAGATTTTACGTGATGTGCGCACAAACAAACAGACAAACAGACAAAAATTTCAAAAATGATGGAAATGGGTTCTGTTACTTATCTTTTCACACGCTGGCTATTTTTTGTTTCAATTTCTTCAATGTACAAAAATGACTTTTCTACAGATTTATTATATGTATAGATAACTAGCTGTGCCCGCGACTTCGTTCGCGTGGTTGTCGAGAACAAAACAACGTCGTTTAGATAAGAGTATATCACCTTTTTGATGATTTAGATAAGAGTCCTGAATTTGGTATAGTTGATTACGTTAATGCTTCTCTATATACTATGTTAGCGGTGGAATTACCCGGAGCATATACAAAAAGGTTGTTTGGGTTGCTAACACGTGATAGAGAAACATAGAGTTGGCCGTGTGAAAAACAATCAAAAGTAAGGTCTACACCCGCAACGGATAACGTCTGGCCTTGGGCTTTATTAATAGTCATAGCGTAACAGAGGCTTACAGGAAATTGCACACGTTTGAAAGTAAACGGAAAATTATTGGGGATAATGGGTATCCTGGGAATGAAAACAACATCACCGGAGCCGCAACCTGTTAAGATTTCGGCTTCGATGACATTTCGTTGGAGATTTGTTACTCTCAACCGAGTTCCATTGCATAGTTTTGGTGGGCTTAAATTTCTGAGTAGAATGATTGGTACTCCGACTTTTAAATAAATTTTGTGTGCTGGAAGACCTGGTGTATTTAGAGAGTCTAAAAACTCTACTGGATAGTGGGTGGCATCTCCTTCTTCTAAAACCGTGTTAATAGATAAATATTCCCTACTTTCTCCAGAAACATGTACCAATATTTGAGAATTTATTGCTGCTGCTTGGTCGTTGCGAGGTGCCAAAATAGCTCGTTGGCATAGCCAAGCAGCGTCATGGTTCGAGATCTCTGATGGATCTCCGTATACAGAGGAAATGAGTTCCTGCTGTGAGGCAACAGAAGAACACAGGCTTTCGACTAAAGTTACTTTACCTCCTTCTTGAGTCGGGTATGTGCCGTTACCAATTTTTGAAGTAGTAAATTTGAGAAAACCTGCGCGTTTGCGTCACCTCCCAAATATGCTCGCATATTAAAGCTCAAATTAGTTAATATGACACTACGCCATAAAATAGAGCTCTTTAAACAGGCACCTATTTCATCGGCCCTCGTTCCTCTGGGTATTATAGGGAGTGTCTGCCTGAAGTCTCCACAGAATAGCACCGTTAAGCCTCCCATCGGTCGGTCATTTTGTCTTATATCTCGCAACGTTCTATCTACAGCTTCCACAGCTTTACGATTTGCCATCGTACACTCGTCCCAAACGATAAGGGCGCAATCGCGTAAAACCCTTGCTTTATCACTATTGCGAGACACGTTGCAAACAGGGTTTTCTGTGCGGTCCAAGTCGATTGGTATTTTAAATGTTGTATGTGCAGTTTTTCCTCCTGGTAATAAAGTGGCAGCTATTCCTGAGGAAGCGACGGCAAGGGCAATTTTGTTTTGGCTCCTTATTTGAGCCAAGATAACTTTAGTGAGGAAAGTTTTACCTGTTCCACCAGGTGCATCTAAAAACAGCATTTCTCCTAATGAATGTTCTACACTACAGCATACTCTATCAAAGATTTGACGTTGTTCTGTCGTCAAATTTGAACAGCCATTTCGCAATATTTCTGCTAACTCTTCGGGGTTGTAATTTATTTCAGATGTATACTCCCTATTAATTCGTTCCCCACCAACTGTCGGTGTCGGCAAGCCGTATTGACTGAGGGGGTTCCCTCCTATACTTGTAACTATATCTTGTATAGCCAGCAAAGCCCTATTATGGCAGCTTTCACGTACTTGGTCAGAAGTTTCACTATTTATATTTTGCTGTCTCAAAAAATCTTCGGCAAACGCGTCTTTATATTTTTGCCACAACTGCCCAGCGTCCGATAGGCCACAAAATGTCAACAAAATGGCAAATAAATGGCGCAAACGATGTGGACTATCACTGACGCATGCTTCGGCTAAAGCATCATCCCAATGCTGATCGCCATCTAATAAATGCCGTGCGCGGCAAGCAGCTTGAAATGTGGGATATTCTATATCGTCCACTTTGCGGAGCTCAGCAAAAGAAGTAGGTCCTCGCACTGTGTGAAGAAGAAGGCGTAAATAATAACACTCTGCATTATTTGGGTGCACCGTGTTTACTCTTCCAATCACGTGTTCTTTAAAAATGCCGGACTCGCCTTCTACAGCAGTTCCACGTCTCCTGCGATTAAAAACACCTTGCTGCTTGTTATAAGTATAATAATGTGGCACTTCATTGTACAACAGAGACTTAGCGAAATTGTCTCTTTCGCAAAGGCGAAAGAATGCGAGCAAGGTGGTTTGTCTTGGGTTGTTCATTCTTTCTGCCACATTTTCTGGCTGAAAGTAAACTCGCTGCCCGCCTTCCAGGTGCACGTCAAGATGGATGACTGGCGGATACCTTTCATGAATAGGGAAACTCAAAATGCGCCAAACTGCCTCCGAAGAGCTTATGTATCGGCCAGATTGATACCTTGTCACTTCATCAAATTGGTTGTTATTTCTTAGTGCTATCATGGCTTGATCACTACCTTTATTAACATATTTACATATATATTTTATAGATTCGACGCTATTACAAATTTCAACATTAATGTGTGCTTGAAAAGCGTTTGACAAAACTGGAGAATACGGTACCACCCAACTATTATTTAGAATTATTTCTTGTCCACGGAATCTGACAGTAGCTGTGAAACCACCTTGTGACGGTGATCTTCGCCGGTATTGCGGATACCCATTTTCCCCAGCCATAGTTAGTTCTTTCAGTGCTCTGGGGTATTTTTTTGAGCATTGACCATCTTTCATGCACGGTGATTCCCTGTTTAAGAGGCCACATGGCCCGTGAACCATATGTGTTTTTACTATGTCATGCAAAATCGGATCTGCATTATAGTCCGGAAATTCTGCACTTATGACACTGTCTATAGCATCGGGACGAATTTTTTCTTCCAGCCACAGAAGAATGTGCGCGTGGGGTAAACCACGCTTTTGCCACTCGACGCTATACATAAAACAAAGAGTTGAACCGAAAACTTTCTCCTTTGTAAGTAGATTAATCAAGACTTTGAGTTTTAAATGAAAAATCCTAGCAATAATGTCATGTCTGTCGTATGACGCCTGTCCTGTGAGAAGTGCCTGGCAAATCTCCGTCCACTTTGGATTTGTTGTAAATGTTATAAAAAGGTCCGGCCGGCCGTATTTACGGACGTAACAAAAAGCATCTTGCGTTCGTTCGTGCATATACCGCGGACCGCCTGTGAAACTGGATGGCAAAATAACCAATCGACCCAAGTTTTCGACGTTATTATCTGATTGCATGGCGTCCCGCAAGTGCACGTATTCTTCAGCGCGTAACCGTCGCTGGTTAGTGCGAATATACACTAAACGTTCAGTTTCTATTTTTGCGTACATGTCCACAATAAATTGGCTGAACAAACCACGAAATCGTTGCAAATATACGAAACTGTTTTGCCTTATTTGTAAAAGGTAGGAATAGTATTGTTGAGCAGATATTTTTTTTTGATAATTAGTGACTCTCGTAGTAGGGTTCACTTGGTACAGCCCAAAATTGTACCCATCTTCACCATGACAATAAATTAGTGGATATTGCAGGGCGTCGTAAGCTCGGTGGGTTTCCAAAATGCGTTGAAGGCGATCGTCGCGTGTACGCAACACGATATCACGTCTCTCACACTCCTGGTCGACTAAAACAACTGCAACTTCATCTGCGACGGGTGCATTGTGTCTTCCACGGTGTTCACCCACAGGACGTCTATCGGCACTTATAACAATTTTGAAATCATTGCTGCCTTGTGGAATTGACTCCAATGCAGCTTTGAATTCACGAACGTACTGGTTAACGTGATGCAGCAATTCTTGAAGTTGACCCAAAAGCTCAGCATTGAGCTGGGGAAAATTGTGATTTCTAACATTGAGCTGTTGCGTGTAATCGGATACAAAATAAATTTGGAGAAATTTGGGTTCATTTTCTGGCAGCAAAGATCCAATAAGGTGATAAACTTGACCTTGTACTTTGAAGGTTGGCATGAACGGTCCTTCCGTTATTTGTTTTGCCCCAAAGGAAGTCATTTGGAAAGCACTGTTATATAAACGAATATTATCCAAAAAACGGTTCGACTGGGGATGATCGCCATTCAGGAGACTTTTAAGTAAGTGTGGTGGATCTTGGAAATTTGGAAGAACAATTTTTCCATTTGAGCAGCACATTCCATCTGTCTCTTTCCTCCATTTCAAAGCATGACAAAAATTACAAATTTCTCTCATGTCACCCACGAAAGTAAAGCCAGCATAATTAATTCTAGACGAATATGTGAACCCTGATTTTTCCCTATTGTCCCAAGGTAATAAAATATTTGCATCGTCATTTTCCATGGACTCATCAGCTCCGCTATTTGTTTCTCTATTCATATGGTATCGAGCTCGTTCTATTTCTAGGCGAGATTGACGTTGTTCTGCTGTTTCTGCTCGTCTTAGTTCATCTATTCTTTCCCTTTCAGATGCAAGATAACTTTCATTGTTTCTTTGTACACCTACATAGTTATGTCTAGCTATTTGTAATCGTTCTTCTCTTTGGGAGAGAGATTCAGACTCGCGCGAGAGAGCGTGTCGCTCTCGGTCAGATGACAGACGTGCTTGGCGTTCCTCGATACTCTCTTGAGAACGCAAAGTCGCGGTCCGAGTTCTTTGCGAACTTAAGCGCGACTCCCTTTCTGTGAAAGTCTCTGACTCGCGTGAGAGAGACTGGCGCTCCCGATCAGCAGACAGCCGAACTTCGCGTTCCTGGATATTCTCTTGAGAACGCAAAGTCGCGGTCCGAGTTCTTTGCGAACTTAAGCGCGACTCCCTTTCTGTGAAAGTCTCTGACTCGCGTGAGAGAGACTGGCGCTCCCGATCAGCAGACAGCCGAACTTCGCGTTCCTGGATATTCTCTTGAGAACGCAAAGTCGCGGTCCGAGTTCTTTGCGAACTTAAGCGCGACTCCCTTTCTGTGAATGTCTCTGACTCACGTGAGAGAGAGTGGCGCTCCCGATCAGCAGACAGCCGGTCTTCGCGTTCCTGGATACTCTCTTGAGACCGCAAAGTCGCGGTCCGTGTTCTTTGTGAACTTAAACGTGACTCCCTTTCGGTGAACGTTTCCGATTCACGTGAAAGAGCGATGTGCTCTCGGTTAGCAGATAACCGTGCTTCACGATCTTCTTCCGATTCCTGAGACCTACAAAGTCTCATCCTTTTCGCATTTCGGCTACGCAGCGAAAGGTTAGTTTTTTTTCTTTGAGGCATTTTCAAGGAAAATTAAAGCAATAAACAAAACTAACAACACTTATGACTGAATAGCCTACAAACTTAAAAGATCGGTGCGTCGAACAGTCTAGTGTGACAACGTATCGTCTGTTCGTGGTCGTGACTCAACGAATTGGCAACACTAACTTACTGTATAACGATTGGCACTATTGGATTCAAACTACGAAGTAAATCAAATACAATCTTTACTTCGTACTTCAAACCAATGACCAAAGTTGACCAAACGAAACCAATAAGATAAGCAAATACTTTTTTTTCGACCAATTTAGAAAATCGATAAACCAAGCAACCAAAGAACTTTTACGACACACGCAAGAACTTTTAAGACACCTAACGAAACCCAATTTGCCTAGTAAACACGGTGGACGTCATCCTCGCGCGGAAAATCTTAACACCGCGATTCAGAAAATGACGTCATTTGCACAACGCCATCTATCGGATTTAGATTTCAACTATCAACATTAGTTCTATTTTTAGTCTTAAGATGTCGTTGCAAGTACTATACTTAATTGCGTAACGTAATATTTTACTTCTTGAACTCACTAAATTAATCATATCTTTTGATAGAGTGAACCGATTTCGATGAAACAAAAACTAAGTTAATCCTCAAGTTGCGTATAATTTTTGTATATAAACATTGTCAGCATTGAATTCGTAGATTTTACGTGATGTGCGCACAAACAAACAGACAAACAGACAAACAGACAAAAATTTCAAAAATGATGGAAATGGGTTCTGTTACTTATCTTTTCACACGCTGGCTATTTTTTGTTTCAATTTCTTCAATGTACAAAAATGACTTTTCTACAGATTTATTATATGTATAGATTATATTGGTTTTATAATTCTAATTCAATTGTATTTTTACTGTTATCCATTATTTATTGTAAAATGACTGACACATTTTGATTGGCTTTGTTTGTACGCAGGATCACTGATTCCTAAGTCACAGGAACTTACACCTAGTTTAGGAGTCAGAGAATTTAAAAATGACCAGTTTTAGGCCTTCAATCAATTTATTTTATTTTTGTATTTAACTGTGTCTATTAATTTTTTAATTATTTAACTGTGTATATTTCACTTTGTAAAACTGGCTTATGGTCAATAAAATTATTATTATATTATTATTATTATCAAAATTCGTTCGAACCAAGACAGACGCTTTACATTGTGTAAATAATTTCATCACAATTGCTCTCAAAAACTGTACAATTTTTTAAACCTAGGTACTAAATAGTACATTTTAGGTACATTTTTTTGGAAAATAGGAGGATTCGATTAGTTAAGGTACACCCGCCATTTTGACTCTCATTATTTTTGACATGGTCGTGAGAACTGAAATGGGCCTGAAGTTTCCAACCTCATCCTTCTTCCCCCCCTTGTGGACTGGAGTAATAAGAGACTTTTTAAAAACATTTGGAAAAACACCTTGAGCGAAACAAAGTTCTATTAATTTAATCAAATGTGGGACGATAAAATGTGTAGCAATTTTGAGAAACTTGGTAGGAATAGAGTCCCAGCCAGTAGCACAGTCGTTCCTGAGATTATTCATTAGTAGTGTATCAATTTCGGCTTCATCTGGTGGAAGTAAGACGATTGAATTGGGAACTGGGGTTATGTCAAATTTATAATGATTTTATACTGGTGGTATTTGATCTGCTAAAAGTTTACTGATGTTAGAAAAATAGGTATTAATGTCATTAACAGTATTTGAGGCACTCTTCTGAGGGACCAAAAGGTGGTCCCCAACGGGTTTTTGTTTTGAAGTGCTAGTAATAGATTTGACAGCATTCCATTTATCTTTATTACAATTTGCGTTTTCAAGTAAAGATTTTTCATAATTCCTTTTCAACTTCTTTAGAAGAGTGTTACAAAAGTTTATGTATCTTTTGTATGTCAAATTAGCTATTTCATTTTGTGAATTTTTTGAGAAAGATTTGTGAAGCTTATCTCTATGTCGTATACATCGCAGTAATCCCCTGGATGAGCCAGGGCTTAAGCAGTCTTTTCCTACAGGGTTGCTAAATTAATGCATTGTATTGTTTTAAAGCATTTCAGATATACTCAACAAAACGAGTGGCAGCTTCATTTGCATTCATATTACTGTTGAGAAATGCAAAACCAACAGTTTGTAATTGGGCTAGGGCATCTTCGAAATTAATTTTCTTGTACACGTTGTTTCTGTTGTTATTAGAGTTTGAGCAACAGAGGTTTAAGAGAACAGAGGCGTGGTCAGTCACGGTTGAGTCTATAACAAAGGGTACAATGTGTTGATGCAGATCTATACACAGCTAGGATGGTAGTATCAGAGTGAACCTGAAGCAATAGGAAGCTAGCGTCGTCTGACTGCGGTTCTTCAACAGTACATTTTATATTTTTCCTAACATAAATTACGATGCCACCATTTTGATTAAGCCTGGTTTTAGAGGAGATAGCTTCATAGTTCTCAAGGATAGGGACAGGTTTATGTTCATTTAACCAGCATTCTGTGAGTATTATAATGTCGATGTTGAAAGTGAATCTGGCTAGCTAGTTGTGCTTGAAAATTATCAAGATTCTTATAAATACTACGAATATTTTGTGTTATGATTTTCAGAGATTTCATCGTTGAGCTTCGTAATGTCAAATTACAAGTATCAGGGTCACAAAGGTAGCTATTTGCCACAGAGATATTATCTAAATCTGATAAAAATGGATTGAAATTAGTAGCCATTGGGAAAAGGATTAAAATTTATGTCACAAGTTATAGGTGTTTAAAAAAAGAAAAATGGATAAACATGGAATGCTTCAAGGATGATCTTGCTACGTACATTTGCAATAATTGATGTTGTTACATATGTCATTAATTGGTAAACGCGGTTGTGTGTATGTGTGTGAAGTGTATAAATAAGTTTGGATTTACATTGAATAATCTGCTTGGACTTTGTAGATATCAAATTACAATCAATTGTCAACACTACGACGAAGTATGATAAATAGAAAGAAAACACTTCAGTAGTCCAGACAAGGAGACATGATATAGTCGCTAGTCAATTGTTCAGACGACGGTTGTTGATGTCAGATTCACTCTTAACCCATATTTGCTTAACACCTTAAATTTTTCTCAGAAAGACTTTCCCAAAAGATGTCCAGCAAAACTTGTAGCCGTTGTCCTTTGCGTAGTTTCTAGCAAGAAAATATAGACGTTGTGCTTTCAGGGTCAGGATTTCAGTTAAAAAGAAAGGTTTTGCCGGACCTTCTTTCTTAATATGGCTAGTATTCAGCTCGTTTTGAGCGTTTTTTTTTTGTTGAAATGGCGTAGGTTCTTTAAAATGGTAGCCTTCAGCGCAGTTGAAGTCAACCATGATGGTCGAAACACCTTCCTTTTTGTTGACTCGGTAGACGTCTTTAATGTCTTGGCGCTGCAGATGGGTATCAAGGACGCTCGATGCCTCTGTCACAATTCTGCATAAATCTTCCTTGGTTTAGCCTGGTTTTAAGCTCAATTTTCGATGAGTTCATCATTCGTTCCAAGTTTTCCAGTCTCTCCTGGAGCTGATTTATGTAGCAACGATCAGCTTTTCTTTCAGCTTCCAAATCCTGCATTTTTATCACCACATCGTCGTATTGTTTTGATATGTGGCCAACAGAATTTTTGATTTCAGCATTTTGCGCTTTAATTTTAATCATTGCCTTTTGTATGGATTTCAGTTTGCTATCTGTCTGTGTTGTGTTTGACTTTATTAATTTACGAATCTCCTCCATGAAAGCTGCCCAATCGTCATCATGTTTGCGCTTCCGACTACCACCAGCAACAGGTATGTTTTTAGTGGGCACAGCAGTTTGTGAGTCTTTTGTTTGAGCACCAGGGTCACTGCATGCAGGCGTATTTGGAGGTGTGCGTTTTAGTGGCATGTTTAATTTAGGCAAATAAAATACAAAAACCTCTAAATAATAATCCTTTAAATAAAACACAAAAAGTGAAAGAGCAAAAGCAATGTTTTTGGAAGCTGATTATCTTACAACAAGAAAAAGCGTTTCAAAATATGCAAAAAGTGTTCTTTGGAGTCAGGATTCGAACTCGGGTTTTTTACTTGTAAGTCTGGCACGCTTCACAAAGAGCTATTTGGACACAATTTTATCTTGCAAAATTACGACTCTATTTCTCACCAGTTTCGACATCACCAATGCTTGAAATTGGTGTTTATGACCATATAAGGTAGCGTTTCGCAGCGCGCGGTGTCGCACTGACTCACCGACTCTCGGCGAATAGAAGCAGCGCGCGCCGTGTGACTCACTGCGATGACTTGTTTCCTTGTTCGATTCACTGGTAACCTTCTTGCTTATTAATTTAGTTTAAAACATATTTTATGACTGATTTTGTATCAGGCACTACTGTTGTTTATAATAGATAGTATAACTCAGTTTGAAATTCACTTAATACTGTAGAATTAATATTTAGTTAAGGGAGCGACTCGCCACACGTCTACCTTTGCGAGCGCGAGCAGTCGAAGTGAAGCATCTTAAGCATGGACCTCACTAAAATACGTATATTCGGAGATGGGTGCGCGGCCTGTCACGTACAATAACTTAATCCTAAATACCCACAATTACAAATATATCACACAAACAAAAAAAATCCTCTGTATAGTATTAGTATAGATGTGTAGGTACATAATCAAACATCGAGGTACATACACATTCAATCAGGTAACAACAGCTGATTTCAACGAAAACAAAACTCCACACTTAAAAAAAAAACAATTAAGACAACAACTGCACTTAGGTAGTTCACATAAGGAAAAATTGTATTTACGTGAGTAGTGACTCAGCGCACGAAATTATAATAACAAAGCAAAACAAAAAAAAAAAACTTACGCTCGTATGAATTTTAATAACAATAAAGGATTTATTGCGAGCAAAACATTTCCATAAAGAGAATTTCTTTTCGATACTACGTCAGGCGGCGATGCTAGCTCGCTATTATTGTAATGATTGTTGTTTCTTATGATTATCTGACACCAACACCTCTTTAATTGTAATTTTATTGCCTTTTATTTGATTGGCTCGTTGATCTCGTGCTCGAAAGCGTGACTGCTAACCGTGGGCTCCTGGTTCGATTCCCAGCTCGAGCAAAAAGTGTTTATTGGGTTTTTCCATTAGGGTTTTCTCAGTAACCGCCTGGAGTTATCGGATTATGAGAGTAAATAAACAGAGAGTGTATCTATCTGTGTTTGCGCACACATTTGCGCACAATAATATCTCCTGCGTACAGACTGTTGTCAACATTACCTGACCCACCCTAAAATCAAACTACTTTGGACCTTTTGCATGTAACATTAAGGTTTATTTAATTTATATGAGCTTATCAGACAACTGCTCGAGGATTTGATGAACAAATACAATAATAATATAGACACGCAAATTTGATCTTTAAAACGTTAGCATTAGGTTATATTTTATAACTATTTGTTATAATATAATAAGTGTTATAGCTTATTTTAATGATTGAGGTCAAGTAATTCTGGTCTCGTGGTCTGTGTGTAAGATTGAGAAAAACAAGGTTCGAGATCAAATCCTGCGACAAAGATATTGTTTTGCTTTCAATATAGAATTTATATTCCAAAACGATTTCTTGTATTATTGTAAAGAACTACAGACTATACATAAACTTTTTAAAATGGTAATATTTTCACATAACTTGTAATAAGTGGGTAGTTGAAAAATAAATATTCGTATTCATTATAAAGAACTGTGAACTTAAAGTTTTTTAAATTACCCACCCGTTTACAAGATAAGTTATTAGGCGAAAATCATATTGGTCGTTCTTTAATATTGCAAGCAATATTGTAGAAATGAAAACAAATTAAAAAAGAAACTGATGTATAGGTGGACTGTGTTTTTGAACCCACATGCTGTTCGTCGTCAATCCAGCATCAAACCGCTAAGCCACAAGAACTTGTTGGGAATACGCGAAATTAAAGATTGGGTTGTAATTATGTAGAGTGACTTAAATGCTTTTCAACTTTAATGTTAACGAGATAATGATTAAAATAGCTTAACAAAAACATATATAATGCCGGTGGCTCCGACTATGTTGGGTGGGTTTACCTTAACGTTACGTGTTACAGATCAAATTTGAGTGTCTGTGTTATTATTGTATTTTTGTTCATCGAGTCCTCGTGCACTTGTGTGATAAGCTCATATAAATTAAATAAACCTTAATGTTACAGGCAGAGGGTCCAAAGTCGTTTGATTTTAGGGTGGGTCAGGTAATGTTGACAACAGTCTGTACCTACCTACTTGGCTAATTATCGTGATCGAAATTCGATCGGAAGGATTAACTTTTATTGGATTTAGTAGGCTCCAAAGTTCAGAAAGTAACATGAGCATCAACATTACAGCAAATTTGATCATAACGTTGACGATGGTGGGCAAGATGATGATAAGCCTGATATTCTGCGGGATCTACATCTACACCATCGAGCTGTTTCCCACGCAGGGGCGGCACTCGATGCTGGGGTGCTGCTCCATGACGGGCCGCGTCGGCTCCATTCTCGCGCCGCAGACGCCTCTGTTGGTTGGTCGGTCTATTATACCGTTGTCATTTTAGCATATTGCCCACTTCCGTAGCCTATCCTGCCCGTAGGAATCGTAATAATAAAACATATTAGCTAAGGTAATAGTTTAGTTCTCTTTCTGTAATTATTATTTTTTGTAAATCAGATTAAGTAGTACTTTCAGAGAGTGGGTAATTATCTTCTTCAAGCAAACAATTTTACCTCTTTATAATATAGGTCCTCGCTGAGAGAGGCCAGGGAGACGTTGGCGTGATGACGTAGAGGCGCTTGTGGGAGATTGTCCTGGTGAGGCATCACACAGAGAGGTGTGAAAAGTAATAGGGGAAACCTTTACCGAGCAGTGGGACAATGCGGGTAGCTCGTGGCTCCACCCGCGAGAAATGTAATCTGCGAAAACAACATACCAACAGAAGAATTGAGAACCTCCTCCTTTTGAAGTCGGTTAACAAACAAGATATAATTTAGAAACTGTGTGACTACACCTGGACACACTCATCTTTAGAAACTGTGTGACTACACTACGACACACTCATCTTTACAAAATGTGTGACTACAACACGACACACTCATCGTTAGAAACTGTGTGACTACACCACGACACACTCATCTTTAGAAACTGTGTGACTACACCACGATACACTCATCTTTAGAAACTGTGTGACTACACCACGACACACTCATCTTTAGAAACTGTGTGACTACACCACGACACACTCATCTTTAGAAACCGTGTGACTACACCACGACACACTCATCTTTAGAAATTGTGTGACTACACCACGACACACTCATCTTTAGAAACCGTGTGACTACACCACGACACACTCATCTTTAGAAACTGTGTGACTACACCACGACACACTCATCTTTTGAAACTGTGTGACTACACCACGACACACTCATCTTTAGAAACCGTGTGACTACACCACGACACACTCATCTTTAGAAACTATGTGACTACACCACGACACACTCATCTTTAGAAACTGTGTAACTACACCACGACACACTCATCTTTAGAAAATGTGTGACTACACCACGACACACTCATCGTTAGAAACTGTGTGACTACACCACGACACACTCGTCTTTAGAAACTGTGTGACTACACCACGACACACTCATCTTTAGAAACTGTGTGACTACACCATGACACACTCATCTTTAGAAACTGTGTGACTACACCACGACACACTCATCTTTAGAAAATGTGTGACTACACCACGAAACACTCATCTTTAGAAACTGTGTGACTACACCACGACACACTCATCTTTAGAAAATGTGTGACTACACCACGGCACACTCATCTTTAGAAACTGTGTGACTACACCACGACACACTCATCTTTAGAAACTGTGTGACTACACCACGACACACTCATCTTTAGAAACTGTGTGACTACACCACGACACACTCATCTTTAGAAACCGTGTGACTACACCACGACACACTCATCTTTCGATGAGGAAACTTGTTCGCGTAGTTTTGTTCAGGTGGAAAAGTTAGACCAATGGCCTGACAAAGGTCGCGGAAATCCGCTAGATGCGGCACGCCCAGGACCGGTGGTTGTGGCGAGGCTTTTGGGAGAGGCTTTATTCCAGCAGTGGTCGTCTTTGAGCTGAATGAAGATGATAATGGCTGCTTTAACAAATTAGTTGCAACAGAAGGTGTACATGCAGTCTCTGCCGTACCTGGTGTTCGGCGCGATGGCGGCCTGCGCGGGTCTGCTCATGCTTCTGACGCCCGAGACGCTGCACATTAAGCTGCCCGACACCATCGAGCAGGCTGAGGAGATGGACATGGCGACACGAACAAGGGCGACCACCAACATACTCGATGTTAACCCGAAGATTGTAGTCCATTAGTAAACGCGATTTTTTGGGGAGATAAAGGTTGTGTAAACGACGCTCTTACTAAGTCCTGATCATTCCAAGATTCTGAAAGGAAATATACCAAGAGTAAAGAGAAATGCACGTTTTATAAAGGATTTACAGTAAAATGACGACAGCAGAAACGTACACGTAGAGCAGGACAGTACCTAACACTGTTTGTGTGTTGTGATCAGCCAGTCTCAGTGATTGTTGACTTCTGGCTGAACTTCTTCGTTTCATCATTGACTGGTTTTTGTGAAGTTTTTCTTATGTTTTGAACAGTACATTAAAAAGTTTACTACTTGATTACCTACTGTTTGTTTGATTGCATACTTAATCTGCGAATAGCTACCTACCTAGTTACTAGTAATTTTCTAAATCTCCCAGCTCATCGCGTTACAAGCTGAAACAAGTAGGTACCTGCCATGTAATTGACGTTTGACGGTGACCGAGATGCGAAGCACCGGGACTTCTTCACAATCCGACATAATTTATGCTAGACTAGCTCCTGCCAGCGGCTTCGCCCGCGTGGTATTAGTACTTCCCCCATTATAAATTTTTCTCATGTATATGTATATACAGTATTACTGTGAAGTTTCATCAAACTCCGTTCAGTACCTATGCGTGAAAGAGTAACAAACATCCCCACAAACTTTCACATTTATAATATTAGTAGGATGTGGGCACTGTCGTGTTTACTCGAAAGATAATTTAGTTTGTAACCACCAGTGGCCTTACGGTAGTTTAGACAATATTTTATAATGTACACAATAAATTTTATGTTGGTTCTGTTTCTCCGGTAACTGACAGTTTAAATCAAAATAACTATTCAAAGTAACGGACAGGAAACAAACACGTGGGTTGGTACCTACTATGCGTTCCGCTAAGACTGTGTGATGTGCGAGCTTGACTGTTCTCGCTGGATTCCCTCTGCCGACGATCGTGTCCAAGCGGTGGGGCGCGCTTGCGTTTCCGATCGCGTGATTACTAAATTTCGAAACAAATTGTTAGAGGGCGCTGTTTGTTGTATCACAGCTGTTGGCAACATTGCATCTGGAGTGTCATCTGTGAATGACAGCAAAGAAAGTAACAGCAACGAAGGTAGTTCCATACGGCTGAGGTTCCTGAAGTGGGGCACCAGAGGCTATATAACAGCGAAGCACAAGCAGAGCGGCCTCTTGGGTTTTCGGATTTTGGATAGTTCATATCAACATAATCTGTATCATTAATTGTTACTTTCTTGTGCCAATCATTATTGTAAATTGTAAAATAAATAATAAACCAATTGATTATTACTCGTCTCGAATTTATTTAAAGTAAAGTAGATTACATCAGAAGTGACAAAGAACTTCACGCCATGGGTAAACAAAAGCGTGGTAACAGTAGTAAGCGTTCCAAGCGAAAACGTGTTCGCTCGACCTCTTCTTCAGGCTCCAGCGCCAGGACGCCATCGCCGCCACCAAGGCGGAAGGATAAGGTATCTCATGATTTCACCGAAACTGTGAGTAATGCAAATTCTATTACTTTGAACCATTTTATACCAGATTTTGATCCAATTAAAGATGATATAGACACCTGGCTTAGCATTATTCGATCTTACGCAAATACTTTTTCATCGTCTGATCAAATGATTCAATATCAAGCTTTGAATAAATTAAAAGGATCTGCTAAAGTATGGTATGATTCACTATTACGTACAGAAAAGCAGTGGCCCGCATGGAAATGGGACGACTGGAGGTTAAAATTGTCTGGTAGTTTCCAATTACGTAGAAATATGTTCGATCTTTTAAAAGAAATCATAGATAAAAAACCTATCAATAACCAATCCCTGTATGAATTTTATTTTGAACAAAAATGCAAAATAGATCGTTTAAATTTGAATTTTTCTGAACAAGATATTATTTCAATTATAGTAGGAAACATAGGTGATCACAATATCGGTGCGTCAATAGAAGCCATTAATTTTAAATCCAGTGATGATTTAGCCAGTTATTTACACAGTCGGGTTTATAAGAAAAATGTAAGACAAGAAAGTAGTTTACGGGACATACAGGTTGAACCAACATTGCATAACCAGTCAATATCTGTAAATCGAACTCCTGTATCCACAAACTTAGCAGTTGCAAGCCAACCGTCCTCCTCCAGTGTTGGCCAAGATTTTAGTCGAAAAATAATTAAATGTTATAATTGTGGGGGTAACCATAAAAGAAACCAATGCGATGCAAATAAATGTGAATATTGTGGGAAAAGAGGGCACGTAGAATCGAGTTGTTACCATAAGAAAAATTCAACAAAACCTGTACTGAAACCTGAAAAAGAAACTAAATTTATTTGTACAAATCCACGTAATAAGTTTATTAAAAAAATCTATATATTTAATAATTGTTATGAAGCCTTTATTGACACTGGTAGTAGTTGCTCGTTAATATCTGAATCTTTAGCGAATAAAATTTCTTTATCATATATCGCTCTACCCTCACCCATCGTTTTACAAGGATTTTCTAAACAAACTTATAAATACGTAAATAAAAAAGTTACGGTTAGCCTTTTTTTAGATTCTATATTTTTAAGTGATATAGATATGTACGTTTTGGATGATATGGTAGGGTGCGATATATTGATTGGAAGAAATGTGACTGAACGTTCTGATTTAATGTACTCGCGGGTAGGCGACAAAAAATTCCAATGCGCGAGTAAAGTCAAAGAATTTTGTAATAATATAGCCGCTATAGATTTAGATACAAGTACACATCAAAATGAATTATTGGCTTTGTTCAATCGATATAGTGATTGTGTTGCTTCAAGTATAAAGGAACTTGGAAAAGTCAACAATTACGAAATGAAAATTAACTTATCAAGTGTTGAGATGTCGGGCACTTCACTACCTGTCATTTTTGGTCAATGTGACAGTTGACATCAAAGAGTATAATAATAATTGGTTGACATATATACTCTCTGCTTGCTCTCTGCTCTCGTCCTAAAAAATACGCAAAACGACTCGTTGTGATTAAATTCCTTTCTATAACTAATAAACGCCAATAAATAGTGAATGCATCATAGTTTTATTTTCAACATGGTAGCAGAGCGTGGTTGCTGGCAAAATAAAAAGAAATCGTTATTACTGGGTTGCGATCCACGTGGATGCGATACGGAGCACTAAAAAAACAAAAATCAAGACAACGCAAACATGGCGTCGGGGGCTGCGGTCTCGTCAATTTCGTTGTTGCCGTGCTTGGGTGAGAAGACAAACTTTAGCACGTGGAAGTTTCGCCTTAAACTAATATTAGAAGAAAAACAAGTTGCATATGTATTAAACGAAGGAGAAAAAGAAAAATCCACCGAATTTATCAAAGAAGATTCGAGGGCGAAGTCTTTAATTGCACAGTGCGTTTCCGATCGCTACATTGAAATAGTAAAGGATGGGAAAACAGCGAGAGAGATGATTACGTTATTGGAAAATACATTTGAAAGAAAAAGTGTCTCCATCAGGTTCTACCTAAAACGCAAATTAATAACCCTAAAGTGCAATGAGCCATTGGAAACCTATCTTATAAAGTTCTCGTTCATTGTCAACGATCTCCAGGCAATTGAAGTTAAAATTGATGATGAGGATAAGATTTGTTACCTGCTGTCATCGCTGCCCAAGGAATATGATCCTGTAATTACATCCATTGAGACCATGGCTACAGAGAAGAGACTGACATTTGATTTTGTAAAAGCCAGATTGCTAGACGCTGAGACAAAAATCATTACAAACAAGGACATGACCGAACAAGAGAGTGCATTCATCACATGTTTTACCTGTGGTAAGCCGGGACACAAAAGCTATGAGTGTAAAGAGAAGACCAATGAACGGGTGCCACATCGAGGCAGGGGCCGTGGGAGAGCTGCTGGCCGAGGTCGCAGAACCGCACGAGGTCGAGGACAATGTGGTCAAACCCGAGAAACACCCCTAGCTGGTAAGGCAGAAGTTGGATTTTTTGCTAGTGAATACATGCTCGGATCAACTGACAATTATAGTATTACATTTATTGTTGATTCTGGTTGTACCCAACATATTATAAGTGATCAATATGAACAATATTTAACTGATATTAAAGAATTGCAAGAAATTGTTAAAATATACGTTGCTAATGGTCAATACATAGCGACTAATAAAAAGGGAAAGTTAAAGTTCATGTATAAACATATAAAAATAAATATAGAAGCATTGTAAAGAATATTTCATATAATTTATTGTCAGTAAATAAAATAACTAAAGCAGGATTTCATATAAAGTTTAATAAAACAAAAGCTGTAATAAGAGATAAAAATACATATGTTATTTGTTATGCTGAGGGAATGTTATATAAATTAAATGCTCAATTATGTAATGAAACATGTAATATCGGTAATATCAAGAATGATGATGTTCTTTCTAATATTTGGCATAGACGTTTAGGTCATTTAAATAAAAAAGGTTTAGGTATTATGAATTTACCTGTTTCTGAAAAAGTTTGCAGTCCATGCATAGAAGGAAAAGCTACGAGAGCACCATTTAAGCAGACACCGAGACCAAGATCGAGGAGAGTAGCAGAGTTGCTGCATTCAGACATTGCAGGACCCACCAAGAACTGTGGTTTAAACGGTGAGAAATATTTTATGACTGTAATTGATGACTACTTCCATTTTTGTGTAGTATCCATTGGTGCATAAGTCAGAAGCGACAGAGAAACTTATTAACTACATAATTAAATTGGAAAATGAAACTGGAAATAAAGTGCAAAAGAATAAGATGCGATAATGGTGCAGAGTATACAGCAAATAGACTAAAGAATTTCTGTAATAATAAAGGGATAAATATAGAACATACTCTACCTTATACGCCGCAGCAAAATGGAGTTGCAGAGCGCTTGAACAGGACTTTGTGTGATAGAACTAGAACTTTGTTTGCTGAGACGAATTTACCTAAATTTTTATGGTGTGAAGCCATTCAGTGTGCTGCATACCAGTTGAACAGATCTCCATCCTGGGCTATCAACTTTAAAACACCATGCTTCATGAAAAATGGACATAATGACTTATCAAGACTACGAGTATTTGGATCAAAAGCTTGGACAACTATAATACCGAAACAGGATAAATTAAGCAAAAGGGCAAGACCTACAAGAATGGTTGGTTACAATACTGTGGGTTATAGATTATGGAATCCATAAGACAATACAATAATAGTATCAAGAGATGTCATATTCGATGAAAGCGATTTTCATTATAAAGAAGGAGAAGAAAGTAAAGAAGAACAGCTTATTCAAGAAGAAATAGACTATAAGGTACAGAAAACTGCAGAAGCCAGAGACAAGGAAATTAGAAGCACAGAATGTCAAGATATTCAAGAAGAAGAAAAAGAAGAGAGCTTAAATAGAGAAAGTGGACTAGAAAAGAAGACAAGATCAGGCAGAACAGTAAAACAACCAGCGTATTTAGAAGATTATGCATCAAACATAGTCACATGTTTGAGTGCTATTACACCAAACTCATTTGAAGAAGCAGTGAGTCATACAGAGTGGAAACAAGCTATTCAAAAGGAATTACAAACACTGGAAAAATTAGATACATGGGAGGAAAAGGAGCTGCCTACAGGAAAGAAAGCCATAGACACAAAATGGATTTTTAAACAAAAAGAAGAAGGAACTAAGAAGGCAAGATTAGTTGTAAGGGGCTTTCAACAGAAGAAAGAAGATATTTTTGACAGCAATTATGCTCCAGTTGCAAGACACTCTACAGTTAGGATGTTCATATCTAAAGCTCTACATGAAGATTTAAAGATTAATCAACTAGATATACCTACCGCTTTTTTGAATGGAAAATTAAAGTCAGAAGTCTATATTAAAGTGCCACAAGGATTGAAGGTCAAGAATTCTAATTGTAAAACAGTATTTAAACTAAAAAGAGCACTTTATGGATTAACAGAATCTCCAAAATGCTGGAATGAGACAATAGATGATTTTGCGAAGAACAATGGATTTCAACGTTCAGAATATGATTATTGTATGTACTACAAGAATGATTGTTGGATGTTAATATACGTAGTTGATATTCTAATAATTGAAAATGGAGATGACATTATAAAAGAATTATAACAGAAGTTCAATGCGAAAAATCTAGGAAAAATGGAAAGATTTTTAGGTATGGAAATACAAAAAAGTGAAGACACTATAATCGTGAAACAAACTAACATGATAGAGAAAATATTACAGAAGTTCAATATGAGTGACTGTAAAGGAATGAAAACACCTATGGAGATAAATTATAATATACAGGTATATGAAAATGAAGAAATACTGGATGTACCATATCGTGAACTGATCGGTAGTTTAATCTACTTAACTGTAACATCAAGACCGGATTTGACATTTGCAGTATCTTATCTAAGCAGATACCTGGACAAACCAACTGAACAACTATGGAAAGCTAGTAAGAGAGTTATACGCTCATAGCTTGGTTCTCAAAGAAACAGTCATGTGTTGCTCTTTCAACAGCAGAATCGGAGTACATTGCTGCTGCTGCCACAGCTCAAGAGTTGGTGAATCTGAGAGGTCTCAGTCAGCACTTAAAGTTCAAGAATGATGCCATCTTACTTGTGGATAATATAGGAGCAATTTCTATGTCTAAAAGTTATGAAAATTCGAAAAGAACCAAACACATAGATATTAGAGCTCATTTTATTAAAGATATTGTTGAAAAGGGCATCATTGCTATTGAATATGTTAATTCTAATGATAACTTAGCTGACATAATGACTAAAAGTTTATGTAAAGACAAGTTTTTGAAATTTAGAGATCAATTTATGTGTTAGAAAGTAATAAGATAGGAGGAGTACTATAGTAAACTGATATAGAAGTTAATATTATGTAATATTAAGTTGCTATTTGCTATGTAAAACTGAAGTTAATTAAGACAAATGTTTAAGTTCAAGTTAATGTGAATTAATTTTTTTTAGTTGAAATTGTTTTGCAAGAAGTACCTAAGTATATTTGATACGTGATGTGCTTGATACCTAATATAAATTTGAGAAATGTTAAATTCGAGGAGGAGTGTTGAGATGTCGGGCACTTCACTACCTGTCATTTTTGGTCAATGTGACAGTTGACATATATACTCTCGGATTCAGCTTTCGAGCGTTTAACGGTGTGGACGTGTGTCGGTTCTCTTGCCCGGATTTTTTTTGATTGGCCCATTTGGTGAACTTTGGTTTCCTTGTTCTACTTACCGGTCCCTTACCTATAGTTGACGCCCATTAGGCGGTCCTAGAAAGAGATACAAATAATTTTGAAAGTATAACACCAAAATCTAAAACCAGAAAGTGTTGTGATTCGTTGGATTCGAACCAGTGCCCAGCGAGTTGGAAGGCCGAGCGTGCCGCCTACGCGCCATCGAAGCAAGTGCCTGCGGTCTCAAAACAGCGGTTGACTAAGTCCGGCTGACGTCACCGCTACGCTGCTACGGCTACGGTCGCCTACTGCGGATCAGCTACGAGCGTCGCATCGGCTACGAACTTTACATCAGCTACGAACATTACATCGACTACGTCGTCGCTCAATACAAAAAAGTACGTCGCTCACGACTTGTTCATTATTTTGTTTTTATTCTTTGATTGAGTACTTTATTGTTATTTCATAATCCGGTTAATAACATGTCCGGAGTACAGCGCACTCCACCGAAAAATCCCGTTACTCGGATAACAACCCCAACCCCGATTCAGATACATACTCAATCAGAACCTGACATCAACTCGGCAATCATAAGGAGTGTAAATGTAAATACGAATAGGTTCAAACGTCCCCGTCACGCTCAAGACACCTCGCCGCAAAGTATTGTGGTTCCATGCTCGCCAGACCTCCAGGATACACTTCTGGCGTGGAGGGAAGAACAGAATACCTCGATCTCCAACCTGCTAGCGGATCAGACGGCTGCTATGAATAAACTAACTGCTCAAATTAGTGAGATAAAGGCCCACAATACCCAAATACAGGTGTCAAACGCACAAATTCGCAAATCTAATGAAGAGATAGTAAAGTCAATGGATTTTATTAATAAACAGTTCGAAGATTTCAAAAGAGAAATCGAGAATCTCAAGAAAGTCCGCCAAGAACAAAGACTGTATATTGAAAATTTGGAAAGAAAAGTTCAGGATCTTCAACAAAAATCAAGGTCATCTGGCATCGAGATTCGTAACATTCCACAATCCGATTCTGAATCTAGTGGCAGTCTTGCTAAATCTATCTGCAACCTCGGAAAAACCGTAGGCATACAAATAACAGAATCAGAGTTACGGGATGTCTACCGCCTACCTGGGAAATCATCCAACACTCCCGCCACAGTACGGCCGATTATAGCGGAATTTTCTACAGTCCAAAAAAAAGAGATGCTGCTCTCAGCTGTCCGCACGTACAATGATAAGGGTAAGGATAAAAAACTTAATACCACTCTAATCGGCATCCCAGGAGTACGTCAGCCTGTATACGTCGCCGAGCAACTTCCCTCCAACACCAAAAAGCTCTTCTACTTGGCGCGACAGTTTGCCAAAGACAACTGTTTTAAGTTCTGCTGGATATCTAATGGCAATATTTTCTTAAGAAAAATAGAAGGTGAAAAGCAGATACTGGTTCACACTGAAAAATGTCTTGATTCCATAAATATTTGACTGGTTCGATTTTTGAATTATTTTTGTATATATGATTTCAATTATAAGCAACCTGCTATACAGCACCAAATCACACAAACGTACACTCCACACAACCCATACTTACATACTCACACTGTACTTTTACTACTTACAGATAAGCAATGTATCTCCCAATCTGTTTACACAGCCACATTTAAAATTCACACAAATTACACACTATTTGTAATTCCTATCTTTTTCAGATGGCCAACATAAATGATATTAACAGCGAACTCGATTCCCTAAACGTGGGTAGCTCTTTCACTTGTAGTCCACTGGACTGCCTGAAATTTGTAAACAATTCGGATGGCAACATAAAATTAATACACTTAAACATACGTAGTATAAAAAAAAACTTTGATCAACTGCAGGTACTGCTTCACTTAACGAAAATATCTTGCGATGTTATAGTTTTGACCGAATGCTGGCTCAATGGGGTAAGTGATCTCCCGGTGCTGCAGGGCTTCCAATCATTTTTCACGGCAATAAACTCCAACCAGAACGACGGTATAGTTATCTATACGAAGCAGGGCCTGCAAGTCTCAGTCTGGGAACCTAAATTTATAGGTGGCAACTGTCTCGTCTGTGAAATCGACAAAAAAGTTGCCGTTGTTGCGGTCTATCGCTCTCCGTCATATAATTCTAGGGAAAACTTTGATTCGTTTCTAGAAAGTCTAAACAGTGTTTACACTAAACTCTTTTCATGGCAGAACATCGCCCTTGTTGGCGACTTAAATATAGATATAAAAACAAATAGCAGAAACGAACGGAGTGTGGATTATCTTATACTTAACTCATCTCACGGGCTCCTGCCAACACACCTGTTTCCTACCAGGTTCGAGAATTGCATTGACCATACTTTCGTGAAAACTAACCTACCCATCACCACGTTAGTTCTGGATGCTCATATCACAGATCATAAACCACTACTGCTTAATTTTGTGAACACTCGTCCCAAACGCAAAACAGGTCACATTTCTACTTCCCTAAATTACGAGGCCATTAAATTAGAGCTAGAAAACGTGGATTTTACATTCCTTTACAAAATCGACGACCCAAACAAATCCATGAACGCTCTTATGTCAATTTTAACATCTGTAATTACCAAACATACAAAAACTACAAGAATCCCGAGAAAACAAAGAACAGTTAAGCCCTGGATAACACCTGGTCTTTTAAAATGTATCTTAAATCGAGACAAACTACACGCTAAATCTAATAATGAACCTGATAATCTTATACTCAAAACCACGTATAGGCGCTATCGAAATTTCTGCAATTCCCTATTACGTAAATTAAAGGCCGCATACGAAAAGAATGAAATTGAAAAAGCAAAAAATAACCCTAAAGCCCTTTGGGAAACTTTAAAAAAAATAACTAATACACGTAAAATAAAAACTAGCCCCACTGAACTTTTAAAAATCTCCCATGACCCCAAATCCTCCATTAATGAAGTGTGCAAATTCTTCACTAATGTAGGGAAGAATATGGCAGCTAATATTATCTCTCAGTGTCAGACCTCCTCTAATGTATCTGATAGGCAGGTTCCAAATCCCAGTGACACTACACCACTCGCCCCTGTTAACTCCCTTGTGCTACTGGAGGTGGACGAAACTGAAGTCGGATCCCTTATTCTACAATTACGCAACGACAGCGCAATAGGGTGGGATGGTGTATCACCCCTCTTATTAAAAATGTGCCGTCAAACCCTAATACAGCCACTAACGTATATTTTTAATGGTTGTCTTCAAAAGGGTGTTTTTCCAGATGCACTTAAAAGAGCAATTATTCATCCAATCTTTAAGGCGGGGAACAGAGGCTGTGTCGACAACTATAGACCCATCTCGGTTTTAACAGCCCTTTCCAAGGTACTTGAAAGAATCCTTAGTGGCCGTTTGAAAAGCTTTCTGGACAAGTACAAAATCATAGCTGATAACCAGTATGGTTTTCGTACTGGACTATCGACAGAAGATGCAGTACTGAATCTGACGCAAGTGGTTACTGGGAATCTTGACAGGAAGATTAAATGTCTAGGAATATTCCTAGACCTATCGAAGGCTTTCGACACAGTTTCTGTTCCCTTGCTTTTCAATAAATTGGAAGCACTTGGCATTAGAGGCACCGCCCTACAAATTTTTAAAGATTATCTCACCAATCGGACCCAAATCGCTAAAATCGATAACTTACTTAGTGATGAGGAATTTGTCTCTCACGGCGTCCCTCAGGGAAGCATACTTGGACCCATTTTATTCCAAATTTATGTAAATGACTTGTGCCGAATGTCCCTCTCTGGTGCGCAGATCTTTGCGTATGCCGATGACACCGTGATTATCGTTGACGGGTCAACATGGGATGAGATTAGAAATAGCGCAGAATCGGCACTTAGAAAAGTATTAAAATGGCTCAGACTTAATCTGTTGACTCTCAACTTTGACAAGACTTCCTACATTCCATTCTTCATTCGCCGTAACACTGCACCTGACCAAGCTTTCTCAATAATAGCTCACACCTGTTCACAGCCGTCATCTCCGTGTCAATGTCCTGCACTCATTAGAACTGAGAATGTAAAATATCTTGGTATACAAATAGATGCGGGGTTGCGATGGGATTTGCAGGTTAATGCCCTGACCACTAGGACTTTGAGGCTAATACACATTTTTAAAACACTGAGAGAGTCGGCCGATGTTGACACTTTGAAAATGGTCTTCTACGCCCTGTGTCAATCAGTTATAGGGTATTGCATCACTGTCTGGGGAGGCGCAAATAAAACCAGTCTAATTAGAGCTGAAAGAGCACAGAGAGCCATACTAAAAGTAATGCTGCGTAAACCTTACCGATATCCTACAACGCAACTCTACTCCGACTGTAAGGTGCTTTCGGTCCGTCAGCTCTATGTGCTTCGATCGGTACTCAGAAGACACGCTTGCGTCCCCCCTTCTGATCCCAAGAAACGCACCAATATTCCTCCAGGCACACAGCATAAAACCTCGTTCGCCAGACATCAATTTAACACCCTTAGCGCACACATTTACAAAAAAATTCACAAAGACCTCAACATTCGCGACCTTAACAAATACGCTATTAAGTCTAAGGTGACTGAATGGCTTCTTCAACAGGATTATTCGCAAACTGAATTGTTACTTACGTTTACTGATTAGTACATATATTTTTCTCGCTGCACACTCACAAACTCACCCACACTACCCCATCCACACCTGGGTGTGCAGATACACTCATACATACACTCACCAACATATTCAGGTTGCACTCCCTCTCCCTCCTTCTGATGTACTGGTCTGTGATATATATATTATTATGTTTAATTTAATTTAATAAAAATAAGTAATTTATGGTGGACCGACACACTTCACAAGGTTTGTTTAAATATTGTAAATTTATAGCTGATCACTGTCTCTTAAGATACAGGTTATCCTAGTTTAAGAGGCAGGGCTCACCAACTTGCGTAGATACATATCTTCTTTTTTACGGCACTTGTCAAGTACTCGTCTGCCAAACATATGAAATTACTTGATTTGTAATTTTAATTTATAATTTTTAATGTGAATAGTAATTTTTTTAATGTGAATTGTAATAAATGTAAATTGTATTTTGATATATCATGAAACAAATAAATTATTATTATTATTATTATTATTCCATTTATTCAATTTTATGTACATACAATTTTAAATTTTTAAATATTTAAGTACTTAGAAAAACATAAATAAATACAAAAACATTTAAAAATATAAAAAGTAGTTGCCCACCGGTATCGGGAATAGGGTCCAAGCTACCGGTGGTCAGGGCTCCTGAGAAAGTTATTATTATTATTATTATTATTACTCTCTGCTTGCTCTCTGCTCTCGTCCTAAAAAATACGCAAAACGACTCGTTGTGATTAAATTCCTTTCTGTAACTAATAAACGCCAATAAATAGTGAATGCATCATAGTTTTATTTTCAACATCAAGTTCACAGCCAGTTCAACGCAGACCCTTTAGAACTTCGTATTCGGACGGACAGACCATTAGGGAAATTGTAAAAGAATTAGTAGAAAATAAAATTGTGCGAGATAGTAACTCCCCTTATGCCAGCCCAGCACTTTTAGTTAATAAAAAAATGGCGAAAAGAGGCTCTGCATTGACTATAGGATGTTAAATAAAAATACAATCAAAGATAAATACCCTATGCCCCGGATTGAAGATTTATTAGATAGGCTTCAAGGACACAAGTGTTTGACAAGTTTAGACTTAAAAAGTGGGTATTATCAGATTTTGCTACATAAAGATTCGATTGATAAAACAGTTTTCATTACAGAAGACGGGCATTATGAGTTTTTAAGACTACGTTTCGGTTTGGCAAATACTCCGTTATGTTTTCAACAGATGATGAACAAAGTACTTGGGAATTTCAGATTTGGAAATGTTATTATTTTTTTGGATGACGTTTATCTTGTTACTGAAACAGTAGCAGAAAATATCAGGTTATTAGAACAGGTATTACAGATATTTAGAGCGAATGGTTTGACACTCAATCTAAAAAAGTGCCATTTCTTTAAAGTCGAAATCGAATTTTTAGGTTATAAAATTAAACCAGGGTACATTATGCCAAATGAGTCAAAATTAGAAGCGGTTAGGAATTTCCCAAAACCCAAAACGGTTCATCAACTTCGACAGTTTTTAGGCCTAATTAGTTACTTTCGTAAGTTCATACGTCATTGCGCAGTTTTATCAGCACCACGTACAAAACTATTGAAGAAAAATGCCGACTGGGTTTGGGATGATATACAAAATCGGGCATTCCATATTCTAAGAGATAAGTTAACCTCTGAAAGCATTTTGGCAATTTTTGATCCCAATAAAGACAAGGTTCTGTATACAGACGCAAGTAGGGACGGTATTGCCGGTATACTTACCCAGATCGATGATGCAGGTGAAAAGGTCGTACATTATTATAATAGGCAAACTAAGGAAGATGAAAAGAAATATCATTCCTTTGAATTAGAATTGTTAGCAGTTGTTTGTAGTCTTCAAAAATTTCGATTGTACTTGTTAGACAAACAATTCCGAATAATTACGGACTGTAGTGCGGTTAGGTACGCCTTAACTAAAAAAGATATTATCCCGCGAATAGCACGTTGGGTCCTATCGACTCAAGAGTTCTCGTTTGAAATAGTTCATAGGGAAGGATCCCGGATGCAGCACGTGTATGCCTTGAGCCGCAATCCCGTGCCATCCGGTGCAAAATCGGAATCTGAGATCATTATGTCGATTACAGAGGCAGATTGGTTGTTGACAGTACAGGTACAGGACTCCGAGATAGTAAGAATAAGGAATATATTGGCCTCAGGAGAGGCCGACGACCATAAAGATATTTTTAACAGTTTTGAACTTTTAGGCGGAAAAGTTTATAGAAGAACTAGTCAGGGGCGTAGATGGGTCGTTCCAAAAAAATGTATTTGGCAAATCATAAGATGTAATCATGATGATTTAGGTCATTTTTCTGTAGATAAGTGTGTTGAGCGTATACGTACACGGTATTGGTTTCGACGTATGCGTTATATTGTAAAAAAGTATATTAAAAATTGCTTGAACTGTATCATCATTCTCCTGCCCTTATCCCAATTTATTTGGGGTCGGCGCAACATGTCTTTTTCTTCCATACTCCTCTATTAGTCGTCATCTCTGTAGTCACCCCTTTTTTACCCATATCCTCTTTCACACAGTCCAACCATCGTTTCTTTGGCCTTCCCCTACTCTTATAGCCATCCACATCCATACACAAGACTTTCCTCACGACATTTTCTTCATTCCTCCGCATCACATGCCCATACCACGACAACCGATTTCCACACAACTTTTCAGTCAGCGGTGCCACTTTCAGACTTCCTCTTATATACTCATTCCTAATTCTATCCATGCGCGTAACACCACACATCGCTCTTAGCATTCTCATCTCAGCTACATGCAATTGCTTTTCATTCATCCCTTTTGTGGCCCAACATTCTGAACCATACAAGACAGCAGGTCTGACCATTGTTTTATAAATCTTCCCCTTAAGTTTTAGGGGAATGCGGGAATCACAGATAGTCCCGGTGACCTGCCGCCATTTCATCCATCCAGTATTAATTCTGTGCTTAACAGTCCGATCTATTTCGCCATCGCTTTGCACGAGTGAACCGAGATACCGAAAATCGGAGCAGACTGGGAGAAGCGCGCCATCTAGCACTATAGCTTCAGAACTGGAGAGACCGCCGAAATCGCAGAACATGTATTCAGTTTTGGTTCTGCTGATTTTCAAGCCAACTTTCTCCAGCTTCTGTTGCCATTTCTCCAATCTGCTCTGGATCTCAGATCCATCTTCACCGACCAGAACAATGTCGTCAGCAAACAGCATGCACCAGGGTGCCTCTTCCTGTATTTCCGACGTAAGAGCGTCCATAATCAACAGGAAGAGGTAAGGACTTAAAGCCGACCCTTGATGCAAGCCTACAGCCACACTGAACTTATCGGTGTTGCCAGCAGCCGACCGGACGTAGGTACTAGATTGTCTGTACATAGCACGAATCAACTCAACATACTTCCCAGGCAAACCTTTCTCTTTCAAGGCCCACCACAACACATCCCGAGGTACCCTATCATACGCTTTCTCAAGATCAATGAACACCATGTGCAAGTTCTTGTGCACACGTCTGTACTTCTCGCACAATTGACGGAGAGCGAAGGTGGCGTCCATTGTCCCTCGACCTGGCATAAACCCAAACTGGTTCGGGGTAATCTCACTCTCCTCTCGCAATCTTTTCTCTATCACTTTCTCCCATACTTTCATAGTATGTGACATGAGCTTTATCCCTCGATAGTTGTTGCAGTCCTGTACATCCCCTTTATTCTTGAAGATGGGCACTAGCGAACTATTGCACCATTCTTGTGGGATCACTTCTTCATACAACAACTTATTGAAGAATAAAGTCAGCCACATACATCCATCCTCTTTTAAACACTTCCATACTTCCACTGGTATGTCATCAGGGCCCATGGCCTTTCCATTTTTCATACATTGAACTGCCTTTCTTACTTCATCCATGCTAATTTCTCTCAACAAACCCATATTTACTTGTACCTCTTTGAGCACACCACTCCATTCATTCTCTTCGTTCATCAACTTTTCAAAATAAACCTTCCATCGCTCTTTTATTTCGTCATCTTTCGACAAGACTTTACCGAGTTCATCTTTCATACATTTTATATGCATTATATCCCTCGTTCTCCTTTCTCTTAATTTTGTAATCCGGTAGAGCTCCTTCTGGCCTCTAGGGCTGTCCAGTAAATTATATAACTTTTCCTGCGCCTTAGCCCTGGAAACTGCAACCGCCTTTTTTGCCTTCCTCTTCCATTCTTTATAAATTTTCTTTTTCTCTTCTTTCAAATTATCATTTCCGGTTTCTACATTCTGCCATACTTTAAACGAAATTTTCTTTTCTTTTAGCATCTTTTGCACATCTTCATTCCACCACCATGTATCCTTTTCTATCATGCCTTTACCTTGCGATTCTCCAAACACATCTTTTGCTACTCGCCTTATACAATCCGCCATCTCTTTCCAACATTCATCCACAGATTTTCCTTCCATATCCTTCATTTCTATCATTTTATCTACCACTTGACTCTTAAACATACTTGCACACTCCTCATTTTCTATCATACGCCATCTGATTTTGGGTGGGGGCCGTTCTTTGTTCCTACTGGACGAGACACTGACTGTTACGTCCATCAATATGAGCCTGTGTTGAGAGACTAAGCATTCGCCTGGCAACACTTTACAGTTGTTGACTGTTTTGAGACTGTTTCGTCTCACCAAGAAAAAGTCAATTTGGGTCGCGTGCTGGCCACTTTTGTAAGTGATCAGGTGTTCGTCTTTCTTTTTGAACCAGGTGTTAGTTAAAATAAAGGTGGTCTAAAAGAGGGACAACTGTACCCTCTGCCAAAATATGCACAACCTTTCCACACCCTCCATCTTGACCATCTAGGACCATTCGTAACAACTAGAAACAAAAACAAATATTTGTTGGTAATTGTAGATTCATTCACAAAATTTGTGTTTATATGTGCTGTACGTAAAACTAATGCGACTGGAGTGATAAAAGAATTAGAACGTATATCTAAAATATTTGGTAATCCTAGAAGAGTAATTAGTGACGCAGGTTCTTGTTTCACTTCAAGTCAATTTTCTCAGTACTGTGTAAATAGAAATATTAGATTACATATCGTAGCGACTGGAGTACCTCGTGCTAACGGACAGGCGGAACGGTTTAACAAAACCATTTTAGAAGCCTTAAAAACTATGGGTGCGGATACTAATGATGATATGTGGGATGAGTACATTAAGCCATTACAGCAGGGACTTAATAGTACGATACATAAAACTACTCGAGCCGTTCCCAGTGAGGTAATGTTTGGTTATAGGTTACGTATGGATAGTGATAGTCTCGCCCCAGATCTTGATAGAGAAGCATTGGTAGACGTGTCAAAGTTGCGCGAAATGGTGGACGAAAATGTTAAGGCCAGTGCAGAGGATCAAAAGAAAAGATTCGACAAAACGCGAATCAAAGCTACACGGTATACAGAAGGGGACTTAGTATTGGTCAAAATACAAAGTCAAAGTAATGATGGTCAAAGTCAAAAACTGTTGCCTGCATTCAAAGGCCCATTTCAAATAAAGAAAGTCCTGGAAAATGATAGATACGAGATATCAGATTTAAGAGGTAGTCAAAGAAGCTCCAAAATATATAATGGAGTAGCCGCAGCGGAAAATATAAAACCATGGATTAATATTGATGATTGGAGCATGGAATGAAAATATAGCAACATAAAGTAAATAATCAAAACCGTGTTGGCAAGGTATTTATAATTGTTTTATTTAATTTCCACTATTAGTGTTGGCAAAGTATTTTAGACATGTTTCATTGTTTATTTGCCACTAATGTTTAAAGAAAAGTGTTTATCAAGAATCTCTTCAATATTCATCTTAATTTAATTTCCCTTTTGAGTTAGCGAGCCTAGATAGAATTATGTACTTATAATTAATGTGTACCGCATTATTGTTGTATTGCATATTATGTTGAAAGGTAAAGATAATGCTTTGCTTTGCTTTGTGCTGCTTAAGATCAACTTGGTACGCTTGAGTGAGTGAAATACTCTTCGAGTGCAAGTGATATGTCAGCTATAAACCTGGTCTCCTAAGTGTGGCAAAGTCCCTTTAGGTGCAGGAAGTGGCATTGCAATGCATGAATTATATAAGTGTGCAATACTTCTTCTGGTGTCCTTTCATAAGAATGCTTTTATTTATTCGTATTTTAACATGGACATACTTCGATTTCAGTATTCTATCCAGACTCGTGAAGTACCTGGGGCGGGCACCATGCAGCATGGCCGTGTTGGCAACATTGCATCTGGAGCGTCATCTGTGAATGACAGCAAAGAAACTGACAGCAACGAAGGTATTTCCATACGGCTGAGGTTCCTGGAGTGGGGCACCAGAGGCTATTTAACAGCGAAGCGAAGATTTTGGATAGTTCATATCAACATAATCTGTATCATTAATTGTTATTTTCTTGTGCCAATCATTATTGTAAATTGTAAAATAAATAATAAACCAGTTGATTATTACTCGTCTCGAATTTATTTAAAGTAAAGTAGATTACACAGCGCCCTCGATTCACAACACGGCCATCCCTGACTAGCACCCATCCTCGGGTGTAGCTTGTACTGCTGTCCTGCCAATAGAAACAAGGACTGATTCTCGTTGCTACTTTATTTATTCTCAATCTAGGTACAATAATCATCTGTCACAATTTACAATACCCTGTCATTAGGGCTTCGTGAACAGTGCTTCCTGCATTCCGTGAAAAGGTCCGATCAAGTAGTTTATTATAACAAATATGTTACCAGTATATTTTTTTAAAGGAATGCATTTACTCAGCTCATGAAACTTGCTTTATAATCTGTGCACCAACACAGACCAGCCGGTCGATTCTGTAAAAATCTCCCCGTGAAAATTTGAGCGAAGTGAGTGTCGAAGTGAGCTGTCAGTGTAACTAGGGATGGACGAAACATTAAATTTTCAATTTATCGATAATCGAGTTACCAAATTATTATTTAAATGCTGAATTTAATTAAATTTTTTCAAATTTATTAAAGAACTATGTGCATGCGTGTGTGTATGTGTCTAAACATTACCTATAACTATTAAAACATGAAAATAAACCATTTTACTTATTTGATTTTTTATTTATATTACTGGACTAGTGGTGGCCGTGGAAGGTCGTTGTCGCATTTTAGGTGGACGAAACGCAACCGTTTTTCCGACGACGAAAATGGTTGCAGAAAACGGTAGTCGTCGCAACTGGTTTGAAGACGGCTTAAAAGGCGAAACTATCGTCGGTCGAGTTAAATAGTTGCAGTTTCTTATAACTACTCACACTATCTCAGTTATAATAGATGCCGAATGTAAGTATTTCATCATGAAATCATGACATTTGGCATCAATTCTAACTGAGAGAGATGTTTTGATGATATAAATGAATATAATTGTATAAATACATACTTGCTACGGCCGCGAATCAAATTCTGACCAAGATACAACCTGACACTGACCTGCAAATTGCAAAAAAGGTTAGAAAATTGGAGCCTGGAGCTTCCTTCTTAACGCGAATGCTCCGCTTATACCTACTGTATAGTACATTATGTGGTCAACTCACAAAGAAAGCAAAGAGAATTCAGAACAAGAAAATATAAAAATACATTGTTTGTTGTTAGATGGATTATTGCCAACTGATGATTTTTACTTTATACGATATTATAGGGCAAAACATGTAGGTACCTACTTATGCCATTTTACTAAACATCTTGTAGAACAGACATCAATTTGTACCTAATGCACTCGTGATTTAAAAATAAAATATTTTTAATTTAGACCGAAATGCAATCAATCCGTGACGCACGCAGCAATGTTTCTTGAAAAATCAATTGTCGTAAGTGCAACGTGCAACAGGTTCCAGAGTTGTTCATTCGCTACAATTTAAATATTGTAAACATTTTATCAATTCAATATGCTAGGGAGACTTAAGCGAGTGTGATCAACCTGATCGAGAGCGTCTGGCACACACAGATTAAAACTGAACCTCCCTACTTACTACATATTTTACGTCGTTAACCTAAAACCTAAAACCTGCGTAGTAACTTACGTAGTAATTGCCAATAATCAATTAGTAGGTAGGTACCTACTCATCCTCACGATCATACTTATTTAGAACAAAAATCTTGTTGACACAGACCACAATACCACACCACTGCATATTCGGTTATAGAACATTTCGCGCAGCACGGGTGAGCGCTCGTCCAATGACTCGTAATGGCGTCATGGTGACAGGACAGCGGGATCTATCACCGCGGTGATCGTTCACCCGATTCTGGTGAAAGCAAAGCGCCGGTGAGCCTTCACCAGCGCGCCGGTATGCGGCTGACAGCGGGATCTATCACGAGAATCGGGTGATAGGTGATAACTCACGCGAATTTGAGAGCAAAAGCGCGGGAAAACCGAGTTTTTTTTTTAGTCTTGGAATCTTCCTTGTACCTACCTACATTCATAGATCATTTTCGTGTCTAAAAAAATAATGACATAACACATAACTCTAGCTCCCATTATTGTGTTGAAAAACACAAAAAGGTAGATTTTTGAAATATTTCAATATTCTAAAATTATTCTATTTTGTGCAATTTTAATAATACACTAAAATATAGGAATTTATGGACAAACATTTCTATGTCAATTGTTTTGTTAGGGTAGCTATCATTTAGTTTTGTTGTGTTTTCCTACAAATAATAAATCAACAGACCATAGCATAAAAACCCAGACGTCTGGTAACTTTAGATATACATAAGACAGCTGGACTGCACCTTTTGGGGTGTCGCCATGGAAACGAGTGCCGTGTGGTAACTTTATATAAGTACATAAGACAGCTGAACTGCACCTTCGGCGAGCAATCGCTTAAAGTGTAGGTATTTAGTGTCATTTTTGACAGTAAATACCTACACGAGTACACGGTGTTCTATCACGCGATTCAGGTCAGGGTTCCCAACTTAGGGATTTAGTCCCTAAATTTAGGGGCTAGAAGTGTTAAGAGACATTTTTAGAGACTGAAATTTTTTGGGGATCTTTTTATGGATTTCCAACAAAACTTGCAAAATCAAAAACAAAGCGTGTGTTTTCAGTTTTGTGCGGAACGCACGATATGAAACGAGTGAACTGCGCGGCGCATTCATTAATTCATGTCACTCAATCAGTGAGTTAAATTGGATAAATCAAAGAATGACGTCGAATCGGAATGGCATCAATTGCAAAATAAAACATGGACACATGTGTCAAATTCATCAGCTGCATTCTATGCAGAAGTTTAGAACGATTGCGATGCTGGTAACTGCAAACTATTTGAAAATATTTCTAAATTTGCTTTAGCATTAGGTATTGACGCAGAAAAAGAAAAGGCACGCTCGACAGAGGCATAATTGGAAACAGGCAGTTTCCAATTATGCCTCTGTCGAGCGTGCTTTTTCTTTATATGGGACAATCAAAAATAAACTGAGGAACAGATTATCCCATAAAATGGTACAGAGTATCATGACGATACGATTTTCCCTAAATCGGATTTATGGATCATGTGTAAAATGTTTGACTTCAAAAATGAGACGTCAAACAAAAACGAGGAACAGGATGATGATGCGGTTCTGGAAATAATTACCAACTTTGTATGATTGTATTTACCAATAAAATATTTTACTAACTTACTTGGTAACGTTTTATTTTATGAGCAGTAGGTAGGTACTTATAAAATTCTATTTTGGGATTTTTAGGGAAATTCAGAAAACAACTTGGGGAAAATATTTAGTAAAGGTTGGTAACACTGGTTCAGGTGAACGCAGCGCGGAAAAAGCTGGGAGCTTTTTTTTTGGTCAGCATTCAGAATTTGTTTATTTTTAGATAATTTCGTGTCTAAATCCTAAAGATAATGACATAACACCTAGCCCCAAACTCCCAACTATTAATACTAGTACGAGTACCTGTATGACCGATTTTTTTTGGTAAATCGTTTTTTTGGAAATTTAACCTAGCTACATCGGTTTATCGCCTTATGTATTAGATTATTATTATTATATACATAAAATTGGTGCAATTTTAATTAAATTTTTTGTTAGCTTATTGTAGGTTCTTATCTACATGTGTTTAGGTACTAACACGTGTAAGTAATAATAGTCGGCAATAATAGAATGATTGTAAAGAGCTTACTGACTGAGCTTGGAAATTTTTATTGTATTATGTAGATAATAATATTATGTGCCATTGATGTTCACTTTTTTTGTGTAGCTTCATAAAATAAGAAATTAGATAGCCTAAGTACAAACCTTATTAGTTATTACATACATATAGGCCTATCATCACCTTATCTACATATATCTAGGTAGTTTGGAGGAGCTTGTGTCCAAATAATAACTACCTATCGCAAAAGTTGATTTTCGAGGTTAAGCAACACTTGCCAAGGTCGGTATGTGGATGCATGACCATTTTCAAAGATTTACAACAATCTTTGAAAATGGTCATGGGTAATCAGAAGCCAGAAACCTAGTGGAAGTCGACCTCAATTTATAGTTGGGAAAAGGTTTGGCAGATTGATTGAACACTGATCTAGTTTGGTTTGGAAATATTCAGCTTGGTGAGGACAGAAATAATATCTCATAATATTAAAATTTTAATAATTTGTATCACATGATCAGAAAAGACTAAAGGTGTCTGCCGGGTTCCAACATCTTGGGACTTGCACTGGGACATCATGAACAAATGTCGAATAGATGCCTGGCTGGCAGATGATCAGCTGCTTCTAGCTGAAAACATTATGTAAATATTAATAAAATTAGCATTCATAATACTTATTTGATATATTTTTTCCTAGACTAACAGGTACTTAATAGGTAATAAATACAGCAAATCATTACATATTATAACTGTCTGAACTGAATACAATATTTTTTCCTAGACTAACAGGTACTTAATAGGTAATAAATTCAGCAAATCATTACATATTATAACTGTCTGAACTGAATACATCAATTACAACATTATTCCTATATTCACAGTACAATCTTTCAGCAGCTCAGAAAGCACATTAAAGCCGTTGGTCGTGGCTGTTATTCGCAGATCAGTCTTACAAAGGGGTAACATAGTTGGACACGGCTAGGTTGATTGTAGAAGCAAGCAAGAGCACAGTCATGCACCATGCTTAAGGTTGGTTATATAGGTTTCAAAAATATTTAGCTTAACTTGGAGAACCATTAGGATTTATGTGATCAAATCACGGTGACTTTACTTGATAATAATTTTTTACAGTTTCTTCAACTATTGCTGGGCATTATTGAGCAGTGTTGTCTCATCTGTTGAGAGATAGAACACACAAGATTACTTATCAAAATAATACAATTAGATTAGATGTAAAATGTTATGCAGCTTGCGTGCGTACGTACGTACCTCCTAGGTATGTTATGCACTGATCGATAGTTACAATATTATTTCACTCAGTTTTCACAGGTTACATTACGAATTTAGGACAAAATCATCATCGCCAGCTTTAACAAAAAGATGTTTTAGTAATTACTGTCGACCCGACTAGGTTGGAATCACATTTACGATCGTTACACTTACTATAATTATTACTTGTGTTCGTAATTCAGAAGACATTCAAAACTTTCATTTGTTTTTCAAAAGGTAAACGCAATACTAGAGCATTTGAAAATTGAAACATTCGAATTATTAGCGCAGCAAGCCAAAGAGAATATAATTTCCATCGAGCGACGCCCAAGGAGCCGAAGCATATTATTATTATACTCTGTCTCTTTGAGCCGAGGCGTGGCTGACTGCACAGATTACTAATATCAAAGAAAGAGTAATGTATGACTAATAATATGTACTGGTTAGTGGTTGGCGAGGGCGACGCCATAACGTCAGCGCGACACAGCACACACAGCACTGACAGTGACAGCACACACTTGCAATTTTTGAAATAAGTGACATTGGTACTGAGGCCTTTAAGTCACTAAAATTTCTAAATGAATAAAAAATAGAAGAGATTTAGATTAAGAATTAAAATTTCTTTATTGCTGCAAAACATTAACGCATTTTAATTTTTTTCTCGGCCTAGAACATTAATTAAATTGTAAATAATAATTATCCTTTTAGAACTAATACAAAATGTGCCCAGTAACTATGGTGAAAATTAGTTTTTTATCAAAATTAGCTAGTTAATAAAAAAAAACACTTTTATTGTACCTTATGATCAAAATTTCACCAACTTTTTTATTCAGCGTATTTTAAAAATGTCTCGATCATTCATCAAGTTAGCGGCAATGGTGGAGGCGCATAATGCCGATATCGAATTGAGCCGTCAACAAGCTCGATTCTTAGGAAACAATATTTCTGTAACGAGAGCCGACGAATTTATTTTATCCTATCGCCTATCAGAAGACCTCAGAAAGAGGTATTACAAGACTGGTTAAGGTAGGTAAGAACCATAAGAACCGGGTATATAAATATACTAATTATATGAAAATAATGTCGTACATATTACTTACCTACATTTTTTTTTAGATATTATGCTCACTTTCGTTTTTGGCACACGGCACATACCAGAGGGCCGTGGGACAACAATCACACACGTGCCTCTCACAGGCGTCAGTGTCGCGTGCCTTACACGATTTTTTAAACGCGATAACGCAGCCGTGCATAGTCCAGAAATACATTCGATTCCCTCAAAATCGACATGAGAGGAATGTTCTGAAAATCCGGTGAGTACCTACCTGAGTTCGTCATATTTTTACCCAATTGCGCGACGCAAGGGAGGGCAATGTGTTTATCAAACTATGTATGTACCTATGTATGTTTGTTCCTTTGTGGCACTATAGAGACCAAACGCGTGGGCCGATTTTGATCATTCTTACGTCAATTGATTCGCCTTAATCTTGCCAGTTCTGCCAAAGACATGATACTTAGTAATCCAAATACAATATTGAGACAACCAGACCACCTTTTTATTGTGAAAAAGTCGTATAAAAAGAAAAAAATTAAAGTTGACGAACTTTAGGTGGGGTATCAAAATAAAGGCTTCAAAAAGGCAATTTCAAAAATATAACTCACTAACATGAAAATAAAAACATGAAAGAAAATAAAAATAAAAAATATTTTCAAAAAACCCACAAAATATTTTTTTTTTGTGTTTACATTTACAGTTCCCAGATTATTCAACTTCAACACGAATATAAATAAGCGGTCTTGACGCTGGCTTCTATAATCTATACATATAATAAATCTGTAGAAAAGTCATTTTTGTACATTGAAGAAATTGAAACAAAAAATAGCCAGCGTGTGAAAAGATAAGTAACAGAACCCATTTCCATCATTTTTGAAATTTTTGTCTGTTTGTCTGTTTGTCTGTTTGTTTGTGCGCACATCACGTAAAATCTACGAATTCAATGCTGACAATGTTTATATACAAAAATTATACGCAACTTGAGGATTAACTTAGTTTTTGTTTCATCGAAATCGGTTCACTCTATCAAAAGATATGATTAATTTAGTGAGTTCAAGAAGTAAAATATTACGTTACGCAATTAAGTATAGTACTTGCAACGACATCTATACATATAATAAATCTGTAGAAAAGTCATTTTTGTACATTGAAGAAATTGAAACAAAAAATAGCCAGCGTGTGAAAAGATAAGTAACAGAACCCATTTCCATCATTTTTGAAATTTTTGTCTGTTTGTCTGTTTGTCTGTTTGTCTGTTTGTCTGTTTGTTTGTGCGCACATCACGTAAAATCTACGAATTCAATGCTGACAATGTTTATATACAAAAATTATACGCAACTTGAGGATTAACTTAGTTTTTGTTTCATCGAAATCGGTTCACTCTATCAAAAGATATGATTAATTTAGTGAGTTCAAGAAGTAAAATATTACGTTACGCAATTAAGTATAGTACTTGCAACGACATCTTAAGACTAAAAATAGAACTAATGTTGATAGTTGAAATCTAAATCCGATAGATGGCGTTGTGCAAATGACGTCATTTTCTGAATCGCGGTGTTAAGATTTTCCGCGCGAGGATGACGTCCACCGTGTTTACTAGGCAAATTGGGTTTCGTTAGGTGTCTTAAAAGTTCTTGCGTGTGTCGTAAAAGTTCTTTGGTTGCTTGGTTTATCGATTTTCTAAATTGGTCGAAAAAAAAGTATTTGCTTATCTTATTGGTTTCGTTTGGTCAACTTTGGTCATTGGTTTGAAGTACGAAGTAAAGATTGTATTTGATTTACTTCGTAGTTTGAATCCAATAGTGCCAATCGTTATACAGTAAGTTAGTGTTGCCAATTCGTTGAGTCACGACCACGAACAGACGATACGTTGTCACACTAGACTGTTCGACGCACCGATCTTTTAAGTTTGTAGGCTATTCAGTCATAAGTGTTGTTAGTTTTGTTTATTGCTTTAATTTTCCTTGAAAATGCCTCAAAGAAAAAAAACTAACCTTTCGCTGCGTAGCCGAAATGCGAAAAGGATGAGACTTTGTAGGTCTCAGGAATCGGAAGAAGATCGTGAAGCACGGTTATCTGCTAACCGAGAGCACATCGCTCTTTCACGTGAATCGGAAACGTTCACCGAAAGGGAGTCACGTTTAAGTTCACAAAGAACACGGACCGCGACTTTGCGGTCTCAAGAGAGTATCCAGGAACGCGAAGACCGGCTGTCTGCTGATCGGGAGCGCCACTCTCTCTCACGTGAGTCAGAGACATTCACAGAAAGGGAGTCGCGCTTAAGTTCGCAAAGAACTCGGACCGCGACTTTGCGTTCTCAAGAGAATATCCAGGAACGCGAAGTTCGGCTGTCTGCTGATCGGGAGCGCCAGTCTCTCTCACGCGAGTCAGAGACTTTCACAGAAAGGGAGTCGCGCTTAAGTTCGCAAAGAACTCGGACCGCGACTTTGCGTTCTCAAGAGAATATCCAGGAACGCGAAGTTCGGCTGTCTGCTGATCGGGAGCGCCAGTCTCTCTCACGCGAGTCAGAGACTTTCACAGAAAGGGAGTCGCGCTTAAGTTCGCAAAGAACTCGGACCGCGACTTTGCGTTCTCAAGAGAGTATCGAGGAACGCCAAGCACGTCTGTCATCTGACCGAGAGCGACACGCTCTCTCGCGCGAGTCTGAATCTCTCTCCCAAAGAGAAGAACGATTACAAATAGCTAGACATAACTACGAGTATGTAGGTGTACAAAGAAACAATGAAAGTTATCTTGCATCTGAAAGGGAAAGAATAGATGAACTAAGACGAGCAGAAACAGCAGAACAACGTCAATCTCGCCTAGAAATAGAACGAGCTCGATACCATATGAATAGAGAAACAAATAGCGGAGCTGATGAGTCCATGGAAAATGACGATGCAAATATTTTATTACCTTGGGACAATAGGGAAAAATCAGGGTTCACATATTCGTCTAGAATTAATTATGCTGGCTTTACTTTCGTGGGTGACATGAGAGAAATTTGTAATTTTTGTCATGCTTTGAAATGGAGGAAAGAGACAGATGGAATGTGCTGCTCAAATGGAAAAATTGTTCTTCCAAATTTCACACTTACTTAAAAGTCTCCTGAATGGCGATCATCCCCAGTCGAACCGTTTTTTGGATAATATTCGTTTATATAACAGTGCTTTCCAAATGACTTCCTTTGGGGCAAAACAAATAACGGAAGGACCGTTCATGCCAACCTTCAAAGTACAAGGTCAAGTTTATCACCTTATTGGATCTTTGCTGCCAGAAAATGAACCCAAATTTCTCCAAATTTATTTTGTATCCGATTACACGCAACAGCTCAATGTTAGAAATCACAATTTTCCCCAGCTCAATGCTGAGCTTTTGGGTCAACTTCAAGAATTGCTGCATCACGTTAACCAGTACGTTCGTGAATTCAAAGCTGCATTGGAGTCAATTCCACAAGGCAGCAATGATTTCAAAATTGTTATAAGTGCCGATAGACGTCCTGTGGGTGAACACCGTGGAAGACACAATGCACCCGTCGCAGATGAAGTTGCAGTTGTTTTAGTCGACCAGGAGTGTGAGAGACGTGATATCGTGTTGCGTACACGCGACGATCGCCTTCAACGCATTTTGGAAACCCACCGAGCTTACGACGCCCTGCAATATCCACTAATTTATTGTCATGGTGAAGATGGGTACAATTTTGGGCTGTACCAAGTGAACCCTACTACGAGAGTCACTAATTATCAAAAAAAAATATCTGCTCAACAATACTATTCCTACCTTTTACAAATAAGGCAAAACAGTTTCGTATATTTGCAACGATTTCGTGGTTTGTTCAGCCAATTTATTGTGGACATGTACGCAAAAATAGAAACTGAACGTTTAGTGTATATTCGCACTAACCAGCGACGGTTACGCGCTGAAGAATACGTGCACTTGCGGGACGCCATGCAATCAGTCGAAAACTTGGGTCGATTGGTTATTTTGCCATCCAGTTTCACAGGCGGTCCGCGGTATATGCACGAACGAACGCAAGATGCTTTTTGTTACGTCCGTAAATACGGCCGGCCGGACCTTTTTATAACATTTACAACAAATCCAAAGTGGACGGAGATTTGCCAGGCACTTCTCACAGGACAGGCGTCATACGACAGACATGACATTATTGCTAGGATTTTTCATTTAAAACTCAAAGTCTTGATTAATCTACTTACAAAGGAGAAAGTTTTCGGTTCAACTCTTTGTTTTATGTATAGCGTCGAGTGGCAAACGCGTGGTTTACCCCACGCGCACATTCTTCTGTGGCTGGAAGAAAAAATTCGTCCCGATGCTATAGACAGTGTCATAAGTGCAGAATTTCCGGACTATAATGCAGATCCGATTTTGCATGACATAGTAAAAACACATATGGTTCACGGGCCATGTGGCCTCTTAAACAGGGAATCACCGTGCATGAAAGATGGTCAATGCTCAAAAAAATACCCCAGAGCACTGAAAGAACTAACTATGGCTGGGGAAAATGGGTATCCGCAATACCGGCGAAGATCACCGTCACAAGGTGGTTTCACAGCTACTGTCAGATTCCGTGGACAAGAAATAATTCTAAATAATAGTTGGGTGGTACCGTATTCTCCGTATTTTGTCAAACGCTTTTCAAGCACACATTAATGTTGAAATTTGTAATAGCGTCGAATCTATAAAATATATATGTAAATATGTTAATAAAGGTAGTGATCAAGCCATGATAGCACTAAGAAATAACAACCAATTTGATGAAGTGACAAGGTATCAATCTGGCCGATACATAAGCTCTTCGGAGGCAGTTTGGCGCATTTTGAGTTTCCCTATTCATGAAAGGTATCCGCCAGTCATCCATCTTGACGTGCACCTGGAAGGCGGGCAGCGAGTTTACTTTCAGCCAGAAAATGTGGCAGAAAGAATGAACAAACCAAGACAAACCACCTTGCTCGCATTCTTTCGCCTTTGCGAAAGAGACAATTTCGCTAAGTCTCTGTTGTACAATGAAGTGCCACATTATTATACTTATAACAAGCAGCAAGGTGTTTTTAATCGCAGGAGACGTGGAACTGCTGTAGAAGGCGAGTCCGGCATTTTTAAAGAACACGTGATTGGAAGAGTATACACGGTGCACCCAAATAATGCAGAGTGTTATTATTTACGCCTTCTTCTTCACACAGTGCGAGGACCTACTTCTTTTGCTGAGCTCCGCAAAGTGGACGATATAGAATATCCCACATTTCAAGCTGCTTGCCGCGCACGGCATTTATTAGATGGCGATCAGCATTGGGATGATGCTTTAGCCGAAGCATGCGTCAGTGATAGTCCACATCGTTTGCGCCATTTATTTGCCATTTTGTTGACATTTTGTGGCCTATCGGACGCTGGGCAGTTGTGGCAAAAATATAAAGACGCGTTTGCCGAAGATTTTTTGAGACAGCAAAATATAAATAGTGAAACTTCTGACCAAGTACGTGAAAGCTGCCATAATAGGGCTTTGCTGGCTATACAAGATATAGTTACAAGTATAGGAGGGAACCCCCTCAGTCAATACGGCTTGCCGACACCGACAGTTGGTGGGGAACGAATTAATAGGGAGTATACATCTGAAATAAATTACAACCCCGAAGAGTTAGCAGAAATATTGCGAAATGGCTGTTCAAATTTGACGACAGAACAACGTCAAATCTTTGATAGAGTATGCTGTAGTGTAGAACATTCATTAGGAGAAATGCTGTTTTTAGATGCACCTGGTGGAACAGGTAAAACTTTCCTCACTAAAGTTATCTTGGCTCAAATAAGGAGCCAAAACAAAATTGCCCTTGCCGTCGCTTCCTCAGGAATAGCTGCCACTTTATTACCAGGAGGAAAAACTGCACATACAACATTTAAAATACCAATCGACTTGGACCGCACAGAAAACCCTGTTTGCAACGTGTCTCGCAATAGTGATAAAGCAAGGGTTTTACGCGATTGCGCCCTTATCGTTTGGGACGAGTGTACGATGGCAAATCGTAAAGCTGTGGAAGCTGTAGATAGAACGTTGCGAGATATAAGACAAAATGACCGACCGATGGAAGGCTTAACGGTGCTATTCTGTGGAGACTTCAGGCAGACACTCCCTATAATACCCAGAGGAACGAGGGCCGATGAAATAGGTGCCTGTTTAAAGAGCTCTATTTTATGGCGTAGTGTCATATTAACTAATTTGAGCTTTAATATGCGAGCATATTTGGGAGGTGACGCAAACGCGCAGGTTTTCTCAAATTTACTACTTCAAATTGGTAACGGCACATACCCGACTCAAGAAGGAGGTAAAGTAACTTTAGTCGAAAGCCTGTGTTCTTCTGTTGCCTCACAGCAGGAACTCATTTCCTCTGTATACGGAGATCCATCAGAGATCTCGAACCATGACGCTGCTTGGCTATGCCAACGAGCTATTTTGGCACCTCGCAACGACCAAGCAGCAGCAATAAATTCTCAAATATTGGTACATGTTTCTGGAGAAAGTAGGGAATATTTATCTATTAACACGGTTTTAGAAGAAGGAGATGCCACCCACTATCCAGTAGAGTTTTTAGACTCTCTAAATACACCAGGTCTTCCAGCACACAAAATTTATTTAAAAGTCGGAGTACCAATCATTCTACTCAGAAATTTAAGCCCACCAAAACTATGCAATGGAACTCGGTTGAGAGTAACAAATCTCCAACGAAATGTCATCGAAGCCGAAATCTTAACAGGTTGCGGCTCCGGTGATGTTGTTTTCATTCCCAGGATACCCATTATCCCCAATAATTTTCAGTTTACTTTCAAACGTGTGCAATTTCCTGTAAGCCTCTGTTACGCTATGACTATTAATAAAGCCCAAGGCCAGACGTTATCCGTTGCGGGTGTAGACCTTACTTTTGATTGTTTTTCACACGGCCAACTCTATGTTTCTCTATCACGTGTTAGCAACCCAAACAACCTTTTTGTATATGCTCCGGGTAATTCCACCGCTAACATAGTATATAGAGAAGCATTAACGTAATCAACTATACCAAAGTCAGGACTCTTATCTAAATCATCAAAAAGGTGATATACTCTTATCTAAACGACGTTGTTTTGTTCTCGACAACCACGCGAACGAAGTCGCGGGCACAGCTAGTATTATAATAATATACTAGGTAGGTACTACTAATAAACAGTAGTTCAAATGTTTATTGAAATAAATCTTTAGGCAATTATATTTCTTGTACCAATAGATGGCGCTGTTTGAAGTTTTAGAGTTTATCCATTCGCCTCTTTAAAATTTGTATAGTGAAACATTTTGAAACAAAAAAAAAAATCCTCAATGTGTGAGAAAATATTGGTAAGACTTTAAGTAAATTCATTCGGCTTGCAAGCCGTCGCTGCTAACACCATCTAGCGAGGTGTAGAGGACGGGCCCGAACAAAGAACAAAAGTTGCATGAATGAATTTACTTAGTCTTACCAATATTTTCTCACACTTTGAGAAATTATTTTAAAGTACTTTTGACACTTCCTAGTAGTTTTACTATATCAAAATGTGTCACTATACAAATTTGAAAGAAGCGAACGGATGAACTCTAAAACTTCAAACAGCGCCATCTATTGGTACTAGAAATATAGATGTCTACAAATTCGTTCCAATAATCGTCTAAATTTGAATTACAAGCCTATTATTTCACAATTTTAGGCTTAGGGCAGTTTATTAAATAAGAAAATACAGTTTTTACAATAATATGTAGTTTCAAAATATTAATATTACTTAGACTTCAATAAGAAATCGATGCATATTACGCCATCTATTGAGATTTATTGAACTAAATTTTCTTCGAGATGAGATCCCGTGGCCCGTGGATAACTGGCTATACTATAGCAAACACTACTATAGGGCTATAGTGTAGTCTAGTTTATTGTGCGTTTCCCTTTTGAAAAACAAGTGAAAGTTTTCAATATCCTCTGAATTACGGACACAATTAATAAAAGTGTAACGATCGTAAATGTGATTCCAATCCAACCGAGTCAAGTCGACAGTAATTAAGACCGAAGACGTCATGTTTTTTTGTGTTAGGTTAAATGATGATTTTGTCCTAAGTTCGTAATCTAACCTCTAACCTGTGAAAACTGTGTGAAATAATATTGTTACTATCGATCAGTGCATAACTAAAACTTATACATACGTAGGTACGTACGTACGCACGCAAGGTGCATAACATTTTACATCTAATCTTACTGTATAATTTTGATAGGTAATCTTGTGTGTTCTAATTCTCAGCTGATGAGACAACACTGGTAATGGTCAATCAATAATGCTTTTAATGCAATAGTTGAAGAAACTGTAAACAATTATTATCAAGCAAAGTTACCTTGATTTGATCACATAAATCCTAATAATGGTTCTCAGAGTTGAGCTAAGTATTTTTGAAACATAAATAACCAACCAAAAGCATGGTGCACATTTTGTGCTCTCTAAAATCCTTCTGACAGTTTCCAACTATGTTACCCCTTGGCAAGACTGATCTAAATGAGCAACATTGCATCTAATGTTTCTGGCGTTGTCGTTAGGGCTACTTAATCTACGTTCCTGTAACCTTGCTACAAGATTGCACCTTTGCATTTGTAACTCACACCCACCCAATTTATAGTTTCAGCAATGTTTATGTAACATATTCGTGCTCAGTGGGACGGTTAATGTGCTTTCTGTGGCGCTGAAAGATAGTACTGTAAAAATAGGAATAATGTTGTTACATGTGATTGATGTAATCAGTTGAGACAGTTATAATATGTAATGAATTGCTGTATTTATTGCCTACTAAAACACATGTAACCCCATAGCAATTTTTTTTTTTTTAATGTTTACCAATTATTGTTTCCAGCTTGAAACAGCCGATCATCTTCCAGCCAGGCATCTATTCAACATATTTTGTCCATGACGTCCCAGTGCAAGTCCCAAGACATTGAACTCCTGAAGATACCTTTAGTTTTACCTTAGTCTTTTTGAAATGAGTAAAATTTTTATTTTGTGTAATATTAATTTATTTCTGTCCTCAGCTCACCAAGCTGAATATGTCCAAACCAAACTAGATCAGTGTTCAATCAATCTGCCTTACCTTTTTCCAACTATACATATATTGGGTTCGGCTTCCAGTTGGTGTCTGGTTTCTGACTACCCATAATCACTTTCAATGAGATTTACAACAAGCATCCACGGACTGAACTTGGCAAGTGTTTTCTTGTGTGTTGTGTCGAAAATCAACTTCGATAGGTAGTTATTATTTGGACACAAGCTCCTCCAAACTACATAATTATGTAGTTATGTGATGATAGGCCTTTTTTTTTTTTGTGGGGTGGGAAATCATCCAATGACTTCTCGTGTCAGACTCTTACTGACTAAAACTCACCCCCTGTTCCTTCCTGCCCTTAAAAATGATGTAATTATTAAAGTTTGTATGTTACTATTTTCTAATTTTATGAAGCTACACAAAAAAATTGAACACTTGGAACATTGTACACTATGTAACGGAAAATCTCGCGCAAAAGCGCAAAATCTCAGATACCCTAATTAGAATATTAAATTATATGTCTAAAAGAATCACTCTAATTACTTTAATATTAATAAACCTAACCTAGTAATTTTATATTTAATATATGTAGGTAACCACAAAACGTTTCAGCGACAGACGAGTTCTACGCACACACAGCTGATGTCAGTTCAATGACCTACTGCTAACTTTTGCTAATGCGTTTTTTAAGATTCTAAGTTTCAATCATGCCATCACACTTGCAAAAGCTTTTTACTTGCGGTTTTGAATAATTTTGTTTACTTTTACGCGGTCACCGGCGCGGCGGCGCCTCGCGCCGGCGCCAAATTATTTACCTACCTACTAATTAGGTATCTGAGGCAAGTTAATTTTTGAACTAAAAGGGCGGATTTAAAAGATTTGGATCTAAGTAATTAATAATGAAACCTTAGTAATGGATAGGCACTTACGAAACTCAACTATTTTCATTATTTAACAAATAAATAAACGCTGTACTTATTCGTTCACTTTGTCTGAATCATGTTCCAAGGCAATAAAAATTTACAGGCCCAGTCAGTGAGCCCATAGTAGCATTCTAATATTGCCGAATATAGTACCTACACCTGTTAGTAGGTACCTAAACTTATGTAGCTAAGAACGTTACGCTAACAAAAAATTAAAATTGCACCAAATATATATCTAATATTAAAATAATATGTACGCCGATAGACCGATCTATATGTTTCATTTCCAAAAAAGTGATAAAATTTACCAAAAAATATCGGTCATCCAGGTACTAGTATATTAGTTGGGGGTTTGGGGCTAGGTGCTATGTCATTATTTTTAGGATTTAGACACGAAAATATCTAAAAAAAATTAACTATACAAATTCTGAATGCTGACCAAAACAAAAAGCTCATAACTTTCCCGCGTTTTGCGCTCACGCGTGATAGATCCCTGTAGGTATTTACTGTCAAAAATGACAGTAAATACCTACTATTTTAAGCGATTGATCGCCGAAGGTGCAGTCCAGCTGTCTTATGTACTTATCTAAAGTTACCACACGGCACTCGTTTCCATGGCGACACCCCAAAAGGTGCAGTCCAGCTGTCTTATGTATATCTAAAGTTACCAGACGTCTGGGTTTTTATGCTATGGTCTGTTGATTAATTATTTGTAGGAAAACACAACAAAACTAAATGATAGCTACCCTAACAAAACAATTGACATAGAAATGTTTGTCCCTAAATTCATATATTTTAGTGTATTAGAATTGCACAAAATAGATTAATTTTAAATTATTGAAATATTTCAAAAAATCTACCTTTTTGTGTTTTTCAACACAATAATGGGGGCTAGAGTTATGTGCTAAGTCATTATTTTTTTAGACACGAAAATGGTTTATGAATGTAGGTAGGTACAAGGAAGATTCCAAGACTAAAAAAAAAAAACTCGGTTTTCCCGCGCTTTTGCTCTCAAATTCGCGTGAGTTATCACCTATCACCCGATTCTCGTGATAGATCCCGATGTCAGCCGCATACCGGCGCGCTGGTGAAGGCTCACCGGCGCTTCGCTTTCACCAGAATCGGGTGAACGATCACCGCGGTGATAGATCCCGCTGTCCTGTCACCATGACGCCATTACGAGTCATTGGACGAGCGCTCACCCGTGCTGCGCGAAATGTTCTATAACCGAATATGCGGTGGTGTGGTATTGTGGTCTGTGTCAACAAGATTTGTTCTAAATAAGTATGATCGTGAGGATGAGTAGGTACCTACCTACTAATTGATTATTGGCAATTACTACGTAAGTTACTACGCAGGTTTTAGGTTTTAGGTTAACGACGTAAAATATGTAGTAAGTAGGGAGGTTCAGTTTTAATCTGTGTGTGCCAGACGCTCTCGATCAGGTTGATCACACTCGCTTAAGTCTCCCTAGCATATTGAATTGATAAAATGTTTACAATATTTAAATTGTAGCGAATGAACAACTCTGGAACCTGTTGCACGTTGCACTTACGACAATTGATTTTTCAAGAAACATTGCTGCGTGCGTCACGGATTGATTGCATTTCGGTCTAAATTAAAAATATTTTATTTTTAAATCACGAGTGCATTAGGTACAAATTGATGTCTGTTCTACAAGATGTTTAGTAAAATGGCATAAGTAGGTACCTACATGTTTTGCCCTATAATATCGTATAAAGTAAAAATCATCAGTTGGCAATAATCCATCTAACAACAAACAATGTATTTTTATATTTTCTTGTTCCGTATTCTCTTTGCTTTCTTTGTGAGTTGACCACATAATGTACTATACAGTAGGTATAAGCGGAGCATTCGCGTTAAGAAGGAAGCTCCAGGCTCCAATTTTCTAACCTTTTTTGCAATTTGCAGGTCAGTGTCAGGTTGTATCTTGGTCAGAATTTGATTCGCGGCCGTAGCAAGTATGTATTTATACAATTATATTCATTTATATCATCAAAACATCTCTCTCAGTTAGAATTGATGCCAAATGTCATGATTTCATGATGAAATACTTACATTCGGCATCTATTATAACTGAGATAGTGTGAGTAGTTATAAGAAACTGCAACTATTTAACTCGACCGACGATAGTTTCGCCTTTTAAGCCGTCTTCAAACCAGTTGCGACGACTACCGTTTTCTGCAACCATTTTCGTCGTCGGAAAAACGGTTGCGTTTCGTCCACCTAAAATGCGACAACGACCTTCCACGGCCACCACTAGTCCAGTAATATAAATAAAAAATCAATTAAGTAAAATGGTTTATTTTCATGTTTTAATAGTTATAGGTAATGTTTAGACACATACACACACGCATACACATAGTTCTTTTATAAATTTGAAAATTTCTTTAAATTCAGCATTTAAATAATAATTTGGTTACTCGATTGTCGATAAATAGAAAATTTAATGTTTCGTCCATCCCTAGTAGCACTGACAGCTCACTTCACTTCAAGCTCACTCCACCTAAGTTTTCACGGTGAGATTGTACTGAATAGCACTGCAGAATGGCTCCAACGATTTTCAAACTATCTAACGCAGTATGTAGTGTTCAGATTATAACTCGACTGGCAACTCTTTAAGGTTTGAGCTATCAATACAAGCAGATGTAGTATTAAATGTGATTGATATCTTATTAATTTGTCTAGAATCGAACCAGTACGTACTGCTACTGATATCCAGTTAGGTACAAAAAATCGCAATAATTTAAATTTTGACGGTAGTTGTGTAAAAGATGTATAAAAACTCGAAATTTTACTTTTGATCGGTTGATTTAAATAATAATGATAATAATAATATTCCACAACTATCACACAACGCCATCTAGTCCCAAGCTAAGCAGAGCTTGTGTTATGGGTACTAGACAACTGATAAACATACTTAAAATGACTCCAGTGGTAAAGGGTGTTCCACAGGGATCTATACTGGGTCCCCCTTTGTTTATTTTATATAGTGCAGATATTGTTAATGTTATAAAAAATTCGAAATTTCATATTTATGCTGATGACATTCAATTATACATTTCTTTTAAACCTGAAGACTATAATACCGCAGTTAAATTGTTAAACGAAGATCTGGACAGGATCGTGGACTGGTCAAAGCAAAACTCCCTACTACTTAACCCGTCCAAAACAAAATTTATGCTTTCTGGTTCTAAAAGTCAACTGGATAAAATTAACTCTAATGGTGCAAACGTGATCGTAATGGGACAATAATTATATTGATCGTGTTTACGAGGCGAGAAATCTGGGTTTAATCATGGACCAAGAACTGCGTTTTGAGGCTCATATTGCAAACTGTGTAAAAAACTGTTTCTACCGTCTAAAAGTTTTGTACAAGATGCGCCCGTATCTGAGCGAAGACCTGCGTGTTCAGCTAGTTGAAAGTCTGGTTCTATCTAAGTTAAATTATGCCGACACCGTTGTAGGACCTCGACTTTTAGCACGTACCACGAGACTAATTCAAAGGGTTCAAAATGCTTGCGCTCGTTTTTGCTTTAACGTACCACCAAGCAGCCACATTACACCATTTCTAAACAAGCATAACATTTTAAAAATGAAGTCACGACGGAAATTGCACTTGGCCTGTCTTCTTTTTGGCATCATCAAGAATAAATGTCCGTCATACTTGTACTCGAGGCTTGCGGGGATAAATAGTCACCGGCAACGTAGGGCCAGGCGTTGTGCTCAGCAGCTGGCTACGCAGCATCACCATGGTGCAGCCTTCCGAGGAAGTTTTCGGTAAGCGGCCTCCAAATGTTGGAATAATATTCCCCCACCGATTAGGGACCTAAAAAATATTAGTAGTTTTAAGGCTAGACTAAAGAAATTTATTTTGAGTTCACAAATCGAACTTAATGATGTGGACGAAGACAAATCGTTTATATAATTCAATAATATATTTATCTATTTTTAAATTTAATGTAATCATACACCTAATTCATTTTAATCATGCAATTTTACCACCTATTTAAATGACATATACCTAATAAAAAACTTACCATTATACTGTGAACCAATATAGTTCACTTTCACCTTTTCTTTTCTAATTGCAATTTACAATACTTCGATTTAAAGCAATAACTGTGGAAATTTAGATAGTTTGGCACTTGGAAATATTTTCTGGAAGGCAGCTTTTTCTTTTTATGCACTGGCTTTATTGTGTATTGTTGTATTTACTTATTTCTTCTAATGACGGCTGATGGCTGATTGCAAAGCCGTCGATCTGACGCGATTATGCGTCAATTGCGTCGAACGTCGCGTTGACTGATGAGCAATGTTTTCGCGTTATTTTATTTTATTATTGTGGATAGAGTAGAAAATTATAATTTGTAACCAGCGTGGCACATATATATTATTTAATATTTTCTTATTACTTTACACTATTTATTTACGTATTTTAATTACAATGTTACATAATACATAAACATTGATATTTAATTCAGTTATTATTATTTTATTTACCCTCGTCCGTGCGTCACTGCGGGGTGCCAACTAAAAACCAGCGCTGGGTGTCCAACGCCCAGCAAATGCTGAGATGGTAACCCTTTCGGTATGGGCACGCTCAGCACAATTTTATTGTATCTTTGTGTACCTACTGTTATTTTCTTTACCTTTTGTTTGTTGCTGTTGTGTTGTGTCTGTGTCGAATAAATGTTTATTCTATTCTATTCTATTCTACTTATATATTTCTAAATACATAAATATTATACATAAAAAAAAAATGTTTTGTCATTTTGCTCACCGAAACAATAGTTTTCTGAATTACCCTTTTTATGGCAAATTCAAAGCATTTACTTCAAATAAACCATTTACAGTTACTTTTGAATTATCAAGTCGGTCAGTCAGAAAGATGAAGTTAATAGCACATTCCAAACCGTAGATCTCTATGGAGAAGAACGTGCAAGAAAGTCCATGGACACTCTTTTATACCATGTCATCTTTTACAAATCCTGGTTACATATATTATGTTGCTTCTTCGTTCAGAACAATGATAATAAAAAATAAACATTAAGTCAGTGGCAGTTAAGAGATGACCAGTCTCAACTGACGGTGCCCATTCACGAACATGACGCGTGGATCAGCACCACTCAGCTCAACCATTGAAGGGAACCGAAGGACCCGACACACGCGCCACCATCAGCGAGACATTTGAGTGAGCATGACAAACTCTCAGCTGCCGTGCTCGTTCATGTCAACAAAAAAACTAGTAACATAATAGAATTATAATGCTCCATGGTATTCAAATTTACAAAATTAGAAACGACATTACTAAATTAGTCAATATAATTTACACTCAGTCTGGCTTTGCAACAATATTAAGTCCAGAAGTTCTCAAGTTTTCCTTACAGTCACGGATACCATTGAAAATAAATGGGCGACTGATCTGAGGTCCAGGTGTTGCCCAAAAGCTGCAGTTTTTGTTTGAATTATTTTTGTTTGTAGGTACTGTCAGTTATTTGGTTTTCACGTTTACGAGAAGTCCTCAAAATAGACTTGGTAACGCAAAGAGTCAGGAGTATTACGCAACAATTCACATTTCACAAAATCTGGATAGCTCCCAGTGATTAGCGCATCTATTACTCGAATTACAAACATTTACAATATTGAATTTTGACAGAGAAAACTCTGTTGCGGTTAAGCTGAGGCCAAACCTGCGCGACCAAAGCGACTGCGAAGCGGGAGCGTCTACCGCGCGACGGACGCTACCCATATCATCTAATGGCGCTTTGCATACCTACGCAACCGCATCGCGGGACGGCCGCGTCGGCAGAGCGGGACGCACGCGTCCAGTGGTCAGACGTGTGTTGTGAGCGAGTTTGTTTGTTATTTAATTCCACAATGACTACAACAGGAGATACTACAGAGTTGTTTATAGAAAAAGTAAGAGAATATCCTATTTTATATGATTTGAAAAATCCACACTATAAGAATTTACGAAAAAAGGATAAAATATGGGATTTGATCGGTCCGGTGTTTAAAATGGATGGTAAGTAAATAAAACACATTTCATTACTAATTTTATAGTATATTCTCTATAATATGTATATAATATCCGATTATAATTATATGAGGACGGGGGAGGTTGAAACAAGGAAGCACAATTCTTTCTAAATTCATTGATAAACAACCAACCAAAGTCTCTGCGCGTAGGTACGCTGCACGAAATGGCAACGTCGCTCACGTTCGCAAGTACTTGAACTGGGTATACATGTCGCAGAGGCATATTGTAGGTATAAATAGCCCGTTTGCAAACGGCTACGAAAATGTTTAGGAAATCGCAATAATCCACGTCTTATATTTTTTTTACACAGCATTATTATTCATATTATTATTATTAAAGTAGTTTACAAAACGGTCACGTATTTGGAAAGGAACGTTAGCTGCTCTTCTTACATCGACATCAAAGTTCACAAAGACCGCAGTCGTAGGAGATGGTAATAAATGCAAAAAAGTATCTGCCTTTTTACAAATCAAGTAGTTATGTAAAATGCAAGTTGTTTTTACAACAAGTTTAGAAGTTTCAACATCTATTTCTAAGGGTCTATCATATATCCTCCATTTTTTTGCTAGAATACCAAAAGCGTTTTCTACGACACGTCTTGCTCTGCAAAGTCGATAATTGTAATTGTCTTTACTATTGTCCTCCCTTGCTGACCGCCTTGGAAAAGGTCTCATCAAATATGTTTTCAAGGCAAATGCTTCATCTCCAATTAAAACATGAGGCGTAGGTATATTTTGCTCGAGAAGAGGTTTAGGTGGCGGAATATTTAGCGAATTGTTTGACAACTTTTGTCCCATTGGTGATTCTTCAAGTATTCCTCCATCACTATTTTTTCCATATCCTCCAATGTCCACACCAATGAACTTATAGTCTGGTCCAACTATTGCCAGAAGTACTATGGAAAACTTCTTCAAATAACAGAAATAGTTAGATCCACTGTTTGGAGGACTTTTAATGGTAACATGCTTGCCGTCAATACTACCCACGCAATTTGGGAACTGCCACCGTTCGTGGAACATGTTAGCCGATGCTTCCCAAATTTGACGTGTAGGCACGGGCATGTAAGTGGATTGTAGTCTCGAGCAAATATAGTAACATACTTGTTTTACTATGTGTGCTACTGTAGAAAATCCAACCCTGTAGCTGTGAGAAATGGTTTTGTAGCTGTCGCCGGTTGCAAGAAATCTGAAAAATAAAACAAATTATTATAATAGACACTCACATCAACACCTCCTCCACACATCCCATACGCGTGCACACACACACACACACACACACACACACCACACACACACAAACACACCACACACACACACACACACACATATATACATCAAGAGAGAAATACCATAAAATAATTAAATATAAATATATTATATTAAAATTGCAGGTGATGCTGCGAAAAAAAAGTGGAAAAATCTCCGTGATACATTCGCAAAATATCTTAAAAGTACGAAAACCACTACAGGACAAGCAGCAAAGAAAAACTACGGCCAGTGGCAGTGGGCCGAACAAATGAAATTTCTAAAACCACATTTAACTTTTGCTAAAACAATAGATAATATTAATGATCCCTCTGAAAACGAAAGCATTGATCAAACCGACGATGCCCAAAATATTGCAGTTGAGAATAATGAATCACAACCGGTAACACAAACTTCTGCATCACAGGCTGAGATCATTGCTGCACGAAATGCACCTATTTCAAATACTCCGCCTGGATCTAACACTCTTACGCAAAAAAATAACAATAAAGTCACGCCAGTCAACCAAGTGCTAGAATATTTTGAAAGGAAATCACAAAAGAGATCACAATCACAAATGGACGATTTGGAACATATATTTATTGGATATGCAAAGAGTGTTAAGAGATTGTCGCTCCGTAGACAGACTATTATAAAAATGAAACTCGAAAACCGTTATTCAAAATCTCTCGATCCAATAAAATATCACTACCTAGGTGCTCATCAGGTAAAACGTAAATAAATTTTCATCGTGAATATAACATATATTATAAAAATCTAAACTCAACACAACAAATTAAGGGTACTCTTAACCTGTGAACATCTTTACGCGCGAAACCGCCACATCCGTCAACATCCGCGCTGTTTCCCGCCATTGACATGTTTACGACTTTGTTTACATAAAACGGATCGCTGACGCTTCTATTGGTGCGAGGCACTTGAAGTATTTTTTGTGGGTTGTTGAATAAACAGACCTTATAATAAAATGTAAACAATACTTGTGTTACGAGAGTTGAATTCTAATCAAATGCTGTTATAAACGATTTGGCGGGAATAGTGTCTGTTCACGTGATAAGTTGGTTTCTGATAAAACCACTGTATCAATCTACACGAAATTTTGCATGTTACACTATGAATAGACAAGTAAACTAATAACTTTGTTTTTTTTGTACAGTCCGATAAAATATTTTCCTATTATTCATACTCAAACTTCATATTACGGAAACGAAACAAAGTAACTGCTTTTTCAAATTGCGTTTCTGCGTTTGCGTTGCGTTTTGTGTTGCGTTTTTTTTCTAATACTATGTAATGACTACCTTAGAATAAATACATACCCTCAAACTTTGAATAACACATACAAGCTCACATCATTCACGCTCACAATAACAATACGAATAAAATCGGCTGACCTTGATAAAAATGTTATTACGTAATATTTCTTCAAAATATTTATCTAAACCGATGTTATTACGACGTAATAATAACACAGCAATAAATATAATACTCAACATAACACATAAACAAACACAAAACTGTTTAAAACACACAATTCTAGCAAAATTTCGTCCGCTATTCACAAACGTAAACATGCTACTAAAAACTTTTTTTAATTTTTTTCGAAACAGTATTTGTCTATGGAAATGTTTGTAAAACTACTAAACTATCACTCTCCGAGTATGTAAAAATTTCCACAGGAATATGACCTTTAGTTAATTAGTAATAGAGGTTGAAACCGCGCTAGTCGGATCGGCACACTGGGGCCTATTGGACGTTGTCGGGTAATCCCGATTACCGGCACTCTGCGGCCTATTGGATGTTGACACTTTCTCTTTTACCGATAAAAATTAAAGAAATCACATTATCAGATCCCTTTCCTTTAAATTTACTCGTACTAGATTTTCTTTTACTGAGGAACACTCTGCACCCGAATTATAAACAAAATGCACACCAAAATGTTCCAATGTACCCGATGGGGGCGCGACGGCATATCTCACTTATTTTTATTTAGCAATTGGATATATCTCAGGCATTTGATCGTGTGTGGCACGACGGACTACTGTTCAAAATAAAACGGGACCTACCTATAAATTTCTACAAACTTATAAAAAGTCATATCTAAGCGACCGACACTTTTTTGTAAAACAAGGAGAAGAGCTAACTTCCTTACGTACTATCCAAGCTGGAGTACCTCAAAGCAGTGTAATGGGTTCACCGTTGTACCTGCTTTAAATAGCCGACCTCCCAACGACTGAGGGAGTTGTCACTGGTACATTTGCTGATGACACAGCAATTCTTTCGGTGGACGCTTCACCGGACGTTGCAGCAAAAAAGCTTCAAACTAGTCTCGATCAGGACCTATCCAAATGGCTCAAAGACTGGCGAATCAAAGCCAATGAAACAAAATCCGTCCAGGTGACTTTCACTTAACAAGAAAGGAACATGTCCCCCTGTCACTCTTAATGGTATACCTCTCCCGCAACAGGATTACGCCAAGTATCTAGGAATATATCTGGATAGACGCCTAACTTGGAAGAAACACATATTCACCAAGCGGTTGGCTATGGGCCAAAAGTTACGCACAATGTACTGGCTACTAAATTACGAATCACAACTCTCACTCGAAAACAAATTGTTGCTATACAAATGCATAATAAAGCCTATATTGACATATGGCCTAAAACTGTGAGGCTGAGCGGCAAAATCAAATATTGAAATAATTCAAAGATCCCTGTCAAAGATGCAAAGAATCATAACGAACGCACCTTGTGAAAACCGTAACAGAAGAAATTACAGAAAAGACAAAAGCGTACAAAGAGCGTATCACAAATCATCCAAACATCCTAGCAGTAAACCTGATGAACACCCAAACAGTCGCTAGAAGACTAAAGAGAAAGATTCCTCAAGACCTTATTTAAAAGGTTGAAAGAATAAACGGGGCAGTCACTGGACAGCTTCCGTACAAACCCGTTAATAATTCCATACATGTTGCTGAATATCTGCTAGAATGACAGATTGCAATAAAAAAAAATTAACAATTAATGTACACACATACAAAAAAACAGACAAGAAGAAGGAAACAGAAAAATATGTACAAAGGTTATGCTTATTTCTAAAGAAATCTCTTACAGCATACCTGCGAAAGTAGAGATGGAAAAAAGAGAAGTAGACACCGTGTGTAATAGTGCTAGGACAAATACAACGTAAAAATATAATACTTACTAAATAATATTATATGTATATATATAGATAGGTACTAATACATATAAACTTAATAATAATAAATACTTATATGCAACTATGACGAAATGGAAAGATAGTGTTCCTTTACTCTTCTTTTAAAAACTGCAAGAGTTTGGCAGTCCCTAATGTCCGGCGGCAGAGAGTTCCACAACCGTACTGCGTGCACAGTGAAGGAGTAGGAGTAGAAGTTGGTTGTGTGGGAAGGGGATTTTAGGAAATTCCTAAGATGCGACCTACAAGGCGTCAAAAGGGCGGGAGTAGGAAAAGCGTTCCCGCAGGTAGGAGGGCGTTTTAGGGTTGTGAAGGATATTAAACAGCAGACATAAAATGCGAGAATCTCTGCGAAGATTAATAGGGAGCCACTTGAGTACTTTGCGAAAGTCGGAAACATGATCATACTTTTTAAGGTTGAAAATAAAACAAATACAAATATTTTGCAATCACTCAAGTTTATTTAAAAGCTCCTCGGTGGCATCCAAATAACACGTGTCGGCGTAGTCAATGATAGGCTGAATGAGAGTTAGAGCATCATGGGTGGCCGAGATGCAAAGCACCGGCTCTTCTTCACAATCCGACATATTTTATGCTAGATGTGGGCACTGTCGTGGGTACTCGAATGAAAGATACGAGTAATTTAGATTAAATCAAAATAACTTTATTCAAAGTAACGGACAGGAAACAAACACGCGCGTTGGTACTGAGCGTTTCGCTAAGACTGTGCAATGTTCGAGCTTGACTGTCCTCGCTGGATCCCCACTACCGACGATCGTGTCCAAGCGGTGAGGAGGGCTTGCGTTTCCGATCGCGTGATTGCTAACTTTCGAAACAAATTGTTAGAGGGCGCTGTTTATTGTATCGTAGCGCCCTCGATCCACGACACATATACGTCATAATAAACATTATCGCTATTCAAGTTCATAGGTTAATGGGAAAGTTAAAAAATTCTTCGCAATAAAATTTTGTGACAGAAGACGGACAGACAGACATGTGAGTGACAGCATTAGGGCTCCACTTGGACCCTTCGGGTACGGAACCCTAAGAATGGTAAGAGTAAGCTAAAAGAGTTGGTACCTACAATTTCCTTCTCCTGCGCAAAGATTGCTTCCGAATAACAAATTACCAAAAATTTTCAAATAACCAATAAAAAAATCTGTGTCACATTACATATATAACGTATGTAAATAAAGAAAAACAGTAATGACCTTGAAATTAATATATTAGGTAACATAATTATTGTCAGGTTAGTTTTATTTTTCCTCTCAAAGAGTAGCACGTGTAGTAGTAGAGCTTGAGGTGCGAACGTTATCTCTGGCAGATATAATATCATTGTTATTGTACCAGCCACCAACTCGCATTTAAATTAATGACTAACGGTACTATGATATACCAATGATTTCTTTAATCTCACGTTTGACCATGACGTTTCAACAGGAGATTAGGTACTTTAGGTACGAGTTCTCGATAATCTGCTCAGTCGATAGTCGGTAAAGTCGCGACTTGTGAGTGCAGCGAGGCAGTGATACTTGACGATACCTGTGCTTGGGACTGCGCGCGCGATAAGTGCCACACTGTCGGCGGCAGTGACGGACGAGTGTTGTGGTCGTATTTCGTAACTCCTCGTGAGCTCTTGTGAACCTTCGTGCATCCTTGTGTCTCCACCATGGCGGTGACCGTAGACCTGGACGCCGTCTTGCTGGAGCTGGGGCAGTTTGGCCGCTACCAGATCCGCAACTACTGCTTCATCCTGGTGGTGATCCTCATGAGTGCCGTCTATAACAGCCAGTACATCTTCGCTGCTGGAGATGTACCTTACAGGTAGGACTCGTTATCGTAAGTGTCGTCTCAGACGAATAAGCAAGGGTTATATTCTAATGCTAAATTTGTACATGGACCTGTGGCTGATGGCTGTTTGTTTATAATGCAAAGTGATCTCATTCATAAATTAAAAACTCCACAGAAAAAAAAAAATTGGGGAGTGATTGGTGGTAGTAGAGTTAGTAAGAACGAAGGCTCACTATCTTCCTTTTGAGATACCTCTCATTATTTCTAACCCCTGACGCAAAAAAGGGGTGTTATAAGTATGACCGCTGTGTGTCTGTGGCACCGTAGCTCTTAAACGGTTGAACCGGAATGCGGTATTTTTTTTATTTGAAAGTAGGTATTTTAGCGATAGTTCTGAGACATGTTTTATCAAAAACGGTAAAGCTATTTCAAGGTCATCAGCTCTTTTGTGTTTTTTAAATGTTCGCTTTTCTTTTAAGCGTTGAGGTTTTTTTCAATTTTAATATACTTAATCTTGTCTTAGAATAAAGTGAAGTAGATTTCGGGAAGCCTCTATGGAAAAGTTTTGGAAGCCTTTGTTGCCTGCCTGAAATAAATAAATCAATAACAAGCAGATATGTAGGTACTTATTATATATCAAATCAATTACAGTCAATGACCACCAAAATAAAATGCGTACAGAGAAAGTAGGCTAAAATAAAAAAAAATAATAAAGGTGGGGCTTACCTATAGAGTATGTACCTAGGTAGATACCTAGGTCCTCCTCCTGTTTATCTACCTAGTGGGGCTTACCTACTTAAATGGGTAAAAGTAACAAAGTAAATTAATGGCAAGAATACCAAACTAATAATTATTTAGGTATTCTAAAGATAAATTGAAATGTGTGTCATCAAATTAGCGTTATATTCTAGTTGGTCGTGTATTTGTTCCACCTATTGTTTTATGATTTCATTGAAAATGTTGCATATTTAATTTTTTATCAATGACTTGAAATTATGTACTTACCTACCTACCGTACTGCATATCTAGTGATTTTGATGACGATAACGTTAAGATACGCAAAATTTAATTGTTTATCTGAAACTTGTACGCAATAGTTCGGACAATGAGTCAATCAATCAAAGATTTTAAATAGTATAATGTTTAATATACAAAATTGGATGAAAGACCACAATTTAGAAATGAACTACTACTCTAAAACCAAAATTAGGCAATTCAGGCCTTACCAAAAAAGACCCTCGACTATAAACTTTACGTTTGACGGTGATGAATTGGAATGCGTAGATAATTTTACTTTGTTGGGTCTAGACTTAGATATCCACATGACCTGGAAAGCACATATACAAAATATTAAATCGAAACTGTCTAGTTTTGTTTAAGCATTACGTGAGCTAAAAAAAAACTACAGATTTAAAAACTGCCCTATCCACTTACTATGCATATGCATACGCATGGCTTAAGGCGTATATATCCGCCAAGTGGCGCCCACATTGAATAAAAAATTGTAGCAATGCGTAGAAAGTAAATATTAAAGAATCCTATGTTTCGTTTACTACAAAGAGGATAAGGTACTTTTACGTTGTTAAAACAGAACTCAAAATGTTTGGTATCCAAAATAGTAGGCAAAAGTGTCAAAAACGACTACTTTGTAGGAGGCCCTTAAGTACGGCATAATTCTTTGGGGAAATGGCGTAGATAGCAACGATTTGTTTATCCTTCAAAAAAAATGTATTTGGATAATGGCTTATATTGACAATGACGTAAGTTGTAGACCGCATTTTAAGAAATTAGACATTCTAACTTTGACATCTATTTATATTCTAGAAATATGAAAATTCGTTAGACAATATCCAAACCAACCTCGTAGAAATGTACCGCGTTCACGATTTGAAAACACGCTCGTAATACCACAATATAGGCTAAAATTACACAGCATAAGTCCTCATGTCACATCAACTAAAATTTATAATAAAAAGCCTAACAACATAAAAATGGAACAAAATGATAAAATATTTATTAAATGGCTCAGAACGACGACGTCGACTTGTTTTAGTACAAATTTGACATTCACTTTAACGCGATCGAATACGTTAAAGTCTCTTAAAAAGCACGGTCTTTGATCAGTAAAAAAATAAAGTTATTTAACACTTTGTTTTTTTTTTTGGAAGTCGGTTCTATTTTTTGTAAAAAAGTTTTTTTTTTCACTTTTTAGTTCTGGTTTCCCATTAAATTGTGTTAACAATACATAGACAAACGATCACAGTAATCGCGAATCATTTGCTTTTAGTTATTAAAGATTTCCACTGTCTATCTTCATCAGATCCTAATGTAAAAAAAATATTAATTTAAATAACAAAAAACCCCATCCAAATCGGATCAGTAGTTTTCGAGAAAATCGCGGCAAAACAAGGATACACACATACATACAAACAGATCGAATACATAACCTCCTTATTGGAAGTCGGTTAAAGATCTATGTAATAAACCAGTGAATAGGTATAATGAACAATAGGAAGGTATATACATCTAAATGTAAATGAGTGCTTTTTAAATTCTTGTTTAGCGAGGAAGGAAGGAAGACACCATAGAAACGGAAGCATTGATGACAAGGTTAAATTAGTGTCATATTATGCGATCGAGATGACTGACGCACTCGAGAGGAATACGTAATGACTTCTGATGTCGCGACTGGGCGCCATCAGAGAGGAAAGGTCAGCAATTTAAATAAGTCGCTACAAGTAATTATAATTTGATCAAACATATTTTGGATCTTCTATCAAGTTGATTAAGTTCTAATTGGTGTGTTAGGTATTTTGGCGATATCATAAGAATATTTATCAATATTCTTACATACCTCTATCGTAATAAATAATATTAAGGGCGTATTCCATTCAAATCTCTAGTTGCTTTTCAGAATTTTCTAACGTGAAAACTCAATAAAACTGTAACCGGCTCGGGATTCGAACCCAGGAATCTAGCTTTCGAGCTTACGGCCACAAAACCGTGAACCTTTTAGGGCCGAGTCACACCGGAATGCTGGCCGGATGGCGACTGCTGGCGACGCCAGCTGTCGCCAGCGGCCCCTGGCGTCGCCGCTGGTGGCCTCGCGTTACCCTCAGACCCCATGCGCTTAGTCTCCTCTTGACTAGTTTAGCTGGGGATGAGGAGCACGCGACCGCTCGCGGGGCCGCGAGCGGCCTTGCGTCGCGTCGCTGCTGGCAGCCGCGGGCAGTACCACCAACAAGACGCACGTGGCGCGCGGCCGCTCGCATCACCGCGGGCAGCCTCGCGACCTTTTCAAGCTTTTCAAGCGATACTGGTCTTTTAAGTATCTTAATAAAGTTTAAAATTATTTCACACTGAAAGTGCTCGCTGTGTCGCTGCCGGCCGCTGCCATTCCGGTGTGACTCGGCCCTTATAGCTTATATACTTATCTATTTCCTGACGATCCATTGGACTGTATTTGTCCAAAACAGTGTGTAACAAAATCACTATTAAAATTAGCAAGGTCTATAAATTTTTTGTTTACCGACAGACACCATTACCGGGAAAGCAATCTTTACTTTTAACAGGAAGAGTTTCCTCCTCTTCCGTCGAGGGTCAGTGAGTGACTGCACTGTTATCAGCACGGTCCGCTTCCGAGGACGTGTTCTGCGTCGGCGCACATCTCGATGACTTGATAAGTAGACAATCATTACTGACGAGATTTCTCGATAAAGCTTCTCTAATTGAACGTAACGGTTTTTTGTTAAGTTCGGACTTTTTGTGCTCGGGTTTGTTGTCAAGATATTGTAATTGACTAGTTTATGGCATAATTGATTAGTAAGTAATTGTTTTTTCCTCGACAAAGTATGACAAATTTCGTAATAGTTTCTATTATTGTTTCTTTTTAAGGTTCCGTACCCAAGTGTTCAAACGGAGCCCTATAGTTGTCACTCACGTGTTCGTATGTTCGTCTGTCTGTCTGTCCGAAACTAAAACTAAACGTCTAACTAAGAATTTTTTAACTTCCCATCAACCTATGAACTTGTTTGGATGTTTGTTATTACGTATACTTTACTAACAAATACTAATATTTGGTACGGAACCCTTAATGTGCGAAATCCGACACGCACTTGGCCAGTTTTTTGTAGTAGTAATCGATTTTTAACCGACGAAATAAAAAGGATGAGATTCTCAATTCGACCTTATATATGTTTTTTAACCGACGAAAAAAAGAGGAGGTTCTCTATTCGACCGTATATGTTTTTTTTTTATGTGTATGTTCAGCCCTCACTCCGTCATTTATGAACCGATCTTGATTATTATTTTTTTGTTAGATAGGGTATACCTCAAGGGTGGTCCCATGTCAAGGAAATAAGGAAATCAGGATCTGATACAGGAAACCTGATTAAATTGAGAGAAAACCTCGAAAATTGTGGGCACATTTAGCGTTTCTGTACGTATGTTCGGCCCTCACTCCGTTGTTTAAGAACCGATTTTGATGATCCTTTTTTTCTTAGATAGGGTATACCTCAAGGGTAGTTCCATGTCCAGAACATCAGGATCCGACAATGTAATCCTGATTGACTGAAGAAATTGAGAGAAAACCTCGAAAATTGAGCAAGAATATTGTTTCTGTTTACTTTTCTTAACTTAATTAGGTATTTGCATTTAGGAATCATCACATCATGAAACTGAGCTGATGATGGAAACCATATCTTTCCTAAACAATAGAAGTGAGATATAAAAAACTGGTTTTAGTGACAGATACCACTTAATATGCTTTGAAGAAAAGACGTCTTTAGAATATTGGAGGTAACCTCAACTGGTCAATATCCTGGGAACCTCATGGAAGGATGGTTACATCATCAGCTCAGTGCCAAGAGGAATGATAAAGGATTAGAAATTAGCCTCAGAGTATTAAAAGATGATGCGAGTCACAAAAAATCATAAAATAAAAAAACTTTTTAACAAAAAATTCAACCGACGAAAAAACTTTTTAACAAAAATATTAACCGACGAAAAAGAACTAAAAAGCAAAAAATAAATAAACCTTTTAAGTCTTGAGTAATGAGCTTATTTACCTACATAAAATATCAAATTTTATATAAACTAATTTTGAGTCGGCGCCAAACAACAATCTGATTATTAAATATCTAAATTTTATAAGTACTTACAAATGAAGAAGGTTGTAAGTAGGTAATTAATCATTTTATTAATTGGTGCGACTCAAAATTTACATGTCCTTAATCTTTAAAAGGTAAAATGCCACAGAAAGCGTTACTTTTACGTCGCACCTCACGTATTCAACCCTGTTGATCTTCAACACGTCGTAAATATACATATTTTCCTGCGCTTGTGATTTTGCTTAACTAAAGGATAACAACAACTACATAAAACTGTTGTTTTGTGCATATAAAAAGACTTATAATATTCTTGTTTTATAGTTCTATAAAGGCAACAAGTTCCTGTAAACCTTCCACACATCTCCTCACAGTGGATTCACGACACGACACATCATTGGGAATCGAACGGTGGACTTCCAATCGGCAGTGCGGCCACCTGGACAGTTGTGGGCTTCTGTTTCTTATCTTGAAACACGTGAAGCAATAGCTTAAAATTAAGATGACTCAAAGGCAACAACGCATTTTGAATAATCGATCCAATAACAAGCAATCAATAAATCTTTGTAAGAATTTCCATGATGTATCGGCCAAATCGTAATCTTTGCATATGTGACGTTGGCGAAGCAGTCGTGGAAATGGGGCAAAGTGGCTTAATTATAAATTAAACTGGCTTTCCTGTATACCAAGTGGCCTGTTTAGAGTAGGTACTGGTGTATTGTCCCCGACACGGAACACTTATGATTTATATTTGATGACACGGTTGGCGTAGTGGTTGAGCGTTTGGCTGCTGCGCTGCGTGTCGCGGGTTCGATTCCCGCACGGAACAAATATTGGTATGACCTACAGATAGTTGTTCCGGGTCTGGGGGTCTGAGTATGTGAGTATACGTGTTTGTGAACGCACCCACGATACATGAGTATTTCGTAGTGTTAGTTTAAAAAAAAAAAACAAAAACAAAATATTTTAGTCTAACTGACCTATTACAACGTCCAAGTTTTCTGGGGATCGATAATCTGGGTATCTACTGACTGACTATAAAAAATGAGTCAGGAACACTCTCAAAGTGTTCTGCCAATTAGACGACTGTTTCGACTGCATGGTGCTGATGATTGCTCAGACAACGTGAAGGAATATATCGTGAGGAACCCGGAAAGTACTAGAATCAAAAATTCGAAAGCATTATGACATCCATCAACTCGCTGCAGTGGGGAAATTATAGGCTTGATGATGGGATAGTATGTTTTGTGTACTAACTTCGGATGCTAAGGATGGATTGTATGAAGGGTGATACAGCTGGAACCGAGGTGACTATTAAGACGGCGGCAAATAGAGATTGCAGCAGAAGTTATGCTGCACCGATTCCAAATAAATTTAAAATACATGGGCAAAAGGGTAATTATGGACATGAAGTTCAACCGAACATGGAAGAGCTCGTGGCTAAAGTAATAACAGCGGCACGGGTCGACTAGGTTAAGCTACGCTTGCGGATTTAGTCCATGGATGGGTGACCATCTTTACATACCGAGGTCCCGGCTGTCAATCACGGATCTTTGACAATCGTTACGAGTCGTCAGAAGCACGAAAGTCTGACATCCAGTCTTACCAAGGGGTATTGTATTACCCAGTAACTGAGCTGTGGAGTTCAGATAGGCAGTCGCGCCGAAAATACTGGTATTCAGCTGCATCTGGTTAGACTGGAAGCTGATCCTAAGATAGTTGGGAAAAGGCTACGCAGATTGAAGTCCAACCGAACACGTGGATAATAAGCTGGTAGCACGCCACTGATTTAGCGATACGCTATCGTTCACGCATCACCGTCCACTCGATGGGAAGCTCGATACACTCGATAATGTCCAACATTTCATTATCTGCTTTATGAACCTGCGTGAGCAGAAGATAATACAACTAATTTAGATGTCGGCCTGTTATTAATTACTCTTGGTTATTGGTTTTCGGCTGCTCTTTGCCTGACCATGGGTTTTTTGTAAACTACAGACAGGTAGACACTATTCATTTCTAATCAGTGTATCGTGTTTAATCTACCGTTCAGTATAATTTGACGTATTCACTCCTTTTTTTTATCTGTGATAAGCTCGCGTTTGACCACTATCTCACCTGATGGTAAGCGATGATGTGGTTGAAGATGGAGCACGCTTGCCTACAAGTAACCTATTAACTCTCGACTTAAAGATTCTCAGGTTGTAGCTATCAGGAAATACAGACTCCGGCAGGGAATTCCACTCTTTAGCTGCACGCACAATGAATGTGTTGGGTGTGATGTTCACCATGTACCGCTGGCGCATTTGTCTTAGATTAGCTGTATACATACATAATTTGATAGAGATTCCCTTCAGCTTTCTTGCCAACATTTGTTGCGTATAGGTCAACTCCGTCCACTAGTCAGATCAATCGCTAAGAAGTAATATTTCTCGTCATTGGTGTCTCATCTTCATAGAAAATTTTACAAAGAATACTATGGGAACTCTTGGGTGGTTCAAATGCCCATTTTTTTGTGCGATTGTGTTGATGTCTATGCAAATAAATAGTAGCGGGTAATGTGGGAAGCCCATATATATAATGTAAATGTGGTTAAGGAAAGAAATTACAAGGAAATCTAGGTTCAGATAAGCCGATGTACATCCCTGAAACCGAGTAGTCATCCATGTAGGTAGTAATTTAACGCAAGTAATTAGTGCAAGAGTAAGTAAGAAACTATGTATAGATTAGGTGCCTAAAATGCTGGCCCATGATTTTCCTCCAGTCAATTTCTCCTCCTAGGACCGCTATATACAAGAGTAACATTTGCTGCTTTAAAAATACACTGTTTACATAATAACGTTGGCTGTCCAGCTGTTTTTTCGAAATAGTCTGAAGTAAGCGTAGACCGTGAGTATCGTCACTCATGTAACTGTCACTTTTGTAATACATAACATGGTTTAAAAAAGTGTCCATGGAGTTTCTTGTACGTTCTTCTTCATAGAGATATACGCCTTGGAATGTGCAATTAGCTTCATCTTTCTGATTGACCGACTTATTGAGAATTTAAAAGTGCCTGTAAATGGTTTATTTGAAATAAATGCTTTGAATTTTGAAATTCGTGGACGCTCTTTGACAGGATTTTTCTTGATTTAGCCAAGGTATTTAATTTCTTTTACGAGCTCATCTCTACGGGAGTAGCAGTATCTTACTATTTATGTATATTAACTCAAGGAATCAGTTTACCTTCCTGTCGGTAATAAACAGTATTCTGCTAGCTAGGAGTGTGTTTAACAAGTGCTTCCTGTGCGTCCTTGCCGCCACATTGTAGTCCTGGCCGAGTCGTCTTACAACCAGGTCACCAGTTCCTTGCTCTATTTTTAGCAGTAGGAAATCTACTTAATGTGTGATGATATCGTTCTCTCCCTCTTTTTCTTTGTCTTGTTTATTCGCTGAAGGCCATGTTTGTTTTTTTATGCGTTAGTGGACGATTAGAAAATTTCCTTTCAGCGATTGATGTATTTTGGCTTTCCAGAAATCTAACAATAATATGAAACACCGGAAAGCTAGAAAAGGATGTTAATCAGCAGTCCCGTTTCTATGAATATATTTTATCAAATTGTACATTTCCTCCAGGCGAACATCAACCACTCTTCCAGACTCAGGATCTATTGCTCCAGAGCATGGCGGAGTGGTTGATTAACATGACTGTGGTCGCTGAGCCGTATTCTGTCCCTCCCCGCGATAATTGGGCAGGGGACCTGGACGTTTCAGTGGCCATCATCGGCGGGACTCTTGGCATGTTAATATATTTTTAATTGAATACTTATTAATTTGTTGGCAATATTGTGATCGTAAATGCAACGCTATCACAACATGAGATAATACATCAAACCATGATCTGTGAAGCAAACCTGATTTTTGGTATCATTGCTTTTACTTATAAAGTTTAAGATAAAGATTGCTCATAATCTATAGATTACACAAAAGATAAAACTAATACAAAACTAGTTTGTTAGTCAATACCTTCTGTTGACATTGTTTTAGCTATAATATAAGTGATAAATATGTAGATAACGGTGTTTCAAGACCATCTGTAAAAGGTTTGACAATAGTACTTGTGAAATGGAGTATTTATTTGGGTTAAGTAGGTATGATCATGTTCAAGAACAGTATCGGAGTTGATGACTGAGTTATTTATCTAAGAAGGTGCTTACGGCTTTTTTTTTTTTTGGAGGGGGGGGGGGTGGGCAATCATCCAATGACTTCTCCCGCTCAGGGTGGAGCGGGAGGTCGTGTCAGACTCTTACTGACTAAAACCCACCCCTGTTCCTTCCCTGCCTGAGTACCCAGGGGTGCGGTAACTCATTTTTAGAATTTATTCGCTACCCCTAGGCATACAGGCACCGGCCACGATGGGACCCGTCAGTGGTGGCTGGCACTAATCTCTTTGAGGTGCGCGTGGAACACTACGCGCCGCGCGCCGTCAACTCACGGGCCTGGTGCTGATCGGACGGCAAGCTACCCACTGCTCGCTGTCCGCAGGCCCGGGTAGGTGCTTACGGCTTGAGCTATCAGTCCAACTTCTAGTACAGGGCTTATTTGTGAATGGAATTTTATAATGGGTACCTACATGTGATTACGGTTAACGGCCGCTGGTAGTGCAGGTGATTTTAATTTTATTGCGAGTATGCGTTCAGTTTTTTATTAGTTTTATAGATATTCGATTTTAATACCGTCTAATACTCACGTTAGCAGTACGTAGAAGTTTATGGTGCAACAAACTTTTTTACCATAATATTCTTAATTAAAAGGAGTTTTGCTAGCTATTTTAAAATGCCGGGTTGTTTATGACCGATTCGACGCGACAGATGCGGATAGAAATGGGTCACTTTTCTCTGGTTCTTTTGTCAACTTTCGTGTGTCCAGATGACACAAACTGATACGTTTTTTTCTTCACGATTTTCCTCATCGACATAAAAACATAGCAAATGTTCCGCTTTTATTATTTCTGCTAACAGTGGAACATTTATTATGTTTTTATGTCAATTAGTATCCTATAGGATGTTTGTTAAATATTTAAAAGACATGATATCTACCTACCGTCAGACGAAATGTTTTATTTACTGTTAGTACGTTAACTGGGTCCTGTGATAAGTTGGTAGTATCAATGTGATGATTTTGCTGTGTTAAGATTGAGCCATTGAAGTCACATAAGTAACTTACTATTCGTTCAAGAAATCTATCATCATCTTCTCTTGTCCCATGTTACCAACAAGTTTCCTTCTACAATTCCGTCACACTAGCACACTCCCTTCTTTCATATAATTTTCCTTTCTAATTACTTATTAAAAAATCAATAGAGCTATTACTTCCTTCTTTGTTGACTTCGAGCCGTTATAATACACCCGACCGAATTCGACCAGGGTGGCCAATCTCGAGGGAGATTAGCCAAGTGCGCAGAAGGTAGCATTATAGTGCTGCGTGTGCGCAAACACTTGTGCTTTCTCTTTTCCTTTACTCTCATGGTCCGATGGGACGGCAATCCGACACTCGCGGGGAGAGATCAAGCGGAGGACCAAAGGCTATACATACGTGCTTACCGAGGCACGGGTGTGGCATACCACCAACTTACCGAGACACGGGTGTGGCATACCACCAACTTACCGAGGCACGGGTGTGGCATACCACCAACTTACCGAGGCACGGGTGTGGCATACCACCAACTTTCACTTTAGCTCCCAGCCGTTACACCAAGCCATCGAGCGGTGACCCCTGTTAAGCCTGGTTCCTCATTGTTCGATGATCGCAATTCATCACTGTGACTACCACGGCCCTTATATCGAAATAAAGTAGGTATTAAATATGTAGCTGCGGTATCACTTAATGGGGCTATTGTAAGCTAATTTGTTTTTTCCTACTCTCGGTCGGCGATCTTCCTTACGTAATCCTTGCCAGAGCAATTGTTCCTATAAAACGATCCGTCAGTAATTCATCTTCTGCACTATCATTGCGGCGAATATGCCATTCTACTAATATTACAAATGTGAAAGTTTGTGGGGAAGTATGTATGTTACTCTTTCACGGAAAAAACTACTGAACGGACTTTGATGAAACTTTTCAGTAATACTGCTTAGAAATCAAATTAACACAAAGGATATAATTTATAATTGCGGGAAGTATTAATACTACGCGGGTGAAGCTGCTGACATAAGCTAGTTGTATAGTCGGTACCAATTTTCATGATTTTTTGGATTTGTCTCAGCCACGAATAGCAGAATAACTATTAACTTTGACTTTCGAAAAAGGAGGAGGTTCTATGTTCGACTGTATGTTTTTTTTTGTGTATGTCTTAGGTTTCTCCGTCAGTTCTGGACCGATTTCCGAAAGTATATACTCCCGAAGGGGGTATTTAAATTTATATGTGGTCCTGATATGGCACCACATATAAATTTTATCGAAATTGCTTCAGTGGTTTTTGAGAAACTGAACAAAAGCGAAAAATACGTATACCTCGATGACGTTTTGGTGTTCTCCAAATGTTTAAATTCCACGTTCCATGTTATTGAGGTTTTTAGTTCTGGGGTATAACAACTAAAAAGTGAAAAATAAAAAACTTTTTTACAAAAAAAAACAACAGACTTCCAAAAAAAAAATACACTAAAAATTAAAAAATAACTTTAATTTCGGAAGTCGGTGTCAAAAAACGAAGAAGTAAAATACAAACACCGACTTCCGAAATTAAAGTTATTTTTTAATTTACAGTGTGTTTTTTTTTGGAAGTCGGTTGTTTCTTTTTGTAGAAAAGTTTTTCTCATACATTTTGTATGGAACGGTTTTCTTGATGATATCTCGAGAACGGCCGGTTCATTTATTTATTAAGGGGCGGTACGAAGTTCGCCGGCTCAGCTAGGAAGGTATAAATGCCACGTGTTTTAACTAATGACGACTGTCAGTTTTGTAATTTGAGAAACTAGGCTGCATATTATTTGCGATTTTTTGTGTTACAGAACAGATTTTAGCTTTTAAGTATTATATTTGTCTTTGGTTTTTACTAGATTGTGTGTGACGTAGAAGACACATTATGGATTTGTTCATTAAACAAATTTTCTGTATCTGCATATTTTATTTAATTAAATTTAAACAAAGAGAAGAATATTGTTCAAATAAAAAGGTTTGCGTTAGATAGTAACAATGTACAGTATGTTTGCACACCGTCTGAGATAGTGCTACTATGTTGCCGGTAGCAGCTCGTCATAAATCATACCTAAATAAATATGTTACAATCAGCAAGTCAAAATCTAACTTTTTTATATGAAATAAATTAACGGGCATAGATAACAACCGAGACTGAAAAGGATTTGCAATCTTTTTGGTGTAATGCTACATTTAAGATACAAATTACAACGTTGGCCTTGCCGCTTTGCCTATAGGTATTCCTGGGATAGTCTTATACGACAGATATGATCATGTATAGACAAGCTTGGTCTATAGAGCTACGGATGATACATACGACGTAGGTACTATGTGGTTGTGGATACTTACCTCATTGCTACCGCTTGCACAAACTTTTGAGGCAATATTAAATTCATACTTTTCCTTGTGCAAACGAGTTTCCAAGGTCACGACGCTGGTAAAATTTCGAGGTTTTGCATACAAATAGGTACTTACCTACTTAGTCGATTTTATATATTTTTGGTAGATTTCCTCTAATCTCTCTTCCGTCCGCCGACGCGACGACGCTTGGACACCCCTCTTTTTAGTGGAGGGTCAAAAACACTAACTTATTACTTATCCTATAAATTGTGTCTTACAGATGTGCAGTACCAGAATGCGAGTCATCTCCGCCTGAGTTCATCACGGGCAGCTGGGGCCCCTGGGCGCTACCGGACGCGGGGGCCCGCTGCCAGCGCCTGGTGCCCATGGCACAGGAGTGTGCGCCCTCCAGCTTCAGCCCCAACCAGACCAAGCGCTGCACCTCCTGGGTCTACGAGAACCACAACACTATTGTTGGCGAGGTAGGTACCGGATCGGGATTGATTTTGTAGTCAAAATACTTGGTGATTTCTGGCACGACGGCTCAGCGCGTGGTATGCGCTCGGGTACAGTGTTGTTTGACTTTTCTTAAATTATAATATTGGAACTGGCCGTAACTTTGAAGGGTTTTGGGCTTAAATAATTTCTTTTAAAACATTTGGACATGCATTTAAATGTACGTTACATAACCTCACGTGTCCCTCTTCTAAAGGACTATGAGTACCTATTAATAGGTGGTACTTGCAATGATCTCTCTGTCTGAAGATAGGCTTCAAGTATTACGCTGTTTCTGAGATATCCATACGGAGTGAGTCTGAACGAGCCACTTAGCAAGAATGTATGCTACCAACACTTCAAAAAATAACTCCTTGATTATGTACGACAATGATAAAGATATGCGACCTTATCGGCTTAATAAAATCGCAACTCAGCAAGGTCATCGTCCCTTGAGATATCAAGTTTGAAGATATGCTAAATTGCCATCATAGAAACGATAACTTCGTCACCTGCGAACCAGATACGACTGGATATCAATCTAGACGCATCTAGTTCACACTAGATCAAAGCCGCTTGAGTTTGGAAAGTTTTAAAGTATTTAAAGTTATGTTGTTTTTAACATACTTCAAAAATGAGGAGGTTATCGATTCGGATGTTAGTATTTTTTATGTTCGGGCATAACTTCGTCATTTATAGACGCATTTCCAAAATTCTTTATTTGTTCGAAAGGGGTTTGTTCCGAAATGGTCCCATATAATTTCATATAGAACTTATGATGAGTTTCGGAGACAGACAACGGAGCTCTTCAAATAATGACAGCAAATCGCAGCCTGCTCTCGCATAAATATGCATTGTTAACACAATTTGATTGGGAATCACCACTACAAAGTGAAAAATAAAAACTAATATACAATAATAACTTAATTTCGGCAGTCGGTGTCAAAAAACGAAGAAACAAAACCATAAACACCGACTTCCAAAATTAAAGTTATTTTGCACTTTTTGTTTTTTTTTAGAAGTTGGTTCTATTTTTTTGTAAAAAAGTTTTAATTGATTTATGAACACTGTACATTACCTGCTAAAGCAGGTCTCAAATAGAAACTACGTGGGTTCGGACCCAACACCAGAGATTAGGTACGTCTAATAATATCTATTGAGTCTGAATGGAACGACATCTTGTTCAATAACCCAACATTGGCAGTCAGCACACTACTCGACCGGGCCCCTTATGCGTGGGATGCTCGTTTTCTTGGCTCGTGTTTATTATTATTTCACTTGATGGTGTTTTTTTGGGTAGGTAATCATCAAATTACGTCTTCTCCCACTCTGGGTGGAGCAGGAGGGCGTGTCAGACTCTTACCCTAATACCTAGCATTTATTGTTGGGCCAACCAAATGCCAACACTAAATGCTATTAGGGTACTGACTAAAACCCACCCGTGTTCTTTCAGTTACATGTGCCAGGGCCGCGGTCACTCTTTCAGTTACATGTGCCAGGGCCGCGGTCACTCTTTCAGTTACATGTGCCAGGGCCGCGGTCACTCTTTCAGTTACATGTGCCAGGGCCGCGGTCACTCTTTCAGTTACATGTGCCAGGGCCGCGGTCACTCTTTCAGTTACATGTGCCAGGGCCGCGGTCACTCTTTCAGTTACATGTGCCAGGGCCGCGGTCACTCTTTCAGTTACATGTGCCAGGGCCGCGGTCACTCTTTCAGTTACATGTGCCAGGGCCGCGGTCACTCTTTCAGTTACATGTGCCAGGGCCGCGGTCACTCTTTCAAACACTCCCGGGACTAGAAGTGGTCTATTCACTTAATACTTTGAGGATTCCGGTTCATAAAAACACAGACGAAGAGATAAAGAGTAACAGTCATTAGCAGTAGCAGTGTGGTGTCGTCTATACTGCCTCACTTACTAAAAGAACTGGCCAAGTGCGTGTGCCACTTGCAGTCTAGGGTTCTGTAGTCAACCGTGTTTATTAGGTAGGTACTATGAACGTAGGTTTTCATTGATAATACACGGTTTAAAGGACATTTAAATTAAATAAAAAATAACATAATTTAACGTATTTACTACCTGTTTTAAATATTAAATAAGTAACTACTTAAACAATTTTTTTTAATGTAAGATTTTGTGTTTTGTACGAAATTTTCCAAGTTTTAAGGTACATTTTATAAGTTGGGCGACTATTACTCTTAAACTAACAGAGCTAACTTAGATAGTCTCTACAAAGATGGTACATCATGCAATTTACCGTTTCTAATTAATTTTTAATTTGACCTATCAATAGTTTTTCCCTACTAAGTTGTAAAGAAAATATTTCTTCCACCGGCTAGCGTCAGAGATACTTTTGGCCTGAGACCCTGTTACCTATCTTCGGGTTCTGTGCATGAGGTATGTATATAGTAAATAAGAGTCCTTAGATTTGGTCTTCACATATATCACGTTTATTTATAACACTGCAACACACTATTTAGCACTCCGTTCTCAGAAAATTGTATGTTCAACTTACAATTTATGTCGAAACACTTTTACCATAACGTTCGAAGATTATAGGTCCAGTTCAGAGATCCTCAAACGGCATCTACGCCATGGTCATCTAATCGTGGGCATCTCTCGACACGTGGGTGCTTGTGTACGGAACCATCCTATGATCCGACCATTTTATTAAGTTTTTGCATAGTAATTAAATAAATCTAACGTAGGAACCCTGCCAACAAATAGAAAGATTTGATCAGACTCCTGAATGCCACGCGCTTAAGACTTAGCATCAGCACAGAAAAAAAACCCAAAAAGACTACTTACATCGTCCTACATCCGAATGCTTAATGCATTTGAACTTAACTCTGGTTCCAGCTACCTTTCGAGACATCATAGGTGCTTTTTTCCAATAAATAAAATTTCTTAGACAGACTCGTTGCAGATCAACTTGAACAAAAGAAAGACGTCATACGTCAATCTGTCATCTGTCAACTCGCAAAATAACGCTTCATTCCACGAATCTAAATTTATTCTATTTTTAGGTGTTACAATACACCTTACCCCGGTTAAAAAAAAAAACTTTCATTAGAAAGATTTTTTTTTTCCTCAATCAAAACTATATTGCCATGCGCATTCAGAATCTCACCAAAACCCTTGACAGAAACTGGGGCAACCCTAAACAAATCTGAATTTAGATTCCCCTCAGACACAATGACTAAATTACTACTATATATGTACTAATTTAATTTAAATTTTCAATTTAGTATTAAGTACCAAATAAAATTAAGAAATAGAATGAGAAGGTATGCATAACCCCCAATACACCTTAACAAAAGTCTGTATGTAGGTATGCACACATTTAAATAAAGTTTCAAGTTTAGTTTAATTAAATAATCAATACTCCTCAACGCAGAGTATTGTTATTCCAAAGTATCTATAAATTTTAAATCTAAATAACTACTAGATACTAGAAGTATCAAGTATTCACAAGAAACTATTTCAAAACTAATAAAAAAATAAATATTTAGTTTTGACAACATTAATCTCTTATTCAAGTAATTGAGATTCAATGAGTAAGTATTAAGTTTTATTTTATTACCCTCAATCTCCAATCCTAGTAAGTAACAGTAATACCATAACAACAAGTTCCTAAAGAAAGTAATATCACATCACAAATCTAAGTAATTGTGATTTATCAATGTATTGAGTTTAACTTTGTAGTTAAGTAATTTACAAAAGTCATATTCTATATATTTGAAATTCAAAAGCATTAAAGATAATTTAATTAAACAAGATTATCAGAAACTGTTTAATAAAATTTCATAAGTATTGGCTTGGGAGCAATTTAAGCATGAACCCCAAGCCAAAAACTAAAAGTGAATTGAGGACTATTTGCCCATCTAAACGAATTTGGGTATGCTATTGCATACCCAAATTCCAGACACACTTACCGTGTATCTTTCAATGGACAGACTTACGAGCATCCTAGCCAACCGTTAACAAAATAAACGAATTGGGGTTCAACTATCCATCTAAACAAATTCGGATATTCAATATACCAGACACATTTATCATGTATCTTTTAGTGAACAAATCTTAAGATGTCCTATAATCAATTCCAAAAGTTAATTATAAATATAATAAATAAAAGTTAAATTTAGTTATCTAAGAGTGAATTGAGGACCATTTGCCCACCTGAACAAATTTGGGTATTCTATATACCAGACACACTTATCGTGCATCTTTTAATGGACAGACTTACGAGCATCCTTGCCAATTGTTAATAAGATAAACAAATTGGGGTTCAACTGTCCATCTAAACAAATTTGGATATTCAATATACCAGATACATTTATCATGTATCTTTCGGTGAACAAACCATGAGATGTCCTATAACCAATTCAATATGTGAATTAAACATATAATTCCATAAGTGAATCCAATTAAAAGGATTCAATAAATAAAAGTTTAATTGAGTTTTATTTAATTAAGTTGGGCGCCTGTGGGATCATCAATAAATAAATTTGAGTAAATATCCCACATTTTATAAAAGTTGGTATCACTAGTTACTAAGAGAATTGAGAAGTTTATATACTAATAAAGTAATTAAGTAAAGTTAGTTTAAATTTTAAAGTTTTAATAACTCCGGTGAAGTATTATAGTCATCCGAGAAATTCTCATTAAATATTGAGACCAAGTTAAAATTCGTTTGACTATTCCACTATCTATCCACAGTCAACTATCCAAGTAAACGGTACAAGTCAGAAATTGGTCAGCAATTGGTTCCGAACACAAGCGTACCTCATCGGCCACCGTAGGTGCCAGATAGTCCTCTTACTTAAAACTGCCACACAGACCACGATACCGCTTGCAGATCTCATCTCAGGATACATTTGGATCGACTGAAACATTAAAATAATTTAATTAATGTACAAATTCCTACCTAAGAAGGTAATCAATCCATAATTAATACATCCTGATCATATGAAATCTATCATAAGTTTCTATACTTAAGTTAAATTAACAAGTTAATATTATATAAGTCAATAAACAAGTTAATATTGTATAACATCAAATGTAAAAAAAATTTACCATGAGAACTATATTTTTTATTGATCACTATTGTTTCAAACAATAGTGATCAATAAAAATTATAGTTTAAGTTTCACTAAGTGAACATAAGAAGCTAATATTAGACACTCATAGGTGCATCTAATATAAATGAGTTGTTACAATCATAAAAATTAAAGAATACATATCAAGGGATGAGGATCAACAGACCATGTGCTGATAACCTCAAATTAAGTACCTTCACAATAATATTCGGTATTGAACAACTCCAATAATTAAGTTAATCACTATTTTAAGTTTAACCCTTAATTAATAAGGCATAAGACAGGCAACCTAAAATTTTGCCATGTGCTTATAAAGTCAGTGAAAAAATTGTCACAGCAATATAAATTAATATTTAACATGTTTACAAAGTAAGTTAAACACTATTTAAGTTTTAACTAATAAACAAAGGCTTAAAATTGGAAACTATAATATAAATTTTCAACAATGTGCCTTTTAACTAGAATAGTGTCAAAATGTTTGACCTAAAAGAAAATAATTAAATAAGAATTAGCTAAAGATTACCAATTAATCTTAACCTTATTACCACAAATAAACCTCATGCATCACGTTGGGCGTACATTGTAAAGAAAATATTTCTTCCACCGGCTAGCGTCAGAGATACTTATGGCCTGAGACCCTGTTACCTATCTTCGGGTTCTGTGCATGAGGTATGTATATAGTAAATAAGAGTCCTTAGATTTGGTCTTCACATATATCACGTTTATTTATAACACTGCAACACACTATTTAGCACTCCGTTCTCAGAAAATTGTATGTTCAACTTACAATTTATGTCGAAACACTTTTACCATAACGTTCGAAGATTATAGGTCCAGTTCAGAGATCCTCAAACGGCATCTACGCCATGGTCATCTAATCGTGGGCATCTCTCGACACGTGGGTGCTTGTGTACGGAACCATCCTATGATCCGACCATTTTATTAAGTTTTTGCATAGTAATTAAATAAATCTAACGTAGGAACCCCGCCAACAAATAGAAAGATTTGATCAGACTCCTGAATGCCACGCGCTTAAGACTTAGCATCAGCACAGAAAAAAACCCAAAAAGACTACTTACATCGTCCTACATCCGAATGCCTAATGCATTTGAACTTAACTCTGGTTCCAGCTACCTTTCGAGACATCATAGGTGCTTTTTTCCAATAAATAAAATTTCTTAGACAGACTCGTTGCAGATCAACTTGAAAAAAAGAAAGACGTCATACGTCAATCTGTCATCTGTCAACTCGCAAAATAACGCTTCATTCCACGAATCTAAATTTATTCTATTTTTAGGTGTTACAAAGTTATGTCTAGACGTCTTGTACCACATTTTGCTCCTCGAAAGTAAAGTAAAGTCGTGGCGTTTTAGTCGTTATTCCCATTCTACTTTTAAATAAAAAAGTCGTAACGTAAAACGTGTTGAATAGGGATGCAGGGGTGAATTGGGACTAAATTTTAAAAGGGATTTTAACGATGATATAATATAGTTTATTGCCAATAAGGACTTGAATATTTTAACTGAATTATAGTTTATAATTTAGTGTCCATGTTGGCGATAAACAATATTTATTTCAACGTTAAAATCTCTTTTAAAGTTTCGTCCCGATTCACCCCTGTATACTTATTCACCAAGTTTATCCGTATCAGTTACTTTTACGGTCCTAAATAATTTTATTAGCAAATATTTTGTTTTTCTTTTCTTGATTTTTAACTAAGTTGGCGTTTCATAGGTTTAGATAAATAGAGTGAGTTTTCCTTTACTGAGTTATTCATTTTAATCCTGTATGTACTATATTTAAATGTAATTGAGCCATCATCGATCGAGTGAGGTAAATAAAGGGTGCGAATGCACTAACAAAAATGGATTACGTTGGATCATTCACTGTGGAGATCACCGCAGGAAAGTTTTGTCGAATTGTAATAGGGCTAAAATAAACTGATCAGCGGTGATGGTCTTGTTCCTTTTATCAGTGACACAATATCTCTAAGATTAAATTTTTGAAGATCAAAATAAATGCGACCAATTAAATCTCCATCATAATAATGCATAACATTTAAACTTCATAACCGCATAGTCAGTAAATTATTTTACCGATCTAAAAAAAATAATAGGCATCGTACTTATAAGTTTCTTCTATATTGTTTTTTTTTCATCTAAGTGATATGATGCATTTTTCCATATAATTGTTTATAAAAATTTTCCCCTCGAATTTTTATGGAGAATTCGTGTTTTTTTTCTCGATGGCCTATAATAATAATAATATATTTATTTGCATAAAACATAGTGTATAAAAGAAGTCATTAAAGAGCATGAAGTGTTTTTCCCTGCTTACTCAAAATGTCATTTAAATGAAACGCCACTTTTTTCTTAAATAATTGACAATTCATTTAAATGAAATACAAAATAAAGAGCATAAAAAACTTGACCTGCTCACAAAATTAACAAAAAAATCCATTAATAAATAAAAAAGTTATAATATTTTTTTTATTTATTTAATCTATAAACAGCTCTGCTAAAAAATTGTCCAAATGGCGCTACATTTGTTTTTCCTTTTCACCGTCGTTAAATATACATGCAAAATTGCAGCTTTCTAGTACTAACCGTCTCTTAGCTATGCCGCGGACGGACAGATGGACAGACCGAAACTATAAGGGTTCATTGTCCTTATTATGACTTCGGAGCCCTAAAAATAGATCTGATGACACACAAATTTTGCATCGAGCAAGCAGAGTTATCTAGCTCGACCAATACATAATTATATAATTATGCAGAATAGCCAGACTGCACCCCTGCATACCAGTTACAATACCCGTCAGGTCAGAGGGTCTTCCTTTATCAAATGGAGGAAGCGCATCTTTCCTTCCAACCTGATCTGCTTACCTCTGTAGCAGTGAAAGATGAGCGTGTATTTACGTATAATTTGCATGTTTCAGTTCGACCTGGCCTGCGAGGAGTGGAAGCGCACCCTGGTGGGTACCATCCACGTCGCCGGCGTGTTCGCCGCGCTGCCCGTCACCGCCTACGTATCAGACACGTAAGTTTGTAACAATGATAACTTCGGCCGTGTATGGAGTACTGCTCTCATCTTTGGGACGGATCGGCCAGATACCAGCTTGATGCCCTTGAGACAATTTAGTAACGAGCCAAGAGGATCATCGGCAATGATAGGTTCGTCGAGTCGAAGCTCCAAAGTCTTGAGCATAGACGCCGAGTTGCTAGCCTTTAAGGTTTTCTATCGGTTACATTTTGGGGAGTGTGAGACGGAATTGCATAATTTGATTCCGCCAAGCCGATTCCATCATCGGACTATAAGACGTACGTCGATGTGCCACCAGTACATGGTGAACCACCCATCCACACGTAAAAAACGTTTTGAGAACACTTCCTGCCGGAGTCTGTGTTTCCTGATAGCTACAACCTGGGAGTCTCTAAATCAAGAGTGAATAGGTTACTTCTAGGCAAGCGTGCTCCATCTTCAACCACATCATCGCTTACCATCAGGTGAGATGGTGGTCAAACGCGTGCCTACCAACAATAAAAAAATAAACAATTTTATTTCGTGATAAACCTATAGAGATACGTGGTACAGGGTGTAACGTCCTGCAACATACAAAGAGGTATGGTATTGTGTCTGGTGGGCAATTGCACAATGATTGTTGACAGGCTGCTGTGTCTGGTGGGCAACTGCACAATGGTTCTTGACGGGGTGCTGTGTCTAGTGGACAACTGCACAATGGTTCTTGACGGGGTGCTGTGTCTAGTGGACAACTGCATAATGGTTGTTGCCGGGGTGCTGTGTTTGGTGGGCAACTGCACAATGGTTGTTGACGGGTTGTTGTGTCTGTTCAAATGGCGCAGATAACTTTGAAGGCACGATTTATTTGTGTGACGTCAGGTCGTTTTTTTCATTAGGGCGCTAAGTTGCTGATACAAATCCGTAATAGAAGTTAGGGCTTAAATTATTGGTTTTCCAAATAATTTGTAAATGATTTAGATGATGCTGTGTCATGCAAGGTTAGTCTTTTTCAAGAACATACTTAAGCTGTCAGCTAATCTTCTTATCCTTACAGAACACGTTTAACGTTGTCATCGTTACTACGTTCATTTCTTTCAAACAAGATAGCTGTGGTGTTGGTGTTATTGTCTACCCATGCACATGGCAATAAACTAAAAGCCGTTCTTCATGTTCCCCCAGGTATGGGCGGCGAACAGCGTTGGTGATCACAGCGGTATCCCCCGCAGTGGTGGGCGTCATCCGCGCCTTCTCTAACTCCTACGTCATGTACATGTGCTTCGAGTTCCTGGACGCCTTCGTGGGCGCTGGTGTCTATAGCACTGCCTTCATTTTGGGTGAGCAGTTCAAGAAGTTCTTATTGAGGCATCAGTATCATTCATCCACCTAACCTTTTCCCAACTATGTGGCTTCCAAACTAATCTGATGCTACTCCACAGCACAGTTACTGGGTAACACGATACCCACCAGTACTATCGTTTTCTTTGTGCTAATATATTTGTAGCAAATAATAGCACATCCGCGCTCGTGGGATGAAAATGTAAGTATTAATTTCCTGCCAGGCGCTATTTCTCCATAGACATAAAGTACGCTAGTATTATATAATCTGTGCATGAAGTAACAGGTGCGATAATACACTATATTTCGATGTTACAGCTCTCGAGATGGTAGGCCTAGACAAGCGAGTGCTGGGTGGCAACCTGATTTCAAGCACATTTGCGCTGGGGCAGGTGGTCACCGCAGGCGTGTCCTGGCTCGTCCCCTACTGGAGGACCTACACTCTTGTCCTCTACGCACCGTCAATTATCTTCATCACATACTACTGGCTCATAGAGGAGAGTGTTCGCTGGTTACTCAGCAAAGGAAGAAATAAGGAAGCTGCCAGGATTATCTTTAAAGCTGCAAAGATGAACAAAAAGAAACTCTCTCCAGATACCATAAAACTGTTGACTGAAGAACCTGAAAAACTTCCCCAAATAGATGATAAGCCTCCAATAGAGGAAGATAAAAGGTCTATTCTAATGCAAGTAGTAAGATCGCGGACGTTGATGTTCCGTCTGCTGGTGTGCTCGTTCTGGTGGATCACGCTGACGTTCGTGTACTACGGCCTATCCATCAACTCGGTGTCGCTGGTGGGGAACAGATACGTCAACTACATCCTGACGTCGCTGGTGGAGATCCCCGGGTACTGTCTCAGCGTGCTCACGCTCGACAGGTTCGGACGGAAGAGCTCCACCATGACGGCGTTCATTGTCTGTGGGTTGTCGCTTGTAGCGATGCCTTTTGTGCCTATGTGTAAGTTGTCTCCAAACTCTTTTTTATATTACGGAACTTGTTATATTTTAGCAGCATTTCTTACTTTTTGAGATCATCGGGCTAAAAATACAACAATTATTCTATTAAAAAACATGCTTGTATATAAGAAAGTAGTATACTCTCCGTGTGTCGTAACACAATAAAATATAATTGTACTAACAATTCTTCGAGGAATACTGATGATGCTGAGTTTAGGATTACACTAAAACACTTCTTTTTTATTGTAGCGATAGCATGGCTGCAGACAACCCTCAATCTACTGGGCAAGCTGTGCATCAGCATGGCGTTCAGCAGTATCTACATCTACACGGGGGAGCTGTTCCCCACGCAGGCGCGCCACAGTTTGCTCGGCACCTGCTCCATGGCCGGCAGGATAGGCGCGCTGGTGGCGCCGCAGACGCCGCTACTGGTCAGGATTGTTATCATCTATATCTTTATGGGGAGCTGTTCATAAATTTCAGGACAATTTATGAATTGTCCTGAAAACACTACCTCTTAAATTCACACAAGAAAACTTTGTTTTAGGCGGTAGTGTTATTTTACACATTATATTCCCCAGACGGCGTACATGGAAGCGCTCCCGTACCTGGTGTTCGGCGTGATGTCGGGCACGTCGGGGCTGCTGATGCTACTCACTCCGGAGACGCTGAGGGCGCACCTGCCCGATACCATCGAGCAGGCCGAGAACATGGATAAGAAGAAGGTCCCCGTGGATTAGAAGAGAAGCATGCTCCGTTAGTTAAGGATTACACAAATGGATCTTGAATCAATCGACTTATGAAAATGCAGTACAATAGGTAGAGCTTGGCATGTCGCCGCTGTAGGACTTAAGCTCGTTTGACTTCTAATGTTGGAATACGAGTCTTGGATTCTTCTTGAAACCGAAACACGTAGCTGCGACAAAATACTGTAGTGGATAGAAGACCGACGTCTTTCAAACAGCTCGTTATCACATTTCCCAACAGACGTAACGTGTATTAGTTATTATTTACTTTCGATTAATAAGTTTAAGTATTTGTAACTGTAATCTTAGACTAGCCTCCAGTTTCTGAATTGCAAATTCGAAGTTCAGAACTTTTCGAACTACAACTACTTATAAAAAAACTTCTTTTTCAGTATTAAGTTTAACAACTTCTTAACTTCAAGTTATCTATTCAGAAATCGGAGGTAAGACGTGCTAGTTTTGATGGCCTTTCCAAATATTGAAAATATAATTATTAAGTATCTGAATTTCATGTTAATTTATAGGAACAGGGGCCTAGACAATGTCACATTTACGTTAACGATAGCGAAACGATAACGATATTAGATAAATCCGAAATGTATGGAAATGGGATAAGTCTTCGAAACTTTACGTGATCAGTATTTGTAGATCGCAGTTAGCGATTTAAAATTATTAGTTATCGTTTCGCTATCGTTAATGTAAATGTAATTTTGTCTAGGGCCCCAGTAAAGGCGAATATTTATTCTTGAGCACAGAAAATGTGTAATAAACAAAATACAATTCATTGATCTAAATATAAAACATTAGAATGTGTTACATCTACATTCTAAAGGGAAACAGTGACAGTATTCTGTATCTAAAAATAAATACTTTCTTAACTTGACTAAGTATTATTTGTATGGCGTCACTGGTTTATAATAAATTGCCCGATGACATTAAGAAGTTACCTACTCATATATTGAAGAAGAAATTATACGCATTCCTAATTGAAAAATGTTATTATAATGTAAAAGACTACCTAAAGGGTAAAAATATTGTATTTTCATTATAGCAAATATTTTATATTTATAGCGATTCTCTAATGTTAGTTTAATTATTGAATAAGAAAATCGGCACCACTGGCTAAATGCACAAACCGTGCGAAGCCAAAATAAAAAAAGGGCCACAAACTACGCCAGACCGATGACAAGATGCTCGTGATTTGTTTAACAGTCAATTTAGTTTTAATTAATACTACTTTTGTATTTGCAATTAATTTTAATGTATTATTAGCATAAGCCTTAGTGATGATCTTAATGACCACTAGAGTGTAATGTTGTTGTGGGATATGGGTACAGCCTATCGCACATCTATGGTAACAGTTTACCTTTGTATGGTTAACTATACCTTTAAACTTGGTACATAGCTTAATTTGCCAACAAAATTACAAGATTTACAATCATGTTACTTTATATTCAAATTTAGGTTATTTTCGTACATATTATAGTTTTAATAATTGTTGTTACCGTACTCTAAGTAAATATAATGTTTAAAAATAAAACATAATAGTAAGTGAATATTACTTTGTTACATAGATAATCAAAGAAGTAATTAACAGTATTGTCTACTGGAAAATTTATAAATTAATCACCAGGTTCCAAATTATAATGTCTAAAAATAGACCGTATCTTCGTCTCTAGACCTCTGGATAAATTTCAGTTAAATAATCTCGTTGGTAGAACTTTTTAACATTAATAATAAAAAATAATAAAAAAAAATAATAATAATTGTTTATTGCATAATGGGATTGCAGAGTTTACAAAATGTTGCATTTATAATTTTTTAAGTTCAATTTATACAATAGAAACAGGTGAAGTACTGTTCTCCTAGATAGGCTAAAATTTAGCCTGTGTTAAGGAGAGACAGCGCCGGTCCCCTGATTGGCGGATTGTTATAAAAGTAGTGTGTACTTAACATAAAATTAGAGATTTGAAATTTGAAACAGCATTAATGAAGTGATTATACCTCGTGGACTCTGAAACAGACGTGTTAATTAAATTCCTCACTTGACACTTGATGATATAATATTTATTAGCGGTTTTTTTTTTTTTTTTGGGGGGTGGGAAATCATCTTATGACTCTTTCCGCTCTGGGGTGGAGCGGAAGGGCGTGTCAGACTCTTACTGACTAAAACCCACCCCTGTTCCTCCCTGCCCTACGCGCCAATTATCGCGCGTAGTTTATCCTCCACCCCCGGGCAGGCACTGGCCGTGGCAGGCCCCGTCCTTTGCTGACAACTCTTTGAGGCGCGCGTGGAACACTACGCGCCGTGGACTCTCGGGCCTGGTGCTGATCGGACGGCGAGTTACCCGCTACTCGCCGTCCGAAGTACAAAATGTTGTTGTTAATTAACAAGAAATTATTATTTAGGTATTTAGATATAAGAAAGGCTCGTCTTGGCGGGCACACTACCCAGTACTACCGTGCCCCTGATTTTAAACTCAAGAAAATCATAAACTGTTGAACAAACGTAATTTACCACTATCTACTGGAGTATTTTACTTTTTTTTGGAGTTTGGAAAAATCATTAAATGACTTCTCCTGCTGGGTGGAGGCGTGTCAGTCTTACTGACTAAAACCCACCCTTGTTTCTTCAGTTGCCTGTGCCAAGGGCCGCGGTAACTCTCTTTCGAATTTATCCACGACAGTTTTTTCACCCTTAATATTTATTTATTTAATAAAAACTTTTTGCACAAGTAAACACAATGTACAAAGGCAGACTTAATGTCTTAGCTAACTATTTCTACCAGTCGACTTTGGGGTGGTGGAGAGACAGAATATGGCTGGTGTAATTTATACAGGCTGTAACGGAAAGATGTGGTCATATGTTAAGAACCGGTTCTGCTCATGAAAATAAACAACCTTCTCTAAGAAAAAATAGAAAATTCACAAAAAAAAAATATACTATTTTATGATTTTATTTATCAGACTATAACTACAATACATATTATACTAAACTAATAAATAACTTAATAAATAAAATATGTACAAGAGGCATAAAAAATCCGGTAGTAGTAAAGCTCATTGGGCATCAAAAAATTCGTCCACCTCGCTGTCAATGGGAAAAGTGCCCAGAACGCTGGCAGCATTGCCACGTTGAATGGCAATGCTGATTCGTTGGCCGAAAAAAAAATTGGACTTTCCATACAAAGTTGTCATCAGCTGATCAATATTTGTATGGGGGGTAAAAATATTTTTGAGAAATTCCTCAGTTTTTCTTGAATAAAGTTTTTCATATCGATGGGCAGATGCAGTTCTCTCTTAAAATATGACCACACCTTTCCGTTACATCCTGTACAAAAGACAAACAGAAAAGAAAAAAATACAATAATTAATACATACATTATAACCAAAATTAACAATGTCATTGATAAAAACAAATCCAACAAATCAACGTTGTGCTGATTCTACCAACTCCTTGAATATATTCACGAGCCTTCAACTTGAAGGACAACTGACTTGTTTTTTTTTTTTTTTTATGGGGTGGGATATCATCCTATGACTTCTCCCGCTCTGCGTGGAGCGGGAGGGCGTGTCAGACTCTTACTGACTAAAACCCACCTCTGTTCCTTCCTGCCCTTAGTGCGAATTTATCCTCAACCCCCCAGCAGGCATCGGCCATGACGGGCCCCGTCCCTATTGCTGACAACTCTTTGAGGCGCGCGTGGAACACTACGCGCCGTCGACTCTTAACTGACTGGTTGCCGTCCTGATGTTTGGAGGGAGCGCGTTCCTAAAGGAAATCGCCTGGACAAAGAAGGAGGAGTATATAAATCCAGAGCGGTTAGCTAGTACACCTTGCATGATAGGTTAAGAGGGAACAGAGTCTACGAGGAATTTACAAAATAGGTATTTGGAGAAACTATTGCAATCCTGCTCCCTCAAACCTGCCCCCGTAGAGTGTGATAGGGACAGCTGCAACTCAGACCGATTTTATCACAAAATTTTTGACGAGATCGACGTTTCGTATTCCCCTTTTTTCTCCTCGAAAACTGAGCCGATTCAATTATTTTTGGCACGAAATTTTTCAGAAAGAGTATGTCTAGGTCCTTATTAAATGTTTTATGTAAAAACCTTTCGAATTTGTCTGGTAGTCCTCTAAGAACGGCGGTAAAAATAGGGCCATTTTTTGTAATTTTTGGAGGTTCACATTTTCTTTACTTATTTTTTGCTGAAAAAAAGGAAATGACGTGACGTGTCAACAGCAGACCTTGACTTTATAAAAAAAATTATTGCTCTAAAAGCATTATTCAGGAAAAAAAAGGGGAATACATTTGTATGGAGAATCGCAGCCTCTGTTCCCTCTTAATGCTTTTATTACATAAACAAATAGTTTCCGATTGAACTCTAATTTCAATATTTGACAGGTTTTTAGGCTGGAGAAGAGTTTTGACAAATATTTAATTTCAAATTCTTAATTAGTAACCGGCCTACAAGTAGGTACGAAATGTGAAGTATGAAAAAAAATTATATTCTCAAAATGACTAAAACTTGATAGTAGAAGTGCTTTAGCTTGTAAATCTTACTTAGGTACCTTTTATTTGAGGTTGGGAAATCAGCAGATGGCTTTCTCGCTCTGGGTGGAGCGGGAGGGAGGGTCAGACTCTTACTGACTAAAACCTTCTATCGTAACTCTTTCTAATAGTCCCGCAACCCTGGCTACTTAGGTACTGTACCTACAAATATTGTTATTCATTTCATTTTAGCAAATATATCTACCTACTGAGTCATAATTATGTCCAATATATGATAATGATATAGAGCTACAATAAAAAAATACATTAAATATTATCTGTGACGCATTCGTATTGGAAAGTACTTAATGAGGCTCCTACAAGGATAATAAACATTTAAATGAGGCATATTAATTATGGGGGACATAGTCGAAGATATCGATACTTATATTTAATATCACATAAACATACCTATCGAGTGATTATTAAAGATTATGCTAAAGGATAATTATGATTAAAGCAATTAACGTTTTAGTGTCCTTTTTTTTTGACGACGTCGACATCTGCGAGGTGACTCGCGCGCCTGGCGGTTTGATCGCCCTAGGTTGCAAATGAAGTAGTTCGGAGCTTTTGAAAGACATTGTCACAAAATTAAATCATCCTCTACACCGCTATGTTGCGACATAATTCTCATTTTATAACCCTGAACACTTTCCCGAAGAAACTGCATGAAATTCACAAATAATTTCGTAAAGTTTTTTAAGAGCTTTTTTAAAATAAATAAATAAAATTAAAATTCGTTTATTTCAGACTATTGAAATGTCCATATTGTTAGGTTAACATTATTTTAAAACTATGTTAGTAATGAGGAGCTCAGATATTAAAAATCATTGAAAAAAATAATTAAATTATAATAAATTGAATTAAACGTTGAAAATAAAATGGAAATAATAATTTACAATAAAATAAAATTGAAAATAAACTAAAAACTAAAATAAAATTGAAATAAATTAATAAAAATCAGGTAACATGCAGCCTGATAAGCCTTCCCACAGCTGCCGATACTGGTCTGTCTGCAATCATCCTTAAGATTCCGTTGCCACTCCCTCGAATTCGGCGAATTGGTGAGGCTGACTTTTTGCGCATTATAGCGTAAAAGTCATCCACCAGCCAGCGTAAAAGTCATCGCATCAGCAAACATACCCGAGGCACTGCAATTTCAAGGAAGCCGCACCAGGATCCTAAAGTCGTTGTTGTACTGTACTCTGAGAGCATTGTAGGCCCGCTGCGTGTAGTTGGTCCATAGGGCGCTGGTGTAAAAGCTTTGACAGTAGGCTCTGAACGTTAAAGTTATCTTTACCTGTGCTGTACACCTCGCAAACCTATGCACCAACATGTTAGCACGCACCGACAATGCTCTCCGCTCTCTATCAATGTCTACATCATCATGCAGGGTTTTAGTCACAACATGCCCCAAATACCTAAACTGAGAGACCCGACTCAAAGATACCCCGTTGAGATACACTGGTGGTATATGCTCAGGTTGTTTATTATTACCTCTGCTGAGCGTGTACTCACTCTTTTCAACGTTGTACCTCAAACCGTGGCCCCCCGCGTAGGCCTCACAGATGCTTAACAGCTTCCTTAACCCTCCAGCAGATGGACTCAGCAACACCATGTCGTCCGCGTAACTGATGTTATTGACGCAAACGTTATCTATATGACATCCGACATGGCTGCTGCTGAGCTCACCTATCAGCTGATTGACGTACAGATTAAAAAGTCTTGCCTCACTCCACACTTAAGTGAATATTCTTCTCTTTTTAGTAGGTGTGCCAAGACCAGCCGTATTTAAAAACATAATAAAATTATAATAAAGTAGAACAAAACGCCGATATTTTCTAATCGGCATAACGTTCTTGCCCCTGATCAGTACCACAGATTGTGTTGATTGTGATACCACCGTCTGCATTTTGTTCCTAATCATCATGAATTGTTTACCTAGAGTCAGGAGCGTATTTACCCTTGGGCCGCGAGGGTCAAGACTCGGGGTGGTTTACAGCGAAGGGCGGTAGAAACCACCCATGAAATGAGCACTTCTATTTTCATGTAGCCTACTGCGCCTAAACTTCTAATCTATCGTAAGAAAATCGAACGAACATATCCGAGGCGGGCCCTAAAATTTTCGAGCTCGATTCACTCGCTCTTTCGTCCTTAGTTATTTAGTTTTTTCAACATACTTAGTTCGACAAAGTAATTTCCCTAACTGTATGAATAGTAGATAATAAGAAAAATTAATATATTCGAAGCAACCTGCTTCGGATTATTGAATGTTTTCTTGATTTCAATCGTTTTTTATTAAGACGGCAAAGGATTCTACGTCTGTATGAAATAATTTCGAGCACGCAAATAATGGAGAAGCACCTGTGAGGAATCACAGGTGCTTCTCCATTTGTTGTTGTAATTAATATTAGGACAGCTATACTTGCTGGGCCTGGGCGCCAAATCTTTAATTACGCCACTGTAAACAGTCCGGCCGGCATAAGTAGCGCGCCAATGTCACATCCTGGATATTCAAATATTATCGACCAATTATTTGACTGCACGCAACTATCTCGAAAATTTTAAATATCAATGAATTGGTATCGCAAAGAAGCGCTATCAATATTTACAGTAAAGACGATTAGCTCTGATAAGAATAATCTGTAATAGTTTTACAGCCCCCTTCTGCTAGCCAAACCAGTTGAATTGAAACTCAACCAGAAATGTCAAATATTATCAAACTGGATTTCTAGATTAGGAGACGAATAGGTACCTACCTATAACTAGTGGAAGGCCGTGTTTAGAAAACTATTCAGACATTTTCTGGAACCTACCATATCATTATTATCTATCATTGATTTCATACAGTACCTAGCCTCTCGGGTCAAAGTTATTTTGGAATTTTCTTCTGGATTTTTTTTAGTAGCATCCCGTGGTCTGAATTTGTGCGTGGTTGATGGCAATACGCTTATCCCCTATTACGTAACTATTTTTTTTTTGTTGGGGTGGTAAATCATCCAATGACATCTCCCGCTCTAGGGTGGAGCGGGAGGGCGTGTCAGAGTCTTACTGACTAAAACCCAGCTCTGTTCCTTCCCTGCCTGAGTGCCCAGGGGTGCGGTAACTCATGTTAGAGCGCCCATTACTGCTTCGCAGAAGGAGGACACTGCTTCCCATTCCCATTCATGGCCTGAACCAGGGCCGAGCGCGAGATTTCGCCGCCACGTGTCGCATCCACGAGGACACTATATGGAACTTAATTACGGGACTATCTGCGACTCCCGCATTCCCCTTACACTTAAGGAGAAGATTTATAAAACAATGGTCAGACCTGCTGTCTTGTATGGTTCAGAATGTTGGGCCACAAAAGGGATGAATGAAAAGCAATTGCATGCAGCTGAGATGAGAATGCTAAGAGCGATGTGTGGTGTTACGCGCATGGGTAGAATTAGAAATGAGCATATAAGAGGAAGTCTGAAAGTGGCACCGCTGACTGAAAAGTGGTATGGGCATGTGATGCGGAGGAATAAAGAAAATGTCGAGAGGAAAGTCTTGTGTATGGATGTGGATGGCTATAAGAGTAGAGGAAAGCCAAAGAAACGATGGTTGGACTGTGTGAAAGAGGATATGGGTAAAAAGGAGGTGACTACAGAGATCACGACTAATAGAGGAGCATGGAAGAAAAAGACATGTTGCGCCGACCCCAAATAAATTAGGAGAAGGGCAGGAGAATGATGGAACTTAATTACAACTGTCAAAATGTGGGTCTAATAAAATATAATAGACCAACATTTTATATTGCTGTACATTTAATGTACAACACTGCTTAGGTGTTAGTTTTACAGCCCTCTTGTCTTTTACTTGCCAAACCAGTTGAATTAATGGTCACCTTGCAGAATCAAATATTTTCAACCACTGAACCGTCCGGAATTCCATAGTCGTCCAAAAAAAAGTCCGCAGGAACGCCACGATGACCATAGCGCTCCACCCCGTTTTTTTGCTTTAAACCATTTTTTTGCTGTGGGGGCGATGCTAGTGTGTTCTTACTTTATTGTCTTATGGTACTCGACTAAATTCCGCGTCTTTTTGTTCTTGGGCACCCTGCACTATGACATAGAGATTTTTTTTTAAAAAATTGTTGAAATGTCGTCCGTCAACAGTCAGTGTCAACAGTCAATTTGTGATTTAATTGGAATTTTCGTAAAATCCAACCTACCTATGTTATTTATCCATAAAATCGGCAAAATTTCAAGGATTACGAATACATAAACTTCTCGAGAGGTCCCGTCTGTGTTGAAAATACTAAAATTGAGAAACGGAACATGGAAACGGTGGAATGTTTACGTAATTATATAAATTATGTTTATTTTTTTTTAGTATTATTTACTTCATAGTCTCTTAAAACATCGCTCGTAATGTCGAAAGTAGTTAATAATTAGTATTTACAAACACATAAAACAGTAAAATATCATGTCATCTTCCCGTAACTTGACTCGATTTTGGCGGGAAAAAAATGAGAGAAAGGGGTGTTTTGTTTTGGTTTACTGTGGTACCTATAATATATCGCCTAATGACTTCTAGGTATCAAAAAATTGGTTATATAGTCTAGTTTAATAATAAATAGGTTTTAAAGGTACAAACTACAAAATTATTGGTAAGGGCATAGGTTAACAAATATTAACGTTTATTTCTAAAGTTTTTTTACGTTTACATTTCATTTGAAGTACTTTAAACACTTTATCATTCTTTAGTTTTCACGTATGTCGATTCTCTATATTATCAGCAATACACACGTATTTTTTGTTTGCATATAGCTCCAGTAGTTTCTGAGATATTAAGCTTTAATTTAGCAACGAGCCGGGCGCTCGCGCGGCGCGAGTGTGCGGGCGCTCCTGCCGACGCGCGGGCGTTTGAGTGGTCAAACTGGTTTTCTTGTTTGGTAAAATTAGTTTGTCTATACGGAGACCATCTTGAAGTTTGTGTTACATCTTGACAGTTTCTAATGCTGATTATAAAATACAGTGGTAAGGTAAGTACTTAGCAGTTTCTATTTATCGACTATACAAACCGTCCATAATCTAAACCAATATTATAAAGAGTTAAAATTGATCTCTGGAGAAATGTTGATCCGATGGTTTAGTCCCATTTCGACACCTTCCCATCTCTTGATGAAAATCAACATGTTTGCTTATTTTTTTGCAAGTGCTATAGCGTTAATAGAGTTAATTTACAAGCTTTTATTTAACTTGTAATGTTTGATAAATTTTTCCAAGGTGGTTCAGTTTGGATGACAATGCACTTTTATGGTAAGCTTGACTCGAATCGACATCCAGGATTAGCCCACACACGACATTTTGTGTTTGAATTTAAAAGATTGTTTAAAAAAAAAATATTTTTTCAATGTCTTATTTTATTTTATTATAAACTGCTATCTAGGTATGCTGCATAGTGTTGTTAAACTCACTAAATTCTATTTCGTAAATAATCTTACCATCTCCATATTATAAGCACGTATGTAATGTGTCGGACACCAAGGCTCCTTCTCATAAAAGTTCCGGAGGTATATTCCACATTGGGCACCCGTTTAAACGGCACCTGAGTGAATGACACCTGAGGTATTCCACATACGGCACCTATCAATATTTTTCGCAGGTGCCATTAGGTGAATAATTTATGATTTAAAATTTCATTCCACAAATGGCACCTACGGATCAGTAGGTACTAGTGTTTGGACGATTGTTGTTTTAAGACGTCAAAATCAAAAAATCGATTAAATTCAGTAGAGTTTAATGACATGATATAAATACCTATATAAATATCTTCTTTATGTTTTTAATCATTTGAATATCACAATCAGTTTTCCTTAATCACAGTACCTATTGCAAAATCACCCTTTTTTTTCTTTTTTTTGAGCCTTGAGTTACAATAGAATTTAGAAATAAATACTTTTTAGGTTTACTTACGATTATTTCTCTTCTTAGTTAACTTTGTCATCTTAATGTTTTTTTTTTTTTAATATGACACATCATTTGTGGAATGAAATTTCAAATAATAAGTTATTCCACTAATGGCATCTGAGAAAAAATTGATAGGTGCCGTATGTGGAATACCTCAGGTGTCATTTACTCAGGTGCCGCTTAAACGGGTACCCAATGTGGAATACCTCAAGTTCCGGACTGTAAGGAGTCAGTGGCTAGTACTCTACAGGGTGTAACGCGATTGGGTGGTACATTTCTATGAGCCGAAGCAGTATTTAAAATATGACCACCCTTTTCCGTTACACCCTGTATAGTACAACTAATTCGATAATCCGACACCGCCTTGTAAAACTTTTGTTGAATTAACGCGGGTCAACTGTACGTCGATCGATGACATTGTCTCTGATCGGTATTACCCGAGGCACCACACACACACCTTCTGCTTACCTACTTAGTACTAACTAATTAACTACCTGCCTTAAGTACCTGTAAGTGTTTTGAAATATTGAATGAGTCACAGAATTGAGTTTTTAAGATCTTTTCTAGGTCCAATGTGATGTAGACTATTTGACACTTGTTGAGAAGAAATGTCAATACTCAATACTCAATATCTTAATTGATTTTCTATAAAATATATTTATAGAAAATCAATTACAGAAAAATTGGTCATCATGCTTTACATTGTAGACTTTTGTCGACTGAAGAATAGAAACATTTCTTCTCTTCAGTTTTAACATCGCCATGCTTAGGACGATAGAAATCTTTCTGCAATTCGTCATTTTGTCTATTCTTCCGTCGGCCTCGAAAAAAACACAAAAAACCCGTTTCTATGGTGGTCATGCTACGCGTGCAGGTAATCGAATCTAGGACTACACACTCGCGCCACACCCAGTGAATACTATTTAATAAAACACATAATAAGTGCATCATTTTTCTTTTCTCTTCTTTTCTAAAAAAATTTTTGTAAATCGTTGCCCCACAATATGAAATACTTTTTTTTTTACATGTTTGTGAACGCACCCACGATACAGCAGTAATTCATATTGCACCACAATATGAATTACTCCTGTATCGTGGGTGCGTTCACAAACATTTAAGTCACATACACAAGTCACCTGGAACAACTATCTGTATACAAATATTGGTTCCACGCGGGAATCGACCCCGCGACCCGCAGCCACCACTGACGGGGCCCATCGTGGCCGATGCCTGCATGCCTACGGGTTCTGAAAATGAGTTACCGCACCCCTGGGCACTCAGGCAGGGGAGGAACAGGGGTGGGCTTTAGTCAGTAAGAGTCTGACACGTCCTCCCGCTTCACCCAGAGCGGGAGAAGTCATTGGATGATTTCCTAGCACGCCAAAAAAAACAAAAAACAGCAACCACTGCGCCAACTGCCCCCTTAGCCAAAATACATTTCTGTAAACGTTAACGCTAACGCTTCGTGCAAAATGTATGGCAACGACGTTTTGCACGAAGCGTTAGACAAAGAACTGTCTCGTGACTCACGCCCAGTAATGTCTTTGCCAAACATTTTGCACGAAGTGTTAGCGTTAACGTTTACAGAAAAGTATTTTGTCTAAAGGCTCTGTGCTGTCATTAGATAAGCCTCGCATACGCTACTTCGATAAGCACGTGCGCCGCGTAAGTAGTATATTTTCGTGTACATAGTAGAAATTAAGCCAAAATAAATGGTGCTGACTCCTGACATACAGGCCTGCCTAGTTCGGAAGTCAGAGGCTGCATAATTTATTGTTAGATACTATATTGTGTCAATAGGGTATTTTGTTTATTTTGTATTTAATTGCGTACGTGAGTAACGGAAAGTTCGCACTGCCGATATATTGTTTCTAACCTAACCATTAAAACGATATTATTTATCTTGCAAGATTAGCACTATCTTCGAGATTTTTGGCCAATTGACACTTTTATTGACTTACCGTGGACAGGTACCTACCTTTCCTTTAACATTGACATTCAATTCTGAACCCAGAGGTTACGTCATATACTACAGAATATCTTATGGAAAAGAAATAACACGCAGGTTACACCTTTTAAATGAATTATTTATTATCCAGTTCCATTAAATCACATTTTATAACCACCAATTTCCACTTGGGTAAACACAACCGGCTTCCTCGGTCGTCACTCGTCACCATCAGATGGCTCCAACTGACTCAACTACCCAGCCAACGAACTGACGAATGGAGGGCCCCATCCCAACCCCCCATCCCTCCATTCGTCAACCGTTCCTGGATGTGACGTCATGTGAGATTCCAATAAATTCTAAAGCCCTCAATTTACAACTTATAAACACGCAACTTATAAGTATCATTAGATGGCAAAAATAAATAATGTAGTTCTTAAAAAAATGTACAAGGCTTTATTAAAAGAAAACCTAACAATTCGGATGCACTGTTTGACATAGACAACATCCCTTCTCCGTTTACTGTACATAGGTACTGCAACAACGGATTTCCTTCTCTCGTATGTAAAACTATGAGAGGATAGCACATGCCTTAGTTTTTATTTTCAAGTAGCGACCCCAGCTTCGCACGGGTCCTTCCTCATGAATCACTCTGTCTATTGGTGAGAACCACATGAAAATCCATTCAGCAGTTTTTGAGTTTATCGCGAACACAGAGACAGACAGACGCGGCGGGAGACTTTATTTTTAACCCCCGACACAAAAAGAGGGGTGTTATAATTTAACCGCTATGTGTGTGTGTGTCTGTCTGTGGCACCGTAGCTCTTAAGCGAGTAAATCGATTTAAATTCGTTTTTTTTTTAATTTGAAAACAGGTTTTCTAGCGATGGTGCTTAGACATGTTTTATCAAAATTGGTTCTGCCGTTTCAAGGTCATCTGCTCTTTGCGTTTTTTTTAATGTTCGCTTTCTGTTAAGCGTTTGGTTTTTTTTTTACTTTTAATTTAATTTGTATCTCTTAGACTATGAAATGTTATAGACGAAGTGCCATAATCCAGCAATCTGAAGTACCAGAATGAGAAGCCCGATTTTATCTGTACACGCGAAATAAGCTCACATAGACAAAATGAGAAGCCGTTACGTTCGTCAAGGTCACTCACACATTTTAACGATCCTGCTGCATTTAATGTCCAATGACGTTCCGTCTATAACCTTTCATAGTTTAAGTTTATCTTTTATAATATGTAGTGATTAGTTACAGGCTAACCAACAAGAACCCAAAGTCCCCTGAACTCCCCTACTGAACAATTTTTCATGCGATTTTCACCAATAGAGTGATTCATGAGGACGGTTTAGGCGTATAATTTTACCCGAGCAAAGCTGGGGCGGGTCGCTAGTTAATATTATTTTTCGGCACAAAATTACCCGATAGGCGCTTTCTGAATAATTATTTACCACTATGACGAGCGAGATGACGATAATGCTCAAATTCAAATTCAAAGCATTTATTTTCAGATTTATTTAGACATTCCAAAGCGTAGATATCCATGGAGAAGAACGTGCAGGAAAGTCCATGGACACTCTTTTAAGCCATGTTATCTATTACAAATCCTGGTTACCTACATCATGTTGCTTATATTAAGGCGTAAATATCCGCCAAGTGGCGCCCTCATTGAATAAAAAATCGTAGCAAAGCGTAGAAAATAAAGATTATGGAATCCTATGTTGCGTTTGTTACAAAGTGGATAAGGTATTTTTACGTGGTTAAAACAATACTCAAAATGTTTCGTATTCAAAGTAGTAGGCAAAAGTACTAAAAACGGCCGTTTTTGACACTTTTGCTTACTACTTTGGATACGAAACACTTTGAGTCCTGTTATAACAGTGTAAAAATATCTTATCCTATTTGTAACAAACGCAACATAATTTTTTTAATTCAATATTTATTTTGCTATGCTAAGATACGAATTTTTATTCAATGAGGGCGCCACTTATGGGGAGGTAGGCCCTTAAGCGAGAACAATGTTAATAAAAATTAAAAAAAAAAATTAAGCGAGTGACAGATAAGAGATGACCATTCTCATCTGACGGCACCCGTTCACGACATTTGAGTGAGTATGACAAACTCTCAACTGCCATGCTCGTTCATGTCAAAAAACAGTAACTTATAGCATTAAAATATTTATTTATATATATATACATATAATACTATAAGTCCGTGATTAGACCTGTCGTACTGTATGGATCAGAATGTTGGGCTGTGAAAAAAAACGGATGAAAAAATATTGCATGTGGCGGAGATCAGAATGTTGAGATGGATGTGTGGAGTAACGAGAATGGATAAAGTGAGAAATTAGTACATTAGAGGTAGTTTAAAAGTGGCACCAGTCACAAAAAAGTTGAAAGGGAACCACTTATCTTGGTATGGTCATGTGAAGAGGAGGGATGAAACACATGTAACTAAAAGAGCTATGAATATAAATGTGGATGGATGTAGAGGGAGAGGGAGGCCAAAGAAAGGATAGATGGATTGTGTGAGGAGTGATATGAAAGAAAAGGGAGTTAGTGATAGCGTGACGGCTGACAGGACAGAATGGAAGAAAAAAACGTGTTGCGCCGACCCCAAGTAACATGGGATAAGGGCAGGAAGATGATGATAATAGCATTAAAATGCGCCATAGTACTCACATTTACAAAATTAGAAAATGCTTCGAAATTATACAAAACTATAACTTTTAAATAAGTAGTAAAAAAAAACTGGCCAAGTGCGTGTCGGCCTTCGCACATTTAAGGTTCCGTACTAAATGAAGGAATTTTCAAGAAAAATTTAATTTATCAATATATTGGTATTTATTAGTAAAACATACATAATTTTATTACATTATCACCAAATTTAAAGTTCATAGGTCAATGGGAAGTTAAAAAATTTTCGTAACAAAATTTTGTTAAAAACGCTGACTTTGGTGGCTTCTAATACCTTTGTCTTCAAATATTTTTTAAAACCAAAAGTAAGATATTTGTCTACTCAACGAGCTTTAAACAACGATACCCCATTTGATGGGATAGGTCAATTATTTTTTTGCAGCCCCCATAATCGGTATGGGAGCTCCCCTAAACAAAAAAAAATAGACAATTTGTATGGCTTTGGGTCAACAAGATGCTTTTACTCCGAAAGTTTTGAGACTGTAGCTCCTACCGTTTAGCTGTAAAACCTGTGTGACAGACGACGGACGGACAGACAGACGAACATGTGTGTGATAGCAATAGGGCTCCGTTTGGACCCTTCGGGTACGAAACCCTAAAAAAGGAATAATAATAATTTATTCCAAAAAAAATGTTAAATCTGATTCATGAATCAGAATCTGAGATCATGTCACATCACACAGATCATTGCATACCCATGATACCTGTCCTGGCAGACGGATCGGTTATAGAGGCATGAGGAACAAGGTGTAAAGTATACCCCCCATGCTGCCAGGGTCGCGGGAGTCATCGAAAGAGTCATCAAGGCACTGGCACAAAACCCCCCATTGATATGGGATAATTAAACTGAGGTACTAAACGGTCGGGCCGTTTGATGTCTGGTACTCTGGTGGGCTACTGTCCATTATTATGATTTATTTGATTTCTTGTTAATCTCGTAGATAACTCTGCTTGCGCGTTGCAGTGTATGCGTATTTGTGTGACGTCTCGTCTAATTCTTAGTGTGCATGGTGCGGCATAGATACGTACCACATAGTAACGGTAGCTTTTAGTAAGTAAACATGATGTTTTTTACACACTAAACACACAAATCCTGCATCGCGCAATCATCGTTCTCCGCGCGATTTGAACATATATGTACAACAGTCTGAAATCAATCATCGGGTAGTTGTCCACACCAGATACAATACCCGTCCGGTCGGAGGATCCTCCCTTTGGAGTGGAGGTAGCGGGACTTTACACCTTGTTCCGCATACCTTCATACTGGTGACCCTCGACAGTGCGCAGCCTTCGTGTAGAGCTACTTCATCATGACGTCTTCATCAATTCGTCAAGTCCTCGAGTAGCGAGTTCTACAGCCAGCGAGTACCCACACGACTTCAACGGGTATTCTGACCACCAGTAAACCTATCTGGTCATCACCCTCAGATTAATCAGCGACCTAGGCAGAGTATAGATGCACTGCTACTCGTCTGATTACCACAACCCCTTAGTCACTTACTAAAATGGTTTCAAACTTAAGACAAATTACCTAGTCCAACAAATTTTTACACCACTTATCACGAAGACTTATGAATCCATTAATTCAGTAGAATTAATAGTTTCCTAAGTCTTAACACAACTAGCAACACAGCAGCAAGCTTATCAGAGTATAATAATAAAGATACTTCAAGACACGTGCAGAGGCAAGTGCCCTGCACCCACTTATTGTTCACATTATTTGTACTGAGAGATAGAAAACCAATTTCATCAGTGCAACATTTGACTTGACCGATACAGATACACAGGTAGTTCATAGATAATAGCTGGAAAATGCTAGATATTATTGCAACTATACTAATATTGTAATTATACAAACTTGTGGATTCTGAAGTACCGTATTACAAGTATGTGCCAGACCCAGTTCGCAAAATGTTACGTTGTACAGGATTCGGTCTATCATTACTGACAGGATTATTGCTGCCAATAAGCCGGATATAGTGGTGATAGATCGATTAGCGCGCCGCACAATGATAATCGATGTCACCATCCCACATGAAGAGGACCTCGTGAAAGATAAGAAAGAGAAACAAATCAAATATCTCGACTTAGCACAAGAGGTAGTCGATATGTGGAATATGGACTCGGACAGCCGAGTCGGCACAATGACAGCATTGTGCCGATAGTCGTTACCGCCAACGGCCTGATGGCCAAAAGCGTCGACGACCACCTGTCGAAGCTGTCGTTGCGTGGTTGGATCAAGGGCCTGATACAGAAGGCCGTACTCTTCGATACGGCTCGCATTGTGAGGAGGGTCCTGTCCCTGGAGCCCTAACCACCAGTAGCCTGGACCCTGCTCCCGATACCGGCGGACTACTATTTTTAATGTTTTTAAATGTTTTCTTATAAAAATATAAACAAAATGTAAATTATGTGTGTAAAAATGAACAAACGATAATTATAAATAGTAACTTTGTCAGTCTGTCTGTATATTTTTCCACCTAAAGCGCTAAACAAATTTTAAGAATTTTAGTATTAGACCTTGGAGAAGAAGATGACTGAACAGACTCTTATCGACTAAAACCCGTTTTCCTTCAGTTGCCTGGCCCAGGAGCCGCGGTGACTCTTTCAAGCAGTGGAAAATTATCCCTTTGCCCGTCCAAATTAGCAAACACAATGGATTTTGTGTCTCGACCACGAGGTGACTGCCGGACTGCTGAACTACTACTAAGGCTAATTATGCTATTATGCTAAATTAGGTACCAACATATTTCTTTTCGGTTATCAAGTTCACGTGCCAACATTCCGTATATACCTAAAATATGGTTACAATAAATATGATAAATGTGTTTTATTACTATTTCAATAAATTTATCTGACTCATCAATCAAGTATATTAATGGTCTTTAGTTCATTAACAAAGCATTAGCAAAAATTTTTGCGATGTTTTCTTGTGTTGACGTGAGCAGCGCCACAGTATTTTCTTTTGTAGAATTATTGATCGAAGTTTATAGAGCAGTTATCTATTTGTCATATGTATGTTTCAAATTAGCTTTTGTTACAAGCTTTTATATAACTTGTAATGTTTGTTTGTCCGGATCAAATCTTGGCAGCTGAATTAGAACTTCCTCTTATGCTTTGGAGTTGATTTTTTACAAGTTGGTTCAGTTCTGATGACAATGCATTTTTATGGTAGATATGACTGAATGGACTTTAAGAACTATCTCCAGATAAAGGCATTCTTCAATGATCATGTATCACTTTGAATTAAAAAGCTTGTTTAAAAATGTTTTCTTACATTTTTTATTCTAATTGCTATCGTTTGGGATAAACAGGAAGCCCTAAAATTGTACTGAACAAAATAACTCGCGATAGCTATTACTGCCATCACATCTATTTAAAAACCGGCCAAGTGTGTGTCGGACTTCGCACATTTAGGGTTCCGTACCAAATGAGGGAATTATCAAAGAAAAAATCTGATTTATCGATATATTGGTATTTGTTACTAAAATTTATGTAATAATACGAGTAAACATTCCTTCAAGTTCATAGCTAAATGGGAAGTTAAAAAATTCTTCGGAACAATTTTTTGTGACAAACGACGGACAGACGGACACGTAAGTCACAGCATAGCAATAGGGCTCCATTTAGATCCTTCGAGTACGGAACCCTAAAAAGGAGGTACTTCCGCTACAATAAAATAATAATGATGAGTAAAAATTTGTAAAATTATAAGTATGTGAAAAACTTACTTCTACAAATACTGCGGAGGTACGTTACTTCCCTGAGCATCTCTAAAACTATTATTTTATCAACAGGCACAAAGTTTCAGTACACAAGGTAGACTGCGTGTCGCTACACACCTCTCTTCCTAGTCTGCACCGATCCTGAGCTGGCTTCGCTCCACAATGCCCTTGTATCTACGTGAGGGTCGCGTCTATCCTCTATAAACAATGCTATCTCTCAAATCTAAACAGCTTATCGTTAAATTAATATACCTATGTATATTATTATAATCCTTTACATTTATCTGATAAGACTTCCTCTTGTTTCATTGCGGTGAACTGTGGTTCACTTCTTCGGAGCACACGGCTGGAGACACCGCGTGCTCTAGCTGAAGACACAAAAGTCAGAATTGTAAAGGCAATATAAAAAAAATAGTAGATCATGGCGGATGAGCGGAGGGACAGCAAGGCCGACGGTCCGGGCGACCGCAAGGGTAGCACGGCAGGCGACCGCAAGGGCAGCGTGTTCGAAAGGCCGCTGGACCTGGACGATGTGTTGGTGAACGAGCTGGGCCAGTTCGGCCGCTACCAGATGCTAAACTTGCTACTCGTCTCCGTTCCCATCATCATGTCGGCGTTCATGAGCGAGTACATCTTCTCCGCCGCCGCCATCCCACACAGGTGTGTAATCATCAGTAACAGAAGGTGTCACAGTCATTTGTCTTTCCGCAGAATATGTTGTTTAACTCCACATTTTACCTGTTTGATAGCTGTATTTATGTAATTATTCAAAGCAGGGTTTTGAATTAGCATAATTATGTGTACAATTTTGGTAAAATATATTTTGCGTTCAATTACTTATAGTCATCAATTTTAATGTAAGAACTAAACTCTTCCATCCTCAGATGTCAGATTCCCGAATGTGGAGAAACCAGCAAAAACGAATATTTCAGACCGGAATGGGTAACAAGCGCGATTCCAGCTGCAGACAACACGAACGGATTTGTGTCCTGTTCGCGGTACGAGCCCGCTGGAGGAAATGGCACCTTGGACTACTGCCCGGCTAACCTCTTTAATAACAGGCAACAGGATTGTGAAGGATTCGTTTACGCGAGAGAAAACTCCTGCGTCTATGATGTAAGTATCACATATTTGTGCAGTCACTACAATCCTATATACCAATGGAAAATCTCAAACATACTCGTATTTTATTTTCAGTTCGACCTGGGTTGTCAAGATTGGCTTCGTGCTTTAGCTGGTACTCTCAGCAGCGTAGGTACCTTGCTCGTGTTGCCCTTTGCCGGTTATGTCTCTGACACATTCGGAAGACGTGTTGCCCTCGTCATCAGTGTCACTAACCTGGCCATCTTCGGTATCATCAGAGCCTTCTCCGTCAACTACCCCATGTACTTGACCCTGCAGCTACTGCAGACCACGTTTGGTGCTGGAACTTTCAGTTCTTCTTATATCTTTGGTAAGCATTTAACAGTAGCGAGAATATTTTATTCGCATGAAATGATAAGTCGGGCGACTTCCAATGTAGAATACCTCTTATATTTGTACATCACGTGTCTGGTTCATTCTATCAAGTTTATAATCTTATCTTTATTCCAGCTACTGAATTCGTGGGCCCGAAGTACCGGGTGTTGACCAGCGCCACATGCTCCTCCATGTTCGCCGTTGGGCAAGTCATCCTCGGTGGAATGGCCTGGCTCATTGAGCCATGGAGATACATGATTTTAGCGATTCACATCCCATGCTTGCTGATTATTTCGTACTACTGGATCCTATCGGAGAGCGTGAGGTGGCTACTGTCGCAGAAGAAGTACGACAGGGCAAAGACAGTGCTGCTGCGAGTGGCCAAGCGCAACAGGACGACGATCAGTGAGAAGTCGATGGAAGCGCTGTGTAACCCTCCCGAGCCGGTAAAGGTCAGCATCGAGATATAAAAGTACTACTTAAATACATTCAGAATTAAGTTTTTGCGCGCCTAATACTAAATCTTCGCGACGTATACAAAATAAATAAAGTACCTTGTTCACGTATAGGTTGTGGACCCTGCCGACGAGCCCAACCTCTTAACCGCTATCTTACGCTCCCGCGTATTGTTGCGGCGCGTCTGCACCACTCCCATCTGGTGGATCACCACCACCTTCGTGTACTACGGGCTGTCCATCAACGCTACCAGTCTGTCTGACACCATGCACTTGAATTACATCTTGACCTGTGCCATCGAGATTCCCGGCTTCTACACCGCTGTCCTCATTCTGGACAGAATAGGCAGGAAGCCTACACTTTCTGGAGGGTATCTGTTCAGCGCTGCCTGCAACATTGCCTTTGCTTTCATTCCGGATGGTAAGTCTTGTTTGATTAGCTATGTCCTTGTAGGTATATGTTAGTAACTGTTTGTTTTCACGAATACTACGTTGGTTGATCGAATTGGCCAAACATTGAGGAATCTTGGTATCGTGACGCTAATTTATCAAATATTATTGACACCTGGGATACGTTTTCCTATTGTAATAGTTAATCGAAAACAAGGTCATGCTAATTCATTAGGCCTATATATAGGATTGATTAGGCTTGTATATCCTTATAGTTTCCCTTCTAGAGCTGAAATGGAATATTAGCTTTATAAAATAATGTGACCACAGAACTATTTAAATATTGGGACATCAAATTTACAACAGTGATAATGTTTACAAAACAACACTATCACACATATTAATCTCAAGAAACCGGTAAATGCGTCAATAATTTATAATTCATTATCAAGCGTCTATGATCATAATCTGTGTTGATTGATATTATTATAATTTTATTATTCACGATTATTTAAATCGTTAATCTTTAAATTATTAGATAGTAGGTACCTAAATATTATAATTCCTTAACACTCACGTATTCATTCGTGAAATATTCAGATTGGTTAATCTTTTCAATAGGTTAACAAAGTATTAATAATATATAAGAGTAAATATACGTGTGTATTTAAAGTTTTAAACGCTTATTGAAAAGTTAACGAGGCATTAAAATACGCTGCCTTTGAAAATAACACCTTTTTCAAGTACCTACCTCAAAGATCATTGTTGATTCTTTTAGCAATATTAAAAGCGATTTTAATGAAAAAGGTGTACTACACCTTTTACAGATTTCAAATATTAAAGATTTTAATCTAATTTGTGAATTCCCGCGATTAAATACCTAAGTAATTATAATATCACGATGAAAAAACAATCATGACGGATACGTATCTATATATGATTCCTGCGATATGATAATTTTAATATATGGATATGTCACGGACGAAGGCCACAGGGGGGGCACTATCTCCTGCAAGGCAATTTCTGACGATTTTTAATTTTGGTCAAATTATTAGGGAACGAAGAATAATGGGAAATATAGGATAATGGTTTTCACGATAATTTACTAGAGGTGGCAGAAGCCTGGAGCTACTATATGTATGCGATTTTCGCGTTATTTGTGTCTATCGATCTGTCTATACGAGTTGCGCGCGCGCTGCTATTGAACGACGATTGACGCCATCTTCTCTGGTTCCAAACGTTGCGAAGACTGTCCCGGGAAGATACTCGTTGTAGCCATCTTGCTCACACACAATCTAAAAAACAATGTGCAAAAGTGAATAGGAGATAAGAATGACGATACCAACCTCATCTATCAATTCGTTTGTCAATATAATTATAAGAAAATATCATAACTGTAGTATATTCGATGCGACCATTTGTTATAATTTCTTACAGATCTGGCGACGCTGCGTCTGATCGTCTACCTGTTAGGCAAGTTCGGTATCTCCGTGGTGTTCACGTCACTGTACCTGTTCACGTCAGAACTGTACCCTACGCAATATCGCCACCGTCTGCTCGCATTCTCCTCCATGGTTGGTCGTATTGGCTCCATCACTGCACCTCTCACACCCGTACTGGTAAGTGTACATGTTCACATTACTGGTAACTGATTCAGCACTGATAAAGTCAGCATGTTTTCTTTAAACGACTTCAAAAAAGGAGGTGGTTCTATGTTCCTCTGTATGTATTTTTTTTATGTAGGTATGTTCTCTGATTTGTCTGTCAATTGTGGATCGATTTTCAAAATTCTTTTTATCCGAATCGAAAGAGGTGGTGTTCTTTAGGTGGTCATTTCAAAATTGATTCAGACTTTAAAAAAAAAATACAAAAAAAACAACCGACTTCCAAAAAAGAAAATACACTAAAAATTAAAAAAATAACTTTAATTTCGGAAGTCGGTGTTTGCATTTTATTTCTTCGTTTTTTGACAAAAAAAGTTTTTTATTTATCACTTTTTAGTTGTTATACCCCAGAACTAAAAACCCCAATAAAATGGAACGTGGAATTTAAAAATACCCGTAATTGAAGAAAACCAAAACGTCATCGAGGTATACGTATTTTTCGTTTTTGTTCCGTTTTTCAAAAAGCGCTAAACCAATTTCGATAAAATTTATATGGGATCATCCCGGGAGGCTGGAATATTCTTTCGGATAAAAAAAGAATTTTGAAAATCGGTCCACAAATGACGGAGAAATCGGTGGAAAAACATTAAAAAAAAAACATACAGTCGAACGTAGAACCTCCTCCTTTTTCGAAGTCGGTTAAAAAATCGCCAAAAACAAAAAAAAAATACAAATACAAACATCAACTTTTAAAATTGAAGTTATTTTGCAACTTTGTCACGTATTTTCTATTTTGGAAGTCAGTTGTATTTTTGGAATAGTTGAATTTTGGGTATAGTTAGCTAATTACAACAGAAATGGGCTAAGTTTTGGGCCTTGCGGGACGCTTACTTTCACTAAAATTGCTTACTATGTTATGCATAGTTTTTGCTGTGTTTTGGGAAGATTGTGATGGATGATCTTTCAAAATATTCTCCACTCTTTAGCGTAGATTTCCAAATGATTTTTTGAGTCCACGCTATCGAATACTTTGGAAAGATCATAAAAAAAATCGGATACCAATCTCTCACCCCATTTATTTCTCTATAATATGTATGTTTTTAATAATCAGGATCAAGTGTTTTCTTTAAAAACAAAGTGCGTATAGAAGAACTAAAATATCATTATAAATCAACTAACGTTAAATAAATATGTTTCTCTTTAACAGATGGACTACTGGCCCGGTATACCGTCAGTAATGTTTGGCGCCATGGGCATCCTCTCCGGTATCCTGGTGTTAACGCAGCCGGAAACCCTCGGCACGAAGATGCCTGACACTCTTGCGGAAGCAGAGGCCCTGGGGAAACCAGAGTCAAAAGTACAAAGAAATTGAAAGCGTATACTCATTGTAAAAAGTCAGTTTTAGGAAATACTACACTACGTTGTGACTGTTTTGAAATTCAAATTTTAATGAGTTGAGAGAATGTCATCTTTAATGTTATAGATTTGTAGTTATTGAAACGGTGTCAGTGTCTAAAAATCGATATCGTTAGTGATAACAATAACAATTTGGAAGCGAAAATGTGGTTGTTTCAATTTACTTACTTCAGTAAAGGTAGTCAGGGTATTTAGTTTATATATGCGACCATATTTATTTAGACTTTAAAAATTTGTAAAATTTTCTTAGATTTAATATGAAATTGACATTGCATAGATTGTAATAGGTACTCGTAGATGTAGTCTTTGACACAATGAAACTGTCTTACTGTGTAATATTAATTTTATTGCTCTCTTTGTAATGTACAAAGTTTCATGCCATTTCTCATTAATGTACATAATGTTCATAATCTATTTTAATAAGAGCGAACTTAGGTCCGCTGTCATTTGTTTGTAAGGTGATATTAAAAGACTTTGAATGATTTATATTTTTATATTGTTCTTATTATTTAATGCCTTTTTAGTGCCCTTAGCCTAAGTGCGAGTAGCAAGTGTAATTATATAACTTTTATCTGAATTATGCAAATAGCATAATCTTAGAATATTATATTAATGTGTCTGGAGCAAGACAAATTGTCATTTTTATTCGCGACTCTAGTAATTTCACTATGTCATGGTGAAATTTATGTTGATTCGGCATCATTCCGTGAGGCAGCAACTGTCAATAGATGTTTGGAATACAAAGAAACAATGATACTCTGATATATGCTAAAGGCTTGCCAGTGTAAGTGCTAACAGTAGCTCTATGCTTAGTATCAAATCAGTAACAATATATCAGAATTTCTCTAGAAGCAAAACTCTAAATGACATCATTTCGCAACACATCTGAGTTGTACTACAGGCTGCTGTTTTCACGGATTAATATTCTTACCGAGATGGGTAGACGACAAAGTTGACATCGCGGGCAGATTCTGGATGAGCTCGGCAAAACAACGTGGGTTACTGCCTGTCATTTACAAGGAAGGCTCACCCAATATATTGATTACTTGATATTTGATAATTGTCAGCGCAACATGTCCTTTTTCATTCATACTTCTCTATTAGTCGTCATCTTTGTAGTCAACCCCTTTTTACCCATATCCTCTTTCACACAGTCCTCGTTTCTTTGGCCTTTCTCTACTCTTATAGCCATCCACATCCTTACACAAGACTGACCTTACACAAGGCGGAGACTGCCTCCCATTCGCTCTCGCTCCGTACCATGGCCTGAACCAGGGCCGGGAGCGAGAGGTCGCCACCACCCATCGCATCCACGAGGACACGGCGGTGTTCCGCCCAAGCGGGGCAGACCTCCACCGTATGCTCCACCGTGTCCTCTGGGCGATCCGCGCAGTGGTAACACCCGGGCGTTTCCTCCCGCCCGATCTTATGCAGGAACCTCCCGAAACAACCGTGTCCGGTGAGGACTAGCGTCAGGCGGAAGGTGAGGACGCTGTGACGCCTCTCCAGCCACTCCTCAAAGAGGGGCACTACCACCGCAATGGTGGCGTGCCCAGCGCTGGGTTGCGACAGTCGCTGTCTCCATGTCGCCATGAGATCCTGCCGGAGCTCCGTCTGCCGAGCCGCGAGGTGTCGCGGCAGCAGAGTTTCGCCCCGGCGTTTGGCCTCTTCGCGCCACTCCCAGAGCAGCGGGAGGACCCTGGTGGTCTAATCCCCTAAGAATTAGACGTAACCAAAACCACCGGGTGACCCGTAGAGTAGCGGGCTTTCTACTCCTTCCCATCCTTTATTCCATTCACCCCATACTCTCCCGTCTATGAACCTCCTGTCCCAAGTTTCACCGTCACCTCCTACCCCATCCTTTGAGTATCCTACCTATATCCTAATTCCTCTCCTAACCGCGACCCTTCCGTGACTGGGTGGTTGTGGGCTAGGGTTGATCAGTTCGTTGGGGGTAGGCCTTTCGACCTCCGACGCCAACCCGATCGAGCACCCGATGTTGCACCGTAAACCAGCCTTGCGCACCTATATCTCTCTGGTAGTCCTAACGTCCGCTCTTTTCAAAAGTGCGACGTTTCCAGGTGCGGGCTCCATGGAGGGTGGGAGCCAGAGAGATGAATTTTTTATAACAAACAACTATGGATAATAAAAGGCCATTAGAAAAAACCACAGGGGTGGAGTCGGCGAAAGCTGACGAAACTCCTAGGCGAGGTGCTTGCACTTCGTCCGCCACTGGAAGCCCTGTGGCTAACGCTGCAGGCTCCAGCGCGGGTGCCGGTCTGGCTGTGGCGAAAACCGCAGCTAAGACCAAAGCTAAGTCCCAGTCTAAGGCGTCAGCACCGGCGACGACTAATACCACTGCCGGTGCTCCCCTTCCTACGCACCCTCCCTTCCCGTGGCTCCTCTAGCCAACTCCTAAGCCGCGGACGTCACCGATCAAACGGAGATGGTCTGCACCGGGGATGAGTTTGACACCGCCTGGCAGGTGATCAAAAGGAAAGGAAAGGGCAAGACTGCATCTCCACAGGCCCACTGCTCGAAGGCAGGCCCTTCAGGCCAGCCAGCTCCAGCAAACCAGGGTAAAAAGCAAGAAAGGCTGACGCGTAAGAAGCGGCGTCAAGAACGCAGGAGAGGGGGCAAAAGCAAGCCTCCCCCCAAAAAGCAGGTTGCAGCCGCTGGTAAGCTCAGCTTCTCGGCAGGTAAGCGATCGGCTGAGGCAGGCACTAGCCGACCAACGCCCGACCAATCGCAAACTGTTGCAGGAGGTAAGTCGCAAACAGCAACCAAAACGCAGCAACCCGCTCGGAGTGGTTAACGAGACCTTAACACCTCGTGTGGAGCACAAGCGGCCGCGGCTTGATCAATCCAAGTGGGATTCCAACCTAAGCTACGCCCAAACTGCCAACGCACACCTGAGCGTCGCGATGACCTGCGACCGCACAGGGGCTATCAGTCAGGCAGTATCGGACCAGGTCGTCGCAACTATCCACAAGAAGATTATCAGCGAGGCCTGCTCCGCTATGCGGGACACACCCGGACCGACGTTCAATGCCAAGCCGCGGTATGTCGGAGGAGTCCTCAAGCTGTGGTGCGGAAACGACCACACTTTAGCATGGCTAAAAAAGACGGTCTCTGGTTTGGCTCTTTCGGCTAGCACCTCGCTAGTTGTCAAGAGTCAGTCGGAGATCCTGAAGCGAGTGCGTTGTGGCATCGCCATACCTGACGACCACGGAGTGTACGAGGACTCGAGGAACATCGGCCGAGCCCTCTGTTACCAGAACCCCTGGGTCGATGTAAGGAGGTGGGTACTAATACACGCCGACAAGCAGGATGCATGCTGGTTCGTGGTGCTGGGTGTCCCTGAGGACCAGCTCCCGACACTTATGGACGCCGAGCGCTGGCTATCCATTGGTCTGGGGTCTGCGTACATCAAGTTCCAGGGTGGGATCGGGCCACGAACCAAGTAGTTGAAGCAGGGGAGACCACTCCCCCTACAAACAACCCGGAAACAACGGTGGCTGACCCCGCTGCAGTGGTGGAGTCGGCTGCCCCTGACGCCGCTGTGGGTGCCGTCCCTCTGTTGGGCGGGGAGCTCGACGACTGTGTGTTGTCCCCGGCTTCCGGCCCAGGGGAGGACGGTTTTGACGAGGGCGACCTATTTGCCGGGCTGCGACTGGAGGGTGACGAGGAGGATCCCGCCTGTGATGGCGTCCCCTTCGTTGGACCGTAAAGTTGTGCAGGCAAACCTCCACCACAGTCAGACCGCGACGGCTCAACTGCGCAAGTGGCTGGAGGTGTACGGCCATTGCCCTGATCCAGGAGCCGTGGATTAGGGGTGGTCAGATACGAGGACTCTCCAATCTTGGTGGTAAGCTCCTTGTTACTATGGACCACGATCACCCTAGATCGTGTATCTATGTCACAGGTAACCTTAAAGCACAGCTCTTAAATGACTTCCGTTGCAGAGATGTCTCTGCAGCAAGGCTGACGATGCAGCGCGGTGATGAGGAGATGGTGATTGTTTTCGCCTCAGTGTATATGCCTGAGGCGGAGGAACCGCCCCCTCACGACCTGGTCCGCCTCGTTACTCACTGCGAGAGTAGCGGAGTTGAGGTGATGATAGGGGCTGACGCAAACGCACATCACCCTTTGTGGGGAATGGACTCGCACAATGCAAGAGGTAAGGCGCTAGTGGACTACTTGTTCACAACTAACTTATCCCTATTAAACACAGGCTCCGAACCGACATCCGTAACCAGACGCAGCTGTACAATCATAGACCTTACTATGGCAACAGAAGGCGCAGCGGGACTCGCTGGGTGGCAGGTTTCCAAGGAGGCCTCCTGCTCAGATCATAGGTGGATCCGCTTTGACGTACAGGTCAGTGTACCGCCTAAACCTCCGCGGCGTAATCCGCGCAACACGGACAGAATCGTATACAAACGCAGCCTAAGTTCCAAGCTGGATTCACCATGCGATTCGATGAGTCTTGAGGATACGACGCGAATCGACGCACACGTAGGCAAGCTCACCAAGTCACTGATAAGCAGCTACCATACTGCCTGCCCAGAAACTACCCCGCGCGTTACACCGGGTAAACAACCCTGGTGGGGCGCGATCTGGAACGCAAACGCGGTAAGGTAAGAAAGGCTCTAAACAGAGCCATGAACACATGCGCGGATGAGGACTGGGATGCATATTATGCGGCCAAATCCAGCTACAAAAAATGCATCAAGACCAGGCGTACTGCATAATGGCGGAAATTCTGTGGCAGAAATGAGTCCTGGCAACAAGCAAACAGGGTAAGGAAAATACTGGCGCAACAGGGTACTCCTGGGCCCGCCACACTCCGTAAACACGCTCACCACGTCGCCTGAAGAAACGACACGCCTCTTAGTTGAAACTCACTTCCCAGGGAGCGTCCTCGCACAGGTAACCGACTGGCAAGACAATACACAAACACCATCTGATGATTGGCTGTACGCACACAGGATGATTACACTGGAAAAAGTCCAATGGGCCATCCAAAGCTTCCAACCTTTTAATTAAGGCACCTGGGCCCGATGGGGTGTTTCCTGCCCTACTGCAGTGGGGTGGGGTCCTATTGGCAGCAAGGCTGGTGCCTATAATGAGAGCGTGCCTGGCCTGTAGATACGTTCAAAAGGTATGGAGGGAAGTGAAAGTAATATTCATTCCTAAACCAGGTAAGAGTGATTATACAAATGCCAAATCCTACCGACCCATATGTCTAACCTCCTTCTTGTTAAAGACGATGGAAAGACTATGTGAAAGGGAGATGTGAAATGGCGCCTTAAAAGCAGTACCACTACACGGTAACCAACATGCATACAGCTCGGGTAAGTCAACAGAGTCTGCTCTTCACATGGTGTTAAGCCAGATAGAAGAAGCGATTTACCAGAAAGGTACCTGCCTGGGCACGTTCATAGACATCGAAGGAGCTTTAGACAAGACAAACTTCTCCAGCATTGGTGCCACCCTCACATGGCATGGTGTGGAACAGGTATTAATTGACTGGATTACCAACATGCTAAGCAAACGAGTTATTCGCCTTGAGGAAGAACAACAGTTGGCCATGATAGCCCGGGGCTGCCCACAAGGTGGAGTTATCTCACCCCTCTTATGGAATCTGGTAATCAATGACCTGATTACCAAACTCAACGCGAATCGTTACTACACAATAGGTTATGCAGACGACCTCGCAATCCTCGTACCTGGGAAGGTGACTGGAACGGTCTGCAACCTCACTCAACAAGCGCTACGCATCGTGGAACGATGGTGCAGGGAGTATGATTTGTCAGTAAACCCCATCAAAACTGAGTTAGTCATGTTCACCCAAAAACGAGCACTGGGCCGCTTCAACCTGCCTAAGCTATTCAGAACTCCAGTTATCTAACGAAGTCAAATACCTAGTGGTCACATTAGACAGTAAGTTAAACTGGAGTGTTCATCTAGACAATTAACTAAGCAGGGCCTGCATCACCTTTTGGCAATGTAGGAAAATAATAGGTAAGAGGTGGGGCCTTTGACTGGCCTGTTGGTCTAGTGGTTAGTGACCCTGACTGCTATGCCGGAGGTCGTGGGTTTAATTCCCACCCAGGACAAATGTTTGTGTAATGAGCACGATCATTTGTTCTGTGTTTGGGTGTAATTTATCTATAATATGTATGTATTTAGAAATATATAAGTATGTTTATCAGTTGTCTAGTACCCATAACACAAGCTCTGCTTAGCTTGGGACTAGATGACGTTGTATGATAGTTGTGGAATATTATTATTATATAAACAAAAATTATTATTATTTATTATTATTATTTTTTATTTTTATTATTATTATTATTATTATTTCGTTTATTTATCTTTTTAACATATTAAATACATTTTTAAATATTTATTAAAAAAGAATATGTAAAAAACATTTAAAAATATAAAAAATAGTAGCCCACCGGTATCGGGAACAGGGTCCAAGCTACCGGCGGTCAGGGCTCCAGAGAGAGGAACCGCCTGACAATGCGAGCCGTGTCCAGAAGTACTGCTTTCTGAATCAAGCCCTTGATCCAGCCGCCTAACGAGAGCCTCCTGAGGTGTTGATCGAGGCTCGTGGCTATTAAGCCATTGGCTGACACGACTATCGGTACAATGATCGCTGAGTCCACAGGGAGTCATTAAGTCATCCCTTATTATTATTATTATTATCTCCCAAAATTATACTCTGGCTGTTATAGCGCAGTAATTCGGCCCATGATCACCTATGGTGCCGTGGTGTGGTGGCCCCGCACCAAGCTAGTCACAGCCGTTAACAAACTACACACAAACTAGTACATGCAAAGGCTGGCCTGAATGGCAACCACAGGCTGCATGAGGACCACACCAACGGCAGCGCTTGAAGCCATGCTGGGCCTCCCGCCGCTTCATCTGTTTATTCAGCAGGAGGCGACGATGGCCGCGGTACGCCTTAAAATACTGGATCTCTGGGGTAAGAGAGAAACTCAACACACCGCTCTGCTCATGGGACTAAACAACGATCTCTCAATAACTAGAGCAATCAACGACCGGATACCCAAGCAATTTGTCTTTGACAAAAAATACAAAATCCAATTGCTTGAGGACCACCGCTGTGAGGGGCTGTGCCCCGCAGAACTGCGAATCTTCACTGATGGATCCAAAACAGGTACTGGCACGGGTGCGGGGATTTTCTCGGAGGACCTCAACATCCATATAGCCACACCACTGGGAGTCCATAACACAGTCTTCCAAGCAGAGTGCTTGGGAATTTCCCTGGCAGCCTCAGCCATCCTAGCTAGGGATGTTAAGGACCACTCGGTACGTATACTCTCGGACAGCATGGCAGTCCTACAAGCGCTAAACAGCCCAACAGTTAACTCTGGGCTGATATAACGCCTAAACCAGGTAGGTAAACACAACAAAGTAACCATTCAATGGCTTAAAGGACACAGCGATTCCCGTGGCAACGATGCAGCGGACGAACTCGCCAGAAGGGGGTCGAGTATGGCAGCGATAGGACCTGAACCCATTGTGCCTCTCCCCTTTGGATACTTACGCAATCTGGCAAGGAAACGCACCAGAGATCAACACAGCAAGCTATGGGCTGATCATAGCGAGTGTATGCAGGCCAAGGAGGCGCTCCCCTCCATTAATGACCGCTTCACAAAGCAAGCCCTACGACTGACCAAACTTCAGTTGCGGAAAGTCACGGCCGTTACAACTGGCCATGGGTCTCTTAATAAGCATCTCTCTGTCATAGAAGTCACAGACAGTCCACTCTGCAGAGCCTGCATGGAGGAGCACGAGACAGCGGCTCATCTGCTGCTAAGCTGCCCAGTAGTCGCTGCATACAGGGCAAAACACTTCGGACATCCAGGTAACCTTAGCGAGATGGTCAGTAACACCAGGGTGCTGCTGGCCTTCCTCGAGGAGCTGGGGTGGATCGAATGACAATGCAGTCCCACCTGTACGCAAAATACGCGCCTTGGGCGTGGAGTTGCGGAAACCAGCCCGACATACATACATACATACATATATCCTCTTTCACACAGTCCGCGTTTCTTTGGCCTTTCTCTACTCTTATAGCCATCCACATCCTTACACAAGACTTTCTCATGACATTTTCTTCATTCCTCCGCGTCACATGCCCATACCACGACAACCGATTTCCACACAACTTTTCAGTCACCGGTGCCACTTCAGACTTCCTCTTATTCTATATTATTATATATATATCTTATTCTATATAATGTATTCTATATTCTAATATTCTAACCATGCGCGTAACACCACACATCCATCTTAGCATTCTCATCTCAGCTGCATGCAATTGCTTTTCATTCATCCCTTTTGTAGCCCCACATTTTGAACCATACAAGACAGCAGGACTGACCATTTTTTTATAAATCTTCCCCTTAAGTTTAAGGGGAATGCGGGAGTCGCAGATAGTCCCGGTGACCTGCTGCCATTTCATCCATCCAGTGTGTTGTGGACTGTATTATAGATTATATTGTTAATTGTCGCTCTTATTTATAAAAGCGACGCTCGTTCGTAGGTAATGATGTAATATACCGTATACCGCCGTATATTTATACTGTATATAAACCGGTTTGCTTGTGACAATAAAACAACTAGTTCTCGGGTGTCTTGATTGTATTTCCCTGTTAATCCCGAAGATGTTGCTTGTAGGAGAGCTGGACGCCGAAAGGACTGAAACCGGCCACCCAGCCCTCTTTTATTGAATGCGAGCGCGCCCCTCTACGGTCCGCGGCGTCGCGCTCGTACCCGGCCGCTGATTAGTCAACGGCCGGCTTATGTTAGAAAGTTTCACATCTGGCTGCCAAATGTGAAACAGCGTGGCATTTTTACAAACTAACAAAACTTGAATATCAAATGAATCTATACAATATTCTATTAGCTTATTCTACTTACATATAACATGCATTTAACTAGTTTTGACATAGAGCGGTCCATACTTGTGGTCTATGTCCTTAACCTAGACTAGAATAGCACAAAAATGCTATTCTAGCTGCTGTATAAATTAGATTTATAATTCTACCTATGATGCTATACAATTCGTTATCCTAGCTAATGTACACAAAGCTAATGTAATTTTCTAATCTACGTCAAATTAACATGCAGCTATGTGGGAAATCTACTTCTATCTGTTTCCCAGTACATACAGCTTATGTCGTACGAATAATACCACGGGCTCGTTACTTGCGCGATCGGCGGTTTGTCTCTTAATTCTTGTTGTATGATTCGTACGACATATCTGATAACAAACTGTTCTATAGGTGAGCCAACATAGAGTTTAGTCCTAATTATAACTACTATGAGACCTAAAGCATACAGGTTAGGAATTACAATACAGAGTACCTGACCTAACTAACATGCAAGTTATGATACAACGTTCCTGACCTAACTAACATGCAAGTCATGATACAGCGTTCCTGACAAACTGTCATACAAATCCTCACCGAGCTTGGTCATAAATTAAGCTAAGACCTGTCTAACATACAATTCATCCTATAGTATTCCTAGCATCTGTCTTACATCTAAGTCAACATAGAACTTAGTCCCGATTCAAGCCACTATGTGACCTATTCAAACATACAAAGGTAGGACATACATTTCATGTAATACTATAGGTGAATACATAGCTGACTATTCTTAATTCACCACGTGGGGAGATTCACAACGAATATCGTTCATACATCATTATGAATCTATTTTGCTATTTACTGTTTAACATTATACAATTCGTGAGACATACCTATTTATAGATTTCTAACACATTCTAGCCTACACGAATTATCCTTTGTCTTTTTCAATAGTCGCCGCGTCCCGCCAGGGCGCGCTGTGTGCGGCGGCAGGAGCACGCGGCTTTACTTCCTATGCACTATAAACTATACATGATTCTGATAGTGCAACTAAAGATCTATTTAAATGTCCATACTTAGTTCATTACCCTAATCACTTGTTCATTGTCATTGTTCACACGTTTCACACACACATATTCCAGGCGGGCTCGGCGTCGCCTACACCGTGTTAATTCTGTAATTAACAGTCCGATCTATTTCGTAATCGCTTGCACGAGTGAACCGAGATACCAAAAATCGGAGCAGACTGATAGAACTATAGCTTCAGAACTGGAGAGACCGCCGAAATCGCAGAACATGTATTCAGTTTAGTTGCTGATTTTCAAGCCAACTTTCTCCAGTTTTTCTCCAATCTGCTCTTTCAAGGCCCAACCTTTCTCTTTCAAGGCCCACCACAACACATCCCTGTTTTTTTGTTGGTTGGGAAATCATTCAATGACTTCTCCCTCTCTGGGTGGAGCGGGAAGGCGTCGTGTCAGACTTTTACTGAGTAAAACCCACCCCTGATCCTTCCTTGCCTGAGTACCCAGAGGCGCGGTAACTCTGTTACTAATTTATCCGCGACCCCTTGGCATGCATGCATCGGCCACGACGAGCCCCGTCCTGATTGCTGACATCTCTTTGAGGCGCTCGTGGAACACTACGCGCCATCGACTCTCGGGCCTGAAAAGGGACTCCTTTGTCCGCACTTAGACTCTTATTTGGTCCATTGTGCGTAGGGGTCCTGGCTAACATAGCCAGCCTAGCTCTGCCTAGAAGCACAGAAGCTTCCTGGGAGCTTCACAGGCTTCGCGGAGCGACCTCACTGTTCCGAGGATTTGTTCACGCTGGGTAGCCATGGCCTCGCATTCCAGGATGACGTGGGTGGCTGATTCTTCGGCGTCGAGACACCGCCCTCTCTGCAGGGGGACCTGTCCGTGATGCCTATATTGAAAAGATGCTTGTTTAAGAGACAGTGGCCCGTAATTGTCCCTATTATTAATTTGAGGTTATTTTTATTAAGGCTAAGCATTCATTCGTTTGGTTAGTCGTGAGTGCAGGCTCGGCATGGCCATTCTCGACTGCCTACAGTCTGTTGTCTGTGATCATATGTTGTTGTGGAGATCAGTTGATCTCTGGCTTATCCATGTACGAAATTGCGAGTAAGGCAGGGGAAGAAGTGGATACGGGCCCAGCACTGTCATCTCGGAGCCTCTCTTCGCAAGTTCGTCCGCGGCGTCATTGCCCAGGGATCCACTGTGCCCCCTGATCCACTGTAGTGTAATTCGGTTTGATGTCAAAATACTCTACAGGGCCAGGCGACACTCTAGAATCAATCTGTTGTTTGTCTGTCTGTTTTCTAAGTCTTTGAGCACTGCAAGGCTGTCCGATACAAATCTATTGCCATAGTTTTGTATCTTAGTTTTGTACGCTTTACGGCCGTTGCCGCTTGCGTCAGGGCGATAGTCTCACACTGGAAAATCGAGTGAGATCTGTGTTTCCTAGTGGATTTTTATGTTAAGGTCTAGAGAGTATATACCAGCCCCTGAACCGCTGCGTGTTTTCGAGCCATCTGTATAGATGCGTACTTCATCGACGCCTGACTGGTCTCTTACTTCTTCTGCTGTTTGTATACGGTAGTTTTCGTTGAACGTTAATTGGTTGGATATTCTGTCACACGGGGCAGCGATAAGTGGTTTGTACACGATCGCCCGGTCCAGGATGCCCGCGTGAGCACTGGTGTGGTTCTTGCCCCATATTCCTAGATTCATAAGCCTGATGGCAGCTAGTGTCGCCTCCTGCTGTATGAATAAGTCGAGGGGTTAATTTCAGTGCTATCTCCATTGCTGTTGTTGAGGTGGTTCTCATGCAGCCAGTTATAGCTGAACAGGCCAGCCTTTGGAACTTCTGGAGCCTGGTGCTGGTGGTTGAGAGTTCCGTCCTCGTCCACCACACCAGAGACCCGTTAGTCAGCATTGGTCTGATCACGGCATTGTAGAGCCACAGCGTTATCTTTGGGGAGAGTCCCCATGTTCTTCCTATAATTTTTTTACATTGATATAGTGCAATCGTGCTTTTGTTTAGTTTGTAGTCTAGGTGCTTGTTCCATAGCAGTTTGCTATCAAGAACCACTCCTAAGTCACTTCTTCTTTGAGCGTTAGTTCCGTGTTAAAGAGCCTTGGCAATTTATAAGTCCCTAGAACTCTTTTGTTAGTAAACATTATTAGTTCTATTTTTAAAGGGTTGACCGATAGCTCGTGTTTAGCACACCAGCTCTCGATTATTCTGAAGGCTTTTCTCAAGAGGTCACATAGGACACCTTCAAAATGCCCGGAGATTATAATAGCTATGTCATCTGCGTACCCCACCGAGAACAGGTTTTTAGCATTGAGCTCCGTTATGAGTTCATTGACGACTAAATTCCACAGGAGTGGTGACAGCACTCCACCCTGCGGGCAGCCGCTGCTCACAATGCCTCGTGTGGTGGTGTTCACAGTGAATTGAATAGCTCGGTTTTTCATCCTTATTATTTATTAATATTTATTTATGTAATAAAATTCTACTCGCTCGGTTTTTCAGCATGTTGTGAATCCATTCTATAAGGGTTGGCGCAACACCATGTGCGGCCAAAACCTGTCTGATGCTGGCAAAGTTGGTTATGTCAAAGGCTGGACTTTCAGGCCTGGTGCTGATCGGACGGCGAGCTACCCATTACTCGCCGTCCGCAGGCCCGCATCTACGGTGGCCGGAGTTCTCGCGAACCCCGACGCCCAGGGCATCTCCTGCGGCCGCTGCGGTTGGGGGTGTGAGGGCGACTCCGTTGAGTCTCCTTCACCCGTTCCGCCTCCTCCTTAGCGAGAATTACTGCTTCGCAGAAGGAGGAGACTGCTTCACATTCCCTCTCGCTCCGTACCATGGCCTGGACCAGGGCCGGGCGCGAGAGGTCGCTGCCGCCGGTCGCCTCTACGAGGACACGGCGGTGCTCCACCCAAGCGGGGCAGATCTCCACCGTATGCTCCACCGTGTCCTCTGGGCGATCCGCACAATGGTGATACCCGGGCGTTTCCTCCCGCCTTAGCCGACACAGGAACCTCCCGAAACAACCGTGTCCGGTGAGGACCTGCGTCACGCGTAATCCCGAGGTACCTACCCAATCATACGCTTTCTCAAGATCAATGAACACCATGTGCAAGTTCTTGTGCACACGTTTTACTTCTCGCACAATTGACGGAGAGCAAAGTTGGCGTCCATTGTCTCTCTGCCTGGCATAAACCCAAACTGCCTCGGGGTAATGTCATTCTCCTCTCGCAACCTTTTCTCTATCAATTTCGCCCATACTTTCATAGTATGTAACATGAGCTTTATCCCTCGATAGTTGTTGCAGTCCTGTATGATGTGAATGATACGCAGATTTCAACAAGACTGCTTTAATAACCACAGGTAGGTAGAACCTTATAAATATATTTACAAGTACCGACAACATGCACAATATCTTTCCCCAAATATTTTTAAGCATTTTACAATAGATAAACAATTTTCTAAATTACTTTAACAATATTTTATTCCTTTTTATTTCTATCCTTCTTATCCGTAAATAAATATGTAAATATATACTCGTAAATAAAGTTATGTACATTTTCATTGTTTTTTAAACCTTACTCTATTGGTACACTTATACATAATTATGTACTATTTTTCTCCTTTTTTTTTTTATTTTTTTTTATTTTTTTTTTATTGGTATTAGTGTTTAAATATTTGCCCTAGTTTTTTACGTGCTATGACAGCCGCCGTTCTGTGCGCGCGTTCTGTACTTGCCGCTGTTTTATCCCTACTTATGTTTATATCATTGTCGTCGCTCTCGGCACTGGACCACTTTTCATCATCTGGTATAGGCTCGCATTTGCTTTTTTCTCCCCCGCTGATGTCTGTGTCCTGTGTGGAGTTTTCCACTTTTATTAAGTGACGCCTGTTGCGTCTGTATCGCTTTCCTGTGCGGTCGGTAATAAAATAAGATCTTGGTTGTGCTGCTCGTGTTTGCACGTTTGCATTTTTTCGTTTATCACCATCAATCATTATTACCGCGTCACCTGGTTTCAATGTGGATAATGCTCGTGCATGTCTGTCATAGTATTGTTTGCTCTCCTCCTGTTTACGAATAATGCTCTTATAGTCTTCAGTGTTGTCGCGACTTGGTTTTAATTTTGTAATATGAGATGGCAGTGTACTATTTAGTCTACGCCCCATCAGTAACTGCGCAGGCGAACTGATACCGTCACGCGGTGAATTCCTAAAATTAAGTAGCCCTAAATAAAAATCTGATTTTGCTTCTATTGATTTAATTAAAATATTTTTAATCGTTTGCACACTTCGCTCGCTGCGACCATTCGATTGTGGATAGTTTGGCGAGGAAGTAATGTGATTAAAACCCCACTTGTTTTTAAAATCTACAAATTCCTTTGAAGCGTATGCTGGCCCGTTGTCGGTCACAAGCTCGCTTGGAATACCGTGTCGTGCAAATTGATCCTTCATAGCCGCGATTACTGCCTTACTTCCGATACTCTTCAACGGATTAACCTCAATAAAATTTGAAAAATAATCTACTGTAATAAGAAAATATTTCTTTCCGCACTGGAATATATCCGAACCTACTTTTGCCCAAGGCATATTTGGTATGTGATGTGGTTGCATTGGTTCGCGTGAGGGTCGTGGCTTCCGTTCAGAACATGCAGTACATCGTCTTACAGTGTTTTCTATATCTCGTGACATTCCCGGCCAAAACATCACTTCACGACCATTACGCTTACACCTGTCGACCCCCATGTGCCCGTCATGTAATCGCTTTAACATTTCTGTTCTTAACGTTCGCGGTATGTACACTAGGTTATCTTTAAATATTACACCATCCACATACTCAAAACTCTGGTTATACGACCAATGTGTTCGCACGCACTCAACTACTTCGTATTTGTTTGCTGGCCATCCGCTCCTAATATATTTTATTATTGTCTGGCATTCGTTATCTTTGGCTGTTTCATCTCTAATCAGGCGCATTTTACTATCACTAAATCTAACATTCTGTAATAAGAAACATGACTGCTCGGTGATTTCTTCCGAAATACTTTCCTTTATGTTATCAGTTAAAGCTGCCCGCGACAATGTGTCTGCCACAAACATGTATTTACCCGGCTTATACACCACTGTGAAATCATATCCCTGTGTGCGCAGCATCATACGCTGCAAACGCGCTGGAATACAATCTAATGATTTTTTAAACAAAGCTTCGAGTGGCTTATGGTCTGTTTCCACAGTGACATTACTTCGCCCAAATACGTATTGATGGAATCTTTCCAGAGCATACACAATTGCCAATAACTCTTTTTCAATCTGCGCATAGCGACACTGCGTGTCAGTTAATGTCGCCGAGGCAAACTCAACTGGCCGGCCACCCTGCAATAACACCGCACCCAATGCACGTGAACTTGCATCTACTGATAAGAGAACCGGTTTGCGCGCCGAATACAGTGCTAATACAGGCGCACCGCACACCGAGTCTTTCAACCGCTTTACAGCTGACTCATGCACCTCATCCCACAACCACTCTGAATCTTTTTTTAACAATGTACGTAGCGGTGAAGCTATATCTGAATAGTTAGGTATGAACTTTGACAGATAGTTAATCATGCCTAAAAAACGTTCTAATGACTGCCTATCATGAGGACTTGGCATCATTTGTATTGCCTTTAATTTATTCTTGTCTATACGCATGCCTGCTGCGCTAAACGTGTGTCCTAAGTAGGTTACCTCTTCAACACAAAATTCACATTTCTCCTTATTGAATCTCATGCCTACCTGTCGTGCTCGATCGAGCAACAGCTTAAGTCTCGCGTCATGCTCCGACTTGCTCGATGCCCATACAATGACATCGTCGACGAAAGAGTCTACACCCTCTAGGTCCTCCAGAATCTGCCGTATTTTTGAATGAAATACCTCTGACGCGCAATTAATGCCATATGGCAAACGCAAGAATTGGTATCTGCCAAATGGCGTTCCGAACGTGCACAAATCCGCACTCTCGCCATCTATTTGTACCATCCAAAATCCCGACCTAGCGTCTAATTTGCTAAAGTAACGTGCTCCTTGTAGTTTGGTAGCTATTTCCGTGAGCGTCGGCAACGGATAATGTGCACGCTGTACGACGCGGTTTAGCGGACGGGGATCGAGACACACTCGAATAGTACCGTCTTTCTTAGCTGCTACTACGATCGCATTAACCCACGGTGTTGGGTGTGTTACTTTCCTAACCACTCCTATCCGTTCCATCCTATTTAATTCTACCAATAGTTTGTCACGCACCCCTAAGGGTATCTTACGAACTGGACAGATCGACGGCTGCGCATCACAACTAGTAACGATCCTGTATTTACCTGGCAATTTACCTAATCCTCGGAAAAGATCATCATATCTCTGCATATTTATTGAAAATATCCGCTTAATTATACCTAATTGTTCACACGCATACTTGCCTAGTAAACTGCAACATTCTTGCTTTGAAATTACAAAATGAAGGCTATACATTTCTCCTTTATATACCCATTCAATAACACATGATCCAACTATTGGTATGTAATTGCCACAAAACGATTGTGCCCTTATATTATCACAATGTAATGTTTCCACTCGAATTCCTAGTCTGTTATAAGTATTCAAAGACAGCACATTTAAGTCAGACCCTGTGTCTAACTTAAATTTCTCTTTTCTACCATTCACAGATAATATTAAAGTTTCATACCACTTAGCGTCCTTAGAGTTGTTGAGCCCTTTGATAACAGAGATATGATACATTTCCTCTTCACTTACATCATCCTCCTCTAATTGGTAAACACGTTTTTTCAAATTTGGACACACTTTTTTATAATGACCGCGCTTATTACATAAATAACACAACACATTTGTAGCCGGACACCGGTAACCATCACAAGAATCACTAGCACACGAAGTACATGACGACCTCGCTGCGCCCGCGCAATGCTGGCGCGTGCCGCCGCCGCCGCCGCCGCGCCAGCGCTGTGCTCGGCGACCCCTGCCGCCGCGACCGCTGCGCGACCCCTGCACCACGTCGATGGTCGTTGTCCCTTCGCTACACCCAGCCTTGGTATCTTCAATCTGCCGTTTTTCTTCATGCGACATCTCATTCGCCTGACACATTTTGACTGCCCTTGCCAAAGTGAGATCTTCGGATCTGAGAAGACGGTCTCGCAGCGTGCCATCAATGACACCACAAACAATTCGGTCTCTAATCAGCCCCTCTTCGAGATGCTCAAACTCACAGTGTTGAGTGAGCAGTTTGAGGCCTGTGACATATTCATCTATTGATTCACCTCGCTCCTGATTTCTCGTGAAAAACTTGAATCGTGCCATAGTTGTATTATGCTTGGCTTTGAAATGCTCATTGAACTTGCTCACGAGCGTATCAAAATCTTCTTTGTTCTCGCCCTTTGTGAATTTGAATGTCGTATAGACATCATAACCTTCCGAGCCAATCAGATTTATCAGCAAACTTGCTTGCACGTCCGATGTTTCTTTGTGAACACCCGATGCCTTTAAAAACACCATGAACTGCTGTAACCATTTACGCCACGTGTCCGCCCGGCTGGCCGGTCCTCCTTCCAAAACTAATTCCGACGGCGGACGCGCATGTTCCATGTTTACTCGTGTTTTTATTCTGTTCTTTTGCCTTATCAAAACTTTGAATAACCGTTTTACTATGATCTCACGTGTAATCCTAATAATTATTTAGCACCGCTGTCACCATGATGTGAATGATACGCAGATTTCAACAAGACTGCTTTAATAACCACAGGTAGGTAGAACCTTATAAATATATTTACAAGTACCGACAACATGCACAATATCTTTCCCCAAATATTTTTAAGCATTTTACAATAGATAAACAATTTTCTAAATTACTTTAACAATATTTTATTCCTTTTTATTTCTATCCTTCTAATCCGTAAATAAATATGTAACTATATAATCGCATGTATACATCTAGGACATACTCGTAAATAAAGTTATGTACATTTTCATTGTTTTTTAAACCTTACTCTATTGGTACACTTATACATAATTATGTACTATTTTTCTCCTTTTTTTTTTTTATTGGTATTAGTGTTTAAATATTTGCCCTAGTTTTTTACGTGCTATGACAGCCGCCGTTCTGTGCGCGCGTTCTGTACTTGCCACTGTTTTATCCCTACTTATGTTTATATCATTGTCGTCGCTCTCGGCACTGGACCACTTTTCATCATCTGGTATAGGCTCGCATTTGCTTTTTTCTCCCCCGCTGATGTCTGTGTCCTGTGTGGAGTTTTCCACTTTTATTAAGTGACGCCTGTTGCGTCTGTATCGCTTTCCTGTGCGGTCGGTAATAAAATAAGATCTTGGTTGTGCTGCTCGTGTTTGCACGTTTGCATTTTTTCGTTTATCACCATCAATCATTATTACCGCGTCACCTGGTTTCAATGTGGATAATGCTCGTGCATGTCTGTCATAGTACTGTTTGCTCTCCTCCTGTTTACGAATAATGCTCTTATAGTCTTCAGTGGTGGTCTGTTTCCACAGTGACATTACTTCGCCCAAATACGTATTGATGGAATCTTTCCAGAGCATACACAATTGCCAATAACTCTTTTTCAATCTGCGCATAGCGACACTGCGTGTCAGTTAATGTCGCCGAGGCAAACTCAACTGGCCGGCCACCCTGCAATAACACCGCACCCAATGCACGTGAACTCGCATCTACTGATAAGAGAACCGGTTTGCGCGCCGAATACAGTGCTAATACAGGCGCACCGCACACCGAGTCTTTCAACCGCTTTACAGCTGACTCATGCACCTCATCCCACAACCACTCTGAATCTTTTTTTAACAATGTACGTAGCGGTGAAGCTATATCTGAATAGTTAGGTATGAACTTTGACAGATAGTTATTCATGCCTAAAAAACGTTCTAATGACTGCCTATCATGAGGACTTGGCATCATTTGTATTGCCTTTAATTTATTCTTGTCTATACGCATGCCTGCTGCGCTAAACGTGTGTCCTAAGTAGGTTACCTCTTCAACACAAAATTCACATTTCTCCTTATTGAATCTCATGCCTACCTGTCGTGCTCGATCGAGCAACAGCTTAAGTCTCGCGTCATGCTCCGACTTGCTAGATGCCCATACAATGACATCGTCGACGAAAGAGTCTACACCCTCTAGGTCCTCCAGAATCTGCCGTATTTTTGAATGAAATACCTCTGACGCGCAATTAATGCCATATGGCAAACGCAAGAATTGGTATCTGCCAAATGGCGTTCCGAACGTGCACAAATCCGCACTCTCGCCATCTATTTGTACCATCCAAAATCCCGACCTAGCGTCTAATTTGCTAAAGTAACGTGCTCCTTGTAGTTTGGTAGCTATTTCCGTGAGCGTCGGCAACGGATAATGCGCACGCTGTACGACGCGGTTTAGCGGACGGGGATCGAGACACACTCGAATAGTACCGTCTTTCTTAGCTGCTACTACGATCGCATTAACCCACGGTGTTGGGTGTGTTACTTTCCTAACCACTCCTATCCGTTCCATCCTATTTAATTCTACCAATAGTTTGTCACGCACCCCTAAGGGTATCTTACGAACTGGACAGATCGACGGCTGCGCATCACAACTAGTAACGATCCTGTATTTACCTGGCAATTTACCTAATCCTCGGAAAAGATCATCATATCTCTGCATATTTATTGAAAATATCCGCTTAATTATACCTAATTGTTCACACGCATACTTGCCTAGTAAACTGCAACATTCTTGCTTTGAAATTACAAAATGAAGGCTATACATTTCTCCTTTATATACCCATTCAATAACACATGATCCAACTATTGGTATGTAATTGCCACAAAACGATTGAGCCCTTATATTATCACAATGTAATGTTTCCACTCGAATTCCTAGTCTGTTATAAGTATTCAAAGACAGCACATTTAAGTCAGACCCTGTGTCTAACTTAAATTTCTCTTTCCTACCATTCACAGATAATATTAAAGTTTCATACCACTTAGCGTCCTTAGAGTTGTTGAGCCCTTTGATAACAGAGATATGATACATTTCCTCTTCACTTACATCATCCTCCTCTAATTGGTAAACACGTTTTTTCAAATTTGGACACACTTTTTTATAATGACCGCGCTTATTACATAAATAACACAACACATTTGTAGCCGGACACCGGTAACCATCACAAGAATCACTAGCACACGAAGTACATGACGACCTCGCTGCGCCCGCGCAATGCTGGCGCGTGCCGCCGCCGCCGCCGCTGTGCTCGGCGACCCCTGCCGCCGCGACCGCTGCGCGACCCCTGCACCACGTCGATGGTCGTTGTCCCTTCGCTACACCCAGCCTTGGTATCTTCAATCTGCCGTTTTTCTTCATGCGACATCTCATTCGCCTGACACATTTTGACTGCCCTTGCCAAAGTGAGATCTTCGGATCTGAGAAGACGGTCTCGCAGCGTGCCATCAATGACACCACAAACAATCCGGTCTCTAATCAGCCCCTCTTCGAGATGCTCAAACTCACAGTGTTGAGTGAGCAGTTTGAGGCCTGTGACATATTCATCTATTGATTCACCTCGCTCCTGATTTCTCGTGAAAAACTTGAATCGTGCCATAGTTGTATTATGCTTGGCTTTGAAATGCTCATTGAACTTGCTCACGAGCGTATCAAAATCTTCTTTGTTCTCGCCATTTGTGAATTTGAATGTCGTATAGACATCATAACCTTCCGAGCCAATCAGATTTATCAGCAAACTTGCTTGCACGTCCGATGTTTCTTTGTGAACACCCGATGCCTTTAAAAACACCATGAACTGCTGTAACCATTTACGCCACGTGTCCGCCCGGCTGGCCGGTCCTCCTTCCAAAACTAATTCCGACGGCGGACGCGCATGTTCCATGTTTACTCGTGTTTTTATTCTGTTCTATTGCCTTATCAAAACTTTGAATAACCGTTTTACTATGATCTCACGTGTAATAATTATTTAGCACCGCTGTCACCATGATGTGAACACAGGACACAGACATCAGCGGGGGAGAAAAAAGCAAATGCGAGCCTATACCAGATAATGAAAAGTGGTCCAGTGCCGAGAGCGACGACAATGATATAAACATAAGTAGGGATAAAACAGCGGCAAGTACAGAACGCGCGCACAGAACGGCGGCTGTCATAGCACGTAAAAAACTAGGGCAAATATTTAAACATTAATACCAATTAAAAAAAAAATAAAAAAAAATAAAAAAAAAAGGAGAAAAATAGTACATAATTATGTATAAGTGTACCAATAGAGTAAGGTTTAAAAAACAATGAAAATGTACATAACTTTATTTACGAGTATATAGTTACATATTTATTTACGGATAAGAAGGATAGAAATAAAAAGGAATAAAATATTGTTAAAGTAATTTAGAAAATTGTTTATCTATTGTAAAATGCTTAAAAATATTTGGGGAAAGATATTGTGCATGTTGTCGGTACTTGTAAATATATTTATAAGGTTCTACCTACCTGTGGTTATTAAAGCAGTCTTGTTGAAATCTGCGTATCATTCACATCATGATGTGAATGATACGCAGATTTCAACAAGACTGCTTTAATAACCACAGGTAGGTAGAACACACATCATGATGTGAATGATACGCAGATTTCAACAAGACTGCTTTAATAACCACAGGTAGGTAGAACCTTATAAATATATTTACAAGTACCGACAACATGCACAATATCTTTCCCCAAATATTTTTAAGCATTTTACAATAGATAAACAATTTTCTAAATTACTTTAACAATATTTTATTCCTTTTTATTTCTATCCTTCTAATCCGTAAATAAATATGTAACTATATAATCGCATGTATACATCTAGGACATACTCGTAAATAAAGTTATGTACATTTTCATTGTTTTTTAAACCTTACTCTATTGGTACACTTATACATAATTATGTACTATTTTTCTCCTTTTTTTTTTTTTTTTTATCTTTTTTTTTTTTTTTTTTTTTTTTTAATTGGTATTAATGTTTAAATATTTGCCCTAGTTTTTTACGTGCTATGACAGCCGCCGTTCTGTGCGCGCGTTCTGTACTTGCCGCTGTTTTATCCCTACTTATGTTTATATCATTGTCGTCGCTCTCGGCACTGGACCACTTTTCATTATCTGGTATAGGCTCGCATTTGCTTTTTTCTCCCCCGCTGATGTCTGTGTCCTGTGTGGAGTTTTCCACTTTTATTAAGTGACGCCTGTTGCGTCTGTATCGCTTTCCTGTGCGGTCGGTAATAAAATAAGATCTTGGTTGTGCTGCTCGTGTTTGCACGTTTGCATTTTTTCGTTTATCACCATCAATCATTATTACCGCGTCACCTGGTTTCAATGTGGATAATGCTCGTGCATGTCTGTCATAGTACTGTTTGCTCTCCTCCTGTTTACGAATAATGCTCTTATAGTCTTCAGTGTTGTCGCGACTTGGTTTTAATTTTGTAATATGAGATGGCAGTGTACTATTTAGTCTACGCCCCATCAGTAACTGCGCAGGCGAACTGATACCGTCACGCGGTGAATTCCTAAAATTAAGTAGCCCTAAATAAAAATCTGATTTTGCTTCTATTGATTTAATTAAAATATTTTTAATCGTTTGCACACTTCGCTCGCTGCGACCATTCGATTGTGGATAGTTTGGCGAGGAAGTAATGTGATTAAAACCCCACTTGTTTTTAAAATCTACAAATTCCTTTGAAGCGTATGCTGGCCCGTTGTCGGTCACAAGCTCGCTTGGAATACCGTGTCGTGCAAATTGATCCTTCATAGCCGCGATTACTGCCTTACTTCCGATACTCTTCAACGGATTAACCTCAATAAAATTTGAAAAATAATCTACTGTAATAAGAAAATATTTCTTTCCGCACTGGAATATATCCGAACCTACTTTTGCCCAAGGCATATTTGGTATGTGATGTGGTTGCATTGGTTCGCGTGAGGGTCGTGGCTTCCGTTCAGAACATGCAGTACATCGTCTTACAGTGTTTTCTATATCTCGTGACATTCCCGGCCAAAACATCACTTCACGACCATTACGCTTACACCTGTCGACCCCCATGTGCCCGTCATGTAATCGCTTTAACATTTCTGTTCTTAACGTTCGCGGTATGTACACTAGGTTATCTTTAAATATTACACCATCCACATACTCAAAACTCTGGTTATACGACCAATGTGTTCGCACGCACTCAACTACTTCGTATTTGTTTGCTGGCCATCCGCTCCTAATATATTTTATTATTGTCTGGCATTCGTTATCTTTGGCTGTTTCATCTCTAATCAGGCGCGTTTTACTATCACTAAATCTAACATTCTGTAATAAGAAACATGACTGCTCGGTGATTTCTTCCGAAATACTTTCCTTTATGTTATCAGTTAAAGCTGCCCGCGACAATGTGTCTGCCACAAACATGTATTTACCCGGCTTATACACCACTGTGAAATCATATCCCTGTGTGCGCAGCATCATACGCTGCAAACGCGCTGGAATACAATCTAATGATTTTTTAAACAAAGCTTCGAGCGGCTTATGGTCTGTTTCCACAGTGACATTACTTCGCCCAAATACGTATTGATGGAATCTTTCCAGAGCATACACAATTGCCAATAACTCTTTTTCAATCTGCGCATAGCGACACTGCGTGTCAGTTAATGTCGCCGAGGCAAACTCAACTGGCCGGCCACCCTGCAATAACACCGCACCCAATGCACGTGAACTCGCATCTACTGATAAGAGAACCGGTTTGCGCGCCGAATACAGTGCTAATACAGGCGCACCGCACACCGAGTCTTTCAACCGCTTTACAGCTGACTCATGCACCTCATCCCACAACCACTCTGAATCTTTTTTTAACAATGTACGTAGCGGTGAAGCTATATCTGAATAGTTAGGTATGAACTTTGACAGATAGTTATTCATGCCTAAAAAACGTTCTAATGACTGCCTATCATGAGGACTTGGCATCATTTGTATTGCCTTTAATTTATTCTTGTCTATACGCATGCCTGCTGCGCTAAACGTGTGTCCTAAGTAGGTTACCTCTTCAACACAAAATTCACATTTCTCCTTATTGAATCTCATGCCTACCTGTCGTGCTCGATCGAGCAACAGCTTAAGTCTCGCGTCATGCTCCGACTTGCTAGATGCCCATACAATGACATCGTCGACGAAAGAGTCTACACCCTCTAGGTCCTCCAGAATCTGCCGTATTTTTGAATGAAATACCTCTGACGCGCAATTAATGCCATATGGCAAACGCAAGAATTGGTATCTGCCAAATGGCGTTCCGAACGTGCACAAATCCGCACTCTCGCCATCTATTTGTACCATCCAAAATCCCGACCTAGCGTCTAATTTGCTAAAGTAACGTGCTCCTTGTAGTTTGGTAGCTATTTCCGTGAGCGTCGGCAACGGATAATGCGCACGCTGTACGACGCGGTTTAGCGGACGGGGATCGAGACACACTCGAATAGTACCGTCTTTCTTAGCTGCTACTACGATCGCATTAACCCACGGTGTTGGGTGTGTTACTTTCCTAACCACTCCTATCCGTTCCATCCTATTTAATTCTACCAATAGTTTGTCACGCACCCCTAAGGGTATCTTACGAACTGGACAGATCGACGGCTGCGCATCACAACTAGTAACGATCCTGTATTTACCTGGCAATTTACCTAATCCTCGGAAAAGATCATCATATCTCTGCATATTTATTGAAAATATCCGCTTAATTATACCTAATTGTTCACACGCATACTTGCCTAGTAAACTGCAACATTCTTGCTTTGAAATTACAAAATGAAGGCTATACATTTCTCCTTTATATACCCATTCAATAACACATGATCCAACTATTGGTATGTAATTGCCACAAAACGATTGAGCCCTTATATTATCACAATGTAATGTTTCCACTCGAATTCCTAGTCTGTTATAAGTATTCAAAGACAGCACATTTAAGTCAGACCCTGTGTCTAACTTAAATTTCTCTTTCCTACCATTCACAGATAATATTAAAGTTTCATACCACTTAGCGTCCTTAGAGTTGTTGAGCCCTTTGATAACAGAGATATGATACATTTCCTCTTCACTTACATCATCCTCCTCTAATTGGTAAACACGTTTTTTCAAATTTGGACACACTTTTTTATAATGACCGCGCTTATTACATAAATAACACAACACATTTGTAGCCGGACACCGGTAACCATCACAAGAATCACTAGCACACGAAGTACATGACGACCTCGCTGCGCCCGCGCAATGCTGGCGCGTGCCGCCGCCGCCGCCCCCCTCATCCCCTTTATTCTTGAAGATGGGCACTAGCGATTATTGCACCATTCTTATACATCCATCCTTTTTTAAACACTTCCATACTTCTACTGGTATGTCATCAGAGCCCATGGCCTTTCCATTTTTCATACATTGAACTGCCTTTCTTACTTCATCCATGCTAATTTCTCTCACCAACCCCATGTTTACTTGTACCTCTTTGAGCACACCATTTCATTCATTCTCTTCGTTCATAAATTTTTCAAAATAAACCTTCCATCGCTCTTTTATTTCGCCATCTTTCGACAAGACTTTACCGGTTTCATCTTTCTTATTATGTCGGAGCCATCTGTTTGAATCCGCCAGTCAATTGGACGCCTAGGCCGTTCATTAAACGCCGGCTGCTGGTGTTATTATATTATTTCTACCAGTGAAAAAATTATGATTATGATGACGGAGAATATTCCTCCTATCTGAATTTTTATCATGTTGTCCACTCCCATCCGAGATTAGCCAATTACGTAAGAGACAATATCTGTTCGGATCGCTTACTCTCATAGTCCGGTGGGACGGCAACTCGACACGACCGGGGATAGATCAGGGACAGGACCAACGGCTTTAGGTACGTGCTTTTCGAGTCACGGGAGTGTCGCTCCACCAACTTCCAAATTCTGGTCAGCTGCTGAGAAATTTCTAATGGATATACTTGGTCTGACCTGGGAATCTAAAAACCAACGGGGCAGTTAACGGACTACGTAGGTTCTGATAAAGCAAGTTCTTTTTAAACTTTAACAATAAGAAATGAAACAACGATATTTTTATGTATAAATTATTATGAACACTTATAAATTTACTAGACAGCTAGAAAATACTTGACTGTGCGAGATTCACAACATTATCATATTCGCGCCACGAAGCTACGATGACGTGACTTACTAATGCGCACGCGCAGGTGCAGACTACAGAAACGTACAGAAGACCCACTTCTTAAAGAGGATGACAAAAAAATATACTTAATGAAAATTTATTAAAATGCAAAACAATGGTACGTTGCCAAAACAGTGGCGGCTGACTATGTGACAATAAATAACAAGTATATAACAGTGAGCTTTCTGCAATTTCTTATATCTTGCCGGCCGGAGACAGAAAAGGAAATAAATACATCATTTAAAAAAAACAAATTATGCTTATCAGCGCACGATTTTATGTCTGAAACATATTCAGGTTACTTAGTATCGGTAATATTTGGTCCAAAATAGAATTTTAGAGTTTATTTAAAAGTTAGAGTTCCGCATTGGTAAAATGTTTTAGAGTTGATTAAAGATTGGCTAGTATAATGAGGGAAATGATTATTCTATGACAGGGACGAGAAGGCCTAAATCCCGTAACTACATAGTGAAGGTTATTTTCATTGCTATACATCATTGTTGAAATGATGATGATGACACAAGTTACATCACCAAAAAAATTGAGGCCGATGGTTCAAAACAGGTTAAATAAGCGAAAATTTCGGTTGATATTTAAATTACGTGAGCAGTTTGAAAATATCAGATCAGTGAAACAAGGGTAATACGAACATAAACCTACGCTTTCAGGCGTGAATTCCATCATCATCAGATGATGAGCTGGTTTGTAGAAGTAGTTAAAGGTGGAATAATTTAGAGAAAATAACTATATTAAAAGTTTAAAACTACCCAAAGGTACATTCTTACACATTATAGTGTTTGACAATTATTGAACTAGGAATGACAGAGGATGATCCAAATATAACACTAAGTATATTATTAATGTGTTGTTGAAATGTACTCCAAAAACGATATCTAAAATTTTGCACAAAAACGCTTAGTCTTGTGACAAGTGATGTAACTTCTCCCAAAATAAAGCATTAACAGATTTAAAAAAAAAATTAAATAACGAAAATAATATAATAAATATTCCTTATGTGCAAGTATTGTAATATTTGAAAATACCAGTCAAATCCTATTATTGTACTCATATCTACGTGAATGACGCAAGTTTTCAACAATAATGACAGACAGACAAAACAAAATAGGATCGGATAAGAAATTAATAAACTATCTGAGAGATATGGCATTAATGCATGTCCGAGTCTTAAAAGTCTAGACACTTACGTTTTTATTCGTCTAGACAGTAATCTTAACTCAGATCCTTATCACAAACATACACTGTTTTGTGAATAACTCATTGTTCTACCTAAAGCACTAAAATAATTACAAATTAACTTCTGCTAGCAGCTTCAGCAAATCACAGTTCAGACCTGCCCCCTTAGCCAAATAACTTTTATAGTAGCGCTAACGCTAACGCTTCGTGCAAAATGCCATAGCAAGGACATTACCTTGACCAATGTCCTTGCCATACATTTTGCACGAAGCGTTAGCGTTAACTTTAACAAAAATGTATTTTGGCTAAGGGGGCTGAGCGGTAACAGACAGAAGTAAAGTTTCGTATTTATAGTATTAGTATGGATTAGGTACTATAAATTCACGCGAATGAGACAGAGAGCCGGGAAGTATGGAAGAAAGGGAAGGCTGCATATACCCAGCAGAGGATGATTCCCGGCTATGAGAAATGCGCTTAACCTTTCCCGCGTCTAATTAGCAGACTTTGTGTCTGACAGATTTTGATTTTGTCTCGCCCACTTTGTGTCCGCTAGACGTGGGAAAGGTTAATGTGAGATGAATAAGAACATTTTGTTTCATAACTTAGAGCTACTGAAGTTGAAACAGTTTGTTACGTCTGTTACGAATAATCATAGGCACCGAATGTATGAAATATCATGTCAATAGACTGAGCAGCTTTGAGAATTCATGTTCGGGCTTAGCAAGCAGATAGATATGATCAGGTTATAGGTATAGTAAAAGGTGTATAGCGTGCTTGGAACGTACACTGAATATGTTTCACACAAACTTAGTACAGAGATCTTATACTCGCATGGAGTCCAAGAGGGTTTATATTAAAACAATCACTATTATTACACTATGGTATAAATAATAATAATTATCTAGTAATTACGTTACGATTTGTATTTAAATTATCATACTGCCCCAATAGATGATGTTAGAAAATGAATGCAAGAACCTTGTCCCGAACTATAGGTAAAGTGAAAATAATGCGAGTGATGATGATGATTTATGTATCTAACTATATATAGTATAGAAAATGTGTCAAGTATGTCGTATTCTAAGGTCTTGCATTTATTTAATAACACTTTTTTACTTTATATATTATAATCAAATCTAGCAAGTTAATAGTTAGTATAACACTCGCAAACGCAAATATAGTTGATTAAAAATCACTCTCGAATAAGTACAAAGTCTGCGAGCATCTAATGACTCGTATGCGATTTCTACAACATCTTGTCCCAATAACCAAATATCACAAAAAAATCTATAACCTATTTAGTATACGCAATATCACACCAAAGTCACGATGAGCAACAGTCACTATATCACTAAGTATATAAAAAAACTGGATGACGGACGTCACGAGAGGCCTTAAACTATTACAAATATTCCGTATACTTCAAGTGAAGCTGGCAAGGGTGGCCTAACGTCACCTACTCGACCTTCTAGTCATCGAAATTCACAAAAATATCCTTAAAACTAAATCACTGCACTATCACCGTATTGATTCTTTGGCCTTCTCACACTTCACACAAAAGGTCCTTCACTCATGATTGACTTCATTTCTCCCCGGTGACACTAACTGAAAGTCTTGGCACTTCGTCATGTGTGCCATTATTTTGTGTGTGTTCGTCTTCGTGTAGTTTGTCCAAGTTCTCAGCATCGATGACGTCATCAGGGAGTGCTGATTGGCTGGTGTCAGGCAGCAGAAGTGCTAACATCGCGGGGCCCAGAGCGACCAGACCGAACACTACGCTCGGTAGACCGGCCATGTATTTCTCCTGCAAGAAATTATGCGATTTTAATGACTATTACGACCAAATTGGGCAAGAACAAATAATTGATGGTAATCGAAATGGTAACTTAGTATGTAACGCATTAGCTTAAGCGCAAACGATGTGTATGAAGTACTAAGTTAGAATTGAATGCAGAGCTGTCGCACTGTCAGTTGAAGAAGTTCTGTAAAAAAGCGGGAACATTTTATAACAGCAGTTTATTTACCAGTAGTGGAGCCTGCGGGGCAAGCACAGAGCCGAGCCTGCCGACAGTGTTGGCGATGTTGGTGAGTGAGTTCCTGGACTTGGTGGGGAAAACCTCCATGGCCACCACGTACATAGAAAACACACCGTAGCTGCTGCACATCTTGCCGAACAAGTAGAAGAGAACGGACGCCCACCAGATCGCTGGAATAATAGCAGATTTTGTTAATTAATGACAAGAGTGAAATGTAGAAAGGCTAACAATTTAACAATCGAAGACAGCAAAGAACAAATAATTGGTATTGGTGCTTTTCTTGAAGACGTAATTGCACAGCATAGTGTCTTGTCTAGCTAGATACTTAGTAGTTAGAATAACTATGTCAGCTTCCGGTTGCTGCCATGTCCCACCTGGAAATCTCTAAACCGATTACGAAAACAAGTGGGTCGCTGTAGGCACAACTTAGTCAGATAGGGTACTCCAAATAACCACAATGCAATTGCGAAGCTACGACCCAGTCAATCCCTCACCTCTTGTCGTGTCTTCTGAGCAACAACTCCTGCTCTCTTAAAGACCTATTCGAGGTAAATCCTAACTCGAAGTGGCTGAATTCTGGTCAAAAGACATTTAATTTGGAATCATCGATACGACGAAGAAGAGGTTTCCGGGTCACTGTGACCAAAATAGGCAAGTAGTTCAAGCAATTACTATACAAGTTTAAACACGAGTCGTGAATCTACGTATTATTGTTTCTGTTATTGTTCTCTCAAACCGTTGATCGTATAGGTTTTAAGCTCACGCCTGTTGCCCTTAAAGAGCAAGATTCATTTCAAGAGACCTTTTAAAGCGACGCAGATCTTTATCATTGTCATTGACATGTTAAGTAAATACGACGCATTTAAAAATTAAATCCAACATATCAATCAAGGGTATATTAATTTTCTACGTCTTTAAGATGATAAACAGCACGTGTATCTGATAAGGGATGATTTTCGTCTAGACTTCTTTTTCAACTCTCAATTCGATGGAATGTGAAATCCGTAAAATCGTTTTCCACGAAATCACAAACAAACAAATTCCAATAAAGAAATAAACAAAATCCACAATACAAAAAGCGTACTTACACTTAGGAATAAAAGCGGATGAAATGAAGAACACACAACACAGAGTGTACGCGACACAGATGGGGGCCTTCCTGCCGAACCTCGTGAGAGTAAGGGCCGTGATAATTCTCGTGGGGACTTGCACGAGGAGCAGCGCGGAGAAGTTCAGGTACTTGTTGCCAGACACGCTGGTGGAGTTGATGATGGTGCCGTTGTACACGAAGGTGCAGCAGATGAAGCAAGCTGCGATCAAGAGGACGCGCAGCAGGATTTTTCTTGAGCGGAGGACTGAGAGGAGGTGGAGACGCTCTACTGGAGGTTTCTCTCCTGCCTGTAAACGACATATTGATTATTTTGGTTATGATTGTTTGAAAAAAAGACACATTAAATAGAAATTAAATCTGTGAGTGTTGTCAGTATTCAATTGGTTAAAGCAATCAATAAAGGTTTTTAGTTGAATGCTCTGAAGGCTAAGTTCAGTGAACCTCTATAATACAGCTTGCCAACTATTGATGCTATGTAATCATCAGAAGATGTAATCCGACTGATGTTCACATTAGGTTTTTGATCAAAATTAGTAAATAATGTTCTATTTATAATTATCATGCCATTAGCGTTGTGTTTTGGGTTAGTAGGTAATGTGTCACCTTGAAGTTTCTGTACCTATAAGAATCTGTCTGGTACACCGATTAGTATAGATATCCTAAGTTGGTCACTGTGCCAGGATTATGCCTCTATGCATACACAACATTGTTTGACTTGATATGACCCATTAGCCTGTAAGTTAAATATCCATGCCTATGCTGGATGACGACGGGTATATCTAAATTATCATTTTTATTACTATCATTTCCAAACCTGAGCTAGCTAAAGCTGGTTACGAAGACTCACCTCTTGAGACTTGCTATCACCAGCCATCTTCGTCAACATCTGCTGTGCCTTCTTTGACAACTGAATATTGTTGATCTTGGCTACTTTGTTCAACACCCTAGCGGCTTCATGGTTCTTGTTGTGAGCTAGCAGCCATCTTACTCCTTCGTCTATCAGGAAGATATAGAAGACGACTATGAGGAGGGGCGCGTAGATGGCCCTCATTAAGTGTCGCCAGTAGGGCACCTTCCACGCAATGAGGCCGAAGAATGCACTGCCGATGCTCGCCAGGATATCAGCCATGCAAGAGAACATTACTCGCTGCTTTTGACTCACTGATTCTAGAGCTGAAATGGGAGAGAATATAGTTAACACCACAGTTTGGTATAGAATAACGTAATAAAGTGATTTTGTCTATGATGCACAAGACTCCTGAGCATAGACCATTCACAAGTCATTGTTAAAGACGCTACAAATCTAAAGATGGTATTATCTATCCATCTTTACAGTAGCTTCTCTCAAACAAACTCCTCAATTTACTAAAGTAAACAATCGTTATGACAATGCACACGGGATGCGAGCGGCACGTGCCGACAATGTGCATGTAACAACTTTGCCAGATGATTAAGTTGGACATAATGAATGAGGACACTGCAGCGGAAGATCATCTCGTAATTAAGTGCTACGACAATTGGCGGTGTCCCCCATCACAACAATAATATGACGTCACATGACACGTGCACAGCCTGTAACTCCCATGACAACAAACTTCAATTGCATTAAACAATAGATTTTACGTTGACGGAGTGAAATGCGTCAAGGTGTTGGACAGAAGGAAAGTTTGCAAAGAAAATAAATTACTCAAATGAATGTAATTCATTTCAATAATTACAACAGCTAATAAAGAAGTGTCACATGCTACAATTTAGGAATATTTAACTTCATTTTTAGAATGAATTTAAAAAATACTTACATAGTACCATAGAAGCATTGCCGTATCCGAGTGCAGTCTCCAAAAATTCGAAAACTAGCAGCATCCAATAGTTGACTGAGAAGGATTTGATGAGGCCAGCCACGCCCACCACTAGCGGTGTTCCCACGATGATAACCTTGCGACCGTATCTAAAGAAAAAGGCATTAAGAACATTGAATATTATGATGGGTCTCATATTAGTCCGTCTTCTATTTTCAATAAAAAAAGGACATAGCAATGAACGTAGAAGAAACATTTCCATCCAGTCAATGGGATTATAAAGTGGTGATGTTGGCCATATGAAAATATTGATGATGGTTAGTACTAAAGTATAAAATTGAATTCTTTATAACCTCTGACAAGGAAAAAACATTAGAGACTGATTTACTGGTAAGAGAAATCAATCTAAGATATTTTCTTTTACTGCGTGTTGACATGCAGCAGTACTTACTTGTCTGAAATAAGTCCTGAGATGACGAAAGAGAACACCAGCCCCAGATTGTGAACAGTACCGATCAGTGTCCTCTTCCACGGCTGACAGCCTAAGTCAAACTGGAAAGAAAATTTTCTATTATGCATGATGAACAAACTTGTCATGTTCCTACTGTACCCTTATTGTAAAATTGTCGCTCCAGAAGTATTATAATTGTTATTATGCAGTACATGATATCCAGATACCCTAAGACCCCGAACATTGATCGTCAGTGTGTATAAATGATATTATGATTTCATGTGACGCAGACTTACATGCACATGCAAACGTGAGATCTCAAAATGAATAAGTATACACATGTTACGAGACAGCTAGATTATTATGTTATGATGGGCTGTAGGTACTCTAATAACAATAAAAACATATGCTAGAAAATGTCACCATGACATGTTTGATGTAGTGATATTACTTTGAGTGATGTTTGTTTCACTAAATGTACTTTTGTAATTACGTTTGCTAACCTAAAAATGTAATAAATCTCTTATTTGGTTAAGAGAAGAAAGCCTAAATACCTGTATACTTGGCAGGCGGTGTCCCATTTATGTTTTCACCTGCGCCCTCGATGATATGAACAAGGCCTCCGAAGTCGCTATGCATACGCTGTCATGCTATGCTACGTATGTACGTACGTTTTTATTATTATTCCATTTATTCAATTTTATGTACATACAATTTTAATTTTTTAAATATTTAGGTAGTTAGAAAAACATAAATAAATACAAAAATATTTAAAAATATAAAAAGTAGTTGCCCACCGGTATCGGGAATAGGGTCCAAGCTACCGGTGGTCAGGGCTCCTGAGAAAGGAATCTCCTAACAAGACGCGCCGTGTCCAGGAGTACTGCTTTCTGGATCAAGCCCTTGATCCAACTGCCCAACGAGGGCCTCCTGAGATGTTGGTCGAGGCTCTTGGCTATTAAGCCATTGGCCGTCACGACTACCGGCACAATGACTGCTGTATCCACCTCCCACATGTCGACAACCTCGCGAGCCAGATCAAGATACTTTGTTTTTTTATCTTTCTCAGCCTTCACGAGGTTCTCGTCATGAGGGATAGCTATATCAACAATCATTGTGCGACGCTCTTGTCGATCTATCACCACTATGTCAGGCTTATTGGCAACAATTATTATTATTATTATAAACGTGGCCACCTTTTTTTGTGAGGGTGGGAAATCATCCAATGACTTCTCCCGCTCTGGGTAGAGCGGGATGGCGAGTCAGACTTTTACTAATTAAAACCCACCCCTATTCCTTCAATTGCCTGAGTGCTAAGTGCCACGGGAACTCTACTGGGCCCAAGACGATGGATTTTAAAAAAAACCCGCTGTCGGTTACCACGCTCTACTCTAACTTCATAAGCATCCAAAAAGTCAACAAAGCGAACATGACCGCTAAACACTATAATGTGTGGTGTTTACATGCGGTCACTCAGCAGCCGCGCGCCCCCGTGCGTGAAGCGACCGTGAACTTGCACCGAGCGACACTGACCACCATTTGGACGATCACAATGGATAGGTTATAGAACTAATATTATTTTTGTTGGTCTAATGTGTTGTGATGACGATGAAAAAATTGTGCCTACTAAGTCCAGTGAATCGATTTTTTGATAGCTCATAATGAGTTAGGAAAATATTATTTCAAATTTTGGCCCATCTCAAGCGGTCAATGTGACTTTTTCAATCATTGTAATGACTGAAAAAGTGCCCCATTCCCATCAGTTCAGTGCCATTTTCTCAGAAAGCACTTAAATGTTATGACATTTAAGTGCTTTCGGAGCAAATCTGTGACCACTAAATTACGAAGAGGGAAAAGTTTGCAAGGAAACCTACTCTGTGAATGTGATGGTGGTAAACTCAGTTGTTAGTGTGTACCTACCTATTACAAAATAACCCAAAAACTTTCTTATAAATTACGACGTATTGATAAAGAGAACTTCTGCTTCTAATGGCAATATACCTACTATCCATTAGAACATACGAAAAAGGTTCCATAAACACTCACTTCAGCCACAATACTATTGTAGTCCTCATAGACAAGCTTCTCGCAGGGCATAGTCTTGTTCCAGGCGAAGTTGTCGGGTGCGCACGTAAACGTGAACTCGCGACTGAGCAGCGAGCCGTTCTGTGCCTCCTCGTACGGCGTCATGCGGTGGCATGTGCTGCTCTCGTTCGTGAGCGCGTAAGACATCCAGGACGCGTTGAAGCGGGAGTCGGACGCCTCGCACTCGGGAACTTGGCATCTGGAAGAGGAGATGGAGATGAAGATTTTAATTGTGAATTGATCGAAGGTTCATGGTTCATGGTTGATTTAGGTACCTAGCACCGATTGAAAGCAACTTTTTACTGTTAAAAATAATATTTTTTATCTATTAAAGGCAATACTTTAGTAGAAATGTTGCTTAGTAATTAAAACAGGCGTTAGCAGATTCAGAAAACAATTCTTTAACACCAAGATGATTATGATTATAATACGGTAACCAGCAAAGAATTGCTTTTTTTTTTTTGGGGGGGTGGGAAATCATCCTATGACTTCTTCCGCTCTAGGGTGGAGCGGAAGGGCGTGTCAGACTCTTACTGACTAAAACCCACCCCTGTTCCTCCCTGCCTCGAGTGCCCGGGGGCGAGGTAACTCTTTCGAATTTATCCTCCACCCCCGGGCAGGCATCGGCCGTGGCAGGCCCCTTCCCTTGGCTGACAACTCTTTGAGGCGCGCGTGGAACACTACGCGCCGTCGACTCTCGGGCCTGGTGCTGATCGGACGGCGAGTTACCCACTATTCGCCGTCCGCAGGCCCGGGTCTACGGTGGCCGGAGATCGTCTCGCGGCGCCCGAACCCCCTGGCGTCTGATGCGGCGGCTGCGGCTGAGGGCGCTAGGGCGACTCGGCTGTGTTCGAGTCTCCCTAGCGTATGCCGCCTCCCTCTTCGCGAGCATTACTGCTTCGCAGAAGGAGCAATGAATTGCTTGGGACTGATAATGACGATCAAATAATGCGAAACCTGCCCAAAAATTATAAAGTATGTAACACATGATAATTACTACAACTCTTCTAAATATTCTCCTTAAGGTTTCGTCAACAAAAGCCTGATTGTAAAACTAGGCCAGCTGAGTCGTGTGTTCATCATGTAGTGTCGCTTCCTGCTCACGACTTGTTTGTGTACGGTCTGGTACAGTGGTGGACGGTCCTCGGTAGAAACAATAACATGCAGTGTGAACTAAGCTATGATCGTAAAGTGGCTTAAGTCATACGGTTTAGTTAAAAGGGTTTACTTCTGACCGAATTTCAATCATAACGACACAAATCTCAGCGGAGACTAGCCACCAGTGTGGGTGATATTATCTCTATACTCATCTACAACTATACTATCTTCTAAGTACTACTAATTGATGCCCTATCCAGTCAGGCACATAATCTGGATATACGAGTATTATGAGGCTTTTCAGTGGGATCTTATCAGATGTAGTAAGAAAACAACTCATTGGGCATAAAAAAAATCATCCACATCGCTGTCAATGGAAAAAGTGCCCAGAACGCTAGCAGCATTGCCACGTTGAATAGCAATACTGATTTTTTGGCCAAAGAAAAGCCCAGCCCTCTGGTCACGTGAAGAGTCGACTAACAGCTTGCTGATATGCCGAAAAACTCGATGAGCACTTGGACCCTAGTGCTTCAACCCCAAACGGCTCAAACATGTAACTCCCAATAAGGTTGTTATATTTGCGCCGTTTGAGCACCTGCAGCAGCTACCCCAGTTGCGATGTAGTAAAATAAGCGATTCTATGTCAATGCAACTACTTCTTTGTCCAAAGAGATCGGTAACCTCTTCATATTTAACAATTTAGAACTTTGCAAATCTTAAATTAAGGTAGGTAGTGCTTTATGGGGATTCAGAAAACTTAACAATATTAAATAAACTTAAAACAAAAGGAGCTCTTATTATTAATTACTATGTACTTGTCAAATAAGTGATGGATCACCTATCTATGTTTTTTTATGTCACCCGGGCCTGCGGATTGCGAGTAATGGGTAGCTCGCCGTCCAATCAGCACCAGGCCCGAGAATCGGCGGCGCGTAGTTCCACGCGCGCCTCAAAGAGTTGTCAGCATTCATGACGGCACCCGTCGTCATGACCGATGCCTGCCCAGGGGTTGAGGATTAATTTGAAACAGAGTTACCTCGCCCCTGGGCACTCGAGGCAGGGAAGGAACAGGGGTGGGTTTTAGTCAGTAAGAGTCTGACACGCCCTCCCGATCCATCCTAGAGCGGGATGTCATTGGATGATACCCCACCTCACAAAAAAAAATGGTGTGGTGGAGCCACTGACCGGCTGGACGTAATTCATACAACTCATACATTAAAACACACTTCATACAAGCCAATAATACGGAGTGCGTCATTTATTGTACACGTTACAAGTGTAAACAGTATATATTTCAAGCAGCTTTTGTTCTATCGCCTAGTGTTACCGTAGTAATGAATATCGCTCCAAAACTCATTTATGTGAAAAACTAGTGTTTTGTTAATTAAATAGACGGCTGCAAGTAAATGACTGGTGTAAAGAAAAATATATGTGGAGTCTTTTGTAGTAAACTTATTGATGTTTCTTTCATTGCTTAGGAAAATACGTTCACATTCATGTGACTCTTGGGGTTGTATGAGAAGTTGGACATGATGATGAAGTGATTAGCGAAAACGATGATGATAATAACAACAACTAAAAAGGAATTAGCATTTTCGAAAATGAAACTAGGGGCTGCCCCGCGCCCGGCTCTATTGTTCAAAACGTTATAGGTAATTAAGAGCGTTTGCTCTTAAACGAAGAAAAAAAAACCATGTGTTCTGAAATCCTACATAATTTACATTTTTGTCAAACGTCAGAAATCAGACACTATTGAACCAATCTGTCTGAGTTACGAACACGTGAAACGTTGCATAAATCTCGCCAATAAACGTATCGGGCATAATCACATACAGAAGGACTGGTTGTACCTTCGATCTTTAGTACTTACGAGTATGTAGGATGAATGAAGCATTTTAGGTGTTTAGTTACAAATCAAGCTTCACGCCTTGTTACGTCGCAGTCTTGGCACATCCCATACGAACTGTGAAACATTTTTTCTGGATAAAAAGCTCACCTAAAAAAGGACAGCGATAATCTCTATCAGTGAAAGAATTTTCGCAATCGGACTTCTGGTAAAGACCTTCAACAAATAATTTAACCTTTTAATAACATTAGTTTTGACCTATAGAAAATTTGTGAATGCAGCCCATCCGCATCGTTCTGTGAGTCTTCTGCATCCTCTTGCGCAGTGTGACGCGTGTGCACCGCAAGGTCGAGTCTCCAAATGGGCGGCCGTTGTACATTTAACAATGTGCATTTTATTTACTGCTTTATGTATATTGCATGTTTAACAGCTGTACCTAGGAGCGCTGATAAGTTTGTTGATAAACAAGAAGTTTGCGGAGAAAGTGGTTCTGATGGTCTCATTCTATCTTTTTTTTTTGAGGTTGTTAAATCATCAGATGACTTCTGCCACTCTGAGTGGAGCGGGACTATGTCAGACTCTCTCTGACTAAAATCCATCAGTGTTCCTGTATTTGCCTTTGCGTTCCGCGATGACTCTTTCAAACACTCGTCCACGTCATCTTACCTATGAATGATAAGTAAGTGCATAGTAGCGATAGGTACCTAAACTATTTCAAGAGAGCTTGTTTACTTAATCGGGGAATCAGTAAAATTAATAACTTTTCCTTCCTGGATTATGATCATCGTTAGGTAACATACTCGTGTGTAAGATTTTCCATCACGTAAACCTTTATCTAAATTATAGGTATTTAACAAAACAGTATAGTAGTAATATATCAAAACATTACCGTAGGTTTCTAATTGCCTTTTATTGGACGATCATACTCTAACCAAATTATATTTTTTACGAGTGTAAGCGGTTAGATAACATGTCGAGAACGAGAACTGAAAAAGATTTTCGTTATCCTAAATTAAAATTCCTTATAACGTTTATATTTTGCACCTAGGTACACATGACAGGGAAACGATAACAACAGATGATTCGTTAGCAGGAAACTTGGAGTTTAACTACCTATGTGAATGACGTATGAGGTATGAAACCGAGAGGTAATATAGTGGAGAGACGAGAGGACGTCATCTGACAGGCGGACTAATGACACGCCCACTGGTCGGTGATCTGGATATTTTAGCCTTATTAGGAGAGAATATGTCAAACAAATATAAACAATGAACGACTGAGAGACCATGGGTTCCCCGGAAAACAAATCAAATGATATGATTGACATATGAAAATTCATTCCACCAATCACCGCGCGTTTGACAATTTGTGACATTAATTTTGCGTTAATTTTTGGTCAAGAAACCGGGCCGGAAAATTGAGTGTAGAGTAAGTTGCAGCGTCTAACTACTGGTCAGAAAAGGAGTAGTTTAAAGACATTTCTCCAAGTCATCATTGCTGCGATTGCGATAGTGTATTTAAAAACAAGGTGCTCGCTTATCACTTGCGACAAATCGTGAAAGAAAACATCTAGAGAGAACCACCACACGTAATGTTATTTTAATTAATGTCACATCAACCAGTTAGCCGATATAAATTAACTACGTATTATGTTTTACAAATGGTGATTTAAATAATTATTTTGTGGAGCAAACAGGTTCGCTATAACTTTGAAATGAGTTTGAGGATTTAATCTAAACTAATATTATAAATAAAGGGTACAATATTGTTTGTTTGTTTCTGGAAGTCTGATCCGACATAGGATTTTATTTTAACAGGTTGATAGCTTAGTGTCATCCCGAAACAAGTTCTCGATAGCAAAGCCGCAGGAAAAGTATACAGGCCCACCATCTCTAAGGGAGAAGCGCCAGGGTAGCCGCGAAATTCAAATTTATTACGTTTTTTTTTCAATTTGCACGTCATTATCATGTTGTATGTTGATCAGAATATGATTCACAGCCGTAGTTAGTACGTATTTACAGAACTGTAACCATTAAACATCAATACAACCTTTTAAGTTCATATTGATGTATGGAATTACTATTTCATGAAATCATGACATTTGACATCAATTCTAACTGAGAGAGTTATATTGATGCAATACTTGCTACGACCGCGAATCATATTTTGTCCAACATACAACCTGACACTGACCTGCAAATTGCAAAAAACGTGAGGAAATTTGAAATTCGCGGGCTACCCTATACATTTCACCTTAAGAAGGAAGAGAAATGAAAATAAAGACGAGTCTCACTTATTCGGCAGTGTTAAAAACCAGGATTATTGGAATGTATAGAAAAAATCGAGATTATTAAAATAAAGCATTTTAGAAATATACAGGAAGTGGTAGGTAGGCCCGGTGGAGGGTGCGACTAACTGGATATTGGAGTACTGAAGTGCCGGATTCAAAACTTATTACAAAAATAGATAACCGAATACTAAATAATAAACACTGCAAAGTGCAAAATAACGTTAATTTCAAAAGTCGGTTGTTCAGCAAGTTCTGTGACAGTAAGGTAGGTACCTATAGAATATTACCATTAAAATCATTTATAGACAGAGTGCATCTCGTGACAACTCCAATTAGCTCAAACATGGCTAGGATTATTATATTGTTTTGCTACGGAGTTCCGGTACCGTTCGTCATCAGATTTTTCAAATTTATTTTTAATTTTTTTTAGTAGGTACGCGTTTGACCCGTATCTCACCTGATGGTAAGCGATGATGTGGTCGGCGTTGGAGCACGTTTGTCTAAGTAATATATTTTCTGTTGACTTAAAGCAACTAGTTTACATCCTGGGGGTCTACAGCTATCAGGAAATGCAGACGACAGCAGGGAATTCCAGTCCTTAGCTGTTCTTACAATGAATTTGTTCTGCGTATCAGTGGAATGTCAAATAAAAACAGAATTTTCCAAATCGTTTCCTGAATGACGAAAAACAACCGAATTGAGAATATCCTCCTTTTTTGAAGTCGGTTATAAACTGCACAAATAGCAATGGGTGGACAGAGTTTGAAGAACCACTGTTTCTTAATCTGAATTCTGTATCTCCTAAGGACGATGCGGTTACGACCGTTTCAGAAACTATTACTGAACTAATCTCCTTACCTGAAGTCCACTTCAGCGGCGGTGAAGACGTAGTTAAAGTTGCACATGGCGAGGAAGGAGTCACGGAAGGCCAGCAGCAGTAGTAGCAGCAACTGGTACTTGCCGAAGCTGCCCAGCTCGCTCAGGATGCCGTCCAGGTTGAACTGCCCCTCCTTACTGTCTTCTGACACCTGGACGGAAAAACAAAAGTTATGAATGGTTTGCACTCAATCTGCCTGCCTTTTAACAAGTTTATTAAGGCCAGCTTCCAGTCTAACCGGGTGCAGCTCAGTAACAGTATTTTACATGGAGTGAAGTAATGGATGAGACCTGCACAACCCAGTAGGGAACTGGCGTCAGATTTTCTGGTTTCTGTCTACCCTTAAAGACTGTCAAAGATCTTCAAATGACAGCTGGGGCTAACTGCTTAACGTGCTTTCCGAGGCACGAAGGAGTCTCGGTATTTAATGTCCAGTCACCCATCCACGGACCGGTGTAGCGTTGCTTAGCGTGGAATTTCGAACCGTGTGGATGTCATTATTTAGCCACCAGCTCATTTTTTAATGGTTGGTACTATCAAGGGAATTAAGACAGACCCAAGAAAAGAAGCAACGATAGTGAGAAAGATGATTGTGGCTCCCGAAGACATTGAATGAAGAGATGTCGGCTGATAGAGACGAGTGGGCCACAAACACGACATTATTAAAATTGGGACAAGTGTTGGTGGGTGACATCGCAACTGCAGTGACATCAGAAGCCAAAACGGTCTCCGCCACTGAAGATTAATGTTTTAGAAAGCCAATAAAACAAACTTAGGTCGATTAAGAATTTACTAATGAAGAATGAGGCATGAACTCATAACATTTGGGAAAAAGAGTTAACCGATGAAGGAATAATACATAAAATGCTAATCTGAATAATAAAAGATGAATGGAAATACCAGAATGTCTCGCAGTAAACAAATACATTTATAAATAAGATAACTTAGCAATAACAAAAGCAGTTTCTTGTAATGTTTATTAAAGTTATTATTTAAACGGAAAACCTAAAAAGTTCACGTCAGATGTGAACTCGTTCGTACCTAAAACAGACCATGTGCCTTTTCACACGTGCTGGTTGCCCGGTAGCCGGTGCCGACTGTCCGGTAAAAATTAAAAATAAATTACACGGGTACGTGTGAAAGCTATCGTACATGGCTATACACTTCGCCGCCGGGTACCCGGCACCGGCTACCCAGCAACCGGGGCGTGTGAAAAGGCACTATAGCTTTATATAACAGATAGGTGGGTAAGTACTAATAAAATAAAAGGGTTTAACGAGCCCAAATCAAAGGATTAGCTATGAAAATTCTGCATAACCATGAGTAAACTCTAGCCACAAACCTTCAGCTTGAGCACTTCGGGTAATTGCGAACAGGCTTAATAAATAACGTGAACTCACCCTAACGCTAGTTTCCTTGGACATCTTGGACACCATGGTGGCTGCGGAGAGTTACTGGACACTACTGATGTGGCGCACACTGATGAGCATCATCCCTGGAACCAAACAACATTAACTTATGGATTGTTTTGTTTTCGTACTGTAGCTTTGAACTTGAGCAATAAAATAAATAAATAAGTAGATGCTACTGCTGCTTGCGAAGTTTAAAGTAAGCATTGACAATAATTTAAATTTTAGTATGAAGCACCAAAAAAAAAAACAGAAAAGTATCGCCTTAATTCAGATAAAAAAGCAACTCTTTTTAACATTTAAGATATTTTTATTGTTTAATATATTTTGCGGATTGATGTTAATACACCAGTGGGGGCATACCAAGCATGACAAAATCCCATTTAAACACAACTGATGCTGATTGTCAATTAATGGCCAGATTGTATCAAGGAACAGGAAGAAAAAAAAAAATATAAATAAATTCTATTATTTAAAAAAGTCGTTAAATTCAAACATAATGTTATATTTGTGTAGTACTTAGGTGATAGGACACCTAGTTTATAATGGTAGCTCATATTTTCTTCAAATTATTCGTTGGATTAATATCTATAGCTGTATCGCACGGCTATGTGTCAGAAGATTTTCTCAAGTTTTCTTGTACTTACAATGCGCTAAGGTAACTGGACCGCTGCGCCTCGTCTCCTGTACTAATGCGTGGAAGAGGAGCTCTCACTACTTATACTACACAATAGCTATTGTCATTATTCGCAAACTTTCCTTACCAACCAACAGATGGGTAATATAGGGACGTCACAATAGGTACATATGTCACACTCTAGGACAATTAATTTTCTCCTATGACGTTTATTATTCATTATTAATTAGACTTCATGTACAAAGGTAAGTTTAAAATTCAATAGATTATAAATATCAAAACTCATGAACGATTTGCCTACGTAAATAGTTTTCTGAAAGACTATAACAAGTTACGTTTTATATTAGGATGATCTGCAGACACGGCACAGTGGGTACCTACTTGCTACGGAAAAAAAAAACTTAAAAATATACTATTAGCATTTTACAGATGTCTCAGTTAACCAACGAAAGCAAAATGCTAATATATTTATATAACTAAATTTGAAACTAATTTTTACTTTTAATGTTATGCAGTTTAAGCACGATTATTTGTCACGAGTACCTATTGTGTTGTTGTTTATTATGTTTTTTTTTTTATATTATTATATTTATTTTATTGTACAGGACGTAACTACTTCCTTATCAGTTATAGTATGAATCGCAAGAAACCCACAGTTGCTGTGGTAACGCTCTCTGTAGAAGTACATTGAATATAAAATGTCTGCCTCGTTGTCTAGTGGTCGCAAGCGGTACCTACTGCTGATCGTGAGATTCAGTTCCCGTATCAGGAAAAATGCCACTGGGTTTTTCTAGTTAGATTTTTTCAGTAGCAGCTCTGGCATTAAAATGAGCCTGGCTGCTGGCAATAGGTCGTCACCTATTTATTACATGGGGCTTAAAACATTCGCGAAATGCTTAAGTAAGTGATGTTATTTTACGTTTTGTAAATAAAGAATAAAAATAAACATGAAGGACTCCTTCTTGAGCAGTTTGGTAACTCTACGAAAATTCAGAGAACAAGTCACTTTGCAAGCAGTTTGATTGATGCAGTTGATGAAATTTATTTTAGTTCAATAACAGATTTTATGCCACTAACTGCATCAGACTGCTTGAAAAGTGACTTGTTTGGAAATTTTTAGTTGTTTTTTATCAGTCGGGTGTTTTAATATTTCCAATATTTTTATTACCTAAATTTTAGTGAGTTATATTTTTGGAATAGTCTCCTCGAGCTCTTTATTTTGATACCCCACATGACCAGGTCACAACAAATACGACTACACTTACCTAATGGCCACTTTGGTTTTTTATTTAATTCATATATAGCCTATGTCACTTCAGCGGTCAAGACCAATGTAATAATAAGTCATTTAGAAAACTCCATCAAGCTGTTTAGGCTACAGCGCGTGACAAAGAAATAGATATACAAATATACAACGTGGCGCTACAATGGTGACATTAATTTATCACACGGGTAGGGCTAGTGCCCATTAAACATATAAAATAATGATAGGTTCAAATAATTGGAAAATTAAAAAAAAAAATTAAACAAGTATTGTTGTAGCAATACTATTTCTACAACCAACAATAAGTTTCGCCCTAATTGAATAAAAATTCGTATCTTAGCATAGACAATAAAGATTAAAAAATCCTATGTTGCGTTTGTTAATCTTTATTTTCTACGCTTTGCTACGATTTTTTATTCAATGAGGGCACCAATTGGCGGATATATACGCCTTAAGTCAAGAGTGAATAGGTTACTTCTAGCAAGCCAGCTCCATGGTCGACCACATCATCGCTTACCATCAGGTGAGATAGTGGTCGAACGCGTGCCTATCAAGAATAAAAAATATAAACTTTTTTACGAAAAAAATGACAAAAACGAAGAAACAAAATCAGAAACACCGTCTTCCGAAATTAAAGTTATTTTGCACGTTTTTTGTAAGTCAGTACTATTTTTTTTTGTAAAAAAGTTTGCATTACTAATTAGTTTGTTTGAATTTTTTTCACACAAACTTACTGGAATAAATTCTCTAAATGATAGTGAGAACCGTGTTAAAATTGGTTGTATAATTAGTTTGAAAGAGCTCAGAGGACCCACAGACAGACAAGAATAGCGTTTTGATTTTGTATTACATATGTATAGATTTAGGAATACATGATATTACAATATCGTTAATCATTCGGGTTATTTTAGTGATACCAGAACTAGTTGTAAACAATACCTATGATGTTAATGTTTGAGATTAACCTTTCGCTTTTCTCAATTTAGATATGGCCGAGCTATTCACACGATTATATAAGTGGTCCAATCAAATAAATGACACAAATAAGAAGTTTAAGAATGAATCAACAATCAAAATGACTCTTCGGAACGGTTTATATCCAACCTACCTATCACATTTCTTCGAATGAATATATAACCGCAATTTGAAACCGATTAAATTAATTTAATCAATAGGTTGGGTTAGTTGGGCTTTTCTAGTACATATTTTCAATAAAAAAAAATAATAAAACGTAGAGATTTATGTATTGGCTGTGAACAAAGGACTCACCCAACTATCCTTGAAGAACTGGGACCATTTTTAACCGACTTCGAAAAAGGAGGAGGTTATCATTATTTTATTTTTTTGGGAAAAAAAAGAAAAAAAAAAGTTCGCAGAAGTTACAGTGGTTTGGGAATAGTGTGGCAGGCTTGTCCCAATAAGAACTGCGAACTTGCGAGAACCAGCGCAAAACTTTAGTGCTTGACACTAACAATCGCAGGGAGGCATGGCAGAGTAAGGAACTTCACGGACGCTTTTTCCTGGCCCTACATGGGCCCAAAGTAGACCAATTAGTGTCCGTAGCCTGGCTGCGTACGGTGGAGGTCTGCCCCGCTTGGGCGGAGCATCGCCGTGTCGCTCGTGGAGGTGATCGGCGGCAGCGATCTCTCGCGCCGTGTCTTGGTCCAGGGCATGATACGGAGTGAGAGGGCATGGGAAGCTTTCACCTCTTTATGCGAAGCAGTAATGCTCGCGAACAAGGAAGCGGGACGCGTGAGGGAGAGGCAATTGTCGCACCCTCACGCCCCTAGCCGCCGCAGGAGACGCCCAGGGCGTCAGGAGACGTAAGCCGATTTCTGGCCACAGTAGGTGCGGGCTTGCGGACGCCGAGTTTTGCGTAGCTCGCTGTAGGACCAGGCCCGAGACGACGGTGAAGCAGAAACTGATGGGGTCCGCTAGGGGCGAAGCCTGCCTAAAGTCGCGGACAAATTCGAAAGAGAGTCACCGCAGCCCTTGGCACAGGCAACTGAATGAACACGGGTAGGTTTTAGTCAGTAAGAGTCTGACACGCCCTCCCGCTCCACCCAGACCGGGAAGTCATATGATGATTTCCAATACTCCAAAAAAAAAAAGCTTGGCTGCGTATCGGTTGGTAACCTCTTTGGGGAAACCAAGATTTTGTCTGTTCAATTATGGACGAAGTTATCATAACGAATAACAACCGGAGATTTATTGTGAAGGACCGCACGGTTGATATTTGTCGGGTATGTCATCGTCCGGGAGAAAGAATCTTTGCTCCAGACTCCTGAATTTCCAATTAATTTACCTACTTACTTTACACGTCCATATTTGGGTCACAGATATTCATGTATGTACCTTTAAACACAATCGGTCCAGTAAATTCGGAGCAAATTGGCTGTGACAGACAGACAGACACACGTGTGATCTGTTTTTTCATTCGGACGTTCGGAATCCTAAAAATTAGGCCAAGCTTAACAGCTGTCGAAGGTAATGACTGTTACTGTTTATATTGTTATGGTAATTTGCATTTTTCACACTAAAAAGTGTTTCATAGCTTGAGTCATTTAGTTCATGATTAATATCTTCAGGTATTTTGTTGTCAAAAGGCATGGTTTTTAACATAAGTAAACGCCTTTGTTTCTTCCGGGGTGTGAATAACGCAGTTTTAGGCGGTGTCATTCCTTAGTGTATTGTTGAAGATGTCAGAGAACCTTCCAGGTACGGGTCGACGGGGTTTCGTCATCATCATCGTCATTTTGGTCTTCAGTACGTAAGTAATAGTGTTTACATGCTTTTGGAGCCTAAAGTAAATATACGTGGCGCGAAGCCGAACACTCCGGTGTACATCTCTCGCCTCCACGGTGGGGGATTGTTGATGACAACACAAGAAAACTAAAATATTGCCTATGGTCGGTTGACATTAGTCAGTCTACTTTTGTCTTTGCTCTCTCTCTCGCTAACTGCTAATAAAAGGTAAAGTGTGTTGTTGCATTGTTGCGTTATTTAAATATTAAAATATTGTTCTCCTGTGTCATTTTGGGTTAAATAAACCATTATTACAATAGTATCTCACGGTCTTTCCTTCAATATCCATCAGGTTATGGGCCCAGTACGCTTCCAATATCGTGGAGTACGTGCGCCAAAAGATAAGTTACAAGCCGTGAGTGCAGCTGCTGGAACTTCAAGGCGTTCGTGGTGCGTATACCAACATGTTTTCTGCGCCTCATCATGGAAGAGGACTTTGTTCCGTCACTTCCGCGGACAAGTGCACCTAGCATATTATAATTTAATATGTAGACGCACAGTCATAATTACTGTTGATTTCCTCCAGCTCTTCTACTTGCGCATGTAGGCAGGTACCTATGGTAACGACAATATTGTCTTTGGTCTTGGCAATGACGTGATTTTACCTCGTTAAAACTTTTATCTCAAAAAATATTAAATTATTTCATCGCTACTGCTCTTAAAACGGCAAAGAAAAACATCGTGAAGAAACTGGCATATCAGTGGGGCATGTTGACACAAGGACTCAAACAGGGCTCGGATACCGGTATATTTTTTTAAACGGTTTCGTCTTTTTTACATAAGAAACGATTTGTTTCGCTTACGTTCGAACGGAACATTATAAAAAACGTTTTTGAAGAAGAACAAAATTTTAATTAATTTAACGTTTTTTTTCTATTTTTTGAATGGATACTTCGATATTTACGATTTTCACTCAGTTGTCGCCGCACGCTGAATGCGGTTGCGCCCTGTGGAATAAACTGGTTTTTGAAAGCGTTCTCAGTTCGTTTTCGTTCTGAACAAAATGTTGAAATTGTTGTACAAAGAGCAACCGTTTTAAAATGTTATTTTAAATAACGGTTCCGAGCTCTCAAAGTTCCAAGACATGTGAAATTCAATAAGCCGCACTAGGCACACATTGTGGATACCAACTCCCTCTCGCAAAGAGAAGGCCAGTGTCGCAGCACTGGAAATATTTATTAAAGGTTTATTATTAAAAAACTGCACACTTCAAGATTTTGTAGATTCTTTGCTATAGGTAATTACGTGTGCTACAGAAAAGTTAATAGTCAAAGTAAACAAAGTATCAACTATTTCAGCGAAATGTACTCGTGAGTACTACCACAGGTACTACTATACAAACAAAGGTGTTCCGTCTGAAAGCGCGTCGTAACAAGAACAAACATTATTGCGAACTACACAAACATTAGACACTTGTTCAAACCATTCACGGTAATGCGATGAATTTTTGGCAAAAATAAACTTAAATACTTAATAGTTATGATTGCAAACCGAACAATTGATATTTTTTTGAGTACTTACAAGAGTGTAACTAACGGATTGACCGATTTAACATTCCAAATTGTGGAAAAAATAAAAATTAGTTCTTATAAAATAAAAACTGGTCAAGTGCGAGACAGATCGTAAAAGATTATACGCGTCTACTTGTTTCCACTTTATAGTGGAAACAAGTAGACGCGTATCGAGTAAAAAAAGACAAAAAAACACGTTTCTGGATGGAGAACCCCCGTTAATTTTTAATTTATTTTTATTATTTGTTGTTATAGCGGCAACAGAAATACACATTCTGTGAAAAGAAATTTCAACTGTCTACCTATTACGGATCATGAGATACAGCCCACTGACAGACAGACGGACAGCGGAGGCTTAGAAATAGGGTCGCGATGGTAACCCTTCGGGTACGGAAACCTAAAATTTATCTAGTCTCTAATCTAATTTATATTTTTTTGCTAGGGTTAGTTCCTGAATTTCAGTTGATAACTGGACCCACACCGTAACGGTTATGGTACGCTACGGCCAAGCTAAAGATTCCGTACAAAGGGGTCGCTACGACTGGTATTATCATGGCGCAGTTATACGACTTCTAATGGTTTTTAATTGAACATCACGTCTAAACGACTAGTCTTATTTCTTTCAAAAATATATATGTTACTTTAGACAATTTTCTTCATAATTTGAAATGTGAATATTTGAAATTATATGTTTATAACTTAGTATAATTAATTTGTAAAGTTGTGTCTAACGCGGGTAAACAATTGAGAATTACGCAAAAACTATAAAGCGTATTTTTATGAAACCTTATATTAAAGTGTACGTGTTTTAGTAAGTACCTGTTGTTTTATTTATAATAAATTAATAATGCGTCTAATTTCGGACAGCGCTCCTTGATGGGCGAGTCCTATTACAGGGTGGACGTACGACGCGTTACGTGAGCTCAGCACAGAACACGCAAGCTAACCACTCAAGGTCGTTGGCAGTTAGAAGCGCCTTAACCCTGCGCTGACGACATGCTACCTTCAACTCGTTTGGAGTAGGTATCACTGCTACAAGGCGACTGTAGAGGAAAGGGGTTACTTCAGCCCTATCTGACTACCTGGCGACGTAGCGTTTCGCTACTAAATATGAAAATAAGGAACGAATCTTGTATAAGATCCATCCATGCATGCCCAAGGACGAGCTCAATAATAACTTAACTAAATGTTTTATTAAAATAGCTGTTAGAAACATTTAACATTGCCACAAAATTCGAACAAATGAAAGAACTCTCGTATCATTAGAAAAACTGAAACCTTTGTGTCACTAAGACTACCAGTTTGAGACAGAAGTATCATGGTTTAACTTTGATGTTGTTAATCAATCAGTAATTTGGGCAACGCTATTGAATGCCGCACAAAACGTTATCTCGGTTCAGTAACCCGATTGTTCGGTGCAACTGGAGAAAAGCAACCACTGCGACAGAACAGTTACTGATTGAACTGTGTGACGCGGTGCATGCGCATGCGCAGGTTTAATTTATGTTACCATCTATTTAAGTGGGAATTTGAACTATAATATGCCAAAAAACTTGAAACAAAATCATAGGTAAATGTTTTGAATAATTAAGTAAATGAATATTAAGTAAAAATAATTTAAGTGTAGGTATAATCACAAGGTTTAAACTAAATAGAGTAGAAAATAAAGACGAAATTAGTTCCAGAAATAAAATACTCGATTTCTCATTTATTAATTGATGATGATGTCCAAAGTAAATAGTTAAAATATACATATTTTCAAACTAAAACAGTATTTTTAAACGTCACCAGAATTGATTAAAATTACTTTAAAATGATTGATTAATTTTGTTCTCAATGTTGGTATTAAGACATCCTACAGTATTAAGCGATGCATAAACCTTCGTCCGAGCCAACAAATTAAGGATGTTCTAGATTAAAGAACTCAATCATTTTCACCGACTCCTTTGCGTACGTATTATTCAGATTTTTTGATGAGGTTCAAATTATTTTGACTTAAACGTTACTAGGGAAATCCAACTGCGATAATTGTTTTTGGTTTTATATAAATTAAAGAAGAGATTATCTCCTTTTATTTATCTACGAGTATCTTCATCATTTTCTTTAAATAGCCTCATCCTCCTTTAAGATTTTTGCAAAAATTTAACGCTTTCGAATAAAAATCTAAAACTTTTAGGCAAAACTTCCAAAGCTTTCACAGACGCTTAATATTATTTTCTTACATTTATACTTACAGTAGTTAACATCAGCATAAATTAGTAAAAGCATGAAAACCATTCAAAAATATTAACTCAACAATCGATTGCTGTTCGATATGATAACCAAAAACTGACACCAAAAAAATCAACTTCCATCCGAAAAGATGGTTTTTCCAAAACACTTGCAGAAAATGAAAAACTACTTACACCACACCGGCACCGACTATAAGTAAGCTCACTCTTACGTAAAGCTATTACAACACGAGAGCAACTGAAAGCCAGGGAGCATTTCTCTACGTTTATATACACAATCGAACATAACCGCTTTACACGTGATTACCTACTAACAAGGCATTGTTGTGTGCATCACACGCCAACCGCAGCTACGGCGGCGGACAGTGTGGACACCCTTCCTGGTGACACATGCAAACGGAAACAAAAGAAAATTTGGAAAATCTGCCTGAAAGTTGCAACACGCTGCGTGGTCCAAACCGGAATGCATCACAAAAACTGCAGTGCTAACAAAGATTTTTGAAAATATATGAACGATTTTACAAAAGTCTGTTTGTATGTTTGAAAAAACAGTGGTCAAAAGATTTCGTCAACTTTACCTGGCATGAGTCACAGACAAAGTGTACGTAAGTTGTATTACTAACCCTACCCCTTTCGTTATAATTGAAACCAATGAATAGAGATAGGTAATATAAGGATATATAAAATGGAACGTATTTACCAAGTCGTGGAAATATTTTATTAGTTGCAAATCACCACCTCTATGATTCATCTAAATCATCTAATTATTATATTCAAGGATTTCAACGAAGATTTTCTGCTGTCATCATCACCCTGCTTCTTTCTCCTTACTGTTTTTACGGTAAAGCCATATTAGATATGTCATGTACTTTCGCCTTGTTGGCCATGTTCCTTATCTTTCATGTTCCTCGGTACTCAATTCATTCATCTTTTCTTGAGCCTCTCACAGTCCTACTCCCTCTACATCCATCTACAATTATATTCATAAATCTTTTAACAGGTAACATAAAAAACACATACATTTCATCTTCTTCACATACCAAGACAAATTATTGTCTCTTGTTGTGTACTCTTCTTAATCGGTCCTCAACCTTCCAAACATGAATACAATGTTCGTCTACTTCTTTTATTTTATCCTCCAATATTAGCACCTAAAACGGTTTTCTTAACACTCAAGCAAGGTCTCATTCTTACGTATCACAATGTCCTCAGCATGACAACCGATGTCTGCTCGGCTTTCCTGTTAGCTCTTACTTTATCCTATGGATTCTCATCATACCTCAAGTACATCTTACTATTTATTCTATTCTTTCTATACCTTCACGCTTGCATGCATGCTTGTTTCTTGCTTTATCTAGGTAGCTTATAGACTGCTGTTCAGCACGAGCATCTCGTCATTTGTGTCAAAGTTCCGTTTTTCCCTGCGATATCTAGTTTCAGGTGTATTTAACTATATTCTTCATTTGTACGCCCAAAACGTTTAGAGAATAAATTTTAATATCTAAGTGGGTTTGCCGCTTTACTCAATATAATGAATCATTTTTGACGGCTGGCTTATTGTCATTTGCACAAGTCTTTGAACACAAATTTGGATTTCTGGCCTTAAAGGTTTTTGGCAATAAGGAAAATAATAAACGGTAAGGACAAACCCCAGACAAAAACTAGTACTAAATCAATCTGATAAGCCCACCTATGAGAATGCGTGGAGAATCCAACGTACACTCTGACACGGTGAACTAGACGCGCTGGAATAACAAATGATGTGGCCACGCATCATCTGAACATACTGTGTTCGTAGTTGTAATATAACCTATAGGATCTTGGAGAAAAAGAAGTACAAAACGATGCGTCACAAAATGGTATGTTATCGTGAGCCTAAACAATAGAGTCATATGGATAACTGCAACAGGTATATTTTACGCAATTTCTCGCAACCTGCGAGCGTGTATAGTTAGGTAAGCGTAGCACGTAGAACGCATAAGTTTATCACCAGTCTATATGTTCTGGAATGAACTTGGATATGGAAATCAGTAAGATCATAACGTTTATTAGATATACGACGACATCTATATTAATATTATAAAGAGGTAATGTTTATGAGGTTGTAGGGGGTAATCTCTGTCCTCGCGCTCCTCTGGGAGTGGCACGAGGAGGCGAAACGCCGGGGTGAAACTCCACTGCCACGACACCTTGCGGCTCGGTATACGGAGCTCCGGCAGGATCTCATGGCGACATGGAGACTGTCGCAATCCAGCGCTGGGCACGCCACCATTGCGGTGGTAGTGCCCCTCTTTGAGGAGTGGCTGGAGAGGCGTCACGGCGTCCTCACCTTCCACCTGACGCAGGTCCTCACCGGACATGGTTGTTTCGGGAGGTTTCTGTATCGGATAAGGCGGGAGGAAACGCCCGGGCGTCACCATTGCACGGATCGCCCAGAGGACACGGTGGAGTATACGGTGGAGATCTGCCCCGCTTGGGCGGAGCAATGCCGTATCCTCGTGGATGCGATAGGCGGCAGCGACCTATAGCAAAAAAAAAACAGTCTCCTCCTTCTGCGAAGCAGTAATAAAATAAAAGGAGGCATATATAAAAATAGAAGAGGCGGAACGGGTGAGAGAGACTCTACGGAGTGGCCCTCACGCCCCCGGCCCCAGCTGCCGCAGGAGCCGCCCTGGGCATCGGCGGTCGCAGGACGATCTCCGGCCATCGTAGATGCGGGCCTGCGGACGGCGAGTAATGGGTAGCTCGCCGTCCGATCAACACCAGGCCCGTGAGTCGAGCGCCTCAAAAAAAAAAAGTCTGCCACCACTGAAGATGTGCCCTTCAGTGGTGGCTTCATGACCGGTGTCTGCATGCCAAGGGGTAGCGGATAAATTCGTAACGGAGTTACCGCTCCCCTAGGCACTCAGGCAAGGAAGGAACGGGGGTGGGTTTTAGTCAGTAAGAGTCTGACACGCCCTCCCGCTCCACCCAGAGCGGGAGAAGTCATAGGATGATTTCCCACCCCCCATAAAAGGGGGGTAAGCTCTGGATATAATGAAGCAATTTTGAAAATTCTTTTACCAATAGAAAGCCACGTTATTTGTGAGTGGCGTAGGCTAAAAAAAATTCAAATCCACGCGGACAAAGGCACGAACAAAGTGCGTAGTCGTCAGGAATCTTGTTAGATACACGGCTTTGTCAGTTATAACATTCTATTTTCTTCTTTTCCTACCCTTATGATCGAAGGCATCGTAAAAGGTGACTAGCGTGAACTCAAGTGATGCGTTAACTTACTGTATAACGACCATACATAATATATTGTTGTTCAAACGATCTGTTTACTAGATCCTCAATCACGATTTGAGATAAACAATACGGATGAGTGATCACGAACTTTACATCCATCAATGCTTTAATCTAGCCACTGTCAGCGTTAATGGCTATTCGTAGTTTCATACTAATTGTTCACGTAACTAAGTTACATAACAGTTTTAACTACTTTACCATTCATAGAAAAGATAAACTACCTTTATGTTGTGATGTCGTACCTACCCTAATAGTATTTATTGTTGGCCCAACCAAATGCCAACACTAAATCCTATTAGGGTATGTTATAGTCACTATTGCACTGAATCCGTTTACATTTACTTTGACGGTAGTCAGTCATAATTTGGCTCATTGATAGGACAAAGCTGTTACTGACCAGGCACTGTGTATTTCGGACTACTGTTGCTATTCTAGTGCTTAATTCTTCTCCGAAGTATACTTTTTAGGTGCCCTTCGGTAGCATCCATCAGCGTAGTTTAGTAAGACACTGTAATATTTTGACATAGTAGGGAGTACTTATCTCTCTTTGTCTCTGTTTTAAGAACTCCAGCTTCAATTGAGGATTAATCACTTAAAAATACTACTCAGTTGAACTTTTATTTTATTTTACTTTTTATAAATGTAGCAACTACAGGCTTGTCTCTCTGACGTCACACGCCACCAAAGTACTCTTACACATACTGAACCCCAGACTGCAAACGTTTCTATCACCAAAGATGGCTCCGGAACAGGCCGGATTTGTCAAAGGACGTGGAACAAGACGGTAGATATTAATACTAAGCCAAATAATAGAAAAGGGCAGAGAGTTTAATATCCCTATCTATATCTGCTTTGTTGACTTTCGACACTGTCAAATGGCGCAAATTATGGGAAGTACTTGTGGAAATGGGTGCTCCCGAACATCTAATGCGCCTCATACGCCGACTTTACCTGGATGGCACAGCGACGGTCCGAATAGGCGATGTCCACTCGGTGCAGTTTAGGATGCAAGCAGGAGTAAGGCAGGGGTGCATTCTATCACCACTCCTGTTTAATATATATACAGAATACATCATGCAGATAGTCTTGGAAGGGTGGGACAAAGGTATTACTATCGGTGACCGGAGAGTTTCAAACTTATGATATGTTGACGATACGACCCTTCTCGCTAGATCAAAAGAAGACCTGGAAGAACTTTTGACTCGCCTTGAAACCGTGAGCCTCTTGTTTGGGCTCGCTATTAACAAAGACAAGACGAAGGTGATGATAGTAGACAGAGCTGAACAAAACGAACCTGAAATTACTGCAATTTCCAACAACTGCGAAGTAGTTCTGTACTACGTATACCTTGGTTCTACTATCACTAACACCGGCAGCTGCGAAGACGAGATCCGAAGAAGATTTGCCATAACGAGGTCTGCAGTAAGCAGAAAGGAAAAAAATCTGGAAGAATTGCAACATCACCAAGAACACTAAAGTTCAACTGATGAAAACGCTGATGTTTCCAATATTTCTGTACGCTGCAGAAACATGCGGCGTTCCTGTGCACGGTTCGTGCACAGGAACGCCGAAAAATAGCCATGTAGAGTGGAAACGTTCACGCGCCAACACCCTTAGCCAAGTTACCTTTTCTGTTAGCGTTACGCAAAACGCTAAGTAAAAAATGTATGGGAATGACATTACTGGACGTGAGCCACATGATTTCACGCTAAATTCGTAGACAAATTGTAACAGTGTAACGAAACTCTCACACTCCAGATCACCTACACGCTAGACCGATCTTATTAAAAGTACCACAAAATGCTCCATTGTGCAATGCTCTCGCGACACCTACAATAAAAGCGCAACGAAACGGAAACGCATTGCGAGGGCTGCCGTACTCGCAGAGGATAACCGTAATAGACCGAAATCATCATGAGCCACGACCACTCTGTCAAGAGTGCACGACTGAAGAGAGAGAGAGCTTCTGCCAGCGGCTTCGTCCGCATGGTAAAAAGTAGCCTATGTTTTAATTCAGGTTATAATCTATCTGTGTGCAAAATTTCATTCAAATCCCTTCAGCCGTTTTTGCGTGATTGAAACACAAATTTCGCATTTATAATATTTGTAGGATATGTGTCTTATGAATTTATTTGGATGTAAATCTGGCAAATAAATCAATGACTTTTTTTTTCATTCAGTTTTGATATACTTACTACCAATTAAATTAATTCTGTAATTTTATCGTCACTCAACATTGATCAACTTATAGGTACACAGAACAGGTAGGTATAGTTACCGAAGATATTAGGTAACTGCATATGTTATCATGTTGTTTATCAAACACAGCAATTGTGCGGCCGCCGCATTGTCAACATCGTCCACCACAATACTGAGAGCCTCTCAGTCCCACGTGGCAATAGTCTCGTTTACTAAACATCAAATTGTTCCGCCCCCATTAGGAAAAAATCACACTTTAAATTCTTGTAAAAATATTACTTGAGATAACAATAACAGTGTTATTATGGTTAACGTCATTCTTGTCAGTTTTTTGTTTCCGTTTACCGACTGCGCTCTTTGACATGGCTTAAAAGCTATTGCCTAATACTATAAATGTTTGCATTCTGTTGTTATGCAAACCGGTGTGAAGCTTACAAAATATTCTCAGATGAAGTATTGTTTTGTTGATAAATGATGTTTATTATCCAAATTGGTTACAAAGTACACTTTTACACGTCAATGCTTTATGTCAGTTTAAGCTAGATGAGGCTGATGTTACCTATCTGACTACCCTGAAAAGAAACACCGAAACAAACTCAGAGGTCAAAGTCTCTTTTTAACCGACTTTCGAAAAAGGAGGAGGTTCTATGTTCGACTGTATGTATGTTTTTTTTTTTTTTATGTATGTCCGCACATTTCTCCGTCAGTTGTGGACCGATTTTCAAAATTTTTTTTTTATCCGAAAGAATATACTCCCGAGGTGGTCCCATATAAATTTTTTATCGAATTCGCTTTAGCGCTTTATGAGAAACTGAACAAAAACGAAAAATACGCATATCTTGATGATGTTTTTGTGTTCTCCAAATTTTTAAATTCCACGTTCCATGTTATTGGGGTTTTAGTTCTGGGCTATAACAACTAAAAAGCGAAAAATAAAAAACTTTTTTGGAAGTCGGTTGTTTTTTTTTGTAAAAAAGTTTTTTATTAAAATGTTCTAATCCATTCAATATGTACTGGCCAAATCATATGAGAACCATGTACTCGTACGTTAATGTCTGAGACGAACTTTTGAGGAAAGCACCACGCAGATTTGAGTGGACCTGTCCAGACAGTGCAAGCATTTGTCAGTTATCATGTAGCTCAACTCAGAACTTTAAGGAGCTCAACGAACCGACGAACAATACCAAAGTAAGAACATTTGGGTAGGCCGCAAAAGTACTCAAACTGCCAGACAATTATGAAATCTACGTGAATATAACGACCTACATAGTTCTCACATTCACAATATGCTTTTCAAAATTTTCTTTAAGGCGCAACTAAATGCCAACCGCCTTGAGTGGTTGGCTTGCGTGTTCTGTGCTGAGCTCACGCAGCGCATCGTACGTCCACCCAGTAATAGGACTCGCCCATTAAGGTGCGCTGTCTCAAATTAAACGCATTTTTAATTTACTACAATAAAAATAATACATATTTTTTTAAAGTAACAAAACCAAATCATTTTCCTTGGTATTGTAAAGTAGTAGATATTTTTTTGATAAACAATGAATGAGTAAAATAGTTTCATTTCATCTCATCGATTTGGAGGTGATTTGGTGGTTGTTTTTCATTGTGATACCGATAGAAACATTATGGCTAAACTAAATTACGTGTCGTACTATGTAGATTATTAACTATTTTTTTCAGATGTAATTTCTATGTAAGTATCGACGAAAAGCTGTTTCTTGTGCACGCTTCTTTCAAGATTTTTTCGAGAGAGCAGACATCGAGCCTCTACGCGGCGTCTACGAGAGCGTAGCACTGCGCCGCGTAGCCGTAGCAGAGTGAATGGCCTACGAAAATTTGGTAGCGTTTTTATGAGAGCACTATTATTTAGCAGATAATTCGTTAACTAACTTATCGAAATATAATATTATATCTTCAATTACTTTTACCTTTACTGTCACTAAATAGTATTTATCCATTGTTTTTAGTAAATAGGTGATAATTACAGAATATGTACAAAAATATCTACCTATAGCTTTTCTTTAAACTGACAAACAGGTGTAAAGTATGTTATGCTCATAAATAATTTGTAGTTGCGTGACGGTTTACGATATCGAAACTATATCACTGCTTTGTTTTACGACAACATTTACGATTTTGAGATAAGAATAAAAACTACATGATCCTTGTAGATCATTCTGGTCAGTGGCTGGCACAGGACATTCTATTTTATCACAATTTGCTCTAAAATTAAAGAAAAACAAAGACCATTTTTTAACCGACTTCGAAAAAGGAGGAGGTTATCAATTCGGATGTTTGTATTTTTTTTTTTTTTTTTTATGTATGTTCGGGCATAACTCTGTCATATATTGACGGATTTGCAAAATTCTTTTTTTGTTCGAAAGGGGTTTATTCCGAAATGGTCCCATTTAACTTTCAAAAAGATCTGATGTTGGGTTTCGGAGACAGACAACGGAACTCTTCAAAATTTGACAGCAAATCAACCGCAATTGCTGCTATCTATGAATTGTTAACACAGTTTAATGGGGAGCCAAAACTAAAAAGTAAAAATAAAAAACTTTTTTACAAAAAAATAGAACCGACTTCCAAAAAAAGTGCAAAATAACTTTAATTTCGGAAGTCGGTGTCAAAAAACGAAGACACAAAACAGGAACACCCAAGTTGGAAAGTTTTCTTAGGGCCAGTTTTTTGATCTGTTATTATCTCAACCGATAGTTAAAAATTGTGACTTATTGTAAAATTACGCTAAAAATCTATATATTTTCTTCTCCTTTCTTGACTAATACTCATGTATTGGACCATTGATCAAGCTAACAATTGATTGAACAACGAATTTTACCGAAATATAACAGTTTGTGAAGATTTAAAACTATTCGTTGACTTAACGAAGGATCAAAAAGTTCGCCCTTAACCGTGTAGACAGTGTAACACACGGAACATGCTCGACCATAGTTTAGTGCTGTAGTTGTCAATCATTCAGTGACCTCTTAGTAATCGATGTAAGTGGAAACTTACCTAGGAAATTGTATAGGTATTTAATACTTGCTTTAAAAGTAATGCAATTAAAAATATAATTTTGCACCAATGTTTTAAAATAAATTAGGTATCAAGTCAACGGAATCAACCAGAAGGCCATAACTCGTACTTAAGGGTCTACTACCGGCCAAGTGGCGCCCTCATTAAATAAAAAACGTGACGTTGGATTCTTTAATATTTATTTTCAATATAACAAAGACGATCAAGTATTTTTACGTTGTTAAAACAGGTCTCAGAATGTTTCGTATCCAAAGTAGTAGGCAAAAGTGTCAAAAACGGCCGTCTTTGGTACTTTTGTCTATAATGAGGGCGCCACTTGCCCGGTAGTAGGGCCTTAAAAATCTTGAGAATATATTAATTGAGTTCACGGTTTTACGGACAATAACGTTTAAATTAAAAACGAAAAAAAAAGTACATGTACAATAGCCGATAAACATATGAAATAAGTAATAACTTCACCTTAGTATTTTTTTTCTAAGGATTTTGTGTTTTGTAGGAAATTTTCGAAGTAGATACATTTTATAAGTTTAGCGACTATTACTCTTAAGCTAAATGATGATTTCCACCAAACGGCTCGCATCGCATCGGAACGGAACGGATTTTACAATCTTTAAACGATATTAAACCGTGTACACAGTATTTAAAGTCTATATTACCAAGCCGCGCACAGCAACTTGACCATGGGCGTCTTCCGCGACAAACAATTGTAGCCGAAAGTATGCTGCGACGCGCGATCGGCTCCACTCGCCGGTCGTCGTATCCGATCGGATTCTTTCGGCTGTCGTGGTGTGCGCTCAAAGCTGTGGTCAGTGGCCGCGGCGCCACTCATTCCCGAAAGAGCATACACTGCAGACGTCCTCTATATTCTAGTGTGATGGCCCTAGTTCATCACTTGTGGCTTCGAATCACAGCCCTTTGATAGATTCTATCTTTGCACGTGTAAGCAGGCACACCAGTTATGTATGGAGGCTTATTTAATTTGGCTTAGTGTTTATGCTTGAGTTCGTTTTTAATGGCATAATTGAGTGTGCTAGCTAACAAGTGGCGGATTATTTAATTTTATAATTATTTTTTAGACGATATATCTTTATTTTTCTGTTTTACGTACGTTACATACATATATGTTAAGATTGTTGCATATAATTATATAGATTCAAGTTCTTCAAACTTAACAGACAGTTGTGTTGCTGGGGAGTTTGTTAGCCAGAGAAGAAGTTCTCACAGCTAAAACACTAGGAAGTGGTGACGGGTGGGCGTTTTTGGGGGACTGTCTTTATGTAGAACTTTGACGATCAAAAAGTGCTGGCTTTCAGCCTAGTTTGAATAAATGACTTTTGATTTTGATTTTTTTTTACTCAATCATGGATTTAGAAGAAAAATTGATTTGTTTGGTGCAGAAGCATACGTGTTTTTATGACATAATGCCCGGTACTATAATGAAAATTATAATCGTTCTTCAACTTGAATAGCACATCTGTAATTTGTATTTCTTTTACTAATATGAGGACGGAAAAGATTTATTACATTTTGAAACTTTTCTGTTCCATTCTGTGACAATCATAGATTATTTTCAGATCCAATTTCAAATCATCATGTAGTGTGAATTCGCCAACCTTACACCGTTTTTGCCATAAATCATCAATCCAAATTTTATTTTTCGCTTCTGCGTTTTATGATTATTTTCTTCTTCTTCTAATGCAATAGCCAACAATACTACGTCATCTTCAAACATTTTCAAAAATTAAAACACGTCAACATGGAATTAAACTATTTGACTTGACACAGAAACGGATACGTTCGCAAGCGACGGTACGGAGCCGATCGCATGCGTCGACATCCTGCCGGACGCAATCGGCTGTCGCCGCATCCGTTCGTATCCTTTCCGATCCGATGCGATGCGAGCCGTTTGATGGAAATCATCCTTAACAGAGCTGACTAAGCAAATTTTCCTCCAAAGGTCGTTATAAATATATCTACAACCATTACGATTTTATTCAGATTTTTCAAGCCAACAGTTAGCTTTTAGTAGGGGGGAGGGCGCTCGACTCGAGCAATAAATATCATTTTACAGTTTAATATAACGTAATAACTTAAAATAATCACAAAATTAAACCTATTTACTTCTACCTCCATCGTTCCGAATTTATCATACAACCTTTTTTAATTTGTTAAAAACTCAGACTCGGAACCTTCTTGGTGTACTTATTTTTAATTTGCTTTGCCCGCGCTATTTTCTTTTCACGTCATATTGTTAAAACCTTAGGTTAAAAACATGAAACTTGAAAACAAGTGAACAACCTAAAATGAGTGATTCTAGCGACGAGGAAGTTTATTTGACGCCAACAGAATTGACTGAAACTGTTAATAATGCGCAAAAGAGCTTTGTCCCTCAACAATCACGCGAGAAGTATTTGAACCAGTACGATATGTTTAACACGTGGCGACTAGCTAAAGGAGCAAAAACTTTCTCAGAAAACGTTTTACTGGCATATTTTATTGAATTATCCGAGACCAAGAAATCAAGCACTCTTGGAGTACGTATTCAATGCTAAAAGCAAAAATAAGTGGGTTATTACATTAAAGTTCGTACACTCATTTTCAAAAAATGGTTTATTGTAAATGACAGTTTATCACAGTTTACGAGAGTGAAAGTTAAGAATAAAGATATAACAAAAGATTCGGGACGCGGCCAGGCGCACACGTGTGTCTCACTGTCTTGCTCGGGAGAAAAAGGGTCTAGAGAGGGATGAGGCGCGGGTGGCAGGACGCGGTTGTTCGGTTGGCGTCTTGGCGACGTACACACTACCAACTTAACGGCGTGGCGTCATATTTTAGGCATTTGGAGACGTTCGGAAACGGTGCGCGTTACAAGTGGCATTTTTAAAAAGAGCCTCATCTAGTCATCAACCAAAAAAATCGAAGGTTTTCACAGCATCTGAAATTGAAAAATTTCTTAACGAAGCACCTGCTTCCGTATATTTGGCGGCAAGTCAGTTGCACATTCAGTATATACTTAAGTATGTTAATCAACTACTTAACATAATCTAATACGTACTTAATAGATGTTGATAGGCATAATTATACATGCATATCAATTTAATTAATTTATCTACTACAATACTCTTTACGTTACAGGTTGTTTATTTATTTATTTACACTTCATGCAACAAAAGTACAAAAGCGGACTTAATACCGTAGGCATTCTCTACCAGTCAACCAAGGGTGGTGGAGAGATAATATGGCAGGTGCATAAAAAAAAAACAAACAAAGCAATACCAAGTAGAAATATTAAAAAAAAAGTGAACGAAAATATATATATTAATAATAAACATACACATATATTTAATATAATAACTACCAATAAATATTTATATATATATATATAAAGTAATAAAAAAGGTTTTTGAGACGACTCTACTCCTTGTGTAGAAAATAATTCCGCAACTTCCGCTTAAATGCATACTGACTGGTGGCCGTCCTGATATCGAGAGGAAGCGCATTCCACAAAAGGATGGACTGAATATGAAAGGAAGAATGAACAAAATCAGAAGTATGAGCAGGGCAAAGCAGTAGAAGATTATTAGAAGAACGCAGATTCCTGGCGTGTGAAGAACATAGATATTGAAAGTGAGATATAAGATAAGAAGGAGGAGTGGGAGAGTTCAGCAGAGAGAAAAGTGTAGTCAGAGCCCGCAAACTTCTTCTCTGGCGAATGGGCATCCATTTGAGCTCAGACCTGTGGTTCGTGACATGGTCATATTTCCTCAAATTAAATACGAACCGGATGCAGTTGTTGAGGAGCCTATCCAGCTTATCCAGTAACACCGCGTTCAGATCAAAGTAGCACACGTCACCATAGTCGATTATAGGGAAGATTAAAGTCTGCACAAGCATAGTCTTCGTCTTCGCGGGCAAAAAGTCCCTCAGACGGTACAGATACCGCAAAGTTCCGTTGACTCATTGACACTTGAAACCTGACTTTGCCAGCCAAGCGTCGAGTCAAGATGCAAACCGAGATCTTTTACGCTAGGGCTGATGGGGATAACGGCACCATTGAAAATAATAGGAGGAAGAGAGCTAACTACCACTCTACCCATCATGCGCGAGCTTCCAATAACTATGGCCTGACATTTTGAGGGGTTTACAGACACCACACATCTACCAGACCAATCACGAATTGCATCCAAATCCCGGTTTATAACCCCCACAGCATCTGACAAATCTTCCACCCGCGCAGCTCTGTACAATTGAAGATAATCGGCGTAAAGATGATACGAACACCGAAGACAGTGAGTTATAAAATTTATGAAGATGGAGAATAATAACGGAGAAAGAATACCGCCTTGAGGAACGCCAGCATCCAGGTCACGCCAACTCGACGAATTCTCGTCAACGCGCACCGACTGCCGACGTCCCCGAAGATAAGAAGAGAACCATTCCAGGGCCTCGGAAGAAACATAATATGTGAAAGGATTGATAGGAGAATATCGTGACTGACGGCATCAAAGGCATTGGAGAAATAAATTAACACCAAAACAGTAACCTTCGTATCCTCCATAGCTTTTCTAATGCCCCCAGTCACTTTCAGGAGAGCAGAGGTAGTACTGTGACCAGGCCTGAATCCAGATTGGCATGAGCTTATTAGATTATTACGGTGAACAAATCCTGAAAGCTGCTTGTGGACGCAGGCCTCAAGTACTTTGGACAGAAAAGGAAGAATGGAAATTGGTTGAAAATGATTCGGTAGGGAAGGATTATTGATTTTAGGAAGTGGACGAACGTAAGCCATACGCCACAGGGATGGGAATTGTCCGGAATCAAGGGAAAAATTGATAATGTGGGTAATCGGCGGAAGAAGAAAGTCGAGGACCAAGGTGACCATGTAACGACTGATGTGGTCACAGCCCACAGCTTTGGACTTAATGGACAGGATGATCTTTTTGATTTCATCCAAGGTAGCCGGAACAAAGTGGAATGGTTCTATGATATGACCTGGTAGGCCAGCAATGAACTCAACCGTCTGAGACAGCACATGGGAATCCAAGTGACAGGTGGTTGTGAAATGACGGTTGATATCATCCAGGACGATTGTTTTAGGAAAGTCCACATGACGTGGTCTACCGATACCTAAAGTTCCGAGGAATTTCCAGGTATCAGCAGGAGAAGAAGAAGATATGTTTTCGAGAATATAACGGCGTTTAGCTTATTATAGTTGTTCTTATTATTGGTATAAACGGAGCATGTCGAACTAATGAACTAACACAGCTTAATGTCAAAAATATTGAGAAACATTCAGATGACTTACTATTAATTAATTTACCTAATACAAAGACAAAAAGAGACCGCAACTTCGTCATTCGCAAGAAATACGTAACAATTGTTGAGAAATATCAAGCCTTACGCCCGCCTAACACTGCAATCAGTCGATTTTTTCTACAATATCGCAACGGAAGGTGTGTTAGACAGCCTATGGGTGCTAATAAAATTAACAGTATCCCACGAGAAATAGCAATATTTCTTGAACTTCCAGAACCTCTGTTGTACACGGGTCATTGTTTCTGACGAACTTCAGTCACACTTTTGTCCGATTCAGGAGCTGATCTCCTGTCCCTTAAGCGCCATGGAGTCTGGAAGTCCAATGCGGTTGCAGAGGGATACATAGAGGATTCCATCCTAAATAAGTCTAAAATATGTATAGGCATCGTAGGAGCCATTACACTGAAAGAGCCTCAGTCAGATCCTTGAACTGGCCCTTCTACATCAAAAATAAGCCGTTACGAAACACCTAACCATCGTCCTCTCTCGACAAAATTTACGCCAAGGGAATCCGATGAATCGGTACAACTATTAAGTATGACAGATAGTTTACCAAAAAACAGTACACAAGTCACTAACACCAACATTACAGTACCTAACAAAAACATTACACTCAACTTAAGTAACTGTAGCAAAGTTACTTTCAATTTTTCTTAATTATACCTAAGTATTATTTGTTATAATTTAAAGATTATTCTGTAATCTATTATTATTAATATAATAGTAATATATTATTCTGTAAGCCTATTATGTAGTAGTTAATACCTTAACTGAATTAAAAGTATCTTGTGTTTTTTTTTTTTGCATTTTTCATTATTCGCTGAGGTGGGATGAAAAGTTACGTGTTGCACTCGAGTGCAAAGATTTTTCACCTCGCGCTCTTTTGATTCCCTCGCTAACGCTCCGGATTCAAATTTTTGAATAACTCGCTGCGCTCGAGATTCAATTTTAGAATCCTTCACTTGCTCGGTCATCAAAATTGAGCACGCGGTTAAAAAGCAACTTTGCACTCTTGTATAACAAATAACTATTTCTAAATTTAATTGTTTCGTTTTCTTGGCGTGATTATTATTATACTCATTGAAAATTGAAACTTTGTAGTACTAGCAGTCTCTAAGCTATGCCTCGAACGGACTGACTGAAACAATAGGGTTCCTTGTCCTTGTAAGGACTACGGAACCCAAAAAATCAATAATATAGACATATTGATGACATTATTAAATAAAAGCCATTCCTTGTTATCACATTATCATTAATCGAATGAGTTCCTTGCGTTGCGTGTCAGCTATCAATAAAGTGCAAAATGTGGTTTCTGATATGAGCATAATAGGAGGAAAATGAAGTTATTAACTAATATTATTTATTAGTGTTTAATCATTAACAAAAACAATGGTTTTCGGTTAGTGAGTAACTTGGAAATTCTGAAATAACTTACAACAACAGTTTTCCACACAAATTCTACGAAATTTTTGTACGAGTATGCACTAGATACCTATACACTCACGGAAAATGGCCACCCAATGACGACTGGTATCGGTCAAAGAGAAAATTGGCATAATCAATGATGGCAATGGGTAGGCAGACAGAGTGGTAACATAGAGTAGGTTTTAAATAAAAATAAAAATTTATTCATTTCAGGTACTTAACCCTTATCAGAAAATTTACACATTATAATCAAGAGATTACATAAATAGAATACATTACATAGTCAATTAATTAAAGTACATTACAGTAGTCTCCTATACGCGACACTAACTTGTGTCACACATAAGGACAGTCCACCTATTTGCTATCATTTTCAAAACGGTTTTAGAGCGTTAGCGCACGCACTACCTGAGGTTGCACTACGTTGTAACCTTGCTTGGCCGTGACATTGGCCACATCATGAGGTCACAAGTACCTAAAAACATTCAGTTCATCCCACTATTATCCTGCAAGCGGGCAGGCATGTGACGTCATGTGAGTGATGCGCTAGATCACTGACATGTAAGTCGCGTGGCAGCTACGATTAGCTAATTGCGAGTTAGTGATGTAGCTACGTCACAGGAAAATTAAAACAGCTGAGCTCCACACATACGTGTGGGTATATTGATCTCACGAGTAAACTGTTATTTATTCAGTTTCCCGAACTGTTAATGTACGCAAAGTACAAACGTTCCGAACTGTTAATAAGCATAATACTATTGGTATGTTCCTTGTTCTTTCTAAAGCTTTTGACACTGCCTCTGTCCCCCTCCTCCTCATTAACCTAAGAGGTCTACCACTGGATATGTTTATGATTTAGTGGTCGTTCCTAAATTATCAAAATACGAGACACAGACACAGAAAATACGACTCGTAGACAGCCATATTTTATTTTTATTTTTTGGTGGTGTGGGAAATCATCCAATGACATCTCCCGCTCTGGTTGGAGCGGGAGGGCGTGTCAGACTCTTACTGACTAAAGCCCACCCCTGTTCCTTCCTTGCCTGAGTGCCCAGGGGAACGGTAACTCTGTTACGAATTTATCCGCTACCCCTGGACATTTGCTGTTACGCCTGGAGCGGGCACAGAGGGCTGTCCTGAAAGTCATAGCTTCTACCTTATGCTATGCCTATGTTCTATGTTGTAGCTGTTTTTAAAATATATTTGTTACTACGTAGGTAAATTGCAAACTACACATACTTACATTATATTTTTCATAACTTTAAGAAAATGTAACAGAAAGTGAAAAAATGGAATTGTGTTTTGTGTACTTCTTTGCATGGACTTTGTCTCAAAAACTTTTTTTTTTTTCTAAACATTTAGGCTCTTTATATCAGAAATGTTATGTAGGTAGGTATATTGCTTAAGACAACACGGAGTAGATAAGTGACATAACATAATAAAGGAAATAGGAAGAACGAAGGTCACATAACAGTTTCATGAGTACCACAGATAAGGAGGAAAGCTTCGAGGGAAGCTAAGATCGACACGTGACCAGCATTTAAACATGCAAAATATGCGCAAACTGAAAACCCATGAGATTTTTAATATTATCCTTAAAATCTATACTCAAATGCATTATGATCAATATCTTCAAGTAGATTTTTCATTAGTCAAACCCACATTTATGGAGTCAAAGTCCAACCTAATCGCTCAATAGTAAGCACACTTACAAGAAATGTTTTACTGCAGTTATTCGATAAAAATGGTCACCCATCTATTAATGTACCAAAGCAAGCACAGCTTAACTCAGCAAATCAATTGACACCGTCCCACGACCTGATGACGTCATAAAACCGCACAACTCGATGTGGTTAAGAAAGGTCCTGTGTATCAACTGCTCATAAACGTCAAAAGAAAGCGGAAAATACTCGCAATAAACGTGCGCAAGAGTAGAAGGAAAAGCCTTATTCTGTTACCTAAAGACAATTATATCATAATGTATTACGTTGGTCAAGTTTGCAAGTTACTAACAAGTTTCTTCAAATTGTCCATATAATTTTACCACCCTGCGCTCCCATCAATATTATTTAATCGAAACCATAAAATTATCACAAGGGATTTTGAAAATAATACCATTATTTTTCATTCTAATTTAATCTATTTCTTCCGTACCTGTCCCACTATCATAGGTTGAGGAAACATGCGACGACTGTGCGTAGTTAAATATTCATTTGTAGCAAGATACGTCGGTCACCTTCTCGAACAAACGTTCATTATTTTACCCAATGGTTACTCGACCGCTGCACAGTACTCAACACTGCAGTAGGTAACTATTACAACAATAAACCAAATAAACTTCATGCAAGATAACCTAACCTAACATAACATAACATGAACCTATGTTCCTGGAAGGGTCAGGCAGAGGTGTATAAGATAGAGACATGTCTGTATGTCTGTGGCTATAAAGATTATTATATCATAATCATTTTAAGTTTTTTCTGTAAGCTCAGCTGATATAATATGGAACATTTTTCTGATATATTGTTTCTAAACGTAACTTGAAGATAGCATGATTAGGATAAATGAAAAGTGACTAACAAAAGGAATGTTCAAGGCAGACATGAGTGGAAGGTAGGACGATCTTGTTGGTGACGCTCTTCAGAGGGGCCAGCCCCCCTAGCCAAATAACTTTTCTATTATCGTTTACGCTAACGCTTAGTACAAAATGTATGGCAATGACATTACCAAAAGACGAGGTACACGCCGAGGGTGCAGTTACTGGAGTCGCGCCGCAACGTCAACTTTAAGGCGTTCGTGGTGCGTGTACCGAGTTGTTTTCTCTCCCTCGTCCTGGAAGAAGACTTTTGGCCGCAAGACGTGGTGTTCCGACGCTTCCGCGGACAAGTACCACAGGACAGCACAAAGTCAGACTAGTGTAAAGTGAAGTGCTACTAACATAGTCTTAGGCCTTATTTATTAACACAAGTTTTGTTTATATTAAAATATGTATGTTTAGGTTAAGGTATTTTTTCTATGGGCCTGTGTCGCCTGAAATAAATGGTTTATTTATTTATTTATTACCTGCTGAGCGAATTGTCACGTGACTTATCGCAGGTAATGTCATTGTGTATAATGTTAGTGTACATTTTGTACTCAGTGTTAAGGCTCAATTACACCTTCCGATTTCTAGGGACTCAATTTAGGAAACAGGAAAGTGTAATAGCAGTTAGAGCAGTTAGTGTCCGATTTAGTGAGATAGGAAGGTCCCGATTTGACTTCCTAAATTGTGTACGATTTAGGATAGTGTAATCGCATCACTATGATTTAGAGCTAAGTGTTGCCAATTTAGCGACTTTGTCCCTACAAATGGGCTATTAGTATTTTTATGTGTTCAAATTATGATTTAGTTTCCCAACGTCCCTTTCCCAGAAAAAAAATCAGAGCCTGCTCTTTTTTTTTGGTACGCTCCTGGTCAGGATCAGCCGGTCGATTCTGTAAACAGCTCACCGTGACAACTTAGGTGGAGTGAGCGTGAAGTGAACTGTCATTCCACCTTGATTGTATGGATTGACAGCCCACTTCACGTTCACTTCACCTGAGTTTTCACGGTGAGTATGTTACAGAATAGCACTACAGTTTTAGAGACATTCTAGTGACTTTTGAAATTCTATCTAGGGGCTCGAATTTGTAAGAGTTGGCAACACTGCCGATTTAGGATTCCGATTTAGGAGTCCAATTTACTGAAGTGTGATCGCTAGCTTCCTACTTCCTAGTTAGATTGTTCCTAAATTGGGTCCCTTGAAATTGGAATGTGTAAATGAGCCTTTAGCGTAAACGATAATAGAACAATTATTTGGCTAGCGGGGCAGGTGCGTAGAACTAGAGCCGGTGTGCGTGTCTCACCAGCCCGCTTACCATGACGTCTCAATATAATTCATCATCCGGTGTGGGAAAGGGATAGTGCTAATCGGCCTGGATAGCTCTCTGCCACACCGGATATGATGATATTAAGACTTCATAGAGGCCCCAAATGCATGAACGTAAACGAAGCAAAAAGACTATGTGAGCATCGTAGTAGGTGGCATTCTGTAGTCTCTGCTTACCGCATTGTAACAAGGCGTGAGTTTATGTACCTACATATATGTAAAATTCTATAAAGTATTCAAGCCGTAGCAATTTATAGCAGGTTTCAACGAAATAAGTGTGTCAAATATGTCAGCGAGGGCGAGAGGGCGGCGGGTCAGCGCATGGACTGCGTGCACTCGGCCAGTACCGACGTAATCTGTATTTACATAATCCTGCTGTTTAGAACAACACTGCGACACTCGCACGTGCAGCGATATACATAACGATGAGAATGCTTCCAAGTATATATTACATACGAAATTTTTACAGACAGTTGAAATTTTCACAGAATCTGTATTTCTGTTGCCGCTATAACAATAATAAAACCGTACGGAAATCTTCATGTCAAACTATTACTTAACCGATTTTTACTCGAATTAGTAGGTGCCCTCCAAGTTACAGTTCCACAAAAACCGTCTGTCCGTGATGGTTATATTAGGTAGTTAGTATCACCAGAAACCCTCCTGAACACAAGTCATACCAGGGTGTTAAAAATTTCATGCAAAAGAACAATAGTTCACAATGTGTTCACAATGACATTGTTTTCTCTGGGTTTTAAATTTTTACCTACGTCACTAAAACCTTGTCCTCTAATTTATTGTCCTTAAGGAATGTCCAAGTATTGCGTGAAAATTGCACGTTTACCTACTTTCATCAAAGGTCACGTCACACCTACCTACTAGTGGGACTTGTATGTATGAGTGTGGCACCACATGATTCATAAAGCTGCGTATAAAGTTGAAGGAGTACGTCAAGAGGGTCACGACGGCTGCGGCTCACGATGGAACAAAGGTCTTTTGGCGAGTACTTCCTATAGGTACGACTTCTTTGTTTAATATGCCTTTCACAAAGAGAACCTAATTGACACGATACTGAGGAGAGAAGTTTCAGAAGAATAACGTTCGCTCGTATAAATCAGAATCAAAGAGATAACATTATCTCATATTTTTTCAACCGTAATCTGATTTTTTAACCGACTTGAAAAAGAGGAGGTTCTCAATTCGTCTGTATTTTTTTTTTGTATGTTTGTTACGCGATTTGTGAATAGATTTTGATGATTCTTTTTGTGTATGGTGGGTCATACTTCAGAGGTATATATTTTATCGAAATTGATTTAGCACTTCTTGAAAAAATCAACATAAATAAAAAATATGTATACACAGATGTCGTTTTGGTTGTCTCCAAATGTTCAAATTTCTTGTTATTTGTGTTATTCATTCGGGCATAACATTAATATTTAGTTTTACTTCTGGTGTACAAAAAACAGTAAAAAAAAATAATTAAAAAAAACTAAAATTTGCACTTTTTCGTTTTTTTTTTATTTTTTTTTTAATATAAAATAAAAAACTTTTTTCAAAAATAACAACTGACTTCTAAAAATTGCAAAATTACTTTAATTTCGGAAGTCGGTGTCAAATAACAAAGAAACATAAAAAAATATATACACCGACTTCAGAAATTAAAGTTATTTTGCGTTTTTAGAAGTCGTTTGTATTTTTTTTAAAAAGTTTTTTATCTGTAATACGTTAGTGCAAATAAGGACTGCAACCAGTTGTTGCCCATTGTTTTTTGGACAAACTTACAACACTTCCCAACCACTGCAACTGTAATTCTGAAAGCCAGAATCAACAGTGGCGGTCACTAGAACAGCACAGAGTCAATGCTTTTCGCCGAGTAATATCAAGCTTGACGAATCCCGGAGAATCTATTCAATTGTCTTGGATCCCCGCCACGAAATTATTCAGAAAAGAACAGCGGAGAAGAAAGATAAAATTATCAGCCTGTAGTTATTAACATGTGCAGTAAGTGATCAGGTTGTGGGGTTCAGGCTGTCAGTCGCTACATGTAACAGGTATTCAGCTAAGACTTGAAGCCAATCTCAACATAGTTGGGACAAGGCTAAGCAGATAGGCGGAACGGGTGCGGGAGACTCAACAGAAGTGGCGTTGTGCCCCGCTTGGGCGGAGCCCCGCCGTGTCCTCGTGGAGGCGATCGGCAGTGACCTCTCGCACCCAGCCCTGGTCCAGGCTATGGTACGGAACGAGAGGGAATGGAAAGCAGTCGCGTCCTTCTGCGAAACAGTAATGTTCACGAAGGAGGAAGCGGAATCTTCCTCACGCCCCCAGCCGCAGCCGCCGTAGGAGGCGCCCTGGGCGTCGGGGGTCACGAGACGATCTCCGGCCACCGTAGATGCAGGCCTGCGGACGACGAGTAATGGGTAGCTCGCCGTCCGATCAACACCAGACCCGAGACGGCGCGTAGTGTTCCACGCGCGCCTCAAAGAGTTGTCAGCCACCACCGACGGGGTCCGTGATGGCCGATGCATGCATGGCAAGGGGTCGCGAATAAATTCGTAACAGAGTTACCGTTTCCCTGGGCACTCAGGGAAGGAGGGAACGGGGTTGGGTTTTAGTCAGTGAAAGTCTGACACGTCCTCCCGTTCCACCCAGAGCGGCAGAAGTCATAGGATGATTTCCCACACCCAAAAAAAAAAAAAAAGGTATTCAGCTAAGACTTCAAGATGATCTCAACATAGTTGGGACCAGGGTAAGCAGATGATGACTGGAACCTTTTCGTTTTCCTTTTAAACGCGCTTTTATTACATTCACTTGTAACTAACTATGTACCAAGATACCACATAAATAAATAAATAAAAAAATTGCAACCCAACGTAAAAAAGAAAAGTAAACATTTAAAAACACATGCTGATGACCTTGAAACCGATTTGGATAAAACATGTCTAAAACCATCACTAGAAAACATGCTTTCAAAAAAAAACCGCGTTCAAATCGGTTCACCCGTTTAAGAGCTACGGTGCTACAGACAGACACACACACATAGCGGGCAAACTTATAACACCCCTCTTTTTACGTCGGGGGTTAAAACAATGTCCCCCGCAGCGTCTGTGTGTCTGTTTGTTCACGATAAACTCAAAAACTACTGAATGGTTTTTCATGTGGTTCTCACCAACAGACAGAGTGATTCATGAGGTAAGTTTAAGTGGTTTAAGTATTTGGACCCGTGCGCTACATAGCGGTCAAACTTATAACACCCCTCTCTTTCGTCGGCGGTTAAAAAAATCATAATTTGACCCACTTCCGGGTTTCCGATGGAGTTGAAATTTAGCATACATAATTAATTTGGATGACAATACATGTTTAGATATGTGAAGTCATTCTAAATCCAATAAAGATGGCGCACTAGTTATTTTGTATTCCCATTAAATGCGTATCAAACGAAAGGGTTTGCTGAGAAGGATGTGGAAAATAAAATGACGTCACTCTAAATTTAATATAGCAGACCGCCATTATAATAACGTAAAGATAACGGTCTAGTTATAAGCGTGTTTATTAGTTTTTTTTTCACTATTAATGATTTTTCTCTTCTGTACCTAAAGAAAGAACATCTGCTTTTCCATCTCAGTGTGGAATGACGACATTTCTATCAAATAATGATGTACCACTACTACTAACTACCTATATACCATAAAATATAGTGACATAATTATTTGATAGAAATGTATAGTCTATATTAAATTCCTATGTTATTGCAGTCTAAACGTAACAAAAGGTATGAACGTCACACCCGGGCCTGCGGACGGCGAGTAGTGGGCAACTCGCCGTCCGATCAGCACCAGGACCGAGAGTCGACGGCGCGTATTGTTCTACGCGCGCCTCATAGAGTTGTCAGCAAAACATGACGGGGCCCGTCATGGTCGGTGCCTGCCCAGGGGTTGAGGATAAATTCGAAACAGAGTTACCTCGCCCCTGGGCATTCAGGGCAGGGAAGGAACAGGGGTGGGTTTTAGTCAATAAGACTCTGACACGCCCTCCCGCTCCACCCTAGAGCGGGAGATGTCAATGGATGATTTCCCATCCCACAAAAAAAAAACAAAAATTCAAACTCAATAGATATTACTAGACGTAGTCTCTGATGTAGGGTCCGAACCCCCGTTGTTCTCGGAACAAAGGCATGAATGTCACGACTCCGAAAGTCGTGCTCGTCTGTGCCGAGATCAAAAAGCATAAAAATAATTATGTAAGACCCGACATGGTTGGTTCCAAACTCAATTAATTGCAATCTGTGATATTTGCTTTAGTTAAATTATGTACACTCCAGTTACAAAAAAAAAATATAAGTATGTCAAAAGAACTATAAGTTTTTTTTGGGGATTACTTCGAAATGAAATGAGAACCAATAAGATTTGTCCCTACTCAATTTTCCGTCTAGGCAAAAATAAAACCCTCAATGCCCTGTTTCCTGCTTAGTAAACGCGACAGGGGAAATGTGACCTTTGACAGGAGACGATTTACTGTTTAATAAAGCAGAATTCCCTAACAAAATCATACGTCATATTTCCGTATGGTACAACTTTTTTTCAGCTTCCTTAAGTTTGTAAAATCTCTAATTTATTTTAATGTTGATTGATAGGCTCGCTTTACCGCTATCTCACCTGATGGTAAGCGATAATGTGGTTGACCATGGAGCTCGCTTGCCTAAAAGTAACCTTTTCTCACTAATCTTAAAAACTCCCAGGTTGTAGCTATGAGGAAAGACAGACTCCGGCAGGGAATTCCACAACGTCGCTGTACGCGCAATTAATGTGTTTCCAAAAACGTTTTGTTCGAGTGGGTCGGATGCACACTTTTGCCCATACTCTTTCATTTGTGTAAAAAACAAACGCACAAAATGTCCAGTATCAAACTGATTGTACAATATAAAGTCTAGTACTGAGTAGAAATAGGTCGTGACACACAGTCGCTAGGGACCGTCGCCTGCGCATATACCTAGGTACCTACCTATGTATAGTACACACAGTAGTCTTTATTTACATACGAATGCCCGATGCACACTGTTGTGTGTCAATAAAAACTAGATAATGTTAATTATGTCTGCAAAGCTATATTGTTACGATAAAGAGCTGTTAATTGTAGTGTAGTTAAAATCGTCTGTGTTGTCACTGTGAATAACTGGATGTAATCAATTGTTACACACTGTCATAATATAAGCACGTCAGTTACAAACTCGATTTTTGATCTGTAACATCTTTTCTCTCGCAATCTGTGAGAGTGATTTCGTGAAATGGGACGGAAATGTGTAGCAGGAAGCCGGGGAAGCGCGCGTTAATTGATTTGACCAATGAGCGCGCTCATTGGTCAAATCAAATAAGTCACGATAAGTCTTCGCGCGGTCAAACTCAGAACTTATAATAATAATAATAAATCATTTATTTCGGACTCATATTACATCCATATTTACTTTTTACTTAACGTTTAAATTTTATTTTTCAGAATAGAATGTTAATGTTGCTTATTATCAAGGTAACGTGTAAAATTTTACACATCATATCCGACTACTGTAAGTGCCTTTTCACACACCCCGGTTGCCGAGTAGCCGATGCCGGGTACCCGGCGGCGAAGTGTATAGCCTTGTACGGTAGCTTTCACACGTACCTACCGGCGTAATTTACTTTTAATTTTTACCGGACCGTCGCGCGTCGGCACCGGCTACCCGGCAACCGGCACGTGTGAAAAGGCAGTAATTAGGCTCGATCGTTTTTTATTTTTACCCAACTTCCACATCAGTTCAAAGTATATTTTTTAAATAGCCACTTGGGTTTGTTATAAGTTTCGCAGTTGATAGGCATTTCGCATCAACGTTCCAAGCATTTGTCATTCAAGTGATTAATTACTCAGCGTATAGAAATACATATATTTTTAAATGAATGATTAATTCATTTCATACCAAGGACCGAGAAATAAATTAAAAAGAACAAAAATATTAGGTACAAATACATAAGAAAAGAATAGATACACCTGACAGCCGACCAACAAACAAACAAACCGTGACAGATTGTTATAGAGCCGTTCACATTGTGTTCTACAACAGCTGTGCCAATAGAAGTGACTCGCTGGGTACTCGTCCCGACCGTGTTCGTCATGTACAGCTCGCGAGGACGCCGGCACTAGTTTGGTGAACTGATGCTAGTGGACTAGCACCAGCTAGTTCACTCGCTCCGAATAAAGACTCGCTTGTCCACCATATGCCAGCAACACATTCTTTCATATTTCGGCCACACGATGTGCAGAGGTGACGAAAATCTGGAAAAGTTGATTGTGGTTGGGAGCACCAAAGGCAAAAGATCGCGCGGCCAGTCACCAACTAGATGGACCAATCAAGTTATAGACTCGTCCTCCTCCAAATTATATACGGTCGTAAAAGACGTGCTCGACAGAAACCAATGGAGGCAAATCATCCGCTCCAGATGCAACCCTAATTCTGACCACGGGCCTCAGACATGAGGGACCGACCACAGAGAGAGAGACAGTTCACTCGCCAACATCGGTATAGTCATCATCTCCCTGCCCTCATCCCGCGTTACTTTTGGTAGCCACAACAAATTGTCAGGACTCCTTTTAGTGTAGCGGATAAATTCGTAACAGAGTTACAGCTCCCCTGGGCACTCAGGCAGGGAAGGAACAGGGGTGGGTTTTAGTCAGTAAGAGTCTGACACGAAGAGAGCGGGAGATGTCATTAGATGATTTCCCAACCCAAAAAAAAGGACTACCTTTAGTGTCACATTATCAGTCCGTCTCGGACCTTTGCCTGTTCAGGCAACAAACCCCCAAAGTCCCAAAGTTGCCACACTCTATGGCGGCTAGAGATCATTCCGCGCTCTGTGACTCTGCTATGAATAGGGAAGGAGTTTATGTCCTCCACGAATACATTACAAATTATACAAGGTGATTTTTTTATCGTTTTAAACACTGAAAGTGGTGAAAGTACTCATAAATACGGCCAACTTTTACTATGGAGCCAACTTTGTAACTCGAAAAAAATCAGCTGTTCCATACGTTTTGGCAGGTACAGTAAGGATTGGCAATTTGTATGGAACAGATGATTTTTTTTATCGAGTTACAAAGTTGGCCCAAATACAACTCTATTTTCACTTTATAGGTACTAAACCTCTCTAGGCGTTATTGTACTCATCATTACGAACAACTTTTACTATGGGACCTTTTTTTTCGCGATTTCGGGGTAGCTCCAAGAGAGGTTTTGTCTAAAGTAAAAATAGGGTTGTATAGTAAAAGTTTCTCGTATTCATAAGTACCTACTTTCACCCCATTCAGTGTTATAAACGATTAAAAAATCACCATGTATACATTGGTAATAGGTATATTATGTAATTGGTAATGAAATTGTCCAGGTGTGATATGCTCGTAACTGTTAAGCACCGCGGCTGCAATTTCAGAACCCCTCAGATTTATCGCCGCACCTTGAAAATACACGTGCAGAAAAAAACTCGTAAAACATGCGTAGGTGTAACGTAGGCAAATGACGCAAGTTTAAAGGTTTAGAGCTACTTGTTACGACCAAAATAAAGATTCGGCAAATTTAACTATTTGATAACAATTGGTAGTACATAAGTAGGTAGAATTAGATTAGAGCAAAGACGACCTCCAAGTGAAGAAATTAGTATTTTCATAATCAAGATCAGGCATTTGCCCTCTGAGGTCAGACACAACAATGATGAGCTGCATCGTATGATAGCATGCAACCTAACCAATAATACAATACTATAAACAGATAAGATAAATAAATTAGCTCATCGACCGTGTTTCTAATAAAACAATGAACCCTAGAACAAATAGAAAATAATGAGTATCATTTGGTTCTTTCTTATGCAACAAAATAAAACTAATATAAGAGTAGCGCGACGTCATAAAAAGATTTCGCGTCACGAAGGAGCGGCGATTAAGAAAACTTTGACAACTATATAGAGCAGTCAATGCCCCTATTTTATTTATATTATTCTTTGAGGTCATTGGGTCGGAGTTACCGCTGGTCTGGTATCAGAAGCGTGCGTCAGGAATCAGCAGCGGGTCACGATCCCTTGTCATGTTGACCTGATAGTGGCACGCACCAGATAAAGGTATTATATCGACTGGTTATACTGCAAAATAGGGTGATGCAGAAGACGTACTTCACAGAACTCGGCAATTGTTAAGACCATAGTCGGGACTGCAAGCTGAATTACTGAAAAGCCTACCTACCTTTCAGTTGGATCGCATAGTTCATTAGACTTGTCAGAAGTTGGTACCTAAGGGTTTCAGTACGACCATTGTCTCATAATTATCTCTTTCACCCCACTCAAGACCAGTTATCTTAGGTAGCTTGTACCACGTTGTAAGTTATACCTTCAATAAGCGTAATAACTTACCTAGCAGTTTTGAATTTTACAAGTTCTACGACACGATAATGTGATGGTATCAACCACTCTATATGCATAATTGCATAGATAGTACAAACTGCAGAGTCACAGCGCATGCAAATGCATGTAATAGTGGGAATGAATATGCGGTAGTTATGTGGAATCTCATTAACTTGAAGTACTAAGTGAAAACGGTAATATTGTCTAAAACAGACGAAAATAAAAGTTGAGTTGTAAATACTATACTAGCCATAGGTATGGTTACAGCTGGCTTGTACGACACAAATACTTACAGACTAGGTAGGATTATCAAACCACATAAAGGAAAGAATAATAAGGTATATTTCATGTTCGATTGGTAACGCTTCCATGCCCTGAGTCAGGTGCGTGCTACGTCTAGGTGCGGCTTACAGGCGGTCGGAAGACATCGCGCAATTGTGCGTTGTATGAGGTCCCGACGCCAGCATTAGCGCACTCGACGCAGAAGAGAACCAAAAGCCACAGAGGGTTTTTAGACACAGCCTATACGGGTTTTTAGATATAGCCTGCCGTACTGGCAGGTAACTATGGAGCTCCAACACGCAATCGTAGATGCCAATTCGAGGTCCTGGAAGGAGCTTCTCGAGGGGTGGAACAGGGATCCGTGGGGGAGACCATACAAGTTGGTAGTGGCCAAATTGCGTCCATGGGTCCCAAAACATCACTTGGAGATGATTTCGGAGATCCGTCAAATGACTGACTCGAACAGTTAGCCAGCCTGAAGTTTTCAACTGAATATCCTCGCATTTTGAGCGAACTACCATGGAATGCTACAACGTGCGACCCATTGTTGCGACCAGGTACTTTCGCTACACACGCTAGTATTATATTATCTGTGGCTTCACTTACATTCATGATATGCGCGCCAGTTGCTCACAGATACATAGAACTACACACATGAAGCTTGCATGTTTTATGTATTATTTATTTGCCAAGCGTCTGCGATGGTTAACAAAAACGAGTGTTGATTTGAGAGGAATAAAATGCAGCTTTTAAAATATTTTATAACGATAATAATCGAGGATAAAGAGTTAATCGGGTTCAGTACATTACATTGGGTTCATAAATTTAGTGAAATTCTGTCTAAACGAAGCCGGAAAACTCAAACCCTTGATTTTGCCTTGTTTGGTATTATGCTTCTTTATTACATGTACCTACAGTCAACCAGGGGTAATGTTTTATGATCGTAGCAGTTGTCGTTCCATAGTTAAACGAAAAAAAGGCATAAATTCATGACTGTATTTAAGTTAACCAGGAAGTAAGAAGAGCAACTTGGAGGACTATAAAAGGGCCTAATATATGGATGACCAAATGACGATGCAATATGCATACACACGTCGCATTCAGTGCTATAAAATATTGGACAAAGCCTGTAATATTACTATTATATATCTTTTGCGTTTGTTTATAAGTAGGTAATTTTTGTTTGCCCACTGTGACAGGCGTTGCTCAGCAACAAAAATAAAGTATTGCACTTGTTATTTTTAATAGACAGTATGGAGTTGCCCAAGCGTGTAAATAGCCGTGGGTCTCTGCGGATGTAGAACAGTAAGTACGACCAAGCACTTGGAGGGAATGCTGGCCCAAAATTGCCTATATTTGTCTGTATAACTTCAAGTTAGGAGTGGTCGGCAGCAGTCGGCGAATGTGGCCCTACTCACAATTTGTAAAACAAGTGGTACCTGACTTTCCGGGCTGTTCTCGATGGTTGCACGTCGACTTGTCGAGTGGCCACTCGTTCTCTTCACACCAACACTCCTGATTATTCTTGTTCAGTAGTTAACGGACGCGGTAAATATGGGTTATTTATTATTCCCGGAGGATCCCCAACGTTTACGGGATTTACTCGGGATTTTAGCGTATTTGCGGGGACGATATTATTTTAAGACATTAATTTAGTCTGCGGTGAGATGCGCGCTGTGCCTCGCGGCGTTAGACACACACACACTGACGTCAAACTGACGTGACGTCGATTGTTGCATTTTAAATTGTCTATAGCTCGATTAAAGCCGGCCACTCACGTCTGTCTGACAAATTAAAGCGAGACACACACGCGACGTGATACCAACCCCACCCAACTTGCAGAGTGGCGGCAACTCGCCACACCATGCTCCCCGCCTTGAAAGGTCCAGGAGCTTTCAAAAATGCTGCTAATCTATGCGGAGCGAGTGAGGTTCAAGAAGCGGTGATGATATGTAAGCATTAACTTGTTGAAGAGCTTTGAGGGAAATCCAAGCAGCAGTCCGAAACACCATCGCATTGATATAATGCTCGGGAAAAATAATTATCAGTGTCCTAAGAATGAATTGCGGTTCGACTTGACTATGGTAAGTCGAATAAACTAAATTACAACTATGTAATGGCGTACCATTGGAACGTATAATATGAACCCTAAACTAAATTAAACTAAATTATGTAGTAATAATAATCTATTGAGTTGGCAAAGGATACAACTTAGTGACAGGACGTTTATACGTGCCTGACGCGGTTTTTATTGAAGCGACTCGAATTACACCATCCGATCCCGGAAAAACTTCCTCTATGATACCTAATGGCCAAGTCAATGGAGGTACGTTATCTTGACCCAAGAGAACGACAGTACCTATCTCTATAGGGCGATCGGGAGTGCACCACTTCTGGCGAACTTGCAGCGCGTGCAAGTACTCAATTCGCCATTTATTCCAGTAGGATAACACAAGTTGATCCAAGAGCCTTTTACGGTTGTTTAGGTTTATGTTTTCTTCTGCCAATTCAGAAGAAGGCAAATACGTGAGTGGACTGGACATTAAAAAATGCGCGGGCGTGAGTACCTCCGGATGTGGGTCTGACGAAATGACACTAAGTGGTCGAGAGTTCAAAAGGCACTCAATTTGCACCAATACGGTCGAGAGTTCCTCGTAAGTGAGAAGTTGTTTACCTACGACTCTAAACAAGTGAGTTTTAACACTCTTAATATTCGACTCCCAAATACCTCCGAAGTGTGGAGCTCGCGGCGGTATTCTTGTCCACTCGATGCGTGATTTAAGAAGCTCATTTTTAATATCCGTTTGAACAGTTGAATTTAATAAAAAAGAATAAATATCATCCAATTGCGCCTTAGCGCCAACAAAATTGGTACCATTGTCTGAGTACATAACAGACACTGGACCGCGGCGAGAAATGAATCTCTTAAATGCGGATAGGAAAGCCTCAGATGTGAGATCCGAAACAAGCTCGATATGTATGGCTTTAGTCACCATGCATACGAACAAACATAAGTAAAGTTTCTGCGAACGTTGACCTCTACGTCGAATAGGTATATAAGCAAGCGGCCCGGCGAAATCTACACCGGTGTGTACAAAGGCTTTAGCATCACGGACGCGGTATCCAGGAAGTTCAGCCATTTTGGGTACTGGATGCTTAGGATTTAGACGGAAACAAGTATTACATTTCCGACAACGAGAACGTACAACCGTTCGGCCATCCAATATCCAAAACCGCTGCCTTATAATGGGCATCAATAACCCTGGGCCCGTATGGCAGTACGTATTGTGATAGTGATCGATAATTAGATCGACTACGCGGTCGCGTTTAGGTAAAAGCGCGGGATGCTTGGTTTCATACGGTAAGTCAGATTTAGACAATCTGCCCCCAATACGTAAGATTCCGAAGCTATCAATGAAGACAGATAAACAGCGCAACTTCTTAGCTGGAAGTTCACCTGCTTTAATTAAATTTAAATCGCTCGCAAAATGTAAACTTTGAACTAATCGAACAATGAAATTTTCGGCGGTTTGAATGTTTTCAACAGAACTATGACTATGTAGTCTGTTTGTAAATTTAAGAATGTACATAAATACACGTAACAATTTATTCCATGAGCAAACACGGTCAGCTATAGTATCTAAAATACGCGGTTCAGTATTCGAAGTTTCTACAAGAAAAACCTTTGATTTAAACTCCGGCAATGTTTCACATTGAGCAGGAGAGAACTTTAAAGGCCACTCGCTCATGGGCTGATGGAGCCATGTGGGGCCGTTCCACCACAACGAGTGTCTTATTAAATCCGACGGCAGCATGCCGCGAGACAGACAATCGCTAGGATTCTCTTTCCCGGACACGTGACGGAAACAAGCGGCAGGTAAGTTTTCCTGTATTTGAGCAATGCGGTTGCTGACAAAAATAGACCATCTATGGGGAGATGAGTGGATCCACGAGAGAGCTATGGTGGAGTCCGAGAAAGCGTGGACACTTGTAATAGGTACACGAGCGGAAAGTTTTTCCTTGACTACGCGAACAAGTTTAGATAGAAGTAAAGCGGCGATTGTTGTCAAAGAAAAATAATCATCAGCGGGTTCCCAGGTTAATCCAAGGATTTTGAAATTATGGACATCATTATCCATGCCAGAAAAATTAACTGGTAAGCGGTGAGACTCTGGGAGAATCTCTAATAAAGCGGGTGAATTGGTAGCCCATTTGACTAAGTCAAAGGAACCTACCTTCATTAAATCAATTAAATCGCGGGATAGACGCATAGCTGTCTGTTCGTCCGAAACAGAGTAGACGTAGTCGTCCATGTAAAACTGAGTTTCTACCAATTTAGAAGCCTCAGGAAAGCGGTCGCTTTGCTCACACGCCAAGTTACGCAATGTGCGCATCGCTAAATAAGGACTAGGTTTTAGTCCGAAGGGAACGCGGTTAAAATGAAAGGTGCGAATAGGCTCACCTTTGCTAAAACGATACAAGATTCGTAAATATTTGCGGTGGTGCTCTCTTACACCGATACGTAAGAACATTTGTTTTATATCCGCTGTCATCGCGACAGGGAATGTACGAAAATCAAGCAATAACAAAAACAAGTCTGCTTGCAAATTAGGTCCGACATGCAAAATGTCATTGAGCGACAACCTCGAGTGAGTTATGTAATCCGCGATAGTTTTATTATAATTCTCGCGTAGGGTCATTAACTTACGCTCGAGCGCAAGCAAGCGCCTAGGGGCGTAGCCGTGCGAGCTACCTAGCCCGCCGGGTGAGCGCGCAAAAGGCAGATCGACAAAGTATCTGCCGTCTTCAAATAAGACTGAAGAATTAAAATTATTTTCACTCTCTAATTCGTGCGGACCAATAACGGAACGCGGCGCGGCGCGGCGCGGCGGTGGCGGCGGGTGGAATTTCCTCTAGCTCAAACTTATGCAAACTTGACCCGACCTCAATGTCGGCCTGCGCGGTAAACGAAGATGTAATGTGTGTCACATCACTACTACAACAATCAATATCACCCATAAGTACATAACCGAAGCTAGTCAGTACAGCAGGGGGTGCGCGGGTACCTGTTTCGACCCTGTCTCCCAGGTAAATAAAGGGGAACAATTGTGCTCCAAGCACAAGATCTATTCCGCTCGGAACATTCCAGAGCGAGTCGGCGAGCGGTAAGCTATTTAAGTATGACATGTTATCATTGTTATGTAATCTAATTAATTTCGCGGGAAGTCTATCTGTAATACAATCAACAACTAACGCTTGTATCGAAAACTTCGTATGAGGATCAAACCGAGATTCTATGTTGAGATGAATAAAACCGTGTATTGGTTTCGATGACATTCCAACACCTTGTAAAAATGAATTGCGTAATTTAATTATGGGTAAATTCAAACGTTTACAACAGTCCACAGTAATTAAATTATTTTGCGATCCGTTATCTAGTAGGCACCGAACCACCTCCTTATCTCTGATGTCGCTATAGTATGCATATAACTGCGCGGTCGCTAGCAAAATGGTTGACCCAGTTTTAACAGCTGTAGTGAGCGAAACAGATGTATCCTTAGTAGGCGCTTGCGGCTCGGGCGATAATGACTCATGTTTTTCTCGGAAATGTAAGAGAGAATGGTGGTTTTTCTTACAAATTTTACAAACGTTACGTGACTTACATTTAACCAAAGAATGGGATAGACTTAAACAGTTTATACAGCCACGTTTTGCTTTTATAAATTCAAAACGTGCAAGCGGTGTTCTAATATTTTTAAACTGCGGGCAATAGAACAGCTGATGTCGTACGTCATCCTTATCGCAAAGCGTACATTTGCCATTCGAAACCGGTTCATTACGCGATACGAATGACTTAGCGGTATTATTTTTTGTTTGATGATTCGCTGAACTAGACTTAGCGCGCGGTTCCGTCTGTAAATTATTACCGTATGAGCGTTGTAGTACCTTAACATATGCTTGCATGAATGTTATAAACTCCGCATAGGAAGGTAATTCTTTTTCACTCACACGTGATTCAAACTGTAAGACAGTTTGCGCGTCAACCTTTCTTAAACCACAGTGTAATAAAACAAAATCCAGTAAGTCTGGAATGTCTAACTGCTTCAAGGCTGCGACGGACGCTGAATATCGTTCCACAAAAGTATTGAGGCTCGCGGCATTTCCGGCGCATTGTTTAATGTCCAGTATATTATTGAGATAATGAATCCCTAAACTACGCTTATCTTGATACCTTTTTACGAGACTGTTCCACATAACGTTGTATGTATCACCTGTAGGAACAATGCCCGCGGTCAGCTTCAAGGCATCATGAGTCAATTTACTGATCAAGTACTGGACACGCTGCGAGTCAACCAGATCGGTATTTAAAATGAACATTACTTCGAAACATTTCATAAAATATGGGCCAATTTTCCGCTTTACCATCGAACATTGGCAAATCTATGGGCGGTAATTTTATCCGAGTACCCACTTTGTGTTCCGATGTTTCGTTTTTCGAAAGTATGAGATTACGTTTATATTTAATATTAGAATATAAGTCTTCAATAGAATATAGACTCGAATAGTCTGGTGCGGTTTGGTCAATCTCGAATTGCAATTCATTCATTTGTTCTACTATTTCCTCAAATTTGTTATATTGCTCAGTAATTGTTTCTGACTGCGCTAAGAATGTCTCATTTGAACGTGAATCATAGTTCGAGATGTTTCTGGAATCATTATATATGCGATTAACTCGCTCGAAAATCATTTGTTTTTTAGCGGTAAGCTGAGCCAATTTAGCTTCTTGCTTGCGGGACGCCATTTTGGGGCACTAATAAAGTTATGTGCCTACCGTAATGACTTGTACTTAATTTGTACTGAATTTTACTGATGCCTATCCAGGCTCGAAAGGACCATCTAATGGAGTTGCCCAAGCGTGTAAATAGCCGTGGGTCTCTGCGGATGTAGAACAGTAAGTACGACCAAGCACTTGGAGGGAATGCTGGCCCAAAATTGCCTATATTTGTCTGTATAACTTCAAGTTAGGAGTGGTCGGCAGCAGTCGGCGAATGTGGCCCTACTCACAATTTGTAAAACAAGTGGTACCTGACTTTCCGGGCTGTTCTCGATGGTTGCACGTCGACTTGTCGAGTGGCCACTCGTTCTCTTCACACCAACACTCCTGATTATTCTTGTTCAGTAGTTAACGGACGCGGTAAATATGGGTTATTTATTATTCCCGGAGGATCCCCAACGTTTACGGGATTTACTCGGGATTTTAGCGTATTTGCGGGGACGATATTATTTTAAGACATTAATTTAGTCTGCGGTGAGATGCGCGCTGTGCCTCGCGGCGTTAGACACACACACACTGACGTCAAACTGACGTGACGTCGATTGTTGCATTTTAAATTGTCTATAGCTCGCTTAAAGCCGGCCACTCACGTCTGTCTGACAAATTAAAGCGAGACACACACGCGACGTGATACCAACCCCACCCAACTTGCAGAGTGGCGGCAACTCGCCACACCACAGTAAATAAACTAGGTAGTTTGGAGAGATGACCAACGATATGTTGGATGGATTGGGTAAAACATGATATGGCTTGAAAGGATCTGACACATGCATGAAGACATGCATGGAATAAGGATGTAGAGCAAATTCGAGCGTTTATAACATTTGATTTCTTAGTCTAAGTCAAGAATGAATAGGTTACTTCTAGGCAAGCGTGCTCCAACGTCGACCACATTGTCACTTACCATCAGGTGAGATAGTGGTCAAGCGCAAGCCTAATTAAAATAAAAAAGAGGGGCAAAAATTATTTTTCAAAAATTTTTTTTTAGATCGCAAATAGCAGGCAATGATGAGATGACGGAAAAAGCTGAAATCCTTACTGGATTGACACACAACCTCGTTAAACCGGGAAACGTAGAAAACCTTTGCCATGCAGTGGGACTACATAGGCTTGAATGTGAACTCGGCTGTCATTTTGGACTTGCCTGATGATCAAAAGCCTCGAAGACCATCTGTCGTAGCTTTTTTTTTTTGTGGGGATTGGAAATCATCCAATTACTTTTTCCGCTCTAGGTGGAGTGGAAGGGCGCGTCAGACTTTTACTGACTAAAATCCACCCCTGTTCCTTCAGTTGCCTGAGTGCCCAGGGGCACGGTAACTCTGTTTCGAATTTTTCCGCGACCCCTGGGCAGGCATGTCTTGCTGACATCTCTTTCAGGCGCGCGTGCAACACTACGCGCCGTCGACTCTGGGGCCTGGTCCTGATCGGACGGTGAGCTACCCACTACTCGCCGTCCGCAGGCCCGCGCCTACGGTGGCCAGAAATCGTCTCCTGCGGCGGCTGCTGCTGCTGGGGGCATGAGAGCGACTCTGTTGAGTCTCCTTCACCCGTTCCGCCTCCTCCTTCTTGAGCTTTACTGCTTCGCAGAAAGATGCGACTGCTTCCCATTCCCTGTCGCTCCGTACCATAGCCTGGACCAGGGCCGGGCGCGAGAGCTCACTGCCACCGATCCCCTCCACTCCTACACGGCGGTGCTCCCCCAAGCGGGGCACAACTCTACCTACCATATGCTCCACCGTGTCATCTGGGCGATCCGCACAGTGGTGACACCCGGGTATTTCCTTCCGCGCTTTGTCGTTGCGCGGTTGATTCAAGGGCCCGATACAGAAAGCATTGTGCATCAAAACGGCTCGTATTGTGAATAAAGGTAATAGAAAATATGTTTTTATGTACATAGTTATAAACTATTAAATATTTATAAACAATCACGCGGTTCTATTTTCTTGAAGTATTGTATAAAGTTTTTCTTACTGTCAGTTGGTCACCTGTAGGTTCAGTGTTTAATCTAAAAAATCTAAGCCATTGTTTAATCGTTTTCGGATGCGGATATAGACGCACTTTATTGCCAAAACACTGCAACGCAGGTCAATGCGGTACATTTTCAAATGAAATTGGGAAAAAGTGTTTAGTAATAATTTCTTAGCTTATTTAAATGTAAAAAATAGTCAAATTCTTTACTTGTATCTCACCAGTTTGAAGAATCGACTATAATAGGTAAATAACGTGAAACACCGCACAAGACAGTTACAGCAAACTCAATCATTAAATAAAATAAAATAAAATATCTTTATTTCAGACCTACAGTCCATAAGTTGTTAGTGGTTAGTAACAGATTGTGCTTACATGCTATGTTAGTGTTATTACTACTTACATCAATTAAGCTATACCTAAACTTATCCCCACCCAGTGTCTTTGGATGGGGCAGTTCACTCTGCCAACAATCGATACTCACCAAAAATTTACAACAGAACTTCACAATCACTGCACTATTTTTTTCAGCAATATACGTAGGAAATTCAGGCTTCTTGTAGCCGAAACTCGTACATAGTACACACGTACGTGTGTGTGTATGTGTAGTCGCGTATGCGGTCGGCGCGCGCGCCTCTCTCCGCCGACAGACGCGTCTGCGGACTGCGCGCGCGCAACGCACCCAACGCACCTCATTATTATGATTTTCGCATGTTTATTCTATTATATTAATGAGATAATTATGTGTATGCTATTTTTGCTATATATATACGTGTTCCTTTTGATGTCCTAGAACAAGTGTTCCAAAAATACATGGTTTCGACCATAAGGCGAATTTTTACTATGCGAGTAAATCATTTTCATTCGAACTAATCATTCATAATGCGACGTGATCATAATTATTTCACGTAAAAAAAGTGTTTTACAAACATCATCGTAACTTTGTCGAATTATTTTGTATGAAAAATAAAAACGAAAAAATAATTCATTCCTAAGCCAGTTGATTCTTTGACATGTTCTCATCAATATCGTAGAGTTATGGGATAACAAAAGCAACACCTTGTATACGCACAGTCAAAGGGTGCAACTCTCTGCCAGCATCTGTGTACCGCCTGTAGCCAACCTCCATCACAAACCTTCTCCTTCTCTCACCATCAGGCGAGGTTGAGATCAAGACGCTCATCAGGAATAAGAAAAATAAACATCCTCCTGCCCAAATACCAACTTATTTGGACTCGAAGCAGCCTGTTTACTTCATTCGTCTCTATGATCTCTATCGGCCGTCACCTCAACACTCACTGCCTCCCTAGCAGTATCACCTTCCACAGAATCATCCATCCATAGTTTTTGGTTCTTCCTTTTCTCTTATTGTCAATATTCCTAACTTTACATGCTCCTCTACGTTACCTATTATAGATAATATGTGCTGCTTTAAAACGCACTTAAGAATAACTATATGTTTTGTGCTTCAGCTAGTCAATCTATTTCATTTTATTTTTTGTATTCAGCGTTAACAACGAGCTGATGAAACATACCTCGATAATTCTGTATATAGGTACGGTGCAGTACAACAATAGAATCTGTTTGATAACGTTTGTTAACCCAGCCCGTTGCAGCTGCACTTTATAACAACGCCCGTCATAATATTAAAGAAAACAATGACTGCAACCCACTGTAAGTGCACCTATTCAAACACTCACAATTCATAGATTTACAATACAATATGACTACCTACAACATAAACTACACGCACCTACGAATATAAAAAAATATAACCAATCAATCTGCCTAGCCATTTCCCAACTAGCTTGAGGTCGGCTTCCAGTCTAACCGGACGCAGGTGAATACCAGTATTTTACATGGAGCAACTACCTAACCTCCACAACCCAGTTACTGGGTAATACGATACCCCTTGGTAAGACTGGATGTCAGACTTTCAGGCTTCTGACGACCCAAAAAAAAATATAACTAATATGATCTTGCCGTGCTTGCTTAGATTTTAATCAGTCATAGAGATCATTTTCAGATTCCTCGTGAATGATAGCAACGTGTTGCTTAAACATCAAATAGTCGAAGTTTTTAAACAGGCGTTCCGCAGAAGTATTTAATTCGTTTTTCTTTATTTTATGAACGAAATAAAACTCTAGATTCAGTCTACCTTGCTGTCTACTTGAATTAAAAAGTGCAGTATCCCTACTTATTTCATTTTTCACGCTCTCGTATTTTGTTGGCGTTATAAAGGACTATGTCTAATAAAACTACAGTTATCTACAAAATATTTTGTTAGTGGTTTAAAAAAAACATATCTTAAACGTTTATCACACAGGTACACACATACATTGGACCTCACAAGCTCTCTTGATACATGTCCTAGTAGGTACATAATTATATGAGAGCTTAATGCCCAACTAATTTGGTCTTTATGTCTTGTAATTATCCTGTTTGGAGGTGCCGAGGTTGTTGGCCTGCTCCAGGGTGTCGGGCAGCTTAGAGCCGAGGGTCTCCGGCGTCAGCAGCACCAGGAACCCTGACGTGAAGGCCAGCACCGCGAACATGATGAACGGTAGGTCATCGAATGTTGCAGCACCCTGGAGAAAACATATTGAGTTAGCCAGACGTGATTTTGAAATCTATAAGCGGGCGTGTCAGACTCTTACTGACTAAAAACCACCCGTGTTCTTTCTCTGCAGTGAGTGCCCAGGGGCGCGGTAACTCTCAACTCAAAGGAGTCACCGCGGACCTGACACAGGTAACTGAAGGAACACAGGTCGGTTTTCGTCAGTATAAGAGTCTGACACGCCCTCCCGCTCTCAGCTTTTAAACTATAGTAAAATGATAGATGTGATACTTATATTACTATCTCCACTGTTTAACAACATCTTATATCTTTCGGTCTCGATCCCAAATAGCGAGATGATAAAGATATCATAAGCAGTAATAAGACACATGTTATTATCACAAAAGCATAAATCTATTAAAACAACAAATAAAGGTATTTATAAAGGTTTGCATATCAACTATTAAAGAATTTGAATGGACAGTCAATGACCTGGATTAGGATATAGAGAGACTACCTATCCCGATACCACGTTCCCTTCGGATATTTATCCATTTATGTATGGGCGAAGCCGTTGGAAAAAGGTAGTTCGTAACTAAACAAGCTATACTTACGATAGCCGGAGTGAGGGGGGCGGTGATGGACCCTATCCTGCCGATCATGGAGGAGTAGGCGAACAGGTTGTGTCGGTATTGAGTGGGGTACAGCTCGGCAGTGTACATGTACAGTGACGTCACTACTGCCGAGATGCTGCTCTTGCCGATCAGGTACACCGCCAGCGAGAGACCAAACATGTCTAGAATAAAGATTGTTCAATTAAATGCAACGAAACTGTGGTTGTATAGAAATAATATTAGTTAGTTATGCTTCAGTGCAAACTCTTTCAATTTATTTCAACCTATGACAGTTCAATGCTGTACAAAGCCCTTTCTCAAGCTGCCCACAACACCCGTTCCTTTTTGTCCACATGCGATCTCCAATTCAGGACTCTTTTACTCCATCGATCCTTCCAGAAATATGGAAGGATCGGTGCTACTTCAGCTTCAGAGAGTTAAGTTATGGTTAAAAACTAAGAGCTCTTTTAAATGAAAAACTTGTACTTAACTCACCGCTAGGCATGAGAATATAAGCTACTTGACAGGCAGCACAGATCCAGAACCCAGCTGTGAGAACCGGCTTTCTCCCAACGATAGGTAGGAACAGCACTGCTATCCAAAACCCTGGGATCTCCGCCGCCGATACGGCCATGTACTTCACGTAAGCGTTGCCAGACATGTTCACAGCATTAATGGACAGCCCGTAGTAGATAAGCGTCATGCTGATCCACCACAGAGGGGAGACCAGACAGCGGAATAGCACCCGCTTGTGCTGGAACACCTTCACGATCAACCAGGGCTCGTTCACGTTCTGTTCTTTTTCCCGCGCTTTACGCTCTTTCTCCAATTCTGCAGTTCTCCACAATGCGTCTAGCGACTTTTCTGATAACTGCTTCCTGTTTACTCTTGCGACATCTTTCAGAAGAGTCTCTGATTCCTCGTACCTTCCTTTACTCATAAGCCAGCGCACAGACTCCGGAACTATCCAGAAGTACGCGAGAGTGAAGAGTTGTGGGATGTAGAGCGCCAGAGTGAGCGGTCTCCAAGCCGGCACGCCCCAGGCTATGAGCCCCATGATCACCTGGCCCATTGCAAATGAAGTGTTCAGCATGGCTCCAGCGATGACACGGTATTTGGGACCCACCAATTCCAGAACTGTAAGTAAATAAAACACAATATGTATTTATTTAAAATACAAATGTATAAAGGCGGCTTAGGCATTCTCTACCAGTCAACAAAGGGTGGTGGAGAGATAATATGGCAGGTGCATAAAACAAGAAAGTACATATTATTGTCAGGAGGAAAATGGGTACAAAAGTATATATATAGGTACAGTTAAAAATATCTTTTTTTTTAAATCTTGATAGACACGCGTTTGACCACGTTGTTTAACATACACATACATTTAATATAAAAATACATACATATAAATCTATTTATTTAAAGTAATGGATAAGGGTTTTTGAGATGACTCTATTGCTTGTGTAGAAAGTAATCCCGCAACTTCCGCTTAAATGCATACTGTCTGGTGGCCGTCCTGATATTGAGAGGAAGCGCATTCCACAGAAGGATGAACTGTGTATGAAAGGAAGAATGAATAAAATCAGAAGTGTTTGCAACCAAGCCAGTGCAAGGATTCGACTTGAAGAGAGAAGAGTGTGGAAGCGTGCCTGTCGGATCCCCGGTTCAAACCTAATCACAAACTTGTCTGCAAGTACGCAGAGCTAAAGAATAATTTACAAAAGTTTTGAACAACCCAAGGTTTTCGAAGTCTTCGTCCAGGGACCAAACTGGTTATGTGTGTATATCAGAGTTAAATGTGGAAGTGTAGTGCTTGTCAGTAGGTATATCAGACTCCAAAGGTGACTTCAAAAAGGCGCCATGATTTTACAAACGCGTAGTCTCTCACGAACCAAATAAACTTCCAGGTATTTTCACAAAATAACTCATTTTACTACTACATCAAATGGGGCTTTAATCAAATTTTGTTCAATAGCAAACAATTAGGTTAAAAACCAATAGATTCAGCTAGATTTGAATCCTAAGCCCAGAATCTACATTTTCAACACGTTTTTTCACCACGGTCAAACCAACAAGTGACAGATGACGGAATAATGTCATAGAGTAATATATATATAATATTCCACAACTATCACACAACGCCATCTAGTCCCAAGCTAAGCAGAGCTTGTGTTATGGGTACTAGACAACTGATAAACATACTTATATATTTCTAAATACATACATATTATAGATAAATTACACCCAGACACAGAACAAATGATCGTGCTCATTACACAAACATTTGTCCTGGGTGGGAATCGAACCCACGACCTCCAGCATAGCAGTCAGGGTCACTAACCACTAGACCAACAGGCCAGTCAAAAAGAAAGAGTATAAAAAGAAAGGTGTGACAGCTGTCACCTCTCAAGGTTGCGTTCGGAAATGCACTCGGACCGAACAAGAAGTATGAGAAGGGCAAAGTGAAAATGTAACTTGAATATTCAAAACAAAAAGACTACATGTGTCACAATTTACAATTTGTTCTTGAAGGCGGTCTGAATGGGGCGATGTCAATTTAGTCAACGTAAATGCTGCTAAAACCCAGGCATGTCTTTTTTCCGCTTAACAGAGCCAATTCTAAACAGCTCTATCTTTTCGAGGGATAGCCGTGCCGATAACCGACCATCTTAATCTTCGCGGTTTTATCTTCAATTTCTGCCCATACATCGGGGCAAAAGCTCAAATGGCTGCCAAAAAGTTGAGAATCCTAGCAAAGGTGAGACGGTACTTCACGCCGGAACAGCTGCTCAACCACATCAAACGCAAGTTCGATCGTGTATAGATGGAGTAACTTGCTCTCATCTTTGGGATGGATCTGCTAGATACCAACTTAATGCGGTTGATTCGATTGAGAAACGAGCCAAGAAGATAAACGCGCACTTCATCATTCGTCATTCCCCTATCCTCATCCCAATTTATTTAGGGTCGGTGCAAGATGTCTTTAAAAAAAAACGTTATAAACAGGCACTCCAAGGTCTTGAAAATCAACGCGCAGTGTTACCTACCTGTCGGTTTTCTATCGGTTACATATCGAGGAGTCGCACGTACGTCGAAATAGAACAATTTAATGCCGCCAAGCTGTACGTCTAGTGATTAGATGATAGAACGGCCATCATCGGACCACTAGACGTACAGCGATGCGCTACCAGTACACGGTGGACATCCCATCCTTACGGACAAAACCTTTTGGGAAGACTTTCATTGTCCGTATAGCTAAGGAGTGGATTTCCCTGCTGGAGTCTGTGTTTCTTGCTAGCTACAACCTGAAGTCTTTAAGTCAGGAGTAAATAGGTTATTTCTAGACAAGCGTGCTTGTTGCTTGTAGCGTGCTCTGCGTAAACGGTTAAAGATACGCTAAAATTATGTATGACGGAATTGTACTCCTTTTAATGTTCTAAAAAAAGGCCGTGACAGCATATGTCTATCTTTTAAGGTTAACTCACTATAATCCTTTTTATGGTTTTTATTTTATACGCTAAGCTTACTTCAGTAAAACTTAGTTTATAGAGCGATTGGTGAAATCGGCCCTTAGTCGAGTAAAACTGGACTAAAAAGGTGCGGAGATAAATATGTAGAGTAGGTATGTATTTTTATTATCTTTTTTTTTTTTTTTCTTTATTTGTTTTGGGGTTTTTATCTATACAGATATGTCAACCCCATCGTACCTTTTACCATTGTTACATTAATAGATGACATACTTTATAAATAAGGTTACATTAACTCTTATAACTAACATAAACTATACTAAAGTATTTTTATTATCTTAATTATTAATAGTATATTGAAAACTCACCTAAAATATAAATACAAGAGAAGACCCCAGCACCGAAGGTGGCCTCCACGAACTGCGACACCATAAAGCCGGTGTAGGTGTCGGCGAAGTAGCGCAGCAGCCCGATCCAGCCGGTGTTGAAGGCGTTGATGGTGAGCGCGAGCCGCCGGCCCCAGCGGTCGGACACGTAGCCGGTGATGGGCAGCGCCGTGAGCGTGCCGAACGTGCGCACGAAGCCGATCAGCGTGCGCCGCCATTCGTCGCACGCTAGGTCGTACTGGAAATAAAGTTCTTAGAACATCAATTATTTCCATATTCGAGTTTCTTGGTTCCAAGAACTGCTTGTGTTGTTAAATCAATAAAAAAAAAAGTTACCTAAAACATTCTAAAACCATAAGAGCTAAATTGCGTACGATATAAAAAAAAGGCCTAAACACGTCATGTCGTAGCAAGACGACGCTGAAGGCCTTGCTACGACGTAGCAAGACGACGCTGAAGGCCTTGCTACGACGTAGCAAGACGACGATGAAGGCCTTGCTACGACGTAGCAAGATAACGATGAAGGCTTTGCTAGGACGTAGCAAAACCGACGCTGAAGGCCATGCTACGACGTAGCAAGATAGAATAGAAACAAATACCAATTTCGTAACTTCAGCTAAGCCATAATTTAAGTAAAAAGGATGCTGGGACCTTTTATTTATTTTTTGTTTTGGCAAAAACTGGCAATCGAGTATTCTCGCCGCCTGTAATGGAAGTGCTCAATTTAACCGGAGCTAAGCTAACGAGTTAACTAATACCGCGTAAGGTGCAGAAGGCAGCCGAAGGAATATGCGCCACTGCGCCGTCGCAGCCGTACGGGCGAGCGTCCGCAGCGCACATTACATTCGCGCTCGGTTCCTGGCAACGCTCCTTGCGTTGCCAGGAACCGAGCGCGTGACGTCACGTGCTGTAGACCTTCTAACGAGAGCTAGCGATCAATATACAGTTTGTGATATCACACTAAAGAACATACTTCCATGCTGCGACCTGCAATTATGTTGTGAAAGTATCTACACCTACAGTCATTAGGAAGCCCTGATGACAAAAGACCGAGTATTTGTGAATTGGTCATCATGCCCTGTGAGAGATTTTACTTTGTTCACACGTTTTAAGTGTCAGCAGTGACATGTCTGGCATTTTGCTGAACTGTACCTATTACAGTGTAAGTATTTGGCGCAGACGTGACGCACACAATGTTATTGTCTTAGAATTAAGATTTCTTGGACAGTGAGGGTACAATGGAACAAGGTTGTTTTTTTTTAAATTTTAAACATTTTCGCGCGTTTTAATTTCGGTAATGGAACAAAGTTTTTTTTTATTTTTGCGTGGCACCGAAAATGTGATCTATTTCCGGACGTTTTTTAAAGTTTCACTTAGCAATGGTATCATTTTAATAGCGTATTATAATATAATACTGATGCATCATCATCATTCTTCTTGTAATCACTATCTACTACAAGCGTAATGCATGTATGTACAGTGCTATGACCTCTACAGCTATCTTTGCGACATTTACAACGTTTTCTAAAATGTATCTTGTTAAAACATTATAAATCCTGTACTAACTTAATGTAGTTTATACACTAACCTTTGAAAGGCATAAGTCACTATCAATTTAGTGATGTGAGGAGAGGGAAGGTATACCACAGCAGCTATCAAGATACCTGAAGTATGGTCAAGATCAAGGCCACGTAGCCATGTTATGATTCCAAAAAAAAATTATAAAAGTTTTCTACTTACATCATAAACGACAGTGAGCTGGTTCTCATACACGTACTGCTGGCAGGGCAGCAGGGTGTCCCTGTCGAACAGCTCGGCAGGGCAGCTGTCAGCTCGGCGCACTGCCGAAGCGTTGCCGAACCGCTGGCAGTTGTCGAACGAGTCCTGTGTCGTCGGCACAGCGTTGCCGAGCCAGGCGGGGGAGAACTCCGGCTCCTCGCCGTCGCACTCGGGGATCACACATCTAGAACATGTCATGTCAGGTTGACATTATTTTGCTTTGTCATAACCGGCGAAATGTGTACTGTGTGGTAGGTACCCCTCTGCCTAACCCCTTGAAGAATTCAAATAAGAAAAGTAATGTTATTTGTTTCGTTATAAAACGATACTTTAATGAAACCTTGACATAATACCTACAAAATGTGTCCAAAGTCAATTTATCAACGATAGACAGCTTTACATTAAAATTTGGCAAGTTACTTAATGTTCAAAAGTGATAACCGTCTTCGGAGGCCGAAGGTGATTGACTGATTGTGTGTTTGCTATGAAATCAAGACGTATCAGACTACAAGCTGGTCATGTCACCCTCAAATTGGGAACACGTGTACTGGTACGTCGTAAATTGATTGTAAACACTACCATCTTAACAAAAAAGTAAACAATGGTTTAGTTTAAACAAAAGTCGAATATATAACTTTAGTTAAGTAGACACAGGTGCCGATTCTCTCAATTCTCTTGTTCAATAACTTAAACTAAAATTAAAGAATCGCTATCTTTTACTAAAAGGCAGTGCGAGAAAAGGAGTCCTTGCGCTTTACCGCGTTTTTAGCCGACATGTTTTTGCGTGTACCTTTAATTTGTCTGCCCGGGGGTGGAGGATAAATTCGAAAGAGTTACCTCGCCCCCGGGCGCGTAGGGCAGGGAGGAACAGGGGTGGGTTTTAGTCAGTAAGAGTCTGACACGCCCTTCCGCTCCACCAAGTCATAAGATGATTTCCCACCCCCCAAAAAAAAAAACCCTTAATTTGTATGGAAAATATTAGTTCAACTAAATTTGACAGCTCTAACTTACGTCCGTCTCTTTCTTGTTTTATTAGAGAAAAAAATAGCAATAGCCTAAATTAAGTTTAGTTTGTGCACAAACAGAATCGGCACCACTGTATTAGGCAAAAACTAAATTCCTCAATTAAAATTCACTCAGGTAGGTATTGAAAGCGATACAAGAAACTTGGTTTCTTTTGATTTTAATTATTCTTAAGCACTATCCAACTGTCCCTAACTTCGCAGGGGTGCAAAATATACTCACAGAGCTTCCTCGTTCGTCGCTTTTTGTATCCGTTGTGAGGTTAGTAAGTAAGCAGAGCGACAGACTGAGGCACAGCGGCTTTGTTTTAGACTGTTTAGAGATTAGAGATAATCGTACAAAAAATGTTGATACAGCTACTTACCTAGACTCGATCCTGGCCGTAGTGAACACATATTCAGCATGAAAAGCAGCGAAGATGACCACGATGATGGTCAGCAGCAGCGTCCTCAGCTGGAACCTGCCGAACTGCCCGATCTCCTCCACCAGGATCGTGTCCAGGTCGACGTGGTCCCGCTCTCCGCGCTCCGGCATCGCGTGTGCAACTCACGGCCGAATTATCTCACTAACACTGTACCTACAGCTGATAATGTTTATTATATAGGTATATCTAATTTGTGTAGGCTATAAAATTAATTTACTTGCGATATGCAGTTTTAGTGTTCCGGGAAAAAACTAGTTGGTCGTTTCCAAAAGAATGAACTAGTTTTTAGCGGGCCATGTGAAGATAGAAACTTTGGCTCATAGGATTTAGAAGATGATGAGGTGAAGGCGGAGGCGGGACGCGTGAGGGAAGCTCAACGGAGTGGCCCTCACGGCCCCGGCCGCTACCCCCGCAGGGGAGGTACTGGGCGTACTGGGCGTAGGACGTCGCGAGACGATTTCCGGCCACCGTAGACCCGGGCCTGCAGACGGCGAGCAGTGGGTAGCTCGCCGTACGATCAGCACCAGGCCCGTGACTCGACGGCGCGTAGTGTTCCACGCGCGCCTCAAAGAGATGTTGTCAGCCACCACAGACGGGGCCCATCGTGGCCGGTGCCTGCATGCCTAGGGGTAGCGGATAAATTCTGAAAATGAGTTACCGTACCCCTGGGCACTCAGGCAGGGAAGGAACATAGACATACATCTAACTAAGTCGCTTTGCGGCAAATTTATTGCTGGGCAATGACTTTTATTTTTAGGTACGAAAAAAACCTATTTTTTATTACACGCAATGTAACGCGAACCCAGGCAAGCGGAGTTAAACCCCGCCCCTTCGCTCTAAGCCGCGTAAGTACTTATCGGATACGTTTGATATTCATTGCGTTTTTGTAACTTCAAATGCGTAATTTGTTAAGAAAAATCGAAAATTCAGGTAATATTTGTTTGGAAAAATTTAGTATTAGCACTTGGAATTCATTTTCGTAAAAAAAAAAAGTAAAAAAATAATTGCGACTTTGACCTTCAATATCTCCAGAACCAGTGGATTCCCAGGTATGATCTGGTGGCAAAAATGATCGAAATAATGGGTAGAATATGTGGCTTTCGGCTTCGGAAACTGTCATTTTACATCCGATAAGTTGCTTAAGATACGGAACCATTATACGAGTTCGCCGAAACGTCGATATATAATCGCATCCCAGCATCATTTACTGAGTGTATATTGCACAGGTATAGATTAAAAATAATTGTGTAGTCCCAAAAATGTCTTCTTTGCTATCTATGAGTACCTATGTGTAGGTATAAAACGTTTGTTCGCTACTGAACACGTCTTGAGAGAATCTCTTAATCTTTGATCCCGTCAGATAACTACCTATCTTATCCCAATTGATATTCTATAATCTTTGCAAGAATTATCTAATGTTTTATGCGTTTCAAGGTGCCAAAATTTATCAGAATCTCTACCGTACCTACATTATCTTGGTAGGTAAATATCCTTGGTAGCGAAATTATCATAATCCTCCGAAGTATAATATTGTTATCTGAAACATGCACTAGGCGCACGTGCTACAATCTTGCTGCGCTTAGGTCTGTCTCAAAAAAACCCACCTCTCTTCATCTCATCTCTATAATATCTCATGTCTGATGTTTAAGTGAAATGTGAGTTATATAAATACCTATATATTTTAATCACAACACCTTATTTGTAGCACTGTTGCCTTTATGTCCATGGGCATATAATGCAATAGCAGATATACAAGGAGCTATAGAAATTAATTAATTAGGAGTAGGTATGTAGGACTTCCACGCTTTTCATCAGGTTTTATCGTAAGCGCTTTCTGCTAATCTTATCCGACCATTAAGGCGGCTTATACGTTTAAATTGACAGTTAATCGTTCATTTTAAAATGACGTAGTCCTTTATTGTTGATCAATCAATGACTTTTCGACAATATTTTGCTTCAGTGCTCAAATCTACTGATGATACATTTAATAGGTAGGTACCTATCTAGGTATAAGTTCAACGAAAACATGAGTAGGTAGTTTTACGATACGACAGATCCGCTTTTCAGCGTCAATATGATAAATAAAAAGTAAAGAAAAGTTGAAGCTTATCTTATTAATGAAGGTACAGTCATGATCATTTCTTAGTGTGCAACTGTTTGTCGTCAATATGCTCTGCCTGCTGCGTGGTGCCGAGCGTCTCCGGCGTCAGGAAGATGAGCGCGCCTGACAGCAGCGCCAGGGAGCCAAACAATACGAACGGCAGTTCTGGGAAGTATTGCGCGCCCTGCAAAAAAATCACTCTCAGTGAAAAACATTTTGAACTATTTTTTGGTCTTTTGAGCTATAAAATAAGTTATTCATAGACAACCGAAATGTAGTAGCACTAGATTCATTCATATTTGGCTATAAATTAAAATATAATTCTCACCAACTGGCGAGTTTAACTCGCACACGAAGTGTTCCGTACAATTTTATTATTTGTATATATAAAATTTTCACAGACTGTGTATTTCTGTTGCTGCAACAGAAATACACATTCTGTGAAAATTTCAACTGTCTACCTATTACGGATCATGAGTTACAGCCCGCTGAAAGACAGAAGGACAGTGGAGGCTTAGTAATAGGGTCCCGTTGGTTACCCTTCAGGTACGGAACCCCAAGAATCAGTCTGTTTCCTAAAGTTGTTAAATAAAGAACGAAAGAGTGCATAGGAATTTGTAAAAAAAAAAACCATTGTATATAATCAATTAATCTGCCCGCGCCTTTTCCCAATTATCTTGGGGTTCCAGTCTAACCGGATGCAGCTGAATACCAGTAATTTACATGGAGCGACTGCCTATCTGACCACCACAACCCAGTGACTGCGTCATACGATACCCCTTGGTAAGACTGGTTGTCAGCCTTCAGGCTTCTTACGACTCGTAACGACTGTCAAAGATCCAAGATTAATAGCTGGGACCAACGGTTAAACGTGCTTTCCGAGGCACTGAGGAGTCTCGGTATGTAAAGATGGTCACCCATCCATGGACCAACCCCGGCAAGCGTAGGTAAACCTGATGGATCGACCCGTGCGGCTGTAGATAAAATTTTGGAATTGTATTATTATAAAACGCCGAAAAGCAATCACTATTTTTCTTCATCGATAAAATAGGCATCACGCTGCAACAAAAGATAAAATATAATTAAAAGTGAATCTCACAAAAGCAGGAGTAAGCGGCGCCAGCATGGAGCCAATCCTGCCGATCATGGAGGAGAAGGCGAACAGGCTGTGCCGGTGTCTGGTGGGGTACAGCTCGGCCATGTACACGTGCACCGACGTGGCCACCATCGCGATGCAGAACTTGGCGATCAGGTACACCACCAGTGACGCCACGTACAGACCTGGAAGATGACATCACTAATGATAACCCATGTCTATATAAGTCTATGTGTTGCGTAAATAATAATCATATAATAATAATCGTTTATTAGCAAAAATTTTACATACATATAAATTAATATGAAACATAGCTATAATAAATTTAAAAAAAATGCAAATATCTATGCGCAAACAAGATAAACCCTGCCTCTTAACCTAGGAGAAACCTGTATCCTAAGAGACAGTGAATGAATCGGCCAAAAAGATATATGAGATTTAAACATCAGGTGAAGCATGACGATTAGTACAATGAAGAAACAAACGTCATTTAGTTAAATTTGTGAAATGTAGAGCGTAGAAGTGTGTTATGTGTGATGGTGTGCATGTGTGTGTGTATGTGTGTGTGTGTTTTATGTGCCATATATATATATATTTGTATTTATCCGATGTAGTTAAGTAAGGATTCTGTGTTTGTGTAGTCCTGTTGTAAAAGCCATTCTGTGACTTTGGATTTAATTTGATGTCGGTTTAGGTTTACCACGTTAAGTGATTTATGGATCTTTTTGTAGATATGTGTGCTTAACACATAATACTGATGTTTGGCAAATGAAGTTTTGTGCGGAACGCCTAGGGGTGGTTAGTGCGTTACAAAAAAAACTACTAAATACGTAGAAAGTAGGCAACTGGCGAAAAAAAAAAACGCGTGCGACCCACGCGCGCAGTGTTTTCCTTTTTTTCGAATGGAATTAATTCAATGCCAACTGGTAATAACGACACTGATATGACTTTTTGACGTCAGTTGTGATGTCTGGTTCACGATAGCAAACCGGCACTAGCTACCAGCTACCCTTAGAAACATAGTGACAAAGACAATGGAGAAACGTACCTTGAGGCATGAAAATATATGCAACCTGACATGCAGCACACAACCAAAAAGCGCCCGTTAATACTGGTTTCCTTCCAATCTTATCCATCAAGTAATATGCAGTCCAGAAGCCGGGGATCTCAATGGCGGCCACTGCTATGAAGTTCAAGTACTTGTTGCCGGACATGTTGACGGCGTTGAGCGACAGGCCGTAGTAGATGAAGGTGGTGGTGATCCACCACACTGGGGAGACGATGCATCGTATCAATATTCTCTTGTGCCGGAACACCTGTACCACCAGCCAGGGCTCGCTACCGCGTATCTCTGCCTCCAACTCAGTCGTATCTTATCATCCGCAGTATGACGTAACGCTTCCAGAGATTTGTCAGATAATTCCTTCCCATTAACTGTTGCCACCTTTTTAAGCAAAGCTTCTGTTTCTTCAAAGCGTCCTTTACTCATGTACCACCGCATGGACTCGCTGATGATCCAGAAGTAGAAGATGGTGAGGAACTGCGGGATGTATAACGTCACGTTAGGGTCCTCCAGTCAGGCACGCACCACGCAATCAGCCCCAACGTCACCTGCCCCACCGCGAATGTCCATGTCTTTAGAGCTGCGCCGATTGCGACGCAATAGTCTGGACCTACCAGTTCTGTTACTGCAAAATATCCTAAGTTTTAGACATAGACATATACAGTAAGGACAGGGCCGATCGCATGTTCTAATGACGTCACTAACATGATCCTAAAATGGTCTTTGTTAGAACTAAGTGAACTAGTCGCGCAGTTTACTGCCGTTGAGAGCGGCCGTACGCTTAGATAAGGCCGATTTCACCAATTCTAAACGCACATTTTTCGACGTTTAAGCTCGCTTAAATGCGTTTATTCGCTGTCATAAAACTGAAGAGTTTGTTTGTTTGTTTGGTTGAACGCGCTAATCTCAGGAACTACTAGATCGAATTGAAAAAATATTATTGTGTTGAATAGTCCATTTATCGAGAAAAGCTTTAAGCTAATAACATCACACTGCGACTAACAGGAGCGAAGTATCAATGAAAAATGTGGCAAAAACGGAAAAAAAATCCATTTGAGAGCTTCAGTTGCGTGCGCTGCGTAAACGGTTAAAGTTACGCAACAATTATGTATGACAGAATGGTTCTCCTTTTTAAAGTTCTAAAAAAAAAATTCCACGACAGCATATGTCTATCTTTTAAGGTCAACTCACTATAATCTTTTTTATGGTTTTTATTTTTTTACGCTAAGCTAAGTTCAGTAAAACTTAGTTTATAGAGCGAATGGTGAAATCGGCCCTAAGAAAAATACAGAGTAATGTGGTCAAGGGCTGCGGGGACTACGATAATAACATGGCGCAAAATTATATCAGGTAAATCACCACTGTTTAAACAGTCAGTCAGAACTAACGCAGGTGTTCAAACTCAAAAACCAGTCGGTAGAAAAATACTCACATAAAATTAGAATACAAGCCACATCCAAAGTTAGCCTCCGCAAACTGCGACAGAATGAACCCGAGGTAGGTGCTGGCCCAGTAGCGCGAGAGGCCTAGCCATGCTTTGTTAATGGCATTGAGGACAAGTGCCACGCACCGGCGCCAGCGGTCAGAGATGAAGCCGGTGATGGGCAGTGCCGTGAGTGTGCCGAACGTCGTCACCGTGCCGATGAGCGTGCGCCGCCATTCGTCGCATGCCAGCCCGTACTTAAGGACAAAGAACATCGATCACGAATCAGTCGCACTGACGGTTTCCCGTAATCTAAGAAACAGATTCTCAAATAAATAATTTCTAAAAAAGAATAACATGCCTTAAATATATTTAATAAAGTTAATTCGATTTTATGATTTCAAGTCAATCCAAAGTTATCACATCACACCTCAAAGTCTTCCTTCGATTTATAAAACGACAACTTCATCAGTGAAACCCTAATTTGATCTATGAGTCTTGCCCTCAGCATCTTGTCTATTCACGTCATAGACGACGGTGTTGGTGTTCTCGTATACGTAGGTCTCGCAAGGCACCCGACAGTCTCGGTCGAAGAGTGTGGCGGGACAGGTGTCACTTTCGACCACTCGTAGGGCTGCGGTGGTGTTGGCGAAGCGCTGGTAGTTGTCGAAGGAGCCCTGACTGCCGCCTGAAGGCACCGCCTTCTCCAACCAGGCAGGAGAGAACTCAGCACGCTCGCCTTCACACTCCGGGATCAGACATTTATAGCAAAATGAGTTAAGACGTAAAAAAATAGATCATAAACTACAAAATCGTTGGTGATTATAGTGTGTCTTAAAGATGAAAGTATCCCATAAACAACAAAAGTTTAAAGAAAAAAGAAATCGATATTATCGGGAGTGCGACAGGATGAAGAGGCCGAGGCCATGAATACCTAAATAATCTTCTCTGTAAATTATAATTACGTATGTATTTTATAGACATTAAGTTGACAGGTTAACCACCACCAACTGACTAACTAGAGAAAGCATATCTGGAATACCATTTTGTTTTTCGGGAATAAGCCGAAGATGAAACGGGTTGGCCTTTTACAAATCCATTACATCAATGAAAAATTAATAAGCTTTAATAATACAAACAATTTAGCAAATTGAAAATTAAGAACCCTCTTAAAATACCAATTTATCTAAAAAAGTCTGAAATCGTGTTTGGACTTAGGGTGCAGGTTATTCGGAATACTTGATTTGACTTATTTTCTATTCTTATTGTTCTTAGAAAGTGAGAAAGCTACTTAAGTCTTTGTAACGATCTTCGAAAAGATAGTTGATCCGTCCGAGAACGTTGAAGTGTTTGGACAGCAAATATCGAGTGTAAAAAGACAGTTTCCGAAGCCGAAAGCCACATTTTCTACCCATTATTTGGATCTTTTTTTCCACTTGACCATACCTGGGAAACCAGTGGTTCTGGAGATATTGAAGGTCAAAGTCGCAATTTTTTTTACTTTTTTACGAAAATTAATTCTAAGTGTTATTACTAAACTTTTTTTCCAAACAAACAATACCTGAATTTTCGATTTTTTTTTTGAAATTACGAATTTGCAGTTACGAAAACGCAATGAATATCAAACGTATCCGACCAGTACTTACGTGGCTTAGAGCGAAGGGGTGGGGTTTAACTCCACACAAAAAAATAGTTTTTTATTTCAAACCTAAAAATAAAAGTCGATTCCCAGCAATAATTTTTGCGCAAAACTTCTTTGTTAGACGTACAGTATGCGTAGTTAGGCTCTGTGATGTGTCTTTTTGCACCTTGTACGAGTATGTGACCCAATAGGCTTTCTCGAACAGTGGCAACTGAAAAGACCATTTTTACCCTCATTCACCTGTTTCTGTCTTATATTTGTGCATAAACAATTTGTTAAAAATAAAAACAAGAACAAAAAAACCGGCCAAGTGCATGTCGAGCCACGCGGAGTGTAGGTTTCCGTAGTCACCCGTTATAACATTCAGATTTAGAAGGGGGCTTTATGTTTATTACTATGAACATATTAATTGAGTTCACGGTTTAACGGATAATAACGTTTAAATTAAAAACGAAAATAAAGGTTTTTTTTTCAGATTTTTCTAGCCAACAGTTTAACTTTTAGTGGGGAGTCGCTCGCATTTAACAATTTTTTTTTTTTGACTTGCGTTTGCTCTTGACTGTAGTCTAGGTCAGAGGTGACAGAGACAGAGTCGACGATGGAGCAAGCTTACCCAGAAGTAGCCTATTTACTCTAACTTTGAAGAGATTAGGGTTGTATGCGTTCGGAAACACAGACGCAGGCAGAAAGTTCCGCTCCTTTGCTGTGCGCATTATAAAAGACATGATTTCAAAAATTATTTTATAATCCTACAGAAAAAGTTTTCAAAATTGCAGTTTCTTTCTCGTGTATAGTGTGTACCGCACGCACAGCATGCATGGCTTTGACAGCGTTGAGCTATGTGAGCGCCATATTCGAGCAAGCCACGCATGTACCAATGACGTCAATTGATGCGTAGCGTATCCGTGGGTTGCAGTGGACACAATCACATATTTCCTTGCAAAGTGAAGCTTAGGCCAAGCACGTGTTGTGCTTGGCCTCTCCGTGCGCTGCGGTGGGTCGGATTCGGTATCTAGAATAGTCAATTAATATTAAGGATTAAAAAAATATTCAAAAACTGGCACATTTTTTTTTCAGCTACGAGTACTTTGAAACTCTGAAAAAGCTTGATTTGAGTGAAAACAAAAAAAAAATAAGTAAACGAAAATCTTTGTGGTACTTAGAAACATAGGGATCATATAAAAGTCATTTACTATATATATGAACTTGTAGATAACTGAGCATTAATTAATACACATATAATCAATTAAAATCGCGAAATACAATTTTTCACCCAACTTAACAAAACTGCGTATACCTCGACAACTAAATGCTGAGAACTGAACCCTTTTTGCTTGGACGCCCACATATTGCAATATTTTTACCCTCTATTCGACATCGTGGGTATTGTATCCTATTATGTATGATGATAAAACATAGTCAAAACCTTGACATTTATAAAGATAAAAGAATATTCCAAATTACCTGCAGTATTCAAAATATGCTGCCTTTCTTCTACCTATTACTCGGTTGCTTAATGAGGGTACAACACTATTGCGTATGCGAATAGGGTGCAGGTAAACAGTAATTCTCTTTGACTTAGTTTAGTTAATACTAAGCACGGGGAAAACTTGGACACATTACAGTAAAGATGTATCGGAATAGTAGCACAATACACACGTGTTATATTTGTCTTCGTTTATTTACCTGGTACTGATCCGAGCCGTGCTGAACACGTACTCCAAGTTGGCCCACACCACGAACACGACCAGCACCATGGCCAGTAAGAGAGTCCGCAGCTGGTACCTCCCGAACTGCCCTATTTATTTATTTACTATTTATTTATTAAAACTTCATGCAACACAAATGTACAAAGGCGGACTTAATGCCTTAGGCATTCTCTACCAGTCAACCAAGGGTGGTGGAGAGATAACATGGCAGGTGCATAAACTGGAAAAAAAAAATACTAAGACGAAAATAATTACAAAAGTATATATATATAGTTAAAATAAACATACATCCCCACCATATCTCCTCCACCAGGAGCGTGTCCAGTTCCACCTGCCTGCCACTCCCCTCAGGTCCCACGTCCTTTCCCGACATCTTGTCCACCAGACAGCACACCACTCCTACCTATGTCTCTAAATGGTCTTCCCATATTTTATTTCAAAAATATATTTTTATCTAAAACACGTTTATCTGGTTTATTGACTCATGACTGATATTTGAATTTGAAGTATCTTAATGCAGTTGGATCGTTTTGTAAAACGGTGTTTAGTTATTTTGAAACAAACATTCGTGACGAATATCAATGATAAGTAAAATTGATACATACTTGTTCCAATGTAGAATTGAACTAAACTGTTAATAAATAAATGTACATAAAGTTGTTTTAGACACAACATGTTTTAGACACACGCCAACTCGACGAATTCTTGTCAACGCGCTCCACCTGCTGACATCGTCGAAGATAAGAAGAGAACCATTCCAGGGCCTCGGAAGAAACCATGAGATGTGAAAGGATTGATAGGAGAATATCGTCCTGATCGCAAACTGGAAAAAATCCCTAAATACTGGCGGTATTGACACGTTTAATGGCAATGCGTAATGCGTATTCTTTGTTTTTCATTTAATTTGTAAAACTCAGTCTCCAGTTTACAAATAAAAGTTATCACCATAATGTTAACTTGTCGATAAGTCACTGGTTCGCAAGTAACTCTCAGTTTTATGGAATTGCTTAAATCACATACGGAGAAAGCGGACAGCAAGTTTGAGTCTCTACAAGCGTCTCTATCCGAAATTATAGGTCAGAACGCTGAAATTAAGAAAACCGTAGACTTCATCTCAATGAAGTACGACGAAATGGTGTTAAAAACGGAAAAACTAGAAGCTGAAAGACAGGAAGACCGTACCTATACGAACCAGCTTGAGGATAGAGTGGAAAATCTGGAGCGAATGTTGAATCAATCAAACATTGAAATTAGAAATATCCCAAAAGTACAAGGCGAAACTAAAGACGATCTCTGCAAAATTGTAACCGATACGGCCAATGTTCTTGAAATTTCTCTGCAAAAACATGACATGAAAGACGTGTACCGAGTTAACAAAAAGGAGGGATTATCATCAATTGTAGTGGATTTCACTACAACCAAGACTAAAGATAATATAGTAAAATGTGTTCGCCAATTTAACAAGAAAAACCACGAAAACAAACTTAACACAACCCATATTAAATTATCTGGCCCAGAAAAACCGATATACGTAGCGGAGAGTCTAACACTAAAAGCTCAGCGCTTATTCTATGTAGCTAGGAATTTTGCCAAAGACAACGCCTACAAATTTTGCTGGACTTCATATGGAAAAGTTTTTCTAAAAAAAGGTGAAGATGAAAAACAAAAATACCGATTAAGGTCGAAGCTGACATCAATAACCTGCGCAAATGACTGATCGTTCTTTTCGGTATTTGTAAAGATATTTTATACTCTTCATACTTTATTTGGCTCACTTGTTTTCCGTTGTTTGCAAACAATTTTAATATCATAAACTTTACCAACCATTACACACCACACCACATACAAAAATACATCCATATCTCACCCACACAATTCAATGTATACCAAATATGCTTTTTAAGAATTATTTTTGATAGACTAAGTTCATACAGATTGATGATGCTGACACATATATTCCTTGGTCTCAGCTATCGATTTTGCGCATATATAACATATATTTGTGACACAGTTCTCTATATCAATTCAAATGGCGAATAATATTCTTTCTGAGGTTGACACTGTCTCTGTGGCTGATAGTTACTGCTGTGACATCGAATCGTATAACATAATGATGGCAAGCTCTAGGACCCCCCTAAAAATTATATCCCAGAATATACGCAGTATAAAAAATTTGACAATTTCCAAGCACAAATGGCCAGATTATCTTTTGAAATAGACATCATAATACTAACTGAATGTTGGCTAAATGATCACAAGCCTATTCCCATTCTTGAAAACTATGAACTTTATTACTCAAAAACTCGCCTAAACCAAAATGGTGGTATTGTATTATATATCAAGAAACACCTTGAATGCACAATTGAGGAACCGGAGTCAATAGGCGCAGAATTTCTTATAATGAAAATACATCCAGACATAAACATACTTGCTGTTTATAGGTCTCCTTCCGCACACTGCACTAAAGACTTTTTAAACTCATTAGATGTTTGCTTAAGCCCGCGTAGATTTCTTTTATACAGTAATGCGTAAGAGATGCGCATCCCTGGTACGCAGGGTGCGGGGTGGCACCAACAGCATCCTAAAAATGATCTCTGGCCGACTGGATTGCGCGATCGTTAACCGGTGCTGCAAGATTTCTGCTGGACTTGCAGCATAGTAACGATGTGCCATATTTGTGTTTTAGGTTAATTTCATTGATTGTATATAATTTAGTTTACTAACATAGATAGATAGATTAGATAATATTATACGACCAATAAAAACAAAAAATGTTGTTATTGCTGGTGACGTCAACATTGATGTCAAAACAAACAATATAGACAAAAATAGCGCCTCTTATTTAAATTTGACTGCGAAACTAGGGCTGTTACTGGCACACATGTATCCAACGAGGCTTCAAAATTGTTTGGATCATGTTATGTTAAATACATGTTATTCTGTTACAGTTTTTGTATTAAAATCTACAGTAACTGACCACGACTCTGTGTTACTGTGTATGAATTGCTCTAATCAACAAAACCAACAAAGTTACACTAAGAACTTCTACACTAGCATAGATTACGAGACTGCTGTAACGCACCTAGAAACGGTGGATTTCTCTATCATTGATAATGACATAGATGCTAATGATGCTGCAACGCTATTCGTTGAGGCAGTCTCTGGAGCATTGAAACAGTATTCAAAAGTACTCAGTAGACCTTGTCGAAAAAGACTACTCAAGCCTTGGCTTACTCCAGGCATGCTGCGGTGTATCCGCCATAGAGATAAACTTCACAAAATGTTTTCTAAACAGCCACATAACCTAATTATGGAAACAACATATAAAAGATATCGCAATTTCTGCAATGCATTACTCAAAAAATTAAAAATAAACTATGAAAGGTCTTTACTACAAAACGCAAAGAGCATCAAGAATAAGTGGAATGCTATAAAATCTGTAACTGGTGCAAAAAAACAAAATTTTTCTGCCGATAAACTGATACCAGCAACAAAAAGTGCATCACAGGCAGTGGACGAAGTAAATAAATATTTCGCAAACGTAGGTAAACAGCTTGCAGATGACATTACACAAACCACGACACCCTACAATTTTGCTATGCCCTACACACCCAACTCTTTCGTTCTACTCCCCCCTGATGAAGCCGAAGTTGAATCATTAATAATGAACCTAAAAAATGACTGCGCCGTTGAATGGGACTTTATTCCAGCCAAACTTCTCAAATTAGCTAAACACGTTATAGTTCCGCAACTAACAAAGCTTATCGAGAACTGTTTCAAACAGGGTGTTTTCCCAAAAGTTTAAAAAAAATCTCTTATAACGCCAGTTCACAAGGGTGGGATGAAGGACAATGTTCGAAACTATAGGCCCATTTCTGTCCTAACAACTATGTCGAAAATTTTAGAAAAGCTGCTCAACAGTAGACTCATAAATTTCTTAGAACGCAACAAAATACTAGCAGACTCCCAATACGGTTTTAGGTCGGGAAAGAGCACTGAAGACGAAGTTAGTCAACTAGTAGACCATGTCACGCGAAAGCTCGACACAAAACAGAAAAGTATAGTATTGGTATTTTTCTCGATTTAGCCAAAGCGTTCGACGAGAATTGAAGCGTTTCGACACCGTTTCAATTCCCGCTCTTGTGGACAAGATGGATAGGGTTGGTATTCGTGGAAATGCCCTGAACATTTTTAAAGACTTCCTCTATGACCGCACACAGAAAGTTAAAATAAAGGAACATTCTAGTTCTGATGCTAAAGTAACCTACGGCATTCCACAAGGTAGTATACTCGGCCCCAGTCTTTTCCTCATCTATATAAATGACTTGTGCCAGCAATCTCTCGTGAATGGTAAAATCTTCACATATGCTGATGACACAGCGTTAATATTTCATGGGAACACCTGGGATGAGGCTCAACAGTTTCCCAAATCAGGACTACACAAAGTTGTTCACTGGCTAAGAACTAACATTCTAACTCTGAACATATTGAAAACAACATACCTACAATTTCACTTTTCTAAAATCAAACCTCCAGACACTAATAATAAACTACATAAATGTCACTCAACTTTTATAAATTCAGACTGCTCATGTATGACGTTAATCAAAGCTACACATGTGAAGTACCTAGGTGTACTGGTGGACGAAAAACTTAGCTGGCGTCAACACATTAATCTCACATCTACGCGTATCCGGAAACTAATATAGGCATTCAAAAAGCTGAGACACGTGGCGGATTTTGAACTGCTACGCAGAGGCTACTGTGCTCTAGCGGAATCAGTGCTGAGCTATTGTATTGTGGTTTGGGGTGGTGCATGAAAAACTTTTATGATTCACCTAGAGAGAGCCCAAAGATCCTTATTAAAAGTCATGACCTTCAAACCCTTTCTATTCCCCACTGTAACATTGTATGAGAAGTGTAAAGTACTCACGGTAAGGCAAACTTATATTCTGCAGGTTGTTATCAAACAACACAGTATTACACCATATAACAAAAAGTGTACAAATAAACGCACCGTACCTGACGTTTGTTTGCCTTTGCCATGCCACACAGTATCTGCTAGGTGACAACGTCTCCACCAGTCCATCTACTCATATAATAAGCTAAACAAGACGCTTAATATTAATTCCCGCACAATCCAAGAAACCAAACAAACAGTCAAAACTTGGCTGCTTACACAAGATTATGAAACAACTGAAATCCTATCGCAGTGCATGTAAGGCATGTTATGGTATATCTCTTCAAAATCACACACACAAGCACACCGTTACACTCCCCCCCCCCCTGCCCCTTCCTCACTCCTACACATCCTCACACACTACTCTCACACGCTCACGAACACTATTCTCACATTTCTTACGCACACACTTTCCATATATTGTTGAAATTTTGTCGTAAAAATTAAAAATGATTTTGTACAAAAAGCACTGCCTAATTAAACAAACTGTCTCTGACATTATCATTATCTCTCAATATTGTAATGTAACTTAATTGTAATGGATTATATTTAAGAAATTTAATTGAAATATTATAATTTATTGATTATCACTTTTAATGTAACTAATAAATTTTATCTATTTGTAACACTTAAAAATTGAATAAATTTAATTCGTGGAATGGAGCGTTATTTTGCAAGTTGACAGATTGTCGTTTGACGTTTCTTTTTCCAACTTGATTTGGAGCGAGTCTGCCTTTTAAACTTTATATATTGAAAAAAAACTTCTTAAAAGCACCTATGTCTCGAGGTGTAAAAGGGACCAGAGTCAAGTTCAAATGCTGTAAGCATAAGAATGTAGGACAATGTAAGTAATCTTTTTGAGATTTTCTGTGGTGACGCTAAGTCTTAAGCATGGCATTTGTGATTCTCACCGGATCTTTCTCTTGTTGCCAGGGTTCCTACTTTACATTTAGTTTGTTAAAAAAGAAAACAATATAAAAATGGTCGGATCATAAACTTCACTTTATTTTTGGAAGAACAATGCGGTCTTAGCAAAAGGTTCCGAACACCAACGTCCACGCGTCCAGAGATGACCATGATTAGATGACCACGGCTTTAATACTGCTTGTGGATCTCCTCACTGGACCTTTAATCTTCGATCTTCGAACGATAGGGTAAAAGTGATTCTTCATAAATTGTAAGTTCAACATACAATTTTCTGTGTACTGAGTGCTATCTGGTGTGATGCAGTGTTGACAATAAATGTGATATATGTGAAGACCAAATCAACGGACTCTTATTTACTACAGACAAACCACATGCGCAAGAAACCCGAAGATTGGTAACTAGGGTCTCATGCCATAAATTATCTTTGACGCTAGCCGGTGGAAGAATAATTTCTTTACATATTGTATAAATTTATTAATTTTATAAAATTTTACTACTGCTGCTCATTACTGCATACAAATAGTTGTAATCACAAAGGAAGAAGAAACTGACTCTTAAAATACAGATATTATAATATCTAGCTCTAGAGTCAGGGCTTCACAAATAATGTAAAAAAAGTTTACCCAAATAAAGAAATTATTATAGAAATTATTATAAAAAAATTATATAATTATAGTTTTGCTTCACAAAAGAGCAAGCAGTTACTACTGCAACTAAATTATGTCGGCTCATCTTTTAGCTTTGAGACCCAATTGTTCCGCCTCTTGGAAGGTGTCTGGCATGACGGTGCCCAGCGTCTCCGGCGTGAGGAAGATGAGAGCGCCGGCAAGCAGCGCCAAGCCGCCAAACAATACGAACGGTAGGTCTGCAAACCATTGCGCGGCCTGCAAACAAAGAATTGTATACAGAGGCTTACAAGCTATAAAATCTACTTTTCAAACACATAAAATATCCCTAGAGAACGTAGTCTCAAGACATATACATATAAAATATCCCTAGAGAACGTTGTCTCGAGTCATAAACACATAAAATATCCCAAGAGAACGTTTTTTCAAAAATATACACATAAAAATTCCTATCCTATGTTCTTCTTCAAAATCCAATCTATCTCTGTATCAAAATTGGTTCAGGTTGGAACCGTTTAGGCGTCAAAACGTAACAAACAGTAAGAGTTACTTTCGCATTTAAATTAAGGATAGATAGTCTATTACTTTAGAAATTGGCGTTTTAAATAAACAGTAGCTTCTGCCAACAGCTTCGCTCGCGTGTAATTAGTACTTTCCCCGTTATAAACTTTCAACCCCTTTTTCACCCCCTTTTTTTTATTGGGGTTGGGAAATCATCCAATGACTTCTCCCGCTCTAGGGTAGAGCGGAAATGCGTGTCAGACTCTTACTGACTAAAACCCACCCCTGTTCCTCCCTGACCTGAATGCCCAGGGGCGAGGTAACTCTTTCGAATTTATCCTCAAGCCCTAGGCAGGCATCGGCCATGACGGGCCCCGTCATGTATGCTGACAACTCTTTGAGGCGCGCGTGGAACACTATGCGCCGTCGACTCTCGGGCCTGGTGCTGATCGGACGGCGAGCTACCCATTACTCGCCGTCCGCAGGCCCGGGTCTACGGTGACCGGAGATCGTCTCGCGGCGCCGGAAGCCCCTGGCGTCTCCTGCGGCGGTTGCCGCTGAGGGCGTGAGGGCGAGGCTGTCGTTGCAGCCTCTCCCTCACCCGTTCCGCCTCCTCCTTCGCGAGTATTACTGCTTCGCAGAAGGAGGAGACTGCTTCCCATTCCCTCTCGCTCCGTACCATGGCCTGGATCAGGGCCGGGCGCAAGTGGCCGCTGCCGCCGATCGCCTGTACGAGGACACGGCGAGGCTCCTCCCAAGCGGGGCAGATCTCCACCGTGTGCTCCACCGCGTCCTCTGGGCGATCCTCGTAGTGGGGACATCCGGGCGTTTCCCTCCACCTAATCCTACACAGGAACCTCCCGAAACTTCCGTGTCCGGTGAGGACCAGAGATAATGTAAGAAGCAGAGAACCAAACTAAAATCCTTATTTTTTTTATTATTTATAGGCACGCGCTTGACCGCTATCTCACCTGATGGTAGCGATGATGAGGTCGAAGATGGAGCACGTTTGCCTAGAAGTAACCCCTCTTGACTTAAAGACGCCCAGATTGTAGCTATCTGGAAACACAGACTCTGGCAGGGAATTCCATTGCTTAGCTGTACGCACAATGAATGTGTTCGCAAAACATTTTGTGCGTGTGGGTGGGATGTCTACCATGTAACGGTGGCGTATCGCCATACGTCTACTGGTCCGATAATGGAACGGGCTTGGTGGAATTAAACTATGAAATTCCATCGCACACTCTCCAAAATGCAACCGATAGAAAACCGACAGGCTAGCAACTCGGCGTCGATGCTCAAGACTCTGGAGCCTCGACTCGACGAGCCTATCATTGCCGATGATCCTCTTAGTTCGTTTCTCAATGGACTCAAGCGCCTCAAGCTGGTAAATGGCAGATCCATCCCAAAGATGAGAGCAGTACTCCATACACGATCGAACTTGCGCTTGATAAAGTTTGAGCAGCTGTTTCGACGTGAAGTACCGTCTCACTTTTGCTAGGATTCCCAACTTTTTGACAGCCAGTTAAGCCTTTGCCTTGATAAATGGCCCAAAATTGAGAGTGGATGTTAACGTGACACCAAGAAGATCAAGATGATCGGTTATCGCCACGGTTACACCTCAAAAAAATGGAGCCCAGTAGAATTGGCTTCTTTTAGCGTAGAAAAGATACGCCTGTGTTTTAGCAGCATCGCCCCATTCAGAGACAGCCTGTAAGGACAAGCTCAAGCGGATTTGCAACCCACCAGCTCGTGCGTTCGACACGTATCTCTCAGCAACAGTGCTGTCGTCTGCATACGCAAAGGTACCGGGTTTAAGTATATCATTAATATGTAGCAAGAACAATGTTGGCGAAAGCAGTGACCCCTGAGGAACCCCGGCATTAATATCCAGCAGTCCGGACGAGCACCCATCAATCCCTCAAGAAATCTGCAATCCAATCACACAATCTGGAGGGTAGACCGAAGGAAGGAAGCTTACCAATAAGGCTATCGTGCCAGACCCTGGCGAAGGACTTTGAGATGTCAAGGGAAACCGCAAGTGCTTCACCTTGTTTCTCGATGGCCTCTCCCCAGATTCCAGATGTGAATGCCATAGTCTAGAAGATCCACTGTTGACCGATTTCGGCGGCAGCCGTATTGTCGGTCACTGAGGATATCGTTAGCTTCTAGGTATGCCAGGAGCTCCAATCAGTACGCGTTCGAACCGAGATGGGTCTGTTATTGGCTGGGACAATTCGACTACCCTTCTTGAGCACGTGCTGTATTTTAACTTGCTTCCAAGCCATCGGAACTTTTCCAGTCTCAAACGAAAGGCGAAATAGGCACGTCAATATTGGAAACAACTCAGGCGTACAAGTCCTCAGGACAATTGCTGGTATTTCGTCGGGGCCACTAGCCTTGTTCACGTCTAGGTTACGCAGTACCCTACGGACGTCCTTCTGATGAATGCGAATGTCCGACATAATTGACCCGCATCCATCAGGAGAACCAGAGGGACTCGCGCCACCAGGATCTAGACGCGAAAATTCCGCAAACAGAGAGGCAAACAAGTTTGCTTTCTCCTCAGTGGAGTGGGCCAGCGACCCGTTAGGTTTCAGCAGTGGAGGTGTAGTGAAGGGCGGCAGAAATTCGATTCAACCGACTTAGCCAGGAACCAAAACGCCTTAATACCAGCTGGGTATGAAGCAAGTTTGTTCCCAACTCGGCTAATGTGGTTAAACCGAGCCCTCCGCAACACCTTCTTGCAGGATTTGGCAACCCTGCTGAAGGCTCTCTTCTTCTGACTCACGTCATTTGTCGTCTTAGCGCGTGCGAGCGTCAACCCATGCTAGGTACGCCACGTGTTTTATTTGAAGCATCAGTCGAAGAAAAGCAAGTAGGCTGCCAAGGATAACATGCAAAGAAAGATCGCATGCCATCCCAGTCTCCTGACCTGCTGAGCCGCATCGGCCGCCTCACTGAGTACAGCAACCAAAAAGAAAAAAAAAAACAATTACAGCAACTGCAGTTTTTGCAGCCTTTCAGAATCAACATTTGCTACTGAAAATTGAAATGGATACAATTTCGTTCCTAAGCAGAATAGCATACGTTAGGTACTCACATGTCTAATAAATAATCAAGAAGACTATACTATGTTACCATTTATATTATCTAAAGAAATTAACTGTACAACGATTTGTTACTGGTTATAATTAAAAACATAATTGATTATTATTTATGTTTTTATTTTGTACCTAAAACCATATAAAGAAATTGAATATTATTGTCACATTTCGGAGCAGTTTTATGTCGAAGGTATGTTCCGTCGAATAGAGATCCGCTGAATAAGTGCATATCGAAGAAGGGTTCTGTCGAAGTAGTGTTCTTCGAAGGTGTGAGTTGTCGAAGTACGAGTATGTTCTGTCGGACTAATGCTAGTCGAATATGTGTTCTGTCGAAGCAATGAGTAGTCGAACTATTGTTATTCGAAATTGGGACAGTGTCGAAATAATTAACTGTCGAAACTCAGGATGACACTCATTCATGTGACGTAATTTATGGATGGCCCCATTAGTTCGGCATCTATATAGTTGAACGACTGAACCGCTTCAGATTGAGTTGAGAGTCATGTCATGATAAAGCTCTAATGTTTGAAAACAATCTTCCGGGTGATCTAGTCAATAGCCTTGCTATTGTGAGACTTACAAAGGCAGGAGTGAGAGGCGCAAGCATGGAGCCGATCCTGCCGCACATGGACGCGATAGCGAGCAGTTTGTGTCGGTTGTTCGTGGGGTACAACTCGGCCGTGTACACGTACAGTGACGTCATCACCATAGCGATGGCGCACTTCGCCACCAGGTACACCGACAACGCCAAAGCGAACCAGCCTACAAATGTTGAAAACATTAAAATATCGAAATGTAAGTGTAAGCAACTACTACCACTTACCTACACAAGAAAGTAACAATACTAACCCTGAGGTATAAATATGTATGCGACCTGGCATGCGGCACATATCCAAAAACCGCCCGCCAACACTAGTTTTCGGCCAATCTTGTTCAACAGGAAATACGCAAGCCAAAAGCCAGGGATTTCAACAGCCGCCACAGCTATGTAGTTAAAGTATTTATTGCCGGACATATTGACAGCGTTGATGGCGAGTCCGTAGTAGATGAAGGAGGTGGTGAGCCACCAGACGGGGGACACGAAGACCCGCAGCAGCACGCGCTTGTGTCGCCACACCTGCGCAAACAGGCCGGCCTGGTTACCGCGCCGAGTCGTCCAGCGCTTCTCTTGCCTCAACTTGTCCTGCGCAGTGCGACGCAAAGCTGCCAGGGACGAGTCTGATACTGACCGCCCGTTCACTCTTGCCATCTTTTTAAGCAATGCTTCGGAGTCTTCCAAGTACCCTTTGCTCATGTACCACCGCACAGACTCGCTAATGAACCAATAGCTGAGGATGGAGGAGAGCTGAGGGACGTAGAGCGCGAGCGTCAGGCGCCTCCAGTGGGGCACACACCACGCAATCATGCCCAGTACCATCTGCCCCAACGCAAACGAAGTGTGCATCGCCACTCCAGCGGCCACGCGGTACTTGGGGCCAAATAACTCCATCACTGTAGCAAAATAAAGAAATAGAAAAATCACAAAACTTAGAGCTTGTGATAATCTTCTAATACTTCTTTTTACAGTCGGTATCTACGTGGCTGTTACTAAGCTTAGTTTTAGAATAAGTTTGTTGGCTTTGTAGAGCATTAAATTGTTACTAATGCATATTAAGTTAAAACATAATTAACTCACTTAATATATAACAACAAGAGAACAAGCCGGATCCGAAAGTAGCCTCAATAAACTCTAAGACCGCGAAGCTGGTGTAATTGAAAATCCAGAAGCGGTTGAGACCGATCCAGGCGGAGTTAAACGCATTAAAAGTGATGGCAATGCGGCGCCCGAACCGCTCCGACATGTAGCTGGTGATGGGCAGAGCCGTCAGCGCACCGAGCTTGCGGAAGATACCGAGCAGGGAGCGTCGCCACTCCTGGCACGCCAGCCCGAACTTACATGAAGAGAAACACATATTTCATGAATAATATCCCTAAATGAAACGTCCAAATTTTCAAATATTGCGTAAGTGTGCGTGTCAAAAGTCCACGTACCAGAAGACGCAAAGTTGGAAGGCCTCCCACAAAGTGAACTGATAACCTAGTGAAGGTCGCGGGAATACGCTGGATGCGAGACGCAGACGACCTATGTCCAGTATACGTAGTGAGTATACCTGATGGTCTGGACGTAGTAGACGTATACCCGATTTAAATGATGATGATGATGAAGATGATGATGTGCGACTCTGCGTGTTGTGGACTCACGTCGTAGACGACGCTGTTTATGTTCTCGTACACGTATGTGTCGCAGGGCAGGCGCTTGCTGCGGTCGAATAGCTCAGCCGGACAGGCCCGAGGCGGGCGGGGTACCGGGGCCGCACGCCCGTAGCGCTGGCAGTAGTCGAACGAGCCCTTGGGCCCCGGCGGCACCGCGTTTGTCACCCAAGGCTGGGCGAACTCCGCCGGCTCGCTCTCACACTCCCGGATCAGACATCTGGAAAGATTATCCTCATATACATGGAGACCTCTAGAGAGAGAGTCTAGGAGGATAGACGATATTTCAATATTAGCATCTGTTTACCTAGTAGGTATTATCGCCGTAGTGAACACATAGCTCTCGTTCGACAAACAAGTGAAGATCATCAGTACGATGCTTATTACAAAAGACTGCAACTGATACTTCCCGAAGTCGCCAATCTCGTTCATGAGAATAGTATCCAGTTCTAATTCTGGCAAACTTTCGGGTACCTTAGGAGACACTGTTTCAATAGTTATCGGTACCTTCGGTGGGAGCTCATCAACTGTTTCGGATAACTTGGAATCTGACATCTTGTTGCTACTCAGTCCACAGCACGTCGATCATTGCCGGGTACTATTTTCACAAAACCGTGCCATCATTGTACATACATGGACTTTATAATAAACTAATTCGTACGTCTCTGGTGTTGAAGTCACTGATAAAGGTACCTGTCCGTAACCTTCAATCCCGGTTAGATGTAGTCATGTGTTAAGGCTTTAACAGGGTACAGAATATTCTTTCGTGTATGAAAGTTCCAGGTACACAGGGATTGTTGTGCAGGTAATGTTATGTTTTTGAATTAACTAGTCCATTGACCCTTACTTATCCACGAAAAAATAATTTGAGACTTATAGATTAAAAAACTATTTGAAGCAAGCGTGACATGATTTTTAATTAAATATTGATTGTTTACTACTGTGATGCACCCGCCTATTTATGGCATGTTCTTTCAAACTGTGGGGCATAGACTACTATATATGCTATGCATGGAGATGCTATGGGGCAAGTTTTTTTAATTTACTCATTAATTTCTGCCTGCCATAGATAACCTACAATATAAAAAAGGTGTTATAACTATCCAAAAAAACCTTTTTCTAAACTACACAAAACATTAGGAATTAGGTTGACATGTCGTCACATTAGTATTGTAGGTATCTAGATTGTACCATTATTTTGCACCCGTGTGAAGCAGGGGGGTTCACTACGTTTATGACAAATAGGCATCGTGTTCGGCATAAAAACAAATCTGTTAAAAAAACAAACAGTTTATTGTGTATGTTTAAGGTAGCGCAGATCAAAATAAATAATAAGTTATGCCCGAACGGATAACACCAATAACATGGAATTTGAACATGATTGTAGACAACCAAAACGTCATCTGTGTGTACATATTTATTGTATGTTTATTTTTCAAAAAGTGTTGAATCAATTTCGATAAAATATATACGGGACCACCTCTGAAGTATGGCCTACCAAACAAAAAACGAATCATAAAAATCTATCCACAAGTGGCGGAGAAATCGCATAACATACATAAAAAAAAACACACGAATTTAGAACCTCCTCCTTTTGGAAATCGGTTAAAACGATCGATACTTTGGGAGTGAGTCTTTTTTTATGATTTCCTCAGGTTTTCTTGACGAAAGTTGTTCATATCGATGGCATGCAGAAAAAAAAATATTCGGAACACTTTTCGCGCGAGTCCAACTCGCTCGTGGCCGGTTTTTTTATAATATTTTACCACATCCGAGAGTGCGTTCCTATTGCATTTTCACCCGTGTAAAGCTGAGGGTCGCCACTTTAACTCTAAAAAGGAGTTGCACTCAGCAAATAAACAAAGGTATTTAAAAAAAAACACTTTATTAATAAGACTTCTTACAAGCTATAATGAGTAGGTTCGAGCTATCGAGATCATGAGGGTTTAGTCTTGCCGAGTTGCTCCGCATCCTCGAAGGTGTCGGGCAGCTTGGTGCCCAGCGTCTCCGGCGTGGTAAAGATCAGCAGCCCCGACAGGCACGCGAAGCTGCCGAACAGCACCGACGGGAACGGCTCCCACACTTCCTGAGCCTGCGAAGATAATGATCGTCAGTTAGTCACGTGCCATTCACCTGAATAACGGTGAAATTAAAATAATCAAAAACTTGTTAAGAAATCGCGGGTGTAAGAGGCACTGTGACGGAACCGAGTCGATATATCGGTACTTGTACTTGGTGGAGCCGAGCTTGTTTGTCGGTACTTGTCCACCCACCATGGACGAACAAGTGAACAAGTTGAGTCAGTGCTTGTACATGTACTTGGTGGCACACTTACCAGCGCGGGAGTGAGCGGCGCCGTGATGGAGCCGAGCCGGCCCACCATTGACGAGAACGCGAACAGGTTGTGTCGGTACTTGGTAGGGTACAGCTCCGCCGTGTACACGTACACCGACGTCATCACGATAGCGATGCAGTACTTGCCGAACAGGTACAGCGCTAGTCGTACGCCGTCGTTACCTGGAACATGGAAATTAGTTTTTGAGTAAAAACTAACAAAACATAACATCAAACTTAATTCAGGGTCTATGAAGTCGCTAATATGCTGTCAGTTTTCAACAAGGCGTTTAAAAAGGTAATGCTATATGAAAAGCTCAGTCATTTTAACACGATTTACATGATATTAATTTTACTAGATAAATAGTATAACTGTACGCAAAACACGCGCCTTGAGCGTGGAGTTGCGGTAACCAGCCCGACATACATACATGCATGGTTAAACCATTGGAAGTTATACAACTGACGCCGTTGTCACCTTATCAAACACATAATGTATGCGTGGGAAAAGGCACGAGATGCCATAGGTATCTTCTGCGACCTGTCGAAGGTGTTTGATAATTGATTGCATGAACCATGCAATATAATACTCCAGAATAGCAATACCAACTAAGCAAAGCCGCCTCAGACTTAGCAAATAGGTATTTCTTTGGTACACAGCAGATAGTTTTAATAAACGGCATAAGTTCACCAGGATAAAACGGGAATATAGGGGTAGGTGCCTCAGGGCTAAATTTTGGGTCCTTTCTTATTTTTAGTTTAAATGATCTTTAATAAATTATTGAATTTCAATGTTTACATAAAGAAAGCTTCCCAAAACGCCCACCTGTCACCACTTCTGTGATTTAGCTGAGCAGATTAAGTGGTGCAAGAAACTCCTCAGCAACACATCTGTCTGTCAAATCTGAAGAACTTGAATTCATACAATAGTGTGCAACATAATTATTAACGTATTTAATTTGATAAGGGTATTAACCCACTGAATCCGTCTAAATAGTTTTCCAACTATAACATTATATCCCATTAACTGTTCTATTATATTTAAAAGGGATTAGGCAGCGTTTTCGACGAAAGCCCGAGTCGGCTTGATTTTTTCGATGAAAGCCCGAGTCGGCTGGATTTTTTCCGACATGTTCAACAATCATCGCCATATTTCAACAAATTTACACAAAACCTTAATCAATTATATACTTGAACCTTTCTCATAAATCACTCTATCTATTGGTAAAAACCACATGAAAATCCAATCAGTAACTTTTGAGTTTATCGCGAATAGACAGAAGTGGCGGGGGACCGTTTTATAATATGTAATGATAGCAACAATAGTACTTAATGAAGTCTGACTTAAGCATCGTAAAAGACACAATAATAAAATTACCGTCAGGCATGAAAGCGAACGCGAACTGGCAGGCCGCGCACAGCCAGTAGGCGCAGATGAGCACCGGCTTGCGGCCGATGCGGTCCAGCAGCAGGATAGCCGTCCAGTAGCCCGGGATCTCAATGGCCGCCACCGCCACATAGTTCAGGTAGCTGTTACCCGTCATGTTCACCGAGTTGATGTTCATCCCGTAGTACACCAGCGTGTTCGTGATCCACCAGATGGGAGACACCAGGCAACGAGACAGAATCACGCGAGACCTGAACACTAAAACGGCTAGCCACGGCTCCTTTGGCTTTGGAGTATTTTTTTCCGCTTCAGTAGAAGCACGTAACGCTTCCAAACTCTTATCCGAAAGCACCGTCTTATTAGCTTTGGCGACTTTCTTCAGAATCTGTTCCGATTCCTCGTAACGGCCCTTACTCATGAGCCAACGGACGGATTCGGACAGGATCCAGAAGTAGCTGACGACGAGGATTTGCGGCGCGTACAGGACCTGGGTGAGGGGGCGCCAGGCCGGCACGCCCCACGCGATGAAACCGAGGATCACCTGCCCCAGGGCGAACAGCGTGGAGATGGTGGCTCCTGCGATCACACGGTACTTGGGACCTACCAGTTCCGTAACTGTAATCAAACATGACGTGTTAGTTTGCGTGTCATTCACACTAACGTGTGCTATGATCAAACAAGACAAAAACTGAAAGTAGTTTCCGGAACTGCCTGAATTTCAATGTCTCGCTTGATCAAGTTCAAGTAAGTTATAAACCCAATAAATAAATCCTCACCTAAAATATAGCACGACGAGTAAGCTCCGGCACCCACCGAGGACTCCAGAACCTCGAGGGTGAGGAACCACTCGTAGGAGTTGACGAAGGAGCGTACGAGACCAATCCAGCCCGTGTTGAAGGCGTTGATGGTGAGTGCCACGCGGCGGCCCCAGCGGTCGGAGATGTAGCCGGTGATGGGCAGCACCAGCAGCGTGCCGATGGTGCGGATGGACCCGATCTGCGAGCGCTTCCACTCGTCGCACGCCATGTCGAACTGGAACGAGGAATACATCAAGTGGCATCATAACAGAAATATGGTACAGTACCGATAGTGCTGCGGTACCTTCAATATTTCACTATATGTATTAGGTATTCCTCAATCCCGGCCCACAATAATTCGAATAGCTATGAGTTGTATCACAATTATGACTATAAGAGAATCTCATGTCGTGTAGCTTGCAACTTATTTTTCCGTCAGTCGTCATGTTATATGCACCACAGGCTACTTAAAACCGTGATCACTAGATTTGTTAGCATACGCTTGTATATCCTATGAGTGAAACATCAATAGCAGCTTTGACTGAATTAACAATGACTGATTTATATCAACGATTAGATAGGTACTTTGACGGTCGGATTACGATAACTCACGCGATTCCTCGTCCCTATCAATACTAAGTCGGTAATTAGCTCATTTAAATAATAAATTACGCACATCGGCATTCCCAAAACAAAGCTTTTTACAACTAGATTGATGCTATAATTTTTTAAAGAAATTACCATCCTTCCGGGGTACTCCGGTTAAAAACTAATAGTTACATATTATTAATAAGACGAGTACCAAATAAATGGTAATGAAACATTTACATTTAGTTTTTGGCTTTGCTCTGTTAAAAAAATCAATAAATACCTACTTCATGCAATCCTGTGTAAGTGACCCTAACTAAGAATTAGATACATACTACTTGTTCAATCGACGATCCAATGTTGGTTCTCATATTATTGCTTCCCGTTAGATATCAATTATCATCAACAAAAGAATTCACATAATAATGATTAATAAAGGTTACCTCGATAAAACAACAGATACCTACAATATACCTAGTCTACGGGAAGGCAATATTACTATTATCTCTGTAGGTATAATATCTGCATAATTATGTGTATCAAGTGTTTTGGCTCACATAACTAATAATCTCTCAATAATCTACGTAGCAAAATAGAAGCAAAATATATAAACTTTAAGGAGTGCTATAAGGGACCAACTTTGAAATCGCGAAAAAAAATTAGATGTGCCGACATTTTGACGAGTTATGCGAACATAAATGTAGGCAATAGCTTTGCCCAGGGGTCGTTGATACTGCCCAGGGATCGTGGATAAATTCGAAACGAGAGTTACTGCGCCCCTGGGCACTCAGGTAGGGAAGGAACAGGGGTGGGTTTTAGTCACTAAAAGGTAATATGTGCTAAAAGTCTGACACGCCCATCCGCTCCACCCAGAGCGGGAGAGATCACTGGATGATTGCCCACCCACACAAAAAAAAAAAAGGCAACAGCTGATTTTTTTGCGACCACAATTTCGCCTGTCAAGCGTTTCATCATTTCTTCATCAATGTGGAAGCAGGAACAGTAAAATCTCAAAAGGAGGAACAAGTGGAAGGAAGCATTTGCTTAGCAGTAGGGAATAATAAGCAAGCAAAAAACACTTGTTCAGTTGGGGTCAAGCCTATAATTATGTATAATTAATTTACCCGTGCGTGATAACCAACGACATAGTTTACGTATGAATTTGAATTTGGATGGTAGACCGAAGAAGTGACAGATGGATTATGTGACGAGGATATGGCTAGAAAGGAGGTGACTATTGAGACGATGGCAAATAGAGAAGAAGAAGGCATGCAACACTGATCACTAATATATTGGGATAAGGACCGAATGGTGATTACGAGTACTTACGTCATAAACAACGCTCAGTTGGTTCTCGTAGACATAGTCGTCGCAAGCCTGTGTCCTCGAGGAGTCGAACAGCGAAGCGGGGCAGGTAGGCTGCACCACCGCCGGGGTACTGATGTTCACGAAGCGCTCACAGGCCCCGAAGGAGTCACCACTGGCTGGGATGGCGTTCAGAACCCAGGAGGGGGAGAACTCAGGGTTGGGGCCATCGCATTCTGGGACCAGGCACCTGAAGATTGCAGCGAGGTTAATAAAACGGGCCTTATTGAAGAGTGGTCAGACAACCTCATTGTTGATTAGATTGAAAGCGTTCTAGCGAATTACCTGTAAAATTGCTTTATAAATCAAGTTTCCCTATCCTAAACAGAACAGAAGTGTTGTTCGATAATTTTATTACATTCTGTGTTTACAAACAGATTTGGAACAATTTTTCATTGAAAAATACTGCATTAATTCAAAATTCTTCTTTTCTTTCTGCTTTCAATGTAGATATAATGTTGCATGATATCTCAACATTCAATGATTCAACATGTTCCTAGTTTTGTAACAAACAAAATTTAATAGATTGCTGCATACTCGTACTTTAAACCGAATTTATCATTGAGTTGGATAATATAGGATACATAGCTCCAGCTAGCTACAGAGGAACCTCCGAAATCGGCGACCGGAGGACGAGCGCGCCGGAAACCGGAAGCGCCGGGAAACCTCCCGTCGTGCAACTAAGTTATTACGTTATACATGTAGTGTAAAGACTGTAGGTGTTACATTATACCTACGACCATTCTGCTATTATCTCTACTTACAATTTGAACATCCTATTTTATGGAAAGACGGAAACCTGAGTTTAAACACAATTTGGGCTAACATGCCACACGCTAATCGCGAAGCCTTAAAACAAGTACCTGAATCATAATTTAGTCATTGGGCATCTTTGTCTTCAGACACTATCAAACCTCTGCTAGGTATATCACAAACATCACGTATATGCTAATCAACAACCAATTACTAATTTATTAATTTTTACCTTGTACTTATCCTAGCAGTTGTGAAGATATACTCTCCGGAGGCAAACGCAGAGAATATGACAGGGAAAGCAGCGAGCAGCAGAGTAACGATCTGATACTTCCCGAATTGGCCCACCTCCTCCACCAGGATCGTGTCCAGATCCACACCCTTGGACGGCTTCGTTTCCCCTTTCTCCTCGCTCGTCATGGTGGCTGGTCCTTCAAGCCGGATCCTTTGCTGTAACTTGTTGACCGGTACGCGGCCCAACGCGACCGCCTGAACAATGAGAGTACTAACACCATCTAGGCCAAGATTAATCAGTACCGCGTCAGTTCAGGTTATCGCTTAGATTGTCCAAATCATGCAAATATTTTTTATCGCTAAGTTATTAAGAACAAAATTAAATTAATAATCCAACTGCTATCTAAATGAAAACCTGCACGCTATTTGAGAAAATATATCTTTTAACATTAAGGGGTACAGTTGCTTGAAAAGGCATTAAAAGTATTTTTATAATCCTTTATAAGACACACGTGAGTTGAGATATGAGGTTATCATCTTTTTAATTGTTTACCAATGATTGATAACGTAATCTTATTAGCTTCTGATAACTTTGTTGTCATGTTCTTGTAATACTGATGTCCTTCTGCTTACTTCATTAATTAATTGTTATACTTCCTAATTTTACAATAGGTACTAAAAGGATCTAAATAAATAGGAAAGTGATATTTAAAATTATTTAATAAGTAGGTACAACTAGGTATAACAATCAATCACTCGCTATCAGAGTCCACAGTAGAAGTTCTTTCTCTTTTGAGTTTTATAACTTGTCGGTCTCTCAACTTCAAGCTGTTGATGAGCTTCATCACTTGTATCCTGAACTCAAATTTTGAGGATTCGGAGAGCTTCTTGACAGAAGGTGTGATGGACTTGAAGAACGATCTGTCTTCGTCTTCTTCTTTCTGTATAAGGTTGGCGAGGACGGTGATGATGTTTTCTTCGCCTTCGTCCTTGCTGCTGCCGACGCTGCTGTACTCGAGCTTGGGCCGCTTGGCAGTGGGGTCAGCGGGCTGCGTGTCGCCGCACTCGTCGATGTCCACGAACACCTCCTGCAGCCAGTTGTGCGAGCTCTCGTTGTCTCCGTCCTCGTCGTTGTCTAGTCGCTCCTCGTTGTAGCTCTTGATGCTCTTCCTGTCTCCCTCCGCCAGGTAGATGGGGTCCAGGAAAGTCAGCTCGTCTGCGTACACGTACGGTCTCCGCACTCCAGGTTTTCGTGACTTCACGTATGAGTCTCTGACATTGTACCATTTTCTTGTTATTATATTACCTGCGAATTATTAAACATTGAATGAGTAATGTTTGTTTGCCTCTTTATGACACATGAAATACGAATGGTGTTTTTGTAATTCTTGATTAATTAATAGCAGTAGTAACCAAGCCTGTTACTCACTGGCAATAACTCATTTATCTTCGTTTTTAGGCTCGAGAAATACTGTTCTAGTGCTGACTGCCAGTACCTTCCCTCGTGTACAAACATATATAATGATATACGATAACATTTATCGTAATGTAAGTTGGTTATTTATAAACCAACTTACATTATGTTATGTTAAGCCTATAGATGCTGGCGGGAAAAATTCCGAATCATTCCCGTCGAATACTTCGGAAGTATTCCGAAATATTCCGAAACTTTGGGAATATTTCAACTGTCAAAAAAAAACCAGGAAAATTGACCTTACTACCTATTTTTCAACATTTTTTTATGTCACGTATACATATAGTGACTAATAATACTGTTCTGAAAACTGCATCAAAATCGGTTCAGCCAAACGCGAGATGATCGCGGACAAACATACATAAATACGGTTCAAACTCATAACCTCCTTTGTTTAAATCGGTTAAAATACCAAAACCTGCTCCTAAGTATAACACTTTTCTGAAAACCGCATCAAAACGTGTTTGCTTGCAAGGTTTGCCTTTGTTTGTTTTTATTGACTGGGCTATTATACGCGTTAAGTAGGTAGGTAATGATTAATACCTACCTATGCGACTCGCGAATACTCGCGATGCGTACAGAGGTACATACAAACTAACCAAAAACATAAGTAACCCTTTTTCAAAAAACAAATCAAATATGCTAGGCCTGGTTTTTTATTCCACAACTGACATTTATAAAAATAGCATTCGATTTCGAAATAAGTAGGTACCTACCTAAAAACAAAAGAATAAATCGCAGGCTAACATAGATCTACCTATAAAAATATCAACATATAATTCCCATTGAATTATTCGGGCGAAATATTCCGCGGAAACATTCGATTGCGGGGTACGAATCTTTCTCGCGCGGGTGAAAACTTCTCCGGGGAGCATCTCCGCTCTTACCGCACCTCGCACCGCCATCGCCTGCACGCACGACTCGTGGCAGTCGGGCGCGCGCGGCGTGGCGCCAGCGCGGCGGCAGCGGCCGGCGCACAGAGGAGCAGCGGCGGCGGCGATCGACGATCGATGCAAAATACGATTTTTCAGCAAAAAAAAAAAATCTTAGTTAAATTCATTTTGAATAATTCGGATTTAAAGAAACTTTCCCAGAAGTATTCCGGAATTATTCAGAATATTTCAGAAGTTTTGCAACTATAGTTAAGCCTGCTTTTATTTTACACATTATTTTCTTTTCTAATGTTAATGAACTTGGTAATTATATGACTTATTATTTGTACCGAAACATTAAAACAAATTCAGTAGTTAGATCAGAAACCTACCATCGATGCCTCAGATGGTCATTCTCTTTGAACTTCCTAGATGATAGGCTGTAGCTCAATCCAAACTGAAGGACGTCAAAGATCCGAAGACAGTAACATAAAGAATTCTGCCCAGCTTCTTACCTATAAGATTCTTCTTGTGGTCGTCGAGGCTGTCGTAGGCAGGCTCGAACTCCAGGTAGATATCGTGCCAGGCCTTGTCCTTGCCTGCCTTGTCGCGGTACGAGGGGTGACAGCGGTCCCACAGGCACTGGTGTTGACGCACCAGCCGGATCAGCTCGCGCGTCGCAATCATTTTCTTAGAGAAGTGCTGCACGCTCAAGCTAGATATATAAAAGGAACAACTGATAAATCAACTCTGACTGTTGCCTTTAGTTGTAATACTATACGAGTCGATTATGTGCAGTTTAGCGATTAGGTACGTTAACAAACTTCAGAGCACCTCTGATTGTTCTATAAGTAAAATGTGTGAATGAAGGGGATTTATTTTAGACCCTTTTCAAATCAAATCATTTATTTGTATAGTACACTTTCCGTGTAAGTATACTTTTTTAAGATTGTCTCATTATCTATCATAACATAGGAGTAAGACCACCATTTGAACATGCTAGACCGCTTGTACAAATTAATGGTTGTCCTAGGTGCTCATAAGGGCTACAGCAAGCAGTATAAGGTTCGATTTAAAGGAATTTATTTTGCAGCTACGAGCCTGGATATGTGCCTTGTTGATAACAATACTGAGTATTGAGACTTGAACATAACTTTTGAAACATCAACCAAACGCCAGCGTGCCGTCACTGACCTTTCCCAAATTACGTCACGGTTTTATTATTTCGAGGCAAAGGGTGAATCAGCATTTCATAGTAACAATTCTACGCCCGATCAATTGTCCCAATAGTACAATAAATTATTACTTAGGAACAGAAAATCGAAAATTAAAATTCTGTCTATTAAACGAAAATATGATTTTACCTATGTATGTTTGAATACGCTATTGGAATTTGGAGCAAGGCCGTATAAGTAGGGCATCGTGTGTCGGCGCCTTAATGATTTGTTTTTTGTCGCTTGTCATTGTTCGCGCCTGCTTAGTGACAAAAATGCAGTCAGCAGGTAGCCATAAATTATATAATGCCTTTCCCAGAACTTAGCCTGCCTACCCAGCCGAGGATTTTTTTTTTAGCAAGTACCTATGTTACCTATTTTAATAAACCAAGAAATGTCTACTAGCTACTGATAATATCTTGTATGTAAGTAGGTATACCTCAGTAAGTAGTCGAAAAAAAACATTACACATTATATAATGTTCGCTAACCGTTGGCAAATTATTTGTTAACTTTTTCGGTTTACAATAAATGCAATTCATGATTTCACCATAACTTACTTATTGTGCCTATTTATAGATAGACTAAAAGTTTCTGACTATGTGACAAAAGTTCACGGAGAACAAGAACACAAACAGGTAAACACCGTTGACCTTGAACCAGTTTGTCGAATATTGAACCGAGTTTCGCGCCAAATGCACACCGACCGACCTTACGCCCCCAACATAAAGACCAAAATAGAAAGCCCGCGCTCCTATGTGCAGGCAAAGTTCACTCCGACTACGATAATATCACATTTTACTAAATACCCATTCTTTATTTTAGTTTGTATTAGTACTTAATACCTATTGTCTCTAATACCGACATGACAACGTTACATATCATAAGAGGGAGTATCAGACAGTCACCCACCTTGTATATTTTGTATCCGAGTCCGACATTATCGATGTCTTCAAACAGCTCCTATCCGGTTTCAAAATGGCGGTTTCCTTGAAATTTGTCACAAAAATCACATCAATCTACACGAAATACATTTTAGATATGGACAGGTCACGGGAATATTATAATGGATGATTATTTAGTGATAAACGTTGTGCAAAAATGCGTATATTCCCCTAGCGAGTTTACACAATACTGTCGGCGGCGGAGCGGAGCGGCAGCCGTGCGCCGGACGGCCGCTATCCGGTCCGAACAACGGCAACGGCGCGCACCGGAGTTAGAAGTGTGGCAACGTTGCGCGTTGTGTCGTATAGTTTATACTTTCATGATGGTCATGGTGTTTGTTGGTACCTCCGCTAGATTTAAATTTATGGTTCAGTTTTTCAGAACTCTTCAGTGACGGTGTTTGTAATTTTTATAGATAAGTACTACTTACTTAGGTATTTCGTTGCAAATATTATATCGGATGTCAATACTAACTGAACTTGATGACATATACTACGGTTGATGAATTGTCAAACTGAGTTTTCACGTCTGACAGTAATTGTTTTGTAATAAACTATGTAAGTACCTACATACCTACTTTTTAAAATACTTTGGTAGGTATAGTTAATAATAATTAATTGATTAATTAATTAATTCTAATTTGCGCCGACCCCAAATAAATTGGGATAAGGGCAGGAGAATGATGAATGATGGTAGGTATAGTTAACACTTAAATATTTATTAAACTAAAAAGGTTGTCTGCGTTCGAGGGCTTTTTATTACAATACACATTACCTACTTGGTAAGATTGGTACTAACTTGGTGCCTAGTACCTAGTTTATTAATTAATTTAAAAAAGTCCAGCTCGTTGGCCCAGTGGGCAGCGCTCGCCCACCGGCTGCGTGTGGGTTCAATTTCCCTCCAGGTGGAGTAGGGAAAATGCATGTTTTTTTTATCTCTACGGTTTATCGATAAATTTATAAAGATCGAATTACCTACTAACAGTAAAAACAGAACCAATCAAAATTGATCGAAAAACCAACGAGATAAATGTATAACAATAATAACAATTTTAAATAATTTTTTATGTCCTTCTCTCGAAAACGCTTTTTCCTATGGGTATCATGTACTATTTATCAACTTTAAAGCTTCATAACTTCGGTTCTGACGTACTTAGATATTTAAAAAAAAAACCTTTCATACCTAGTTGTTTATTGTACCTACATATTTAGTTAATAAGTATTACATTTAGTAAATAAAAAATGGCCTGCATATACCCTATTTTTAGGTAGGTATTTGATTTTTCCACAAGGAATATCCTAGTAACAGTCTGAAGTTGTGTCTGGGTTGACTTGGGCGCCGGGACAGGTAGGGCGTTGTAATGTCCGTTACATTGTGGTGCAAACTTACTTTTATCTCAGTTGGGCAAAAGATGGGAAACAGACCTATTCGAGACGAGGTGCTGAAGATGCACCCCTCTAGAATTAGTCCAGTGGTCCGGCCGGCGTCCATACCGGTTGGTCTAAGTAGGTGTTAAATCTGCCTTAGGTACATTTGTATAGCGGCCGATGGAATGGACATCATTAGGTAAGGACTATATCATATCTAGTTCCAGGAGTTAAATAAAACACATAAAACATACAATAGACGTGTTTTTTCTTATTTTATAATAAAAAAAACAAAAATAAATAAAAACTACAAATAAATACATAAAACTACAAATAAATATATAATAACACCGACCTAGTGACTGCGATGATGCTCTGTTTTTACTGCCCAGCCGTAAAAACAGATCATCATCGCAGTCACTAGGTCGGTGTCGTAGACGCACTTACTTACGAACACGCACTAACGCGTGAGACTTGTTCATGAACTAGCGACCCACCCGGCGCTCCAGCTTCGGTCAGGTACAAATGACACACCTAAACCTTCCTCAATCACTCTGTTTACTGGCGAAAACCGCATAAAAATCCGTTCAGTATTTTTTGAGTTTATCGCGAACAGCACTGAGTTAGCGAATACACATATTCGCTAACTCAGCTCAATTTGATAGGCACTTTGCAGTACATTGCTGCTTTGCTCGGTGGACATCGATTCTTAATAGTACATTTTTGTTTTATCTATACGTTAAAGCAGCAAGTACTGCATAGTGCTAATCAAATTGATGTCAACTGAGTTAGTGAATACACCTGCAGAACAGACGCGGCGGGGAACTTTGTTTTAAAGCATCATGTAGTGATAGTGATTAAGGAGCTTTCAGCTCCAGGGTAGCCCGCGAAAATCAAATTTTCTTACGTTTTTGGAATTTGCTGGTGAGTATCAGGTTGTATGTTGCTCAAAATATGATTCGCGGCCGTAGCAAGTACGTATTTACAGAACTGTAATCATTAAAATCATCACTACAACTGTCTCACTTATAATTGAAGCCAAACGTCATGATTTCATGAAATGCTTACATTTGGCATCAATTCTAACTGAAAGAGTTGTATTGATGTGTTTAATTATTATAATTCTATAAATACATATTTGCTACGCCCGCGAATCTTTAAACCTAGATACAACCTGACACTGACCTGCAAATTGCAAAAAACGTAAAAAAAAATAATTTCGCGGACTACACTGGCGCTTCCACCTTAATGTCTAGTCTAGTCTTAAGTAGACTTTTTTTTTTTCTTTTTTCGGTTGCTGGGAAATCATCCAATGACTTCTCCGCTCTGGGTGGAGCGGGAGGGCGTGTCAGACTCTTACTGACTAAAACCCACCCCTGTTCCTTCTCTGCCTGAGTGCCCAGGGGTGCGGTAACTCATGTAGACAACAGTCAGTGTATACAGTAGTAGTAGTAGTAGTGCAGTGTGTAGTAGTAGTGTTGACAAGTATTTATTATTTGGAGGTATGCGGAACAGGGTGTAAAGTCCCGCAAGCCTCCATTGAAAAGGGAGGATCCTCCGACCAGATGGGTATTGTGTCTAGTCCGGGCAACAGCCCGAATGGTTAATTTCGGACTGCTGTATGTTTTCATATTGCGCGGAGAATTCTGCTTGCGCAATGCAGTATTCGTGTGTTTTAGTTCATATGAGGCGTCATAGATGTCGCCACATCACTCCTCTCCAGAGATCGAAGATCGATAGTTCCATAAATCTTGTGATGCTTGTCGGGCCAGTAGAAGATTGGCCACTGGAAGGTTGGTTCAAGTAAGTCGGAACCGGAAGAGTCGCATAGTTCACGGTGAGTCGGTACTGTCTGCGGTCATGCCCCAGTGAGTCGGGGTGTTGCTGTCCGAGTGCGTCGGGAAGATGCTGCAGGCTCCAGTGAGTCGGAGTAATGCTGCGGACTCCAGTGGGTCGGAGCGGTGTTGTGCGACGTAGTGGCTTGACTGCTGACGTCGACCAGGAGAGGTTCTTCGACCGGCCGAAGGTGCTGGTCGCTGCGCCAAGATTGCTGATGAAGTTGTGGGTAATGAAAGAGGCTGAGGCTGCTGACCAGGAATGCGCGTCCACAGCATGCTGGTGGTCAGGATATCCGTAGAAACCGTTGGTACTGGCTGGCTGTGTGACTCGTTGCTCATGAGCTTGAAGGAATTGATGATGACGTCACGCTGGAGTAGCAGCACGAAGGCTGCACTGGCGTTCATGCTCGAGCGATTATATCTCGCAGAAGATTTCCCGCAAACCCGGTTTTCTAATATGACGGTCAATACTTTACATTGGCTAGGTATTCTTTCAAGCATACAATCCAATTAATGAAACTGTCCGTCACCATCTCATTATAACAATAGTTATATTTTCACCTTAACCCGTCACACGCGCATTACGCCGAATTAGCAGGCACAATAGATTATAATTGTTATCTGCACACCTGGTGTGCAATCGACGTGTGAAGAGCTAGTGAAACATGATATGTCTAAAAAGGGGCCCACCCCTTTGGCCCATGGCTAGAGATAATGACTAAATTAGAAGTGTGGAAGAAGAATTTGACAAGTAGCACAACACAAATTGATGATATTGTAGTCAGGAAGAATACGTCGCACGTGACGTGGAGGAATGAGGAACACGTGAATCAAACCAAAGAAACGATGTATTGATTATGTGACAGATACAGCTGGTCAGTCAGGTTAAAGAAGAAGAAATGGTGTTCCAACGAATTCTGCCCTCATGGCAGCAGGATGATGATGGTATCAGTAGTCAGTGTCAGAGTCCTGATGCGTGTCCCGGACTTGATGATGCCGAGCTGGGTGGCGAGCGCGGCCACGTCACCTGCTGCAGCAGGCTGAGCTCCTGGTGGTGTGTGTCAGTAGTCGGAGTCAGAGTCTTGATGCGTGTCCCGAGGCTTGATGATGCCGAGCTTGTTGGCGAGCGCTACCACGTCGGCAGCTCCTGCAGCAGGCTGAGCTCCTGGTGGTGTGTGTGTCAGTAGTCGGAGTCAGAGTCTTGATGCGTGTCCCGAGGCTTGATGATGCCGAGCTTGTTGGCGAGCGCGGCCACGTCAGCAGTTCCTGCAGCAGGCTGAGCTCCTGGTGATATGTGTGTCAGCAGTCGATGTTAGAGTCCTGGTGCGTGTCACGGGGCTTAATGATGCCGAGCTTGGTGGCGAGCGCAGCCACATCGGCAGCTCCTACAGCAGGCTGAGCTCCTGGTGATGTGTGTGTCAGTAGCCGGTGTCAGAGTCCTGGTGTGTGTCCCGGGGCTTGATCATGCCAAGCTTGGTGGCGAGCGCGGCCACGAACGGCACCTCCTGCAACAAGCTGAGCTCCTGGTGATGTGTGTGTCAGTAGTCGGAGTCAGAGTCCTGGTGCGTGTCCCGAGACTTGATGATGCCGAGCTTGGTGGCGAGTGCGGCCACGTTGGCGCGCACCTCCTCCTGCACCAGGTTGAAGGACATGGCCAGCAGCGCGATACCGAACAGCAGGTATAAGGAACACAGCGCGATGGAGTGCACGGCGGAGGCTGGGTCATCCAAGCTCTGACCCTGAGGATGAACAGGTTTGCTACATTGAATACCGATGTTCAGTGAGAATTCTGACCCTGTCATAAATGATGGAGATTGGACTGATATCTCTAATTTCAAAACCCTTGTTATTTTATACAGCAAGTTTTCTTCTAATACCTAGCTTCATTCCCAGATGATATATATTAAGTTGTCAGCTATTGGCAAATGTAACAAGCAAAGCACTTTATGGGCACAGGTAAGGTTTTGTAAAGAAATAGTTGCTTCAACCGCATTATTTTGAAAGCTGCTTCTAACCTGGGCGGGTACAAAGTCCCCGAAGCCAATGGTGGTGAGCGTGATGAAGCAGAAGTAGGCGGCGTCCAGGTAGGCCCAGCTCTCCCAGCTCTTGAACAGGAACGTGCCAGCCACAATGTACGACGCTACCAGGAACACGCACAACCAGATCGGTACCGGCTTTATCTGGACAAAAAACAAAAATCAGGAACAAATAAGCAGGGAACAAAGAGTAGACGGAACACGTTAAATGACAACGTTCAATTTGTATTTGACAAAATAATCCATACAAAAAAAAAACCTTTTGAGTCAAGCAATTGATAACTTTAGTACAAAATAATGCTGCTGCCGCAAACGAACCATGAAATAATCAATTTGAGTTTTAATTATAGTCACCTCTTCTTTGACGACGTCGGAAGGTGGGTGGTATATATCAGTGGCTCGGGAGCCCCATGCTGCAATTAGAAGCAAAAAATCATTAACTCCTCCCGCATTTCAACAATTAAAAATCTATTGTGTTTGCTAACTAGACGCGCGACGGGTTAAAATAGCCGCACATTATAATTATTATCATTTAATTTTCACTCCGCTCAGTTTACCTGTAGGCCCTTTACCGCGGCGTGGTACCACCGCCACTTCACCATCACTCCAGTCATCTCTTTCCACTGATGGCGTCTATAAGAACCAGAATTGAAGCGTTGTTAGAACATAATATGCCTGCCATGCAACATTATTTTGGTCCTTTTAAGTAGCCCTATCTAGACAAAGCAACATTTGATCTATACCATTTATCGTTCCAAAACGTCGTGAATCATGAAATAATTTATATTTAGGCAGCATAGGTACACATTTAGAAGCAAGCGATAAATAACGATGTTACCTACATGGGTACGGTATCTGGTGTCATCCACAGTATGTAGCCTCCGCAGCGGGCGTCGCATCGGCTCGGGCGGCAGGGGACGTTCATCGTCCCAACGTTGTTCGTTGTCGTAGATCGCTGAGCGAGCTCTGCGTTGGCGCCGGTTGGACCGGTCCCAATGTTCCTCTCTTTCCACGTATTCTGATCTGCCGCGGTCCGACCTATTACAGACGTTCAAAATTACTTTCAATATGAAATTTTGATTTCTTCTTGTTTCTAAAACCGACACTTCTACTGACTTTAGTAGTGACCATAGTTGACAAAGTAACAAGAAATAAGTGTTACCTTAAGTCACGTCTTGACCTTCTACCCCTCGGATAGTCGAACTCGTAGTCCTCATCTTCCGGATCATATCCGCGGTCTCTATAAGCGTACAATTCTTCTCGCTCTCTTCGCCGTTCCCTCTCCAGTGCCTGCCTTTCTTTGTAATTCTCATAGTCCACATCATGTAAGTCATGCATCTCGAACATGTCCTTAGGGTCTTCATCGAAGTGTCTCTGGTCATCATAGTCCCGTCTTGGTCCATATTCGGGTTTCGCTTTAGCTGGTCGAGGTAGAGATTTGCTGCGGAGCTCAGGTTTCGATATCTTCATGTGGTGGCTCTCCAAGTCTTGTAACGCTGCTTCAAGGTCTTGTAGTGGTAACGAGATCTTTGGGAACTCCTCTGCAAAAATGCTAGTTTAGTGAATTGATAATCATTTAGGACCATCGATCGATGTATAAGACACTTGAAAAATAGCTCAAATTGTTACCTTCTCCATCTTCATCGTAGGTATCCCGCTCTCGAGCTTCTCGGCCGTATTTCTCAAAACGAACTGGAGACGGTTCTTCTATATCATAGTCTCTTACGGCTGGAATTATAGCAAACCAAATGCTAGTGACAGCTACATCATCTGGCGGTTGACTTCTAGTCTAGCCGAATGCAGCTGACTACCAGAATAAGACATGAAGAGACTAGCGATCTGAAAGACCGTCACCATTTTGAGCTTAATTAATAATTTAATTTAATTTATAATAATAATTTTCATGAAGATGGTCATACAGATGAGTATTGTGTGTGAATAGCTTCATGAGCTTTACCGTGTGGTCTCCCATGGGTTGGTGGTTGCGACCTGGTGCGCGGCAGGGAGGTGGCGTGCGCAGCTGGTGGCAGTGGCTGGCGAGGCCGGCGCACGCGGCCGCTGCTGTACCCACTGTCGCGGTATCTGCACCAACATGACCAATAAGGGGCTGCTTGTTTATCTACATCTAATGAAATAAGTAATGATAATGTGGATATGAATAAAAATTAAAGGACTACTGAGATGAACGCAAAAAGAGATGTATAGAAGAAAAATACATGCTGCGACGACCCCAAAACTAGTTGGGATAAGGGCAAGGAGATGTTGATGATAATATGGAATGATAAAGCTTAGGCTCGAGTCAAAGACAAACACAGGGTCTGTATCGTTTTAGTGGAGGCCAAAATGAAGCGCACCAACGCACATAATTCAAAATCACTAATACTGTGTTATAAATAGTAAATAACGCCCTACAGCAGGTCCAAAACTGGTTCACTGCAGGCTAATAATTTAGTATTAATTACATAAAAAACTAAGTTTATAAGATTTGCTTTACCGAATGGTAATAGTTGTGACATAGGATTGAACAAAGAGAAACTAGAATTCGTCGAAAGCACGGTTTTTCTGGAAATTACGCTTGATTCAATGGGCTCCTCATTTAACATCTCTTGTAAGACGGTTAGTTCAGCAGCATATGCTGTCAGAAAAAATCCGTCAATTTACTAATGTAGATACCGCGACCTTGGTCTATTTTAGTTACTTTCATAGTATCATGTCTTATTTTGCTATGGGGACAGACTGCAGACATTGAGTATATATTTTATTGTGCAAAAAAGCAGTTATCACAGCCATAATATAATCTTTGCTGCCGTTATTCTCTTAAGGAGCTATTTAAGAATATAAACATCATGACGGTACCTTGTCAATACATATACGAAAACTTTATGTGCGTTTAGATAAATCTGCATCTCTTTACTAAGTGACAGGGATAATTTTAATACAAGAAATAGGAACAAATCAGACTCAACCTCAATTCAGATTGGCTAAATTTCAAAATTCTTTTATGGGGTACTACTGTGTAAGATTTTATAATAAAATACCACTAGACATTCTCCAAATAAATGAGATAAAATTTAAAACATGCATAGAACGCACACTATGTCGACAAGCATATTATAAATTGCAGGATGCTTGGTCCTGCTCCACAGTCACAGTCGCTTGGGCCCACTAGTTAGTTCTTTTTTAATATTTGTACATTTGGAAGAGATACTCTCCCTTTTATTTTTAACCGACTTCTAAAAGGAGGAGGTCCGAGGTATTGTATTTTAATGATTCTTTTTTTGTTTGGTTGGTCATACTTCAGATATGATCCCATATTATAGAAATTTATTTAGCACTTTTTGAAAAAATAACATAAACAAAAAATATGTAAACACACATGACGTTTTGGTTGTCTCCAAATGTTAAAATTCCATGTTATTGGGGTTATCTAATCGGATAAAACTTTTAATATGTATACAAACACAATATGGAAGTCGGAGTTTGTATTTTGTTTCTTCGTTATTTGACATCGACTTCCGAAATTAAAGTTATTTTGTATCTTTTTTATTTTCTGTTTTTGAAGTTGGTTGTATTAACTTGTATTTTTTGTAAAAAAAGTTTTTGTAAATGTGAGTAGGTACCTACCATGGGGCATTATAATGTAACTGCTTTTTTGACATGAACGAGCATGGCAGTTGAAAGTTTGTCATCCTTTCTCAAATGTCTCGCTGATGGTGGCGCGTGTGTTGGGTCGGTTCCTACGCGTCATATTCGTGAACGGGTGCCGACAGCTGAGACTGGTCATCTCTTAACTGCCACTGGCAATTTTTTATTTTTTTTATTTAAATTGTTTATTTAACATTGTTAGAAGCAACAAGACCTAAGTAAACAGGATTTTTTGTAATACACAACATGGTTTAAAAGAGTGTCATGGAGTTTCTTGCACGTTCTTCTCCATTGAGATCTACGCCTTGGAATGTGAAATTAGCTTCGTCTTTCTGAATGACCGACTTATTTACAATCCAAAGGTGTCTGTAATGGTTTATTTGAAATAAATGCTTTGAATTTGAATTTGAGTCAGTGGTGACCCTGTTGGTCGTTCTAACGTCATGACAAAACCGTAAACCTTTTTGTGAAATATTTTAAATCTAATGTAATAGGGTTGTGGCTTTTCTGCCTGTTGCAGCAGGTGTGCAGTGTATTGTGTAGATGTGGCGGCTACCTGCAGTCGGTGTCGGAATGCGCGCGCTCGAGCGGCCGCGCCCGGCGCCGCGTCGAGCCGCGCACGCTGCCGCCGCGCACCGAGCGTCTGCAGTGCACACGGATAGACACTTTCAGAATTCGAGATTACTGTCATTTTTTTTTTGTGGGCTGGTAAATCATCCAATGACATCTCCCGCTCTGGGTGGAGCGGGAGGGCGTGTCAGACACTTACTGAGTAAAACCCACAAATGTTCCTTCCCTGCCTGAGTGCCCAGGGGAGCGGTAACTCTGTTACGAATTTATCCGCTAATTCGATACTTGAGTTGGTGGCTATGGACTCAAATTATCTAGAATAATTTATTCAAGTATAACCTCAACATTCAGGCTAATGTAAAAAATAAATAGATGTGACTAACTACTATTACAGACTAGAACAGTGTTTTTCAACCTTCATGAACAATTCAACAAGTTGAAAAATTCTGGCGCCCGGGCGACCCCCTACGGCCATAAAGAACAAAATGTTAGAGTTTTTAAAGACTAACTTAATCATTTTCTCTCTTTTGGGACCTAAATTGATTAAAAAGGTTAATATGTCAGCAGTTGGGAATTTTTACCGTACTGCCCCAAAAGGATTTCGATGGTATGTAAGTACTAACTTCCGCCATTAGGTACGGTATTAAAATAAATGGCTTGAGGAAGTGATTTCAAAAATATAATTCACTAAAATGTAAGTAGAAAAAACGTCAACTGCAAAAAAGTTCCAAACGAGTAGGCAACTTTTCAGGCAGTCCGATGAAGTTGGTGATATGAAATGATCGATATCGATATGATGATAGGATGATCTAATTGAACTAAAACAACTGCCTCCCAACTGCTTGAAAAGTTTTTTTAAAGTAAGTACCTCCTTACATTGTTTTGGCAGTCAGGTTTTTGAAATTATTCTTTTTTTTTTCATTATTTGCCTGTGGTTACAATTGCGGCGTGGTAACAAACAGTAATGGACGACAGCACTAGTTTTAGTGAAAGCGGGCGTAACATTGGCTTTTCTGAGTCGTGTTATTATAGCCATTGTATTATGTAGGTACTTATAACCAGTAAAGAATAAATAATTCATCACCATCGTTATCTTTCATTCGGAAGACGTTCAATGCTGGACATAGGCCACACCGACCGCTTCTGTGCGTCTGGCAACCAGCGAGTTTCCACGGTCTTCAGCAGGTCATCCGTCCACCCTGTGGGAGGCCTTCAAATGCTGCGTATTCCTGTACGCGGTCGCCACTCTTGAATCTTTCGGCCTTATAGTTGTGATTTAAACATTCAACACACCCACACGCACAAAACGTTCTGTGAATACATTCATTGTGCGTACAGTTAAGAAGTGGAATTTCCTGCCAGTCTGTGTTTCCTTATAGCTAAAACCTGGGGATCTTTAAAACTAGAGCCTATTATAACCTATTCAGGTTAGGTAGGTACCTACTTCCATTGTCGACCTCATCATCGCTTACCATGAGGTGATAAAGTGGTCAAACTCGAGGTTATCAGTGTTAATAAAAAATGAAAACAGTAAACTTGCTAAACAATCCGTTTCCATGAGTGTGCGTACCTCGTAGACGCATGGTGTCGATGTCTCCGCTTGGGCGGCCGAGTGCACACGTAGCAGCACACCCGCCAGTACAGAAACCTGAAAGTTTTTACATACAATATTTGGTAATAAACCGTAGTTACTAAAGAGGTATGCGGAACCGGGTGGGAAGTCCGAAAAAATGTCGATAAGATTTAAGAGCCTGTCTTTTTTATACAAGCAATAATTCTTCAAAGAGTGTAACTGCTTTTGAAAACTATTGTAAGAATCTAAAACTTCAGTAAATAACTAATATACAAAAAAATGCAAAATAACTTTAATTTCGAAAGTCGGTGTTTCTAATTTGGTTTCTTCGTTATTTGACAACGACTTCCGAAATTAAAGTTATTTTGCATTTTTTAGTAAGTATTATTTATGGAAGTCGGTTGTATTTTTTTTTGTAAAAAGTTTTTTATTTTTCACTTTTTAGTTGTTGTACCCCATTCTAAAACTAAATTAATAGTAAAGTTATGCCCGAATTGATAGCCCCAAAAATAGTGAATTTGAACATAGTTGGTGAAATTAGGGTGTATCAGGGTGAACTGTACAAATCTGTATACCCCTTCAGAGCGTATCAGCGTGATGTAATGTTGTGAAGTGGTGAAAACAATATACAGACATGCGATTGCAGCAATTCTGGAAGGTTTGCTATCATTTATTGAAGAGTTCCATTGTGTATCTCCGAAGTTCTTCATCAGATCTTCACCAAATTAAAATGGGACCACATGTGAAGTAACAGCTTTCAAATAAAAAAAATCTTCAAAATCGGTTCACATAGTGAAAAGTTATGAGGTAACCACACATAAAAAAAAAATACAGTCGAATTGAGAACCTCCTCCTTTTTTTGAAGTCGGTTAAAAATAGAGTACGCGCACGATAAGTCTGCGCGCAGATGGTGGCACTGCTTCAGATTGCATGCCTAATTAAATCTATTTACGTCGTTTATTTAAAAACGATATGACGTACCTAACTCAAACTGTAATTGAAAGAATTAACTAGCTAGGTATAATTAATGTGCTAGATAAATTCATTAGCATAGATAGAATTAAAACGTTTAGTTCCGATTTCGACCGCGCGCAGACTTATCGTGCGATCGCTCTAGTAATTGTTTGATGGCTGTGTCATCTGCTGTACCTGAAGGAGGAAGCCATGACGTCACCGATGTTGGACAGACATAGCAGCATGAGGGGGATGCCCAGGATCGCGTAGAATATGGTCACCACCTTGCCAGTCTGGGTTTTCGGTGCGATATGCCCGTAACCTGAATACACAAACAAAAAATGATCTTTTTTATTATTAAAAATTAATATATAATATAAATTAATGACGTGTGTTGTTTGAAGATTTATTTGACCACGGATAATACTTTTGAAACTAGTAAATAAGAAACGAAAACAAGTCTGTCTGTCTCGGTCAAGTAGAACACGAACTCACGATCACGATCACTCTCACTCTTGTTGTTTGCGCTATGACGTCATAATGCATCTATTACTACGATCGTAAACCACTATTTCGATAACTTTGTGTAAGCATCGATGGTTCAGTGGTAGAATGCTCGCCTGCCACGCGGGCGGCCCGGGTTCGATTCCCGGTCGATGCAATTTCTTTTTGTATCTTTAAGATGATTTTATACAATGAAATAATATTTTTGTATTATACATTTGTATTTTTTGTATTTCTAACTATTACAAAAGCCTGTAAGTTAATTAGATCTTTCAACACTTTACGTACGAAAGCATATTAGATATTATTACTTTCTAGGTTGGTGTGGGCAATCGAGTGGCGTTTAGCAACACCTTTTACTAGCAGTAAAGTAATACAGTATCGCAACCACTTGGGAATTCCAGCGTTTGTGCTCGAGCAGTCACTCGCCGGGCTAGGTAGTAGGACACAGCGGAAGCACGTCATCACCGCACGAACGGTCGGGCTTCGGATGTTCATCATGCTACCAAATTACATTAAATATGATTATTTTAATAAATTATTTCGCCTTGAGATCTCTAAATAAAACAAATTGATGTTTCTGTAGAAGGATTGGTGACTATATTTCTTAGAAATTGGGCAATTTCATTCTATTCTGTATTCTGAATAACTTAGTATCATGTGCGGGTACGAGGTGTACATCCAAATGCTTTGTTTACATCGCTTAAAATAGGTAGATGCTTATTAGATTTCAAACAAATGAGTTAGTATTAGTATTTGAGTTCTAGAATAATACGGTACCTAAGGTAGACAAAAATAAAGGCAGAAATCAGGCAGGTATCTATTTAAAAGAAACAGTGATCGGAAACTATTGGTATTTTTTGTTCTTTAATTTTAGAGCAACAGTTTCAAGCTTGTACACTTTTTAGTCACATTTTAATTCTCGCCCAATTGAATTAAGTACCTATTTATCTCCCTTCCGTGTACCCACAAGTATCTCCCTATATCCTAAATCATACGTAATTTATGTATCGTGACCGACAAATAGCAGAAACCTAATTATACTATGATTATCTACGATCAATAAAGCAAGATAATAATGTTTTTTTGTGAAATCGATCTGTTTCCGTCGCTGTTTGAAGCGGATACCACCGAGGTCGCCTTCTAGCGACCTCCTGCTCTCAAATTGTACCTCCACGTAAGGCTGAGGGCATGGAGCCGTTTTGGGAATCGTACGTTTAGTTCTCTATGAATACTGACTACAACTCCATGGCAAAGCTGAAAGTACGGGGACCGTGAGTGACGATCTCATAAAATATTGCTAAATTGCAATATAGCGTCAATGCCTTCGTATCGGATAAAGACGATAGAATTTGCAAAAATAACGTTACTGTTCAATATGACAAACCGAAAGAAATACTCTGAAAAGTCTCTTTACACTTTGTTGTGTTGAACCCAAGCTATAGAACTACTCATGGAATAAGGATAAATAAAGACTTAATTATTATGTAATAAAGACAAACGCTAAGTCTATTTTGCGTTCGTCTAAAATTTAACAACATCCCTAGCCAGTAAGTAATGATAAAAGCCAATGAATCAATCTTAAGCAAGAAATAACCTGCATGCTTGAAACAATAAGCAGCAACCGCGGCGGTACCCGCAGCCGCGCTCGCTACCAGCTCACCTCAACACACGGCTAATTATAAGATAGCCCAATCACTAATAAGTGTAATATTAGTATAACAATGGACGTCCGATGCTCCACAATCGGGTCATCATCGATAGCAGCACAATGCGGTGGGCGGCAGCGTCGTTAGCGCCGACCTCCGTACTTCCCCACTGATCACTGACCAGGGAGATGGCACGCACTGGGGCCATACAATGTTCTCTTTGTGGGACACTCGCTTTTAAATAAAGATGAAAGAATAAGACAAACATGATGTATATATACATCGCAAATTAATTGGGATAACAACAAGAAGATGATGATGCACGGCCAATATAAGAGGCACGAGACGTGTGTGGCTAAAAGAATGTTGAATATAGAATGTCGATAGATGTAGATAGAAGGAAAGGGACGTGCGTGACAGGGACTTACGGGGAAAGTAGAACAGAAAAATATTGTTCCTGACCTAGGATATGCAGAACAAGGAGTTACATTTTAGTTGTAACGATATTTCGTATAATCTGGGAATTAAACTTTCAAAGAATAGTTTTTTCTAGAATAGAACATACTTTATATAGGTGCATTAGTCATTAGTCCACATTCGGCAGGAAGCTTACCAATAGAATGGAAATGTCCCAGCATCACCGTCAGAGATGGTGTCCGTGCCGTGGGTGCGCAGGAGCTCGCGGAGTCGCGGCCTTCAACTTACGACACCGACGTCACAGCTAGCTACAGCGCCACTAAGATGGCGCTACACGACCAGACACTTGGGGTTGAAAGACTAACAATGACGTAAGGTTTTGGCAATTGCCTTGACTTATTCCTTTTACCAAGTGTTGTGATAAAAATCGTACAATAGAGTTGTTGAGGAGAGGTGTGTTGCACTTGAATAATATTTATTGTAAGCTCATTTAATTGATAGCTTACTACAGCTATCAATTAAATGTGCCTCAATTAGTAACGCGATTGCGATGTAAGTCATTTGAATCTCGTTTCTTGTACTTTTCTCGTAATATCATTGGCCAAAATGTAATAAAAACGCGAATTGAGCAGGATTGATTTCAACATAGTTTTAATTAACAACGCTGAAAGAATTGCATTTCGATCGGTGCACTTCGGCGAGGTGCGGCATTTTAGCGGCTCGGCGCGCGCGCAAGCGCAGCTGAAATTGGCCGCGAGCAGCCCCAGCACGGCAGTTACATAACGTAGGGCGAGCAGAGTAGTCGCTCACACTGCGGTTATTAGTTAGTGATGTTCTGACGTATATATAATTTATATTAATTATATGCTCCCAATCGGAAACGACCAAATCAAGTGCGAAATATGAATCCGTCCAAAAAGAAATTTGGTTCGTATTTTTTTTTAAGCTTTACTATTTATTATTGTATCTATACCTATGTAATATTTTCTGGTTTTTATTTATTCCAAATATTTTTTTATTGTAACGCTTATTTCAATTTTATCTGACAGGGTTTCTTTTAAAAACTAACATTTTAAAATACAAGGTGATACCACAATGGTCCAGTCTAACAACCTTCAATTTTGAATAATATTTATTATGAGCCACTTTAATGGGTTTGTGACATCATCAAATAACTTCTCCCGCTCTGGGAGGAGCGGGTGGGCGTGTCAGACTCTTACTGACTAAAACCCACCCTTGTTCCTTCAGTTGCCTGTGCTAGGGGCTGCGGGAACTCTTTCAAACACACCCACGATCCTGGCAAGTTGTGAGCCTCTAAAGAGCTTACCAAATAATTTTAGAATTTAGATCACATATTTCATATACTGTTATTTATGAATTGACATATGATTTTAGACAACATAACTTGTTTCATTGATAGCATTACAATATTATACAAATTAGATCCCTAGGTACTCAAAAGGCTCTTATTTTATCATAGAATCCTTGAGCTCTGCGCTTTCGCAACCCTTTAAACCGCCCGCCCACGCACCGCCATCAAAACGTCAACCCGTTTGACTATCTGCTGCTTTTTATCTACATCGCTGCACATATACGAAGGTGTTTAATGAGTTTTAACTCAAAACATGCATTGGACATTAAAACTTCTGGTTTCACAATCATCACAAATATTCGTAATAAAGTTGCGATTGCAAGAGTCTCCTGCTTATTATGGTTGCAGAAAAAAGTGCAGCTAGCACGAATTGTTGGTTAAAGTGTAAAATAATTCCGTAGTTATCAAAACTTCCCAAAATGAGAATTTGTAAAAGTTAAAGAACTTCATTTAGATACGTAGATCATACCCATGGTCCTAAACATTTCATAACAAATTCTTAATCGAAACTTATCTTCTCGGATATCATCAATTATCATTTAATAATGATGGCTTGCATCTTCATCAATAGGAATATCAGAGTCAGGAAGCATTCTTGCACTATGCTCGTCTATTTCATCATTGACAATATTGACATCTATTGTTTCATGTGTTTGTCTCTCGTCGCTGCTTGTTTAACCTATGTAAGAGTTATGAACTGAATCAACAATGCATTCTTTTTTCTGAATTTATAATAATTTTGTTCTCTCGTTATCGTTTCCACATTTTTTCAATAAGATATATTTTCTTTTCTACTTAGTGCCATTCATTTATTTTTTAATCTTTCTTCACTGTGTCATTAGACTCGTTTAAAAATAATTCCACTAATTTGAGTTACGGGCACACATTCATATTTAACAACGTACGCTCTAATTCGCAGTGGTTGAGCGATTGGCTGTTGCGCTGCGGGTCGCGGGTTTGATACCTGCCCGGAACTAAAATTTGTATGTCCTACAGATAGTTGTTCCGGGTCTGGGCGTCATATGTATGTGAGTTTAAATGTTTATGAACGCACCCACGACACAGGAGCCATTCTTAGTGTGGGACAATGTTTTTTAAAAAGAAGGAAGAAATAAAAAAGACGAATAATTATATGATTCATTAATAATTATATTATGATTTTATATTATAAGTATTATGATTTATTATTATTTTTGATAATTATTTGATTTAATTTATTTCATTTTATTGATTATTTGTTGATTTTTTGATTTTTGATTATAATTATTGATTAAATGATTATCATCAGCCTTTTAATGTCCCCACTGCTGGGGCACAGGCCTCCTCTCTGTGAGAGGGTGTGGGCCGTAATCCACCACGCGGCCCCAATGTGGGTTGGTGGATATCATATGTCTTCGAATTTTTGGTTCTAGGACATGCCGGTTTCCTCACGATATTTTCCTGAATATATGTTTTTTTTTAATAATATAATAATTTATTTCATAAAAAGTGGTACAGTCTCTTACAAAGTAGTGACAATTTAAAAATTTGTTAACATCTGAGATAAGTAGGTAACAATATAATTCAAGGATCTGATGTCCTTGCTAGGTTACTTAGTAGCCTGTATTAAGGACAATCAGCCCTCATTTCCCGAAAATGGGACAAGAGTATTATTTAGACGTTACATAATTATTAACAAAATTTAGAAATAAAAAAGAAAAATAATAATAATAAAAGTCCAAAATGATTAAAAGGTCCTAATTGATTTCTAAAACCAATCTAAGTCATCGAATTCAATCGCAATCATCGGTATTTTATTAACTTTGTGTTTTAGGTAGGTAAGTCTCAATTTCACATCTGAATGACGTAATTACAATAATAGTGTAAGTGCAGGTAACAGCGGATATTTGTAAACTATTCCTCGTTGTTACCTCCGTACTTAGGTACCTACTTATCGACGCAGTCGCGGTGTTTTCATAGTTGTCCTATTAGCTAATGAGTCACTACTCATCAACGAAACAAGTCAAAGATTATGCTAACCAGCATCAAGACGATAACTCGATGTCCTGTAATTATTGCCATTGTTATTAACGTTTAGCTATGGTGTACCTGCTGAAATTCGCATCGCATCGTAAGGCAAAAACATTGCGTCTTCTAATCATCCCTTCTTCTTTTTAGGAAAAATTAACCTTTTACGCCATTATAATTGTGTCACTTCTTTCTTCTCTTTCTATATTGATGTCTCTTTCATAATCTGCTTTAACAGTATTAGGCATACCTACTAAATTAATTATTTTCATTGGGGAAAAATAATAATCTCGTATCCATTAAATGTTTACGTACGCAGTACGATACCAAATAATACCCTTCAGGATTGGACAGGTGTAACAAGGCAGTGTTAAAGCCTTGTTTATTTTATGACCTTATTTAATTTCAAATTCAAACATTACTTGCCTTCTCTGTCTACCCTCTGTTTTTATTTTAAAAATCAGTTCAAATTCAGCTGCGGAGCTAGACTAAGCTCCTCTCTATCATTGTCATTTTCCTACTCTTCAATAACTGACAGTTACCAGTTTTCAAGAGTTTGCAGGCATGTATCCTGTCAATAATACAATTTAAATATGTACCTAGTTACAGTGTATGACTACATATAATGTAGCCTTCTGTGAATATTAAAATATACGTCTTCATTCGTCGTGTTTGTTATCTTCATCCAACTTCTCATCTGCGGTCGTCCTCTACGACCTTCTTCTACGTGTCACCACTTACTCCGACCTCCAGGGTTTTAGTTAATGCTTTAGATATCAAAGTTTATAAGACGTTTACATAATCTCCCTGAAGCTATGTAATTGCCCATTAAATTGCCATCACTGCATGAATGTGCTCTGAGATTTGATTTCGATAGGGCGTCACGTGTTGTTCTTTGTTTCATTTCATCTTCTTCCGCTGCTTCAGCAATTAGATCTCCTTGAATTCTGATTCACCCCAAAGCTCCATTGTGATTTGTGAACATTATAAATGGCACAATTATACGTGTTTAGTTATTATTATCACGCAATCAAGATATCGAAGTGACTCATTCTGCTTTTTTAAAAAAATCCATCCTAAAAAATGGAATCGTTTCCTCGGACCATTAGCTTTCAATTAAATATCGCCGGTTTCTGTTTTTTGTACGAATACAAAAACATATGCTCCCTTTTTTTCTTGTTTTGCTTTGGTCTTTTAAGCAAAAACTACCTACGATTTACTCCTTGGTATGCAAAAAGCAGTTACAGTTCTATGTTCCTTCAAAACCACTTTTTCAACTTTAGCACTTGCTATGGACAGCGGGTACGTTTCTATAGTGAAAAGAGGGCATTGATATATGATGTGTTCCATTTGTCATGTGCTTGGTGTTGTTTATTTCAGGAGTGCTGTGGTGTATCCTGCTGCTGGCGTCGTCCTGCTCGGGCTCGTGGCGCTGGCCGGAGGGCGAGACGGCGGCCTCCGTGCGCATCGACACCAAGGTGCGCTTCATCGACAACGATAACGACAAGTGAGTGATACTCTTTTATAATATTTCATGCATAGACCTTTTCAGAGTTGGGTCTTTCCAGTCTGCCCCACCAAGATGTCCCGCTGGTAGGGCAATATGGAATTTTCAGAACGCGTTCTAGTTTGTCCCATTATTCGATTTGGTGGGACAGTTAATGAGAACTCGTAGAATCTTTTCGTTCACTTGTAATGACTACAATTTATCAGAACTGTCGCTTTGAATTAGATTACCCATGTGACGATTTAGCGATCCGACCTGATATATTTACCTACTTCGAGTATCCGACGGAGGGAATGCTCAAGATTTCGGGCTACGGGTAACGGATCTGAAATGCTGGGTAGGACTCTTGCCAAGACTTGCCGGTGGAGTAGTGCTCCAACTGCACAAAATGGTTTGGGGCTTTACCACATAATTTTACTATATGTGGCTAGTGGGTGAAATAAGGCTGCATAATGCAAAATTACAAATTCGGCATGGCTTACCAAGTGCTAGTTTCTCAGCAGCTGGAGCGTCTGAAAATTGGGTCACTGTAACAACAACGAGTTTTTTTACTAATACTGAAACAATATCTTTGCCTTGGTTTAGTTCCGTTGTAAATGATTCGTAGGGGTTTCCCAAGTTTCTCTCTGGTTAATAGATTTTTTATCGACTCAGGAATATATTGAAACTTTCTGTGACCCTGCAGCTGACTGATCAGAAATATAAACATGAGGAAATAGGCGTACTAAGTACTGGATACACCAACCCAGTTAAGCTAGACTGGGCTGTGAATGGTTTCCGCATGGAGCCTTACATGTAGAGTTTTAGATGACATACAAATGTACCTTAAAAATACTAGCTCTAACTACTCGTATTAACTTTCAAAACATTGAATAAAACTCTACTACTATTCCCTGCCTTTTGTTGTGACACTAGCAACCGATCACTAAGTAACGCCTTACTTACCTAATAGTTCTGCTTGGGTGTGTACTGTGTGTCATCTTGCGCCATGGGCCCTAAAATATAACGAGTTTGTTCTAACTGAGACCCACGGCTGAGCGACATAGAGGTAATGTATGTTACAGCTATGATATAAAATGTTACATATACATTTTCAATTTGATGGACGTGTGTCAGTGTAGTAGACTGGTTCCTTCTTACGACACCGAAGGAACTAGAAAGCAAAATGGCAAATATAGCACTAAACTCATTCACGCATGACCATGACCACTACTATGATTGAATATTTTACTAGAAGTAATGATTCTTGTGCAATACTCGTAGTTTGCTAAACAAGAAAACTAACTACAAAGTGATACCACCGCCCGCTGAAATGTCTGCACAACCTAGGATTGCAGATTTAGAGAAAGCAGAACATTGGCAATGCACTGAATGCTGATGCGTTGCAATGATCCCAAAGCCCTGTGTCTGTAGCGAAATTATGAAAGTGGAAGACATACGTTGCAGTAGCCCCAAATAAATAGAGATAAATGCAAGTGAATTAAAAGCGATATATGAACTCGTCAGGACGAGTTCATATATCGCTTTTGTCTTCGTTATTGACATCATATGTATATGGTTATGACCTAGATGACTAATTGGGCTGGCAGAGGTCACCTTGGCCTACGGTAATCTGATTTTATCAAACTTCGTAGTAAAATAAACCTTATATGGTGAATTCATCTTTGTAACGCAAAATACCAATGCCATTCTGCTAAAACGGTATAAGAATATATTAGTATTATATGTCTTTATACTATTTTGATATTATTTCTTAGAATGTAGGCGGGAGAACCTAGTATGATCAAGTAAGTAATCAGTTCGAAGGTCTGACAATCTTTAGCCAGAGGAGTTCGGTGTTCCCGATTAATGAAGACGCATAATTCAAAAGACTGTGTTACTCAATATTCGGTTCGGGCGCAAGCCGAATGAAAAATCACACGATTTTGAATCAATAATTGTTTGCAATTTCGTTATGGTGTTCAAATTACAAGGCCACACAGGTGATGCGAGTAGGTGATCTGGGAAGACTTTGGAGTTCTCCCATCGGCTCTATACAGCATACAAATCCTGACTGTACCATTGCTAGCTCTACTGTAACACGTTCTAACAAATTGCAGCTTGTGAGAGAGCACAACACTGTTACATGATTTGATTCATTAATTATCAGTTTCTTTCGTAACTGTTACCTTGTAGCAGCTCAAGTTTGACGCACTCCTTACCATTCAACCGTTCACGTTCAAGGAAAGCTTTCCCTTGGCCCAAAGCTTTGAGGAAAAAGTACAAGTAAATAGTAAGTAGTGTGCCTTCTGGTTCCAGTCGGCAGTACCTTGGCCGACATCGGAGCGGGTATCCACACAATGGCTCCCACGGCTAAGAATGCCTTGCGTCATCCTGCACGGGTTTTATTTCGCTAATTCACAGTAATTCGCTGTAGGACACAGTAATTGGTAATACTTTACTACAGTAATGGCCGTGAAGTGGTAAACTGCTAATACAATTGCGTACGCGCATGTGACGTATGTCGCGTCGATGCGCGTATGAAGATCTCTCAGGTGGGCAGCCCCTTGAAAGATCCGCACGTGTTTTGTTACTGTGCATGGATTCTTTATTTATATCCTATCCGTGTGATCCTCAGCAAGCTTCCACGTGCATCAATTGTTTTCATAACATGAAATTAGAATACATAATGAAATGGATCTTTTTTCAGAACAGTTTAGAGACGCCTAAAACATTCATAGCTAAAACTGCATAGTGCATACTGATCAATGTTAATTTTATTTTATTTCAAGTCATAGGATACATAACTCACACATTTGGGTTTCCTTGCGCACAGGCAACCATTAATTGCTTATTTAGGATCTAGTAATTACATCTAACTATAAGTAATAATTACTAGACCCAAATCTAGACATGCTACAACAATTATATTGGCTGACCAACTGTGACTCACTGCAGGAGATAATTTGGAGCTAGCCGAAAAAATCAATCGCAGAATCTATTAAAAAAAAAAGGTTACCTGTAAGATTTATTGCCAAACACTTAAAAAAAGTAAGTTAACTAGAGCAGTTTAGTATGATGTAAGACATGATAGTTACATTTAGTAAGTAGTTCGGTACGTTTAGCAACGACGACGGATCGATCTCTGGTATGTTGTAAAGTTCTGCTTTGAGTACCTACCTACCTACTGTTGTCGAGCGTTTGTGATGAAGTCCTATTACGTGTTACTCTTCGAAACAATGGACAATATCTGATAATGAGGGCCATTCGTACGTTGATTCTTTCTACATCCACATTACGTTGCGAAGCGGTTCAATTGATGCAAGATCGCAATAATTACGTGTGACAAACGCTTTTGTTGTTTATTAACAAACTGACATCGCGATTTTACCCGATTTTATAATCCTTCAAGTGATCCTTATTTCTCTCCGTATCGAGGGCTTGACAACTAGATTATATATTTTGTTTTTATCTATCATACCTACATAGGAATAAGCAAAGGTTCACAGAACTCGTTCATTAGTATAATATCGCGAAAGTTATTGTCTTGAGAAAGTTTAGAGCCCCACAAAATTAAGGAGCCATAAACATGTATTTACAATGTTTAATGTATTCGACTATTCGCACCTCCTAAGTGCAGCGTTAATTAGGTATGTTATGTTGTTACGTATTCGAATAAACAGCTATTACAGCGACAACATACCTACCTACTTAGCTCATCTTCTTTATTAGTATCGGTACAAACTATTTAGCAAATTTCCCTTCAGGTGCAACGGGCTCGTAGTCGCCTGAACTACTGTATCATACAGAAAAAATATTAATTCTTTCCTAAAGTTTACCGAATTTAAGACGTGTGCTTTCTAACTGCCGACTAACAATTTAACGTAAGGTTCAAAAGAGTCTTCTGTTGTAGTCGTCTGTCCTTTCTGATGAAGAGAAGGAGTTTTCAAAGTCATGCTAATCCTTTTTTGTGCACTTACAGGGAGTCACAAACGAAAAAACACCGCGTGCAAGCAGACGAGGTGCCGTTCCAGGAGCCTGACGAGACGGAAGGCTTCTACAACCGGCCACCCGGCTCCGGACGCTACCCGGTCCGCGTGGAGGCGCACCGCGCACCCTACCGCGTCGATGGACACGGCATCTTCCACGTCAACAAGTATGTATCACTAGCCGGACAACTCTACTGCCGGACGCCTGGCTCTGGACGCTACCCGGTCCGCGTGGAGGCGCACCGCGCGCCCTACCGCGTCTACGGACACGGCATCTTGCTCGTCAACAAGTATGTATCACTAGCCGGACAGCTTTACTACCGGCCGCCCGGCGCCAGACGCTACCCGATCCGGGTACAGGAGCACCGCGCGCCTTACCGCGTCGACAGACGAAGATACGGCACTTTCCTCGTCACCAAGTATGTATCACTAGCCGGACGGTTCTACCACTTCGGACTATGTAGACATACAGCGACACCTATGCCACCACATACGAACTACAAAATAGACCTAACATCACAAAAATCCTATATCACCATTTTAAAGTTCTCCTTGTGCCCAACATCAATCGGTTGGCAAATGCGCGACAACAGGCGTCTGGTCGGAGGATCCTCCCTTTTCATTGGAGGTAGTGGGACTTTACACCTTGCTCCGCATGCCTCTATGGGCACTGTAACACCGTTTACTTCTTCGTTCTCTTTCCCAGTCTGTCACCGAGTTGGCTCAGAAGGTGGCCAAATTAATAGCAGCGACATTAATACTTAGACAGTAAGTGGCATTCATACTTGGGACCTTAGACTATAAATAACCTTTTAAAGTCTAAGCTTGGACACTCCATAAGGTGGTTCCTGTTGAATAGGTAGGTACCGCACTCACGTTGGGTATCAGACAGGTCTCACACACCGCATTGCCTTGTTGACTGCCTTGTAGATGTTAACAGTGGTCGCAAACTCGACTATTGACAGAGAGCCTGAGGTCGGCCAAAGTGATGTTGGGTTTTTCCATTACGAATTCCTCAGTAGCATCTCGAATTCTGAATTAAAGACAGGTTATGAGTAACAGACTTACTCCATAGGCTGGTTTCAAAGTAGAGGAAGAAAAGAATTCTGTAAGGATTTGAGGGAGGCCTTTGGCCGGCGGGTCCTACTGCTTAGGTTCTAGGCTGTAATAAATATTATGTACTAGCTGACCCGGCGAACTTCATACCGCCACGATATCAATAAACGAAACCGATCTCGAGACATCATCAAAAAAGCCGTTCCATACATTTTTTTTTCGTATGTTTTCCGATGTTTTAATAGTTATTCTGCTATTTGGGGCGGATACAAACCCAACAAATCAAAGATCATCAAAATCGGTCCAGCCGTTCTTGAGTAATAAATGGTGTAACTAACCCGACTTTGTTTTATATATATAGAATAGTACATCTGATGACATTTGTACATATATATTTATGTATGGCTAACATTTAATTTCTGTAATTTCAGCCAACAGCAGCAAAATTCGATATCTGACGGAACGCTGGACTCACTGCAGTTCTGCAAGTGTGTCTCCAAACCAGACTGCAACCCTCGCCCCGACTCTGCGGTAAGCAGTTTAAAAAAATAATACATCTACCCAAAAAACTAAAACTGCTACAAAAAAAAATACAACGGAATTCCATATATAAAAAATTCTTAAAAAACACTAAAAAGTGCATAAGTAATAAGTTTAATTTCGGAAGTTGGTGTAGGTTTTGTTTTTTCTTAATTTAAGCCCGAACAAGAACTGCGAGCAATCTGGTAGTATATCCTTTCAAATAAAACAAGATTTTTTTCATTTCTCATACTCGGAAAGTATGAGATGTGTTTGTTTGATCCGAATAGCGGGTAAAAAACGCGGCCCTAGGGCGGGAAAGACTCATAGTCATTACTTTCCTCCAAAAATATAACTCAATTTGTGAGTGTGTAAACAGCCAGTGTGAGTTAAAAAAAAATACCTAGTAAGGTGAAAGCTCCAGGGTAGCCCGCGAAATTCAAATTTTCTTAAGTTTTTTTGCAATTTGTAGGTCAGTGTCAGTTTGTATCTTGGTCAAAATTTGATTTGCGGCGTAGCAAGTATGTGTTTATAGAATTATAATCATTAAATCATCAATACAACTTTCTCAGTTAGAATTGATGCAAAATGTATGAATTTCATGAAATCATGACATTTGGCATCAATTCTAACTGAAAGAGTTGTATTGATGATTTCATCCTTGAAAACTTGTAACTTAACCTGATGGATCGACCCGTTTTTTTTTTTTTTTTTTTTTGGGGGGTGGGAAATCATCCTATGACTTCTTCCGCTCTAGGGTGGAGCGGAAGGGTGTGTCAGACTCTTACTGACTAAAACCCACCCCTGTTCCTCCCTGCCTCGAGTGCCCGGGGGCGAGGTAACTCTTTCGAATCGTGCGGCTGTTATTACTTTAGAGTGTAGTGTAGATTGTGAATTATTAATGATACTTTTTAAATGTATAATATCACAGGAACAACTGTCATCTAGTATCTACGAATACTTGTGATTTGTAACTGTTACAATAAATACGCCTCACTCCTACTATAATTTGGCGGGATACTAACTCTGTAAGCTGTACCGAAATTCAAAATTTCGGTTTTACAAACGTATTTTTATTTATTTTCACTTTCCTTATATTCGAAAAGAAAAGTAAAATGTTTAACACGGGTGAAAGTCAACAATTCCTTTCCACCCTTGTATAAAATTTACTATTCCAAATCGGTTCATAAATGAAGGAGTTTTGAAATACAAAATAACTGAATCGAAAACCTCCTCCTTTTCTTGACGTCGGTTAGAAATTCAGGCAGTTACTGGATAGATGAATGAACAATCCGCAGGCAAAACATTTTTATCGCGAATTTTCAATTAGTTATGCAATAGTTAACTAACAATTTTTTGTGGCATGAACATTTAACATTGCAAGAATGATAAAATTGAAAAACAATAAATCTGAGATTAGTTTACTTCTTTGGAGCTATTCCTGACAGGCAGAAGCAGGCGAAGTGCTTGAATTTTTACATTTGTTAAGTTTAAATAACTTTTATTGTTAAAGTGTCAGAAATGGGCGTTGCTTGCACAAGTCAGAGTTGTCCTGTTTTCGGCCGAATTTTCATCCCTGTGGGAAAATTATAAATATTGGTCCTTCAATTCCGGGAGTAGGGACTCATTTTAGGAAATTTTTAGACTTCAAAAATTTCTATTCGTTTTTGAGATACATATTTGCAAAAAACCTTTTTTTTTAATCTGTTTAATTTTAGTAACTTGTTCATAACTTTTGCAATTTTTGCAACATTGCTATTCCGAATTGAATGACACCTATCTAGATCATATTTTACCAAGACTGCTGAAAAAAGTTGCCAAAAAGCACTTCTTGACTATACGTACCTATACGTACGTAACTAATATCATGCCCAAAAAAAAGGAGGTAGCGGATAAATTCAGAACAGAGTTACCGCTCCCCTGGGCACTCAGCAAGGAAGGAACAGGGGTGGATTTTAGTCAGTAAGAGTCTGACACGCCCTCCCGCTCCACCCAGAGCGGGAGATGTGATTGGATGATTTTCCACCCCAAAAAAAAAATAAGGGTAATTATGATTTCGCTCTGTCCGTCTGCGGCTTAGCTTAGAGACTGTTAGTACCTACCTATATCGACACAACGGTAAAATATTTTGAAAATTTTTTTTACAAAAAAAAAACAACCGACTTCCAAAAAAGAAAATTCACTAAAAATTAAAAAAATAACTTTAATTTTGGAAGTCGGGGTTGTATTTTATTTCTTCGCTAATTGACACACGCGCGCCGGTTTCTTTGTTCTTATCGCTACCGGGCAGTCTTAAACATACTCGTACTAATTATAATACTTATGTGGTATTTAACTATGCTGTTTGTAACCTGTCACTCTTGCTGGTATTTCCAGAACGCTTGCGGTCTCGGCAAGTTCCTGTGCTGCTACCCGCGCCCCAACCGGGGCGAAGGCTCGTCGTTCAACAACGGTACGTCATGTTTGTCAGAGTAGGTCCCAACTGATGCAGCACTCTCCTTGTGCACACGTCCGCGTCGTCTCCACAGATTCTTGCTTTTGTGTAAAACCTTTTGCTTAACTTCACTTACAAGACTTTCTGAGAGTTTCTTTAAATCAAATTCAGTCGCGCCGACTCCTGAGTTTGTTATAAAAATAGTGAGCTTTGTTAAACTAAATCGTATATTGCAAATGACAGAGTACTTCAATGAAGTAGACGGCCAGCGCCCCCTGCTGCAGCCAGGCCGCGAGGAGTTCGGCGCCGGCTCCGTCGGCGGCTTCGACAACCGCGGAGTACTCGTGGGGCCGGAAGGACCCACTGGACTCATCGGACCACAGGAGCAACAGAAGCAGCCCGCCGTGCTCGTCGGGCCCGGAGGACCCACCGGCATCATCGGCCCGGCGCAGCACGGCGACGCACTGCGTAGCCCGACGGCACAAAGGCCCGTCTACCTCGGTCCTTCAGGGTTCGGCTCCTATGGCCGACGACCAGTGCTAGTGGGCCCCGGTGGACCTACAGGGATCATTGGGCCAAACAGAGGAGGCCGACCGGTGCTAGTTGGACCGGGCGGCCCTACCGGCATCATCGGCCCCGCGTATGGCAGACAGCCTGGAGTGCTCGTAGGGCCCGGCGGTCCCACAGGCTCCATAGGGCCGGGCCGTCAGATCCTAGTAGGCCCCGGCGGTCCCACCGGCCAGATAGGGCCGCAGAGATTCTACGGTAAATAATTGTGCCATGTGTCATGTGGTGACTAATACTAGTACAGATCTAACCAGTTACATGTCTCTGTTGTTTACGTTTAAGACTGTGGAGTGTACCGTAACCAGTGTACGTGGTGTAAATATTTTGATTAATTAGTAACGAATGTGCGCCGTGTGTGTTAACAGCGATAAACCATCAGCTTTGTATGTGATGTTCACACTCGAGTATGTGGGGCAAGTAGTGAAGGTGGAGAATCTTGCAGGCTGCGCGCGCCCCAAGCGGAGGAAGGCCAGGCCGCAGGAGCTACTCGCACCCGCGCCGGACACACTACACACACTCAAGCACCGGCAAAACAATACCAAGGAAAAGGACTTATGTTATTGCAAAATAAAATCCTAGAAAATTCTTTGTTTCCTTTTTCTCGATCCAGAGAGAAGTAGTAGAGGTAACGCTATTAATTTAGACAGGCTACTAAACGAAAAGCCTGGCTTCCTCACTTAGTTCAAGGCTGTAAACTAGTTGACAGTAATTGTTTATTAAAGGAGCTTCAACTTCAACGTACGGGTGTTTGAACTTTGCAGGTAATGCGCCAATAAAATGGCAATATTCACAAGCGGACATTCCTCGAGTCAGATGTGTCGAATTTATAACGAAAATAAGCCAACGTGTGCCATAGAGCGCGGGATAAAAAATGTGACGGATGGCGACTGGCAACCCGCCAGGCGCCGGCACCTCGCCGCGGTACAACACACGATGGAGCACAGAAGGATCAACAAGCTAACACTTGCGATTAGTGTCTGAATGCTGCTGAGTAGGCAACTAATAGCCTATCAATAATAAAAAGTAATATAATAATTGGTTCATTAGTTAGCTGGTTATTATGTTTTACTATCAAGCAAGCTTTACTTTTTGTAAATTATTTCATTATCACTGCTCTCAAAACGGTGACGGAAAACATCGTGAGGAAACCGGCATGTCCTAGAAACAAAAATTCGAAGACATGTGACATCCACCAATCCGCATGGGGCCCGTGTGGATCCACCACACGGGCCCCATGCGGATTGATGCGGTTGGTTACGGCCCACAGCCTCGCAGAGAGAGGAGGCCTGTGCTGATGATAATGATGATGATGAATAGTGATGCATCTACTTAAAGTCTTATTCTAATTTTTATTCTTTCATTTGGTCTTTTTTCTGGTTTTTATGTCACTGTATAACGACGCGTACCATCCTTTTAAAGGCTTTATGTTTATTTAATTATTTTGTATGATGAAAGAGGCAACCAAACGCCTCTTTGGAAGCACGCTCGCACCTTTCCAAGTAGACCTACTCAATTTCTTGTCGCATTCAGCGTGCGCGCACGTAAATCTAACACACTTACACACATTGTGCTGGAAATCCCCTATTCTGAAATTCTATTGTGAAAGCTTTTGATCATTATTTTAGACCTAGTTTTCGAGTATTGTAGCTACCTTGATTTTTTATTTATAATTTTAAAGCCTTGATATACATATATTCTTAAAATGATACAACACAAAATGAAAAGGAGTTGAACAGAGGTGTTAGACAAAATACTTATCTGTTAACGTTAACGCTGACGCTTCGTGTAAAATGTATGGCAACGACATTACAACGACAGTTCTCTCCGCAGGTAATGTCCTTGCCATACATTTTGCACGAAGCGTTAGCGTTAACGTTAACAGAAATGTATTTTGGCTAAGGGGGCAGATCTCTTAGTAACAGCTAGGTTAATGAGATAATCTCAAAAAAATTATTGGTGCTTGACAAGAGAAGGATACATCTAGGCAAAAGCTCAACTTCTTCTTCTAACAAAAAATTGGGAATCCTAGCAAAGGTGAGACGGTATTTAACGCCGGAAAAGCTGTTCATCCTTAATCAAGTGCAAGTTCAATCGTATATGGTATGGAGTACTGCTGTAATCTCTGGGACATATATGCTAAATACCAGCTTGATGGCTTGAGTCAATTGAGAAACGAGCCAAGAGGATCATCGGCAATTATCGTCGAATCAAAACTCCAGTCTCCAAGTAAGGAGTGGAATTCCCTACCATCGTTTGTGTCTCCTGATAGCTACAACCTGGGGATCTATAAGTCAAGAGTGAACAGATTAATTCTAGACAAACGTGCCCTATCTTCGACCTTAACATCGATAAAAGAATAACGAATTTAATAAAAGATAAAAAATAAAAAGAAAGGGAAGTAACAAGACAGTGGTTGAGAGTTATGGTCGTTGTAAACTTTCTGATGGTGGTGATGACGATGATGGAGTAGAAGAGCGCGCTGGTGAAGGTCCACTGGATGTGGTTGGTGCTCTTGTTGTAAGCTTACCGATGGTGATGGTGATGATGATGCAGTAAAATAGCGCGCCGGTGAAGGTCCACTGGATATGGTCGGTGCTCTCGTTGTAAACTTACCGATGGTGGTGATTACGATGATGGAGTAAAAAAGCGCGCCGGTGAATGTCCACTGGATGTGGTCGGTGCTCTCGTTGCCGTCCCAGCCGCGCACTTTCATCTCCAGCAGGATCGCGTTCTCAAAGTCCTGAAAACACATCATGTTAACTTTTACATGCCTAGAAATACTGAGTGCATAAAAGTTTTCTAAAAGTAATTCGTTTCGTTCGAATGAACCCTGGGTTCCACAGTTCCACTCGTATAGCAGCATCTATAGTAATCACTATAACTGGGATGATGGCTAATGGTCTCATGCGAATAAAAATCAATTGTAGAATTTGAAAACAGAAATAAATCAATCTAGAAATCATCAAATCGTAAAGCACGCGCGCATAAAAACGTTCATAATATTATCTGAGAGGTTCACCGTAGCACGTCTCTATTAATAAACTACTATGATCAATAGTTTTTCAAGCAGTTCTCTATCAGAATCAGGTACGTAAGAGTGGATTTTATATTTTATTCAGCCTTGAATATTTCGGATGCCTGCGACTCTGATAGCCGTTCGTTTTTAAAGGTGTGTCATAAAAGATTATTGGTGTAGTTTTGAAAGCGTATTGTTTTTAACACTGAATAAATAAAAACCAAGTGAAAAATGAGAAAAAACATCTGCAGTCCCACCAACGATTCAAAATAATGTTAAAGAATCAATGTGATAATCGTTACATAAAATTAACGATAAAAAATTTGTAAAACAACGATCAGAATCAGAATCTGAATCAGAACTTTACTTGCATCATAACCGTCTTAATAAACAATTTGTAACAATACGAGTATATCGCAGACCGCTGTAGGTAGAGTTCCATAAGAGGTCCTAGATAAAAGTAAATGATGAAGTAATAAAGAAACAGATGAATATGCTGGTGGTAACCTTGAGCATGTAGACGACCTCGGAGGTCCAGTTGGTCTGGTTGAGGAGTGGCACGGTGCGCGTCATCGTCCAGATGCTTTGCGTCGTGTTGCTGCGGATCTGCGATATGTTCTGTTTCACCTGTGCATACAAACATACATTATAAACGGCTATGAGGTTCCAAACTTAAGAAACCAACTCCAGCTTTGATCTGCAAGAATCGCTTTGGAATCGGGACCATGACACAATCGCTCACACTGTCCAACTAATTCGATTCGGGATGGCATGCGAATAAATAAAATATAGAAGTTCATTTCACTCGACGAACACACAAAAGTAAACTACGACATACATATGTATGTGTTTCAATGAAAATGGATTTAACAGTCCATGACAGCTAGACATACAGATGTGTTTGTAAACATTCTGATTCCCTCGCTGAATATCACTAAGCAGATATATGTGACCTACTTAGACTTTCAGATTCCTAATAATACAATGTTTTAAGACACTTGCCTAAAACCAGCGAAGAAAACATTTATGGGGATACCAGCACCTGATGTTAATACTAGTAGTTGTTATCTCAATTCTAAATCCATTAATCTTTATTTCGGACTAAGTACCCTTCACTTGGTTTAACAACCATCGATTCTACGAATGCTCTAATCTTATGCCAAGTTTATGAGGATTGTTTAATGAGCGCGAAACCGTCAGCCACCCAACGTGCGCCTGCGCCGATGGTGTTTATACGGATACGGACCAATAGCACAAATTGATGGGAAACACTCTTTCAAGTAGTTTAAATTATGTAAAATGATATCTACGAAAGCATTCATGAGGGGTTACAGAAAAGTAGACTGAGAAAAATGCAGGAATCTATGGGAGATACAGGAAACCCCCAAAATGTGACTAGATTTTTTTTTAACTCGTCTGAAAATGGTAACTATTTGTTTAAACTGTTCTAGTAAACAGTTTTATCAAATAACTGACATGTTATATTTAGCTTCTGGTGTAGCAGACATTAGTTCAGTCACGAAATCCCATTGATGTCCAAATCTATTGCCATCATAAGGCAGCTCAGACTTTTATAATTGAACAAACATATTGTCGTCATCCATAACCCCGGGCGTGTGTGTTCATGTTTCGTAGTCAGTGTCGTGTCCATCGTCATATACTCGTGGTCTCGACTAGATCGTTAATCAGCTGGGTTTGAGTAGACTGTGGCAGCGTGCCATTCTTTGATAAATCACAATTCATGGTGTCTAATGTAATGCGACTAAAATAGATTTAACAATAAATTACTATTTTTCTTTCTTGATGTCTACTTATTATGAGAAAAAACCGGCCAAGTGCGTGTCGGACTTCGCACATTTAGGGTTCCGTACCAAATGATCAAAGAAAAAATTTCAGATTTATCAATATATTGGTATTTTTTAATAAAACATACGTAATAATAAACATTATCACCAGTTCATAGTTCAATGGGAAGTTAAAATATTCTTTGAAACAAAATTTTGTCACAGACGACGGACAGCGGAGCCCCGCCGTATCCCCGTGGAGGCGATCGGCGGCAGCGACCTTTCGCGCCCAGCCCTGGTCCAGGCCATGATTCGGAGCAAGAGGGAATGGGAAGCAGTCTCTTCCTTCTGCGTAGCAGTAATGCTCGCGAAGGAGGAGGCGGAACGGGTGAGACTCAATAGAGTCGCCCTTACGCCCCCAGCAGCAGCCGCTGCAGGAGACGCCCTGGGCGTAGAAGGTCGCGAGACGATCTCCGGCAACCGTGACGCGGGCCTGCGGACGGCGAGTAGTGGGTAGCCGTCCAATGAGGATCAGGCCCGAGAGTCGACGGCGCGTAGTGTTCCACGCGCGCCTCAAAGAGATGTCAGCAATGCATGACGGGGTCCGTCATGGCCGATGCCTGCCCAGGGGTCGTCGATAAATTCGAAACAGAGTAACCGCGTCCCTGGAAACTCAGGGCAGGCAAGGAACAGGGTTGGGTTTTAGTCAGTAAAAGTCTGACACGCCCTCCCGCTCCACCCAGAGCAGGAGAAGTCATAGGATGATTTCCCACCCCACAAAAAAAAGACAGACAGACGGACACGTGAGTGATAGTAATAAGGCTCCGTTTGGACCCTTCAGGTACACTGAAAAAAATAATTAGTAAAGCATAATGAAAAAGCATTAATTTGAACTGCTTGAACAGTGCCGATTAATTCTTTAACAGTTCAGATTAATGCTTTAACAATTCAGATTAATGCTTTTTCATTATGCTTTACTACTTATTTTTTTCAGTGTATGGGACCCTGAAAACGGTGACTGATGCTTTGAATGAAAAGCAGCATATTATACGTAGGTGCATGTAGATACAGCGAAAACCAAAACGAATAGATAGCCATAAGAAACTGCAGCTTCTATTGCTAGGTAATTTATATCAACCGTACTTCGTTGATACAATAGATATCTATGATTTAGATACAATTCCAGCATCGGAATTGATATTGGCAGCATGCGAGTTCTCACAGTTTACACGTGATAATTCCCAACAAAATATGTATCTAATGGCTTCTGTAGTTGTATTGTAATGGAATGTTGGCTAGCGAGGAGTCGAAAGATCTTACGGGATCATTTCTACCTACACATAATAAATTAGTGTTGTTATCAGCTCAACACCGACGACGTGTGTACACAGTTATGTATTTTGTACACTGGTACAGTACGCCAGCCGTAAATTGTGAGTTAGTTAGTTACAGTTAGTCAGAGAGCGTCCTCTCTGACAGTCGTGGCTACTACTCTGACTTTATCTACTAAAGCGGTCTGTCTCTTTGTAAAGCTCCTTCTATAATATTATCGCTCGTGTACTGTACTTATTTAAATTCAAACGCAATATTTGTGATCAGTAGAACCTGCAGTGAGATTTAAGTAGATGAAATTAGTTACCTCTCGCTCGTGTTGCGCCTCCAGCTTCTCGAAGGTGACGGCTCCGAGGATACAGTAGGCTACCACCAGGCTGATCATCACGAAGTGGGAGAACACCACCGAGCATAGCTTCCAAGTGTAGTACAGCACCTGACCGAGTAAACACATTTATTTATGTTGTACACTGATATCCATAGATCTATCTCCTTTCGTTCAGTCCTTCCAAATGGAAAAATTCTAACAATGTCTGTTAGAAATCTCTAACAGACATAATTTTTAAATGTTTGTTTTACTATGAGCTGTAAACACATCAGAAAAGGGATGTGATTGTTCCTATAAAGAAATGACAACAATCAATAGCATGTTGAACATATAGCAACAGGTCTTTTTTTTTTTGGGGTGATTGGGAAATCATCCAATGACTTCTCCCGCTCTGGGTGGAGCGGAAGGGCGTGTCAGACTCTTACTGACTAAAACCCACCCCTGTTCCACCCTGCCCTGAATGCCCAGGAGCGAGGTAACTCTTTCGAATTTATTCTCAACCCCCGGGCAGGGATCGGCCATGACGGGCCCCGTCCTGTTTGCTGACACCTCTTTGAGGCGCGCGTGGAACACTACGCGCCGTCGACTCTCGGGCCTGGTGCTGATCGGACGGCGAGCTACCCATTACTCGCCGTCCGCAGACCCGGGTCTACGGTGGATAGCAACAGGTCTGTAATGTTAATGCAGGTACTTGCAACTTTCTGTTTCCCCACCATAAGTTTTAAATTTATTTGCCAGTGTAATATTGTTTATTATAAACCGGTCAAATGCGTGTCGGACTTCGCACCCTTAGGGTTCCGTACCACATGAGGGAATTATCAATAAAAAAAATCTGATTTATCAATTGGTATTGTTATTATTAGTATTTTTGGTAAAATATACGTAATAATAAAAATTATCACCAAATTTCTAGTTCATACGTCAATGGGAAGTTAAAAAATTCTTCGGAACCAAATTTTGTGACAGACTCTATCTCCGACAGGCTCCGTTTGGACCCTTTGGGTACGGAACCCTAACAACATCTTACTCTTCACGAAATAATGACACCCGCAAGACTGTGTGAGTTGGCAAGTTTTTACACACCACAGATTGAAAACATGCCTAACTATTGAATAGCAAAGAACACAACGAATTTTCTATTAAAGTAAGTGAAGAACTTGTGCATGACCGGAGCTATGTTTTAAGGAACTTCGAGAGTATAAGTATGTATGTATTACTTAGTTAGATCTCACTTCTCTTATTAGGTGAAGCCCATAAAGAGAACTAGGAATTATTTCACATTTATGTTTTGGTGGGATTTAAACTGTTGGAAATCAATTTAAACAGACCATGAATTCTTCTACAAAGGCGGCAATCCACATGCCTGTAGCTGGCATCCGCCAAACAGAATTTATTATGGCTCACTGAAGTGCAAGCTACATGCATACTTTTGTGCCAGCTACTGGCATGTGTATTGCCGCCTTAAACTCTTCTTCATCGAAAGCTGTTGGATTGTCTACTTTATACTTTTATTTCTAGCCATTTTATTGAAGTCTAATAAACGCAGTGATGAATATCCATCGATCAATCAGTCAGTGCGCTTACAGCGAGGAGCGCAGGCGCACCAACGTAACCTACCGTACGTACCACAATGCGAGAGATTGTTTGTTTGTGTTCAAAATGGAGCTTCTGCCAAATTATAGACTAACCCATTTATTTAGAATTCTGGCTATTTAGGTATGTTCACTAGTTATTCAGTTATTTGTGTTTTACAACCGATGTTGCACACTGATTGTTATGCAGATTGATTCCGAATGGTTTATTACCAAGGATTAGCTTCTTTGTTAATTAAACTATTCAGATGAACACTTGAGCAGATCAGGCCGTGTAGCTGCACTGAATTAATTTTCTTACGCTATTTAGCATTTTAAATGTGGCCATGCACGACCGAGCCTGGGCTCAAGCTGGTCTTCCCATCCGTGTGGAAGGCCTCAGCGGCTGCAAAAGTACTAGTTTACCGACTTTCATATTCTCGGTTCACTTCACGGCACTAAGAAATTAATCAGGATTATCCTAACTTCCTCACTGATTGATTTTGATGTGCCGTGCATCACTGAGGCTATTGACGTCAGGAGATTCGCTTGCCCAAACTCAAATCCGCCCGACAATTCATCATCCCAGAAACTATGAAATTCACCGCTCTGCAGACTAGTTCAAGAAATTCTTATCGCCTCTTCTGATACTATTGCTGTGCGTGAGTAGAAGTCGGGTCTTTGGCTTCACGCACTACCGCCGTCATACATAGGCACCTTGTTTGATGATACCACTTTCCGCCCCGCTGCTTCCTTACGTCTATGCGATCCTTGTTGTCCCCTCATCGCTGCCACTGTGGCGAAGGTGTCAACCAACAGTGTCGGACGCCACGCCTGTCATGCAGCCGAAGTGCGGGTCAAATAGCACGGTACGCGAATGTTAACGACATCATTCCACGTGCTCTTGTCGCCGTCGGCGTTATGGCTGTATTAGAACCCCGAATTATTGGCTTGACACGCGACGATGATGATACGAAGATGGGTAGGGCTTCAGTGTGGGATGCTATTTGTGTCGATACTCTTGCGCCATCCCATCTTCTTAGCTCGTCGTGCTGTGCTGGCGCTTCCGCTGCGGCTGTGGAAAACCTCAAGCGGCGGCAATATAATGACCTTGTTGGTAATTATATTTTCGAACCTTTTGGGGTTGAAACTCTCGGATCGTGGGATCCGAGTGCTCACAAATTGTAAAGACCTGCCTAAACGCCTTATTAACACTTCTTGTGACCCAAGGGATGGCTTTTACCTTGGGCAGAGGATAAGCATTGTCATACAACGTGGCAATGCCGCCAGTCTTTTGGGCACATTACTAGTCGACAGCGATATGGAGGAATTTTTAGACGCGATATTTTAGATAATTGTTTTAGGTTTAAGTGTAAATAGGAAGTGTAATATAATATAGTTACATAAATAGTTAAATAAGAACATTTTTGTTTCTTAGAGATAGACAATTTTTTCATAAATAAATCTCCTGAATCACCAAAGGTTATCTTTAATTATTATAAAACTTTCATCCTACGAGTAACTTTAAATGTGGATCACGAGGAGCTTTCAAAGTTCCTTATATTATGCACCGTATAGGCAGAGGCACTTTATGTATAACAGTTATTTTTACTTAGTGATATTAGTCGCAAAATTGTACGCTGATGTTATGACATCGTATCAAGCAACGGGGCCTAATAAAATATAGTTTGTAGCTTGTTCAGAGAGCACTCAAACATGCGGCGTGTTTATTATAATATTTGTAATGTGTCAAAACAAGAGATTAGCCAAGTATATTGCTTGGCATGAACTGTTGCTATTAACACTTTACAAGGAGTCTCAATAAACCACAACTATGTGTATAGCTCTTCGAGTGTTTCGATCGATTGAATCTATAGAATGATTTAAGATTCTATAGGACTGTAACAGTTTATGTATTGTGAACTCGTCTATGCTGAAGTGAGCACTCAGGTGTTTTTTGTTGGTAGTGAGTGGAATGGTGCGTAGACCTACCAACCACTTCGCGTGTTTTTTTATATTATATTTCGTGGCGCTTGTTTAAGTTTTCAAAGAACAAGAGAATTTCTCTCCCTTCATCATCAGCCTTTTTTTAATGTCCTCAGTGGTGTACATTCCTGTCCCTGCCTTCAATTAATTGTTTTTTATTCGTGGCTGATGGGATCGGGGCCCTTTTCTCTCTTAGTTGAACATGAGCTCCAGATCATTGCATGTTTACTTACTTTGGCACACTTGCTGGGCGGCGGCAGGGGGTACTCACCCCGCTCTACCCGCACCTCACGGCGTGACATAGTCACCGGTGTCTAGTCACAATGTTCACCTCTCTACGTCACTCGTCACCAACACTGATGTTAACAACATGGAGCCCGCGGCCAGCACTTCACTTCATTCATGACATATTCCCGTGAACCGAATCTTTCGCGCCTGTCACTTGTTTCTCATAGACCTCTGGTGATGGAGTACCACCGGAGAACTCCTTGATGTTCTACAGCAACAACACATAAATCTTAATGTTTACGCTCCGTCCACCGCCGACACCGATGTGAACACCAGATCAAACGCCGTCGATCCTACAATATAGCGTCTAATTTATACTTCAGCAATAAATCTCGCATAGACAACGTTATGATATGTTCGGCTAATATTTACGAGTTATGTTTGGTGGGTTGGCGGATATGGTGTGCGCGTGGAGACGCTGGCGGTCGCTGGAACACTGCTCGCCTGCACGCGGGATATATCGGGAGCCGCGTTGAGACCGACGCGGCCGCCGAATTCGCGACCGCTCAGTTTACGATCAAAACCGCCGGTTATTTGGGTCGTTATGCATAAACCCATTCACAAGCCGCCTCGTTATGACGGCCACGTGTGAGGTGAGCTTCACAAGCGCCTGGATATTACGAAATATGATGATATCAAAGAGCGTCCTAGCTGATTGGCTTCAACTTTTTTTTTTTTTTTTTATAAAACGTTGCCCCACACTAGGAAATATTCCTGTATCGTGGGTGCGTGTTCACAAACATTTAAACTCACATACACAAGACACCCAGACCCGGAACAACTATCTGTAGGGCATACAAATATAGAGGTAGAGACTACGAAGGGGTGAGGTTTCAAATTAACCAAATAGACAGCGCGATTTACTTAATCAAACTGAACTGTTGAACTTCTTAGCTCTAACACTAATAAGCATAACCAATACATATGGAGAAATTAGTAAAATGCAAGTGCCGCTTCGGTCACAAACACACACAAACACAAAATAGCCACTACTGATTTCCATATACAAAATCCATATAATTATGTAGTTTTGGACTCGATTCTGTGACAGTTTATAAATTCGACGTAACCTCGCTATCGCCATCATATTTTTATAACTCTGTCGACTTTAACAAATAATTTACTGACAGCCTGTCCACCGCCGCCGGCGACTTGGACGTCTGAATCATTGAAATAAATCGCCAGCGGCGGGTAACTGACAGCTTTGTCGGGAAACGAAACAAACATAAAAGCAGCTCGTACGAAGCTTTCCACTATTCGAAGAGTGGTTTTACAGATGATTTTTGAGCAGAGCAGTTGCTCCTCGGCCGAAAACTGGCAGCGGCCTATAAGGAAAGCTCCCACAGTAGGCCGCTGCAAATACAATTTGGCGAAGTGGGGGATCATCAATCCATCGAATACACAGTGAGAGTGCGGTGCTCCTGAACAGACTATGTCTCATCTGCTGAAGTGTCTCTGTAGTGTTTTACCCCGCATTCTCGATTATGTGGACCAGGCATTCGACGTCGCTATAAACGTGGCCACCTTCTGGGCACAAACAGTATAACTGTATAAATACACCGACCGTAAAACATTTGCCAAATCATTAGCCAAACCTATCATATTGATAGGTAATGGAATGTGCGATAGGGCTAGGGCGTACCCCACAGGCGACGCGCAGGGGCAGCACCTGGCCGCTGTGGGAAATGGATTAGGGTTGTTGCACCACCCCGGGCTCCAGCAACGTAAAAAGTTAGCTCGGGAAGTGAGATTGAGGTATGCAAGTTGGAATGTTGGGACTATGACTGGAAGGTCCAGAGAGTTAGCGGACGTATTTAAAAAGAAGACGAATAAATATAGCGTGTTTGCAGGAATCTAAGTGGCAGGGAACAAAGGCGAGGGAAATTGGTGAAGGATACAAGTTTTTCTATTGTGGAAGTGACGGTAAAAGAAATGGCGTGGGAATAGTTTTAGATAGTAAAAACTTTTTAACAAAAAATGGCGCCGACTCAAAATTAGTTTACATAAAATTTTATATTTTATGTAGGTAAATAAGCTCAATACTCAAGACTTAAAAGGTTTATTTATTTTTTGCTTTTTAGTTCTTTTTCGTCGGTTGAATTTTTTGTTAAAAAGTTTTATATTTTATGATTTTTTGTGACTCGCATCATCTTTTAATACTCTGAGGCTGATTTCTAATCCTTCATCATTCCTCTTGGCACTGAGGTTCCCAGGATATTGACCAGTTGAGGTTACCTCCAATATTCTAAAGACGTCTTTTCTCAAAGCATATTAAGTGGTATCTGTCACTAAAACCAGTTTCTTTTTATATCTGACTTCTATTGTTTAGGAAAGGTATGGTTTCCATCATCAGCTCAGTTTCATGATGTGATGATTCCTAAATGCAAATACCTGATTACGTTATGGAAAGTAAACAGAAACAATATTTGTGTCCAATTTTCGAGGTTTTCTCTCACTTTTATCAGGATTCCATGATCAAATCCTGATGTCCTTGACATGGGACCATCTTTGAGGTATACCCTATCTAAGAAAAAAGAATCATCAAAATCGGTTCATAAACAACGGAGTGAGGGCCGAATATACGTACAGAAACGCTAAACGTGCCCACAATTTTCAAGGTTTTCTCTCAATTTTATGAGGATTCCATTATCAGATCCTGATTTCCTTGACATGGGACCACCCTTGAGGTATTACCTATCTAACAAAAAAAAAAAATTAAGATCGGCTTATAAATGACAGAGTGAGGGTTGAACATACACAAAAAAAAATATATATATATATATATACGGTCGAATTGAGACCCTCCTCCTTTTTTTTTCGTCGGTTAATTGAAAGAAAGCGTGATGGAGGTTAAAAGGATTAATGATAGATTGATAGTTGTGAAAGTTATGATGGACAATGTGATGCTGAATATAGTTAGTGTGTATGCCCCGCAGGTAGGATGTGACGAAAGGGTAAAAGAGAAGTTTTGGGAGGATTTTGATACAACGGTAATGACCATCCCCGTGCATGAGGAATTGATAGTTGGAGGTGATTTTAATGGGCAAGTAGGAAGAACGAGAAATTATTATGAAAGAGTACACGGAGGATGGGGTTTTGGAAGTGCCAATAACGAAGGGGAGACGCTGTTGCAATCTGCTACTGCATTTGATCTGGCAGTAGCCAACACTTGGTTCCAGAAGAGAGATGAACACCTAGTCACATACAAAAGTGCTAACCACAAGACCCAAATTATTATTACCCTATCAAACATAAAAAAAAAACTATTTTCTAGTTAGGCGCAACCATATTAGGCACGTCAAAGACTGTAAAGTGCTGCCAGGAGAAGACTTAGTCTCACAGCACAGGCTTCTGGTTATGGTATTAGCGCTAAAAACACAGTGTACAAAAAGCAAAGAGCGTCCTCCTCCTAAAATAAAATGGCATATGCTAGAGAAGAATAATTGTGCGAAGGAATTTAGAGAGCGAGTAGTAGACAAAATGATAGAAATGGGAGACATGAATGATCGAAGTGTAAATCAAAGCTGGAATGAGATAGCTGGGTGTATTAGGGATGCAGCGAAGGATATTTTGGGAGAGACAAAAGGAAGGGGCACAATAGAGAGGGATACATGGTGGTGGTCTACAGAAATACAGGAAGTGTTGAAGGAGAAAAAGGAGAAATTCAAGGAATGGCAGAGTGTTGAACTGAAAAGCGTTAGTTTGAAAGCTGAAAAAAAGAGCGAGTATGATGCGTTAAAGAAAAAAGCTAAGAAAGCCGTAGCAATAGCGAGAGCAAAAGCTCAGGACAAACTGTACGATACACTGGACAGTCCAGCTGGCCCAAAAAATCTGTACCGGCTTGCTAGAGCCAGAGAGAGGAAAGCGAAGGATGTTAGTCGGATAAGATGTGTAAGAAATGAAGCTGGAATGCTTGTATCTAGGATGAAATGATTAAGGATAGATGGAAGGGCTATTTTGAAAGATTGATTAATGATTAATGAGGAAAATATCTGGAGTGGTGTTGTAGAGAATAAACCAATGAATGAGGGGTTAGTGAGAATGGTCAGTGTGGATGAAGTGAGAATAGCAGTGAATGGAATGAAGAATGGTAAGGCAATTGGTCCAGACGGAATACCAATTGAAGTGTGGAAGTCATTACGGGTAGATGGATGGATGTGTTTAACTTTGTTCTTCAATAAGTTTTTGCTGGAAGAAGCCATACCTGATGAATGGTGCAACAGTTCGTTGGTGCCCATCTTCAAGAACAAAGGTGATGTGCTGGATTGCAACAACTATAGAGGAATAAAGTTAATGTCACATAGTTTGAAAGCATGGGAAATAGCTACTGAAAAGCGGCTGAGAGAAGAGAGTGAAATCTCACAAAAACCAGTTCGGTTTTATGCCTGGTTGGGGTACAACGGATGCCACTTTCGCTATCCGTCAGCTGTGCGAAAAATACAGAGCTGTGCATAAAAACTTGCACATGGTGTTCATTGACCTCGAAAAGGCATATGACCGGGTGCCTCGAAAGATTCTGTGGTGGGCCCTTAAGGAGAAAGGTGTGCCTGGGAAGTATGTGCAGTTGATCAGAGCGATGTACAGACGATGCAGTTCCCAAGTCCGGTCTGCAGTGGGCACTACTGACAGTTTCAGTGCAGTGGTCGGTTTACACCAGGGGTCGTCTCTCAGCCCTTACCTCTTCCTGATGATAATGGACGCTCTGACGTCGGACATCCAGGAAGAGGCTGCCTGGTGTATGCTGTTTGCTGATGACATTGTGCTGGTTGCCGAAAGCGGCTCAGAGGTTCAGAGTAGATTGGAGACGTGGTGGCAAAGACTGAAGAGTGTGGGCCTGAAATTGAGCAGAACCAAAACGGAATACCTGTTCTGCGATTTCGGCGGTCCCTCCAGTCCTATGCCTGTAGCTCTCAACGGAACGCCTGTCCCGATCTGCTCCGACTTTCGGTACCTCGGGTCGCTTGTTCAGGGGGATAGCGATATAGACAGAGACGTAACGCACAGGATCAACTCAGGATGTATGAAATGGCGACCGTTCACTGGAACAACTTGCGACCGACGGATGCCCCTTAAGTTAAAGGGGAAAATCTATAAGTCCGTGATTAGACCTGTCGTACTGTGTGGGTCAGAATGTTGGGCTGTGAAAAAGACGGATGAAAAAAGACTGCATGTGGCGGAGATGAGAATGTTGAGATGGATGTGTGGAGTAACGAGAATGGATAAAGTGCGAAATGAGTACATTAGAGGTAGTTTAAAAGTGGCGCTAGTCACAAAAAAGTTGAAAGGGAACCGCTTATCTTGGTATGGTCATGTAAAGAGGAGGGATGAAACACATGTAACTAAAAGAGTTATGAATATAAATGATCCACATTTATATTCATAACTCTGGAATACTAACTAATGTTAATGGCAGGTCATGGAGTATGATTTTTCTAATGTTAGTGTCAACCTCATTTGACAAGGAAACACTTTTTTAGCGCAAAGCATTAAGGATAATGTGAAGAGGAGGGATGATACACATGTAACTAAAAGAGTCATGAATATAAATGTGGACGGATGGAGAGGGAGAGGGAGGCCAAAGAAAGGATGGACGGATTGTGTGAGGAGTGATATGAAAGAAAAAGGAGTTAGTGATAGCGTGACGGCTGACAGGACAGAATGGAAGTATAGAGGTATGCGGAGTGTGGAGGAGGTATGCGGAACTGAGTGTAAAGTCCCACAACCTCCATTGAAAATGGAGGATCCTCCGACCAGACGGGTGTTGTGTCTGGTCCGGGCAACTGCCCAATAGTTGATATCGGGCTGTTGTATATGTTCAAATCGCGCGGAGAACTCTGCTTGCGCGATGTAGGAATTTTGCTGTTCTAGTTCGTATGTAGCGTCATAGATGTCGCTACAGTAGAAAAAAAGGTGTTGCGCCGACCCCAAGTAACATGGGATAAGGGCAGGAAGATGATGGTGTCTTCAATTATAAGGTGACGTGTACACTTTTTTCAGAACGATAAGCATTGGCATAAAATATCGACTGCAACTATTCTCATATAATTGGAATCAGGCAAAAAAAAACACAATTGATATATTTAACTAATTAATATTTTATTTACCAAAGATATGTATAACAATGTATCACACACAATATTTGGCACGGTTGGCGCAGTGGTTGACCGATTAGCTGCTGCGCTGCGTGTTTCGGGTTCAATTCCTGCACGGAACAAATATTTGTATGGCGGTATGGCCTACAGATAGTAGCTCCGGGTCTGAAAGTCTTGTGTATGTGAGTTTATACGTTTGTGAACGCACCCACAATACAGGAGTAATTCCTAGCGGGGCCTAATATAAAAAAAAAATGGATACTTGCGTAAAAAAACACAATTGATTTAATTAACTAATTAATATTTTATTTACAAAAAATCGTTATAACAATGTGTATCACACGTTCCGTGGAGCTGCCGGTTTACTTAAGTTTACATTACAATAAATAGAGCTTCTTTACATAGAAGTTGAGGGAGTATGAGATATCAATATAGAAGATGGTAGGTTCTAAGTTACTATACTATACGTATGGTATATCGTTTCACCTACTTTAGGTACTACGATTGTTCATCAATAATTAATTTATACTATCAGGATTATGACAATGATGGCAACACTTGAATACATTTTAACAAGTACAATGTATGTAGCAGTATGTAATATAGAAAATCTTAAAAATAATAAATACATATCTTATTAGGGTCCTTAAACATTGCGTCCAGCAGGTCGGCCGGCTCGCAGATTATTGTCATTTACAACTACATTTGTAGTAAATCTCAATCTGGAAATACTAAACATTTATAATAAATAATTGTGTAGCTACGAATAATATTTCAATTTAATGAGCTACCTTTTGTAAACACTGGCCCGGTTCCTCGTCATAACTCACAAAATTACGGACCAGAGCGTGCTGCTGCCAGTTAGGAAACTGCCCGAAATACGCACTATTCTTAACTTTATGACACTGTTGCTACGACAAAACTGAGTTGCCATGGTAACGGCAAATACTAATAAACTTACAATCTGAGGATTTTATAATTAGCACAACGCTTAGTTAAGATTTAGTTCATTATAATTAAATGCACGGTATCGGTGACATCTTGCGGTAGTCAGGTGTACTATTGGCGAAGTAATACGGCTACTAAGATTGTTTTCAACTGTAAAGGATGAATTACAATTATCACATTAAAAGCTTAACTTATTGTCTTTAACTTAAATTATCACTTAAAATTAAGTAAACGTTAAAGATTCATTTAGTTTGTACGCAGCAACTACACCACATATAAGTAAATCTCCAAAAGGCTATAGGTAACTGTATACTCTCATGTTCTTATAAACTGTTGACCTGTAGAAATGCTTCACATCACAGAGCACAGACAGTCGGAGACACCCAGGCCCCAGGCGGACGGCTCTCATTCTGATCAAATATTTGAAGAACTACATGCGGCTGCTTTAGCAATATGTTTCAAAAATTAAGATATAGGTATATATAATCTTTTAGTACGAGTTGCATTACTTTGCTTAGACATTGATTAATAATTGCTTGCTTAGTTCTGTCTATGAAGTGGGCCTCCCTACTCTCGTTAACCTGAATGTGAAAAGTTTTCGCTGTCTGCTTGACGTTTTTCTTGTCTGCTCGCGAGATGGAGGCCACATAAAGAACTAACTGAACGATTATCAATGCAGATTATAAGCCTTTTTATCTTGTTATCTATATCGTGGTGTTGGGTCACGCCCTCGTGGTGGTCATCTGCAGGTCCTCCTTGGTCGGCGCGGGCTCAGGGTGTCGCGCAATCTGCTCGGCCTCGCGAATGGTGTCCGGCAGTCGCGTGTTCAGCGTCTCCGGCGTGGTCAGCATCAGCGCTCCCGCCACCAGCGCCGTCGCTCCGAACAGTACTGATGGCAGCCACTCCACGTAGATTGCCTGGAAAGTTATGAGAAGAACTGTGATACAAAAAAATTAAGCCCTCTTATCATCATCACTATGCAACCCTTACTATCTACTCGTACGTTCAACGTAGCACGCCTAGTTCTTTCATACGTGTCTATTAACCGTCTTCTTACAATTCAATTCCTTTCTTAGCTTCCTAAGTCACCATTCACGCAGTCTGCTGTTTCTATTTCTTTATAGCCACAGCTTTAAAATATATTTGCGCCAAATCTTTATTACCATCGAAAATTCCAAACTATGGCAATATTTAAAAAAGCCGAATGAATTAGGAGTTGATTCGTAAACTTTATGACATATTATTTGAGAACATGTAACTGCATTGTGAGTATCGGATCATAACACAACTTATCCGCGTTCTCATGTCACCGTGCGACCTTCAACTATTGTTATAGAATTAGTACAATACAAAAGAATCGAACACAACACAGGATATGCCATGTGTACATGCGAATATAATATTGGTAAACATACATAATGTAGATGACCGTGTTATGCGGAAGAATGAGGACCATGTGTAGAGAAAAGTATTAGTATGATGCAGAATGACTATAAAGAGTAGAGGAAGACTAAAAAAATTATGGAGGATTTTGTGAAGCCGGTTTGATTATAAAGGGAGTAACTACTGAGATGAAGAATAATAGAGATGTAGAACAGGAAGAAGAAATCATAGCGACGGCACAAAATTATGTCGGAAAGGGCCAGATAGATGACAAAACAGATTGAAATCGCAATAATCTTGGTCAATAATGTGTGTGGCAAGAATAGCATGGGCAGTATTATAGGCAGGACATGTAGGTATCAGTAGTGGCCAGCACCTCCAGCAGATCAGTTCGTGTAGACAAACAGTATGAACAGTACTGACCAGCAGCGGCATCTGCGGCGCTACGATAGAGCCGAGCCTGCCCACCATGGAGCAGAAGCCGAGCAGCGAGTGGCGTGCGTGCGTGGGGAACAGCTCCGACGTGTACATGTAGATGCCGCTGAACGCCTGCGTGATGGCTATCTTACCGATCAGGTACAGAAGTGTTGCTAGCCATGGCAGAGCTGGAATAAAGAGGAAACGACACCAAGCTATAGATGAAGAACAATAGTATTTTTCTAGAAAATTAAAAATTCTTAATCGTGAAGAATTATAATTTATGAAGGACGGAGATAATAGATTTGTGTTGAATGGTGTTTTAGTCTTTTTTATTTTTTACTAACACAATTTTGATCAAATGTTCATTTTTCAAGGATAATAATTGACATCATTAGAATTTAAACCAGTCTGCAATCATTACATAATTAAGTATTATAAAACCACCGCGTCTGTCTATTTCTTCGAAACTCAAAAACAATTAAATATATTTTCATGCGGTTTTCTCTAATAGACAGAGTGATTCATGAAGAAGGTTTAAATTTGTACCCGTGCGAAGGTGGGGCGGTCGCCAGTTGAATATAATACGTAATGTAAATGACTACTCATGTATCATCAGATTACTCACTTTTAGGAATAAACGGTATCACGACACACGCCAGGCCGCACACGGTATAGGCGCACAGCAGCGTCCTCTTCCTACCAAAGCGGTCCAGTACCAGAGCATTGGTGACCACCGCCACCACTTCCACGCTCACCACTAGCATATAGTTGGTGTACTTGTCACCCGCCAGCGACACTGAGTTGATAGCCAGGCCGTAGAACACGAACGTGCACGTGATCCACCACCACGAGCAAATCGCCAGCCGTTTCATGATGATCGGAGAGTGGAACACTTGCATCCACAACCCCTCCTCAGGCGTTTCGTCTTTCTTCTCCACTGGCTTTACCTTCTCTTCTGACAACTGCTTCATCGTCTCGTCTGACAACGTCACTTTGTTCATTTTTGCTGCTTTCATTATAATCTCAACCGCCTCTTCTTTTCTTCCTTTCGACAGCAACCACCGGATGCTCTCAGGCAGCAGGTATATGTATAGAATGAAAAGAATAGATGGAGGGTACACCACTAAGATGAAAGTCCGCCAATACTGAAAAGCCTTCGCGAGGAGAGCGAAGCTGAGTCCTCCTAACACCAACATGATACCTAGGAAGGCAGTGGTAATAACACGTTTATCCTGGCCTAGCAGTTCGATCGCTGGAAAGAGCAAATGGAAATCTGTTAATATCAGTAAATAGGCAAGTATTGGGCAGTTTTTTTACTGATTTTGCATAACATACTTAGAATATAGGCTGCAGGGAAGGCGCTAGCTCCAGCGACGGTCTCCAAGAACTCGACCGCGATGTACATCTCGTATGAGATGGAGAACGCCTTCAGAGAACCGATGACACCAACCAATGTGCAACTTAGAATCAATGCTCGCTTTCTACCCCAACTGAAAATGCCCGAGTAAATGTGTCAGCTCAGAACAAATATATAACAATCTGTATAAATGATACGACAAGCCCGCCAAACTATTCCCAAACCACTGTAAATTCTGTAAGCCTGAATCAATAGTGGCGACCACCAGAAAAAACGCCGAGCCAATGAAGCTCGACGAGTCCCAGAGAAATGATTACACTGTCTTGGGTCCCGCAACGAAATTAATCAAAAAAGACAGCGGAGGAGTAGAAAAACATAATTTCGTATATATGATACTGCAGCTTACATTGTAACTAAGGTTTTCTTAAATGAGTAAAGTTATTACAGTTTAAGTTTACATATCGGTACAGGAAGTCATTGTTCCGCCGAACTTTAGATGTTATGCTGATATATAGTTTGATACGGAAGGCGTTGCTTACCGGTCGGAAATGTATCCGATAATGGGCAGCGAGACCAACATGCCGATGTTGTGGATGGTGCCCACCAGGGTGCGCTTCCACTCCTGACAAGCCAGGTTAAACTGCAAATTATAACATCATAAATATAACAAAAAAACTCGCAGGATATAATCGCATAATACATATACAAAGAACTGGATGCGTAAACCACAGAAGTAACTCTAAAAGAATTTATTCTACTTGTGGTTGACCTATGATTATCTTCTTTCATCCGAAAGACTTCTAGCCTGTCATGCACCTCTCGGATATCCACTACCTTCACCAGAGAGCATGCACTATTCTGTTACAAATAAAAAAAATAATGTTTGGGTTTGACTTCGTAACATTTTGGTAGCGCATGTCTATACCATCCATTAATTTTGAAGTGTTCGAAAAAAGTTAACTTTTCCTTTTTCTAGATCGTCAGCGCGTCCACGGCACATCACCTACAAACTACTGTTAATGAAGATTGATGATGTCCATCGTACGCTGCATCATCTGACAGCACAGGGCCGGAGCGTGGAGGCGCGCCGCCGTGAAGGCCGCCAGTGATCCGCGACTGCTCCCAATTTAGTGCTTTATCAGAGCGCGAGCCGTCAGCCACTGTAGCGAGCAGTTCTCAATACCCGTGACCAATGCAGCGGTCGCAGCCATGAATATCAACTCGCTGTTTAGTGTGACCAATTATAACTCATGTATTTTTGATCAAATAATACTAACTAATAACCACAATGTTACTAACTTGTAATAATTCATATTATCATAGTTGGGTGTCCATAGAACGGCACTTGATTTCATAGCTAGCTCTACTAAACCAGAACATGAACAAGAACATAAAGTAACAATTTGTCATCCATTAACTCAAATTTATTACATTCAGACTTACTTTTGACTTAGGTAGGTCGGTAACAATTTATTTTTATTGTTTGAACAATTCTACAATTTAATTAACTTATCTTCCACTTGCGATTTCTGTAACACCGCAAGTGAGACAGTAGATACATTTAATTCTAAAAATTATATCAAAAGCTTCATCTACATATAGTAAGGTTCCTGTCCAACTTCATTACAGAATATTCCCATTACACCAGAGTTTCATAATGTAATGTTTCAAATTTAACAAAATGTTAAGTATCTATCTCGAACAGCCGAAGGTTGTCGTGAATGTACTTATGCATGAGGAGTGTTTGTTCTCAAAGGTAGTAGTTTAAGAAGTGCTGAAGTACCTGACCTCGTGAAGATATCACTGCTGGCCTACTTTACAGATTACAATGCCAATACCTAAGTGTACTACATAATGAGACAAAAATATTTGACTGCCACTGAGTAGCTCCGGTTCAATTGATTTTTAAAGTTCTGAATACAGTGAACGCCATCAAAACTTTCATCTACATTCATGCCCAGTATTGTGACTCTGTATTTGCAACAATGCAATATAATTTCATTAATTTATCAAAAAGCTCAAAAATTTACTTTCAATTACTTAAAGGTAGATAAACAATATACGAGTATTTACAAAAGAAACCATGAACAAATATATAAAATACGATCGGTAATATTAGGTACATATATAAATTGTGTCATAGTTTAAAGCCTAGACAACATAATACATGATTGATCTGATCAATCCTGCGCACGAGACTACTAAACATACCACCACCGTTTGGATTTGTACCAATTTACAGAACTAACAGCAGACCTACTAGCTTTCTGAGATAATTCATGTTACTGACACAACATTCCAGACTCCATTACCTCCATACTTATTTCGCCAGTTTAGTTTATGTTCTTTATGTAACAGAAGATAAATCTTTCGGCACATTTTTTTATATTTGGGATTCAACAGACCCAACAAGACAATGACATAGGTACATTCAAAATAACCAAAAGAAAAAGATTATTAAGAACTAAAACTTCCAAACATCTGCTGTATTTTGATTTGTTGGTTTATTTTTAGTTCAGTCCACTTACAGTTTGAAACTTCATATACATGGATGTTATGTGATCCTTCTGCAGGATCTTTTTCTGTGTAGTTATGCAAATTATGTAAGTGTCGAGCTAAGGCCGCTGCGGCCGCCTGATAGTTCAATATCAAGAGAGCTGGGTTCCTTTCGCTTTGTGTTCTTATCGAGCGTGTGGCGTGTGCGTGTACATGTCGGTGCACACGCCCACCAGCCTCTATCTGTACAAGTATGCGCAGACAATTAAACCACTGTGCTGTGATGATGATGAGCCTGTTAGGACTCCAGACAGTTGTCCAACAGATAAAATTCACGCATATTTCATTAGAAGACTGCAATTAGGAGATAAGCGCTCTGTACAGATCAATGTTGCTTAATTGTTTAACATGTCAACGTGTAGCTAAGTGAATCTCATTGAATTCAGACGAGTGCTGAATTTCAATAAGCTTAGGGTAAAAAATCTCTATTATTCCGCACGGCAGGTATATTATAGTGTAAATAATGATGATATTTTGCGCACGAGTGTGTCTAATGTGTAACTTCCGGCGAGGTAAGGACGATCAGTAGCATCACGTGTTACTAATAGTTCGGCGACGGTGCGCGGCGACGAAATTGATAATAATAATGGCCCTTACAATAATAAACAGGTGCTATACGATGATGATACGCTAAGCTGTTTCAGATTTAACTTCTGAGTGGGTTGCACAATGTTGACAAACAACTACTCACAGGTATACGAGTATATGTATGGGAACAAACCAAGGCCGATTTCAGAATTCGCGTAAAGTGATTCTGATCAAAGAACTACATTGACCTCACCCGCGAGAAGAGCGCGTGCGCGGGCGTATGCGTTACCTGTTTCAAACTGCCCAATCAACCCTCTGCTGGCCTTCTCAGCATCCATAACATGACCACCGTAGAATCGGAAGACACGAAGGACAAAACAACTGATTGTAGAAATATTTCTACAGTGCAATGTCAATGATGAAGAAAAGGCATGTCGTTTTATCTTCGAAGAATGGAAATATGTAGAAATGGTAAATTGGTCTTTTTAAAAAAAATATGCTTACGCTATATAACAACAGTTATAAAAGCTGAAATAACAAACCTCAGTGACAATAGTGTTATTAGACTCATACAGCCACTCGTCGCAGGTGGTGAGCTCGTCGCTGAAGGTGGTGCCCTCCTGGCACGGCAGCTGCGGGTCGAGCGGCGCGCGGCGGGAGCAACGGGACCCGATGCTGCCCGAGGGCAGAGCGCCCTCTAGCCATGGGGGACTATAGAGGGTGCTGTTGGAGGCCTCGCATTCTGGGACCACGCATCTGAGGAAGAATAGGGACGGTTAAACGAAGGATAAATTTGCATAGATATAAAACTAGATACTGACATGGCCCCGAAACGAAGCAAAGAAGAAAAAGGGAAACGTTGTTGACATGCTAGAATAGAATAGAATATTCATTTATTTGCTCAGAATGATTCATTCATTTATTTGCTAGGGCTGAATAAGTAATACAAAATTACAAAAAAAAATACTACTGTTGTATAGCCAACTGGTGACATCAGCCGTTAACACTTGTGCATGTACTATAGCGTAGACTAGCTACGTGCTAGAACTTTACACCTCAGTAGTAATTATTTCGTTGTTATCTACGAACATTTCTAACCAGGCTGAGCTCGCCTCAACGAGTTTGTAGAAATATTCAAAGATCGCCTCCGTATCGTATCCACTCTGGTGATCACAACACAAGGGTAAATACCTCAGGATGACGCAGTGTCAGAACTATTTCGTCGGAAAAACATCTGAATGCTGGAAGCTAATTACATTAACAAGCAGGTTGTGTTGCCGTCACGGGTGAGTGCGCCCGCGGCGGTGTCGCGACACTGTGTCCACACAGCTGTGAATACTACACAAATTATTGTTTCTTAACTAGGAGACACCAATAAATGCGACTGCAAACCATTCAAATTCTAAAAAAAAATTAAACTTTGCGGTTAATATTGTTTCCAACAAAATAAAAAGTTCACGCGAATATAATAATACATGGAAGTTCATTAACATCTTATTTTTTACTACTTTTTTTTTTTTCGGGGGTGGGAAATCATCCAATGACTTTTCCCGCTCTGGGTGGAGTGGCAGGGTGTGTCAGACTCTTACTGACTAAAACCTACCCCTGTTCCTCCCTGCCCTGAATGCCCAGGGGCGAGGTAACTCTTTCGAATTTATCCTCAACCCCCGGGCAGGCATCGGTCATGACGGGCGCGTGGAACACTACGCGCCGTCGACTCTCGGGCCTGGTGCTGATCGGACGGCGAGCTACCCATTACTCGCCGTCCGCAGGCCAGGTACTTGCGTAAACCAATTTTAACATCATATCTAAGAATGTAAAAAAAAATTACAATCGCTACATATTATTTAAACACTTAGCTAACTATATTTACTATACTTTTAACAAAAAAAACTTCTTAACTAGATCTTCTACATTTTCGTTTTATAACCACTGACAACCTAACAAGAACCGGCGACAAACGCTCTCAGCCGTCAACTTATGTCAATATACTTTCAGCGGTCGCATCCAGTTTTTTTCAGATGCTGGGAAGGTCATCTTCCTTGAATCAGCATGATCTCAAAAAAAATTACATCACTATGGTGAATTTTTTTGCCGGTCAGTAAGTAACATCCGAATTGATAACCTCCTCCTTTTTCGAAGTCGGTTAAAAAAAATAGAAAATTCCCAAAAGAAAATTGGACTTTCTATATCATCAGCTGATCAATATATGTATGCGAGGTAAAAATTAAAAAACAAAATGAGAATTTCCTCAGGTTTTCTTGAAGAAAGTTGTTCATACCGATGGGCAGATGCAGTTCTTAAAATATGACTACATCTTTCCGTTACACCCTGTATATCGAAATAGAGATTATTTTAATATACTGTGTCCAGTTAATAGTTTCCGTCGCTCCCATATTAATAGTCTCTAAAACAATAGGTCCTTATGACAGATCCACAGATGGACAACAACGCGTAATTTATGTTATTCACAACCACTTGCGATTGTGAACCAGTGTACTTATCGCTGACATATCAGTAGTTATGATATGTCATCCAACCAACACAGCATGTTGACAGCGGGCTCTGTAAATAGACATCATACTATTTGAAGAGCTTCGTTTTTGTCACTGTTGTGGTCGCACCTGAGTGACCTCATCTCAGGAGTCAAGCGACCGAATCTTGATTTAAGCTCACCGGCTTAGCAGTTCTCTCCAACTTGAACTAGGCAAAAATTAGCCCACAGAATGTAAGAGTCACAATGATATTTAATCCAATAATTTTCAAAATAATTATTGAAGGTTAGGTAAGTACCTGCTGAAAACAATATCATCTTCCTGCCCTTATCCCATGTTACTTGGGGTCGGCGCAACACGTTTTTTTTCCGCCATTCTGTCCTGTCAACCGTCACGCTATCACTAACTCCCTTTTCTTTCATATCACTCCTCACACAATCCATCCATATTTCCTTTGGCCTCCCTTTCCCTCTGCATCCGTCCACATTTATATTCATAACTCTTTTAGTCAAATGTGTTTCATCCCTCCTCTTTACATGACTATACCAAGATAGCCGTATCATTATCCTTAATGCTTTGCGCTAAAAAAGTGTTTCCTTGTCAAATGAGGTTGACACTAAACACATTAGAAAAATCATACTCCATGACCTCCCATTAACATTAGTTAGTATTCCACATAGAAGTTGATCCATGCGGCAAACTGATCAGGAAGTGTGCTACATCTTCCACGGCTATTGTGTAAATCTCGCTGCTAAATCTAAGTGAGGTGACAAATAGTTTGATACAATTTTCCTTATTATCAAACCACAAAAAATAAATATATTATTATGTATTTTGCAATAAATTTTCGGCTTGAATTTCGTTGTCTACCGGCTTTATTTAAATATTCATTAACTGCGGAGTTGAGTTACCCACCCTAGGCCCTAACTTGTTTCCAAGCAGAACTGTGAAACTGTTTAATAAACATCTCAGCTCTTACAGCAATCAACTAAAAGAAATATTAATAGTCAGACATAAGGGCGGACTGACATTCCCTCCCATTCCACTCAGAGCGGAAGAAGTCCTTTGATGATATACCACAATCCAAAAAAAAAAAGCAGTGCAGGCAGTTGGTGAAAGCCCCTTAATTCCTGCCAAGTGTAAACAATTGCCCTCCGCTGCCCCCGAGCTATTTAATTAAAATACGCGATAGTGTTCACTTTTAGAACTGGGTATGATAGATAGCGCTCCGACAGGCCATTCATTCAAGCAATTTATAGATTGGTGATTAATCATTAAATTTATATTATTTTCAAAACAATACTCTAAGACACGGGAAACGCTTGATCGAAATAAACAAGCTTTTGCCGAATTGAATTGACCATGATCTTTGACACCAATGCCAGTGTCGATATCGCTGAATATATGCACAACACACAAACTGACATTACAGACACTTGTTTAAACGTAGCACATGTCAGTTCCAATATTTAATTTTTAAGTCTATTTAAGTAGGTAGTAAATAGTAATTTAAATGTTTGTTTACAAGTTGTAGCATCAGCTAACTGCATCAAACATAAATCTAAGTTGTAGGCAACTTAAGGTGCATTTGCATAAAACGTGAATAAGAAGTATTTCGGGAGCAAACTAAGAATTACTTATAGCAGGTGTCAACGCAGACCAGGTTAAGGATATTCTCACAGTAATAGAAAGCAAACTATCGCTGAGTGAAAAATGTTACTTTTGAATCCTTTAAATTGAAGAGATTAGCTACGAGAGCGAAGCTGCAGAAAAAGCTGCTCTCAAAATATAGCAAACTAGCACTGGGCCCGCGATTTTGTCCGTGTGGGTTTCAAAAATTTATAGCCCAGATCCAGAGATTAAACCTCACAAACTCACAAACTTTACCTATATATTTATTATTATTGAAATATTCAAAATCACGTAAATAACAGCATAACACCAAAGCAATGTTACTACCACAAAATACAATTAGAAATACCAATGAAAAATCAATTAAATTACAATTACAATACCAATCGAAAATACAATTAAAATAAATTTCAAAATTAAATTAAAAATGCGATTAAAAATACAATTAAAATACAGTTAAAATCGCTTCTCAACATTTTCAATGCACTTCAGTGCTACTCCTGTGAATTTCATCAGGCTGCAATGAAATATATCCACCTCATTTGAGATAATATTAGTAGGTACTTATAGATTGATTTGTGATCACTACTTAGTAATTTTGAAGATTGCGATAGCTTACAAGGTATCACAGATTTGATCCGGCTTTCCGAAAGAGAAACAAAAACGAGAAGAAATAATATTTTCATTTGTCCTCCATATTGTAGAAGAAATTACGAGTATACTATCCAAGACTGCTAGCCTTCCTACTAGAAACAGAAGACTCGTTGCGAATCCGCCAGAGTGAGTGAACGAATCATATCAATTATATGTAAATGACTGCCCAGTGCCGGGCTAGTCTAATAATCTATTGTTACATCACATAATTACACCATTAACATATCTTTACTTGCTGTTTAATGATCATTGTAATCGTCATTTTGTTTCAGTTTTTTTGTTTAATTAAACGTAAACGCGATGCTTCTAATAAGTTTGTTGCTAGGACAAACTAATATCTGGTGGCGTGTTTTAAGTTTAGACAGTATGTAATATGCACACCATACCTACTATACATGCAGGAAAACCTATCAAAACCAAAGTTGTCGAAGGAAATCTACTATAAGTCCTAATGGGGTAAGATCGTTCAGCTGAGACCGGTCGTACTCGTAAGCGGACAACGGACGAATTGAGGAAAAGTTCGCTCTATTGTGACGCAAACGCTAATTATACGCCAGTTTCTCTCCAGCGTCAACACTCACTGTGATATTCTTTAGCCATAAGGCTTAGCAAAGGTCTTGAGCCAATCACACTTTTTTTTGTGGGGTGGGAAATCATCCAATGACATCTCCCGCTCTAGAGTGGAGCGGGAGGGCATGTCAAACTCTTACTGACTAAAACCCACCCCTGTTCCTTCCCTGAGTGCTCAGGAGCGAGATAACTCTGGCAGCAGGCAGGAGTCAATGACACTGGCGATTATCAGGTGATTGAGATGATGTAAACATACCTAGCTAGCCTTCTCATGATGTCTTTATTGCGCGTTGCTTGTGTAGTTACCTTGACACCGCGAGACAAGTTGCGACGGTCGCGAGTGGCAGGTTCACTGCGTGACATAGACACGTGCTATGTCTCGGATTAGTAACTGTGACGTTCCCCCAAAATATTATCTATAGTATTCGAACGTTCATTTAGTATTCTAGCGATCAGGCTACCTGTACCATTGACAATAGACGTTGAATACGACTTTACGAATGGTTTTTATTTTATATTAGACGGTATTGTTTTTCTTTTGTTTAGGTAGGTACATAGTACGTACATAATTATAATAGTGCGTCTAATAGAAAAAGATTTTTTGTAGGTTTCACTTAGACAAAGATTCCACGCACGTAAAAAGGCTTTTGTAAAATGACACGCCGTATTTAGCATAAGTATTGTTACAGTGTTTAGTGAGGACAGTGTTCATAGACACACTAGACCCAGTTGTGGCAAGCGGCAAGTAAGCCACGGTCACGTCCGCACTCCGCGGTCAATGTGCTTCACTTGTGACAATATCTCAATATTGTCGCGACTGTCGCAAACCTGTTAGGGACGGAAGGTTGCCGCTACACTACTCAACTAAACTACTACATTATTTCACATAGGTATTAGCTAGTCCGCAGCCTATGAACATGTTTTTTATTGATCGGTAATCAACAAACATAGCACCCAGTGCGACTGTAGAACTCTGAAAACATAGCACCTAGTGCGACTGTAGAACTCTGAAAGCATAGCACCCAGTGCGACTGTAGAACTCTGAAAACATAGCACCTAGTGCGACTGTAGAACTCTGAAAGCATAGCACCCAGTGCGACTGTAGAACTCTGAAAACATGGCACCTAGTGCGACTGTAGAACTCTGAAAACATAGCACCCAGTGCGACTGTAGAACTCTGAAAACATAGCACCTAGTGCGACTGTAGAACTCTGAAAACATAGCACCTAGTGCGACTGTAGAACTCTGAAAACATAGCACCCAGTGCGACTGTAGAACTCTGAAAGCATAGCACCCAGTGCGACTGTAGAACTCTGAAAACATAGCACCTAGTGCGACTGTAGAACTCTGAAAACATAGCACCCAGTGCGACTGTAGAACTCTGAAAACATAGCACCCAGTGCGACTGTAGAACTCTGAAAACATAGCACCCAGTGCGACTGTAGAACTCTGAAAACATAGCACCCAGTGCGACTGTAGAACTCTGAAAACATAGCACCCAGTTCGACTGTAGAACTCAGAAATAATAGCACCCAGTGCGACTGTAGGACTCTGAAAACATAGCACCCAGTGCGACTGTAGAACTCTGAAAACATAGCACCCAATGCGACTGTAGAATTCTGAAACATAGCACCCAGTGCGACTGAAGAACTCTGAAAACATAGAACCCAATGCGACTGTAGAACTCTGAAAACATAGCACCCAGTGCGACTGTAGAACTCTGAAAACATAGCACCCAATGCGACTGTAGAACTCTGAAACATAGCACCTAGTGCGACTGTAAAACTCTGAAACATAGCACCCAGTGCGACTGTAGAACTCTGAAAACATAGCATCCAATGCGACTGTAGAACTCTGAAACATAGCACCTAGTGCGACTGTAGAACTCTGAAAACATAGCACCCAGTGCGACTGTAGAACTCTGAAACATAGCACCCAGTGCGACTGTAGGAGTCCGAAAACATAGCTAGAAAAAAAAACTGTAAATACGTATGATATTAACTAGAAACTTATTTAAAACTCGACCTCTATTACATTAATCGCTAGATCGGAACTAACATTATCTAACTGAGTTTGAGGTACCAAATCGTCTATTTAGATAAATCATCATACTGTAGATACACGTATACGCAAAGATGTCATTAAAATGTTGAAAAGATGAGCTAATAAAAATTATTGATGATTGTGATTGTGACTGCTGAGTGACTCAAATATTTTGGAAAATTATATTATTCAAACTGTTTGTTGGCGCGTTCCGTTGCTTGCAAAGTTGCAAATAAAACCGCGAGTGCCTTCAACTTAATTTTTACAAACATTCATCGTATTACACTAACTTCTGTCTTATGGTCACAAAACGATGGCAATAAAACACCTATACGCTTACAATTATTTTTTGCATCGTTCATTTGAATAAACCTGTCTACAGTAAAAACTAAACGTGCCTTCCGCAAACCATTATCATCGCTGATGATAATAATACACTTGAACTTGACCTGCCGAACTTGATCGTCACTTGTCACCAAAACGTCAAATTATCCCTCACTTAGAATATTGCACACGTTGCTATAACATCATCTCGCCGCATGCTGCAGAAATGAAAAAAATACTAGCCTACTGGCAATTTGATTAAGACCTTGACCTGGTACGTGGATTAAATATTTTGCATTTATTTATTATGGACCAATTCACGTTTTAACCGAACGCGATCAGCACATTGCTCCTTAAATACTAAAACGCCCAAATCCAAAAAAAAAAACAAAATTATTTTATTGCAAAAATGTGATTAAAATCGATGATATTTTATGGTAAAAAATACACCCATCATTATCGTTTAAATTACCACTAGACGGTGTTACCGCGTTTTTTGTATTTGCGCGGTTTTGTTGTTCACTTAAGGCCCTACTAACGGCCAAGTGGCGCCCCCATTGAATAAAAAATCGTAGCATAGCATAGAAAATAAGTATTAAAGAATCCAACGTCACGTTTGTTATAAAGAGGATAAAGTATTTTTACGTTGTTAAAACAGGTCTCAGAATATTTCATAACTAAAGTAGTAGGTAACAAACGTGACGTTGGATTCTTTAATATTTATTTTCTATGCTATGCTACGATTTTTTATTCAATGAGGATGCCACTTGGGCGGTAGTAGACCCTTAAGTGCAAAGCCGCCATTTTATCATTTGTGTCTCGCGAGTCAGCGCAAACGCACGTTTGTTTTGCGCATAACGGCCACAATACAAAAAAAAACGACTGCTTTGCTTACAAATCAAGTAAGTATAATCATAATTTTATCATACAACAGAACCATATTTCTAAATATGTCCGTTTCGCACATATTTATACATACGTAAGTCATTCTATATTTTGTATTAACGTGCTGTTTTAGTGATCAGTCCTTTTTGTACATATTTATACGCACGTAAGTCACTATCTATTTTGTATTAAAGTGCTGTATTAGAGACCTGTCTGTTTTGTATACATTTACAAACGAGTAAAATATTGTTTATTATAAGTTAAAATGATGTTTTGTTCAATGTGTTTCTATTGCATAAAACATGCACGTCAAAATGACCAATTATTTTAAGGGTACCTATATTGTACCTATGTTTATCCGTTTCTATTTTATGTTCACTCGTAAATACTGAGCAGCTTAACCGATTTAATTAATAAAGTAATTGCTTGCTTGTATAATTAAATTAAATTACGGTTTTTGGTGCCAAAATGTATGTTTTCAGAAATGTTTTCTCTCAAACAATATAGATATTTTATAAAGAAATTTATTAATATTGAATATCATTTAAAGAATGAATAACCGAGCAAGAAAGGTAGTAAACATGGCAGTTACCGATATAAATGAAGAGCAATCGTTTTTCTACCAAAGCAAAACTAAAGATACCTACCCTATTTTTTTGGGGGTGGGAAATCATCCAATGACATCTCCCGCTCTGGGTGGAGCGGGAGCGCTTGTCAGACTCTTACTGACTAAAATCCACCCCTGTTCCTTCCCAGCCCTACTTAGGGCTGGGAAGGAACAGGGGAAAACAGAGTTGAAACAGAGTTATCGCGGTAACTCTGTTTCAAATTTATACACAACTCCTGGGCAGAAAGATACTCTATCTACGTCTTCATTTAGTAGTACTAACTATATACCAGATATTCAGCATAATCTTAACCTGTCGTTACTTGAAGATGAAGACGAATATTTACAGTCAGCAAAAGGGAGCCCAAATAACAAAATGCCTCCAATTACTATTAAACAAAGTGTCTCGAGCAGTGGTTCAAGTAGCGATTCTGATAGTGACACCAGAGTGACTCCAGTGATTCTTCGACATCAAAAAGTACATCAACTGCTGATTTTTAAGTTTTTATAAGTATCTCGCCTAACATTGAGTTTCTTAGCCCTGCATTATCTCACTGGGTCACAAAAATAGGTACCTATTATGTAGCCTTAATTCACCCAGAATTAAGGCTACATAATAGGTAGATACCTATTTTTGTTTTACTTAGGTTTATTTAGTTTAATTTGTTTTAATTTAGTTTAATTAATTTATTAAGTTTAGTGCAACTTTGATAATCTAACTAGTACTTGTATTTTTTTTTTGTAAGTTACGACGTTTGGTATGCATGTAGAGTTTACCTGTAAGTGATTGTTACACTTTATTTTGGTTTGTTGCTTCTGTTTCATTTGCCAGTACCATTGTATACAATTGTTGATGAACCATTTTCATTTTTTTTTTCCTCTGATTACAGTGTAACAGATCCTAATTTTCAGCCCTACGTTGCAAAATCTTCAAATACCGAAGAAGATATTATGCATCCAATACCATCATCACCCCAGCCCGGACCTTTTCTAACGCTGATATTCAGCCACTCAGCGTTGAAAACGAACCACCCAGTATTGACACTCGGCCACCCAGTATTGACAGTCAGAATCGTTCTAGAAAAATGAAAGCTAACCCACATTCGTGAAGGCGAAACAAGGCAAATGCTCTAAGAAACTGTGGTAAGGCTAACAAGTATGTCTACAATCAAAAAGATTAATTAAACCAAAAAAAATGGGTCCTGTTTGTTCAGACAAATGTAAACTCAAAAATTGTTTATATGAATTTTCATTTCAACAACGATTAGCCATATTTCAAGAGAATTGGCAAACCGGCGATTTACGTATGTTACGGCAGACTTCTTACGACAATGAGGAGCAGGTCGGTATCCACGCTAACAAAAAAACAGTCTAAGACTACTAATTTCATAATACCAAGGATATTGTACAACCAAAAATTCCGTGAAATTTTAAAGTTTTGGATTGTAGTATATTCATACAATTTAATTGTTATTTTTACCCTTAAAAGGGCTTATTTTGCTGTTTTGATGATTGCCACAGTTAATATTTGTTTGAATCTTAAATATTTGATATATTTGCAGTAAAACATTTCAATAAAAATAATTTTAGTATAATTTTGTGTATAATTTTGAAATATAAACCTGTGACATTGTACCATAAGTTATATGCAAAAGGGACTTTTATGCGATTTTCTCGGTATGGGTAATAGTTATCACAAAGTTCATATCATATATATTACATTTAAACGAATCTAATGATGTATAAACATTATTTATTAAGAAAAAAATACATACCAAAAAATCAAAAAATCTTTTTTTTATTCTGTTTTGCTCATACTGTAAAAAATGTAAACTTTGACTTGTGGCTCTTTTGTATTTAAGTAGCGAGATCTATACTCTGTTCTAGAGCTATACTCGTAAGTGCCGATATTCTACAAAACTTAGTGACAGCTCTTGAACGTAGTATAAATGAGTTTAAAATTGAAAATTAGCCGTGACATTAATAGCTGTAATATCAGTCGGCCAACTCTACCCATTGATGTAGCAGATATTGTGAGAATAGGGACAAGCAGCAGAAGACCATAATAATGACTAAATGAGCGGACATCAGACATGCGCGTGGGCAATGTGGGCATTTATGCGTTAAGGGGCCATTCATTAACTACGTAAGGGTTCCGAGGGCAGACAGTGTAAAAAAATCTCTACATGCCCATAACTTGGGGGGGAGAGAGCCCACCTTACCCACTCTTACGTAATATTTTGTATGTCAAAATTAGAAACTAGTTCTATTTCATTCTATTCTATAATGTAAACTTTGATTTTATAATCTTAATTGTGTAAATTTTTATTCATTTTAAATGTTATAAATTTAGTACATTCTTCCCGTCATCAAACTGTGAGTTTTAGTGTAACTGATCCTTTTCTAATAACATTTTATTATTCTGAAAAACGAGATACAATCTTACGTAAGAAGAGAGACCCCGGGGTTCTAGAAAACTTAAGTACCCTAACATGAGCTTAGGTGGGTCAAAAATCGCCAAAATCATCCTTACATAATTAATGAATGGCCCCTAATGAGCGATTCTGATTACACTATGCGGGTCAACGTACACGTCGTACTCGCGAGCTAACGAAGCGCATCCGCAGCTTCCTACGACCACTTCATTCAAGAAGTCTCATTGAACTTGTAGGTACACGAGAAGGCATCGTTGTGACAGTATGCTTGTTACGAGTACCTTTCAAGTTCCAACAGACAAACGCACGTTTGCCTGTTTTTGTGTCTTGGTTTCAGAATGATGATCGTTTAGTACAATTATGGAAATTGTAACAAACATTCATCCATTTCCCGTTCTATCCGTGAGTCGTGTCTCTATGATAGTAACTGACTGAATCGTGTCCCTATGATCTTGACTGATTGAATCGTGTCTCTATGATCGTAACTGATTTAAAAGATTGACGAATCTTTTATTTTTTTATCAGTGCCAATCACACGCAAGCCTGTCTCATAAATATTTATAGTAATGTTAATCAAACTTGTTCAGCCACGTGAACATGTGCAACGGTGAACCGTTGCACATGTTCACGTGGCTGAACAAGTCGAGTTTCTTCTAATAAAGTGCGAGAACCGACCGCTAATCGTTTTATTCAGCAACGTGAACATGTCCAACACGCAACGGTTCACCATCGAGTTTCTTCTAATAAAGTGCGAGAGCCGACCGCTAATCGGCTTATTCAGCCACGTGAACATGTGCAACGGACGGCAATGGTTCACCATCGAATTTTTTCTACTATAGTGCGAGAGCCGACCGTTAATCGTCTTGCATACTAACCGCGAAGTTAATTAATTGCAATAATGCAAGCAAAATTACAAGTAACGTGAAAAAATGGAATCAGTCGAAAGGGAGAAGATATAAACTAACACAGCGACAGGAAACAACATTCAAATGCGAAACGTCTTTACAAACGATGCTTGTTCAAGAAATTGTTGTAAATATTAATTTACTGACATAAGAAATGGAAGTTTTTTTTTTTTTATAAAAACTTTGCTCCACACTATGAATTACTCCTGTATCGTGGGCGCGTTCGCAAATACGTAACCTCAGGTCACAAGACACCCAGACCCGGAACTACTTGTAGGCCATACAAATATATTTTGTTCCGTGCCGGAATCGAACCCGAGACATGCAGCGCAGCAGCCAAACGCTCAACAACTACGCCAACCGTGCCGTCATCAACAGTTAATGACTTTGAGTGATGAATTGATGATATTAATTAATTTGGAAACACACACACAAACTGACAATTTAATTGAACTGACAAAGGTGTGCTTATTGTGTGAAGTAACGTAGTTACGAGTACCTGCAAATACGCTAATGATGGTAAATGACGCCAACTTAGAGATGACAAGCAGAAATTGTTTCTCCTCATAACATGCCATTAAAGAGGGTCTATTACGAAGCAGTTTGATGCTCGGTACCTACGTAAGTGGTGTTCCCTCTAATTTATTATGTTACTTTCTGAAAGTCAGTAGGATATCATTGGTTTTCCGCCGGTAGATAAGGGAAATAAAAAATCTCTTTGAATTTTAATCATACTGAATTAATCTTTCATTTTCCCTTGATAAGAGGTTACAGTTTCTCACTGTGGTGCATATACAAACCTATTTTTACTTTATACGAAACCTCTCTAGGGGTCATTGTACTCATCATTACGAATAATTTTTACTATTGGACCAACCCCGAAATCACGAAAAAAAACAACTGTTCAGTACATTTATGTGCGAATAACTTGACAAAATGTACTGAACAGCTTATTTTTTTTAAATAAAATTTATATGATGGTCTCATATTATATGATGGCCTCTGTATGTATCTTTGGGATAAAAAAAGAATTTTGAAAATCGGTCCACAACTGACAGAGAAATCGGGGGACATACATAAAAAAAACATACATACACACAACATAGAACCTCCTCCTTTTTGCAAAGTCGGTTAAAAATAGGGTTGTAGACAAAAATATTATATTGCTCAAAATCAAAATTTTAACTTTCCGTACGATTTTAGATTGACAAAGAAGAACGTCTAGGTGATACGGAGGTTGGCAAGATGACCTACCTATTACTAAAGTGGTTTAGGTAATAGTCGTTACGTACAAGGTATGTAAACACTGGTGCACGCTCTGTTACTTTACTTTCATAATGAGATGGGACACTCGCGGGGAAAGATCAGGCGCAGGACCATAGGCTTAACGTGCTTCCCGAGGCACCGGGTGATGCACCACCGACACCACCAACTGCCGAACTCCGGGCTGATACTGAGAAATTCCTAATGGAAATACCCAATATCACTTTGCCCGACCTGCAGGTGTATTCGCTAACTCAGTTGACAACAATTTGAGAGGCACTTTGCAGTACATTGCTCGGTGGACATCGATTATAATAGGCACTAACAGCAATGTACGGCAAAGTGCCTATCAAATTGATGTCAACTGAGTTTGCGAATACGCCTGCTGGAAATGGAATAAGACTAAAGGAGCACTCAATAATAGTGTAAGACTAAGAAGATAGAATTTTCTAGATAAACTGGAAATGTTGATTTCCACCTGAGACATTTCCACCTGAGACATTTCCACCTGAGACATTTCCACCTGAGACATTTCCACCTGAGACATTTCCACCTGAGACATTTCCACCTGAGACATTTCCACCTGAGACATTTTCGTCTGAAAATGGCGGAGTTGTTTATAGTTTTCATACAATCCAGCATGCACGTCACGCGTCTGCGTCTCATAATTTAGCGGATGTGTGTAATTGCGATCATTCCACGCAGCAGGACATTGGAAATATTACATGATAGGGCAAGACCTACTCTGCTCTTATCTTCATTTTCTAAGTATAATGCTTCCTATTCTTATTCTTATAATTCCTTAATCTTAAGTTCATGCTGCTGTCGCTTCATACTCGCCTGTTATCTTTATGATAAATTAATCTGAATCATTTGAAGAACAACATTAACTCGCCGCAAGTCATAAAACTTGTGTTAAGAATTATAATGTGAGTGTTTGTGCAGTAAAAATAAACTAATTAACAATGTGTGCAAGTAAAATATTTATCTGTGCTTGTAAATAATTATTCCTTCTCGTTATCGACTTTCTTAGCAAACAGTAGGTACTATCTACTAAGTCCACACGTCAGTTTCTTTCCATTAAATTAATTATTCAATTAATGTCCATTGCATGCACGCCTGACGGCTGAATCAATTGAATTCGCTTCGGCTGCCAGCTGCTTGGTACTGAACCGAGATGCATTACGTTACTTCGTTTTCGTTCTGCTTTGCCCATGAATGCAATAATTAGGTAGTCAATTGTATGCAAAACCAATCAGGTATGTTAGATATTCCTACGAGCCTACAGCAGTTACATATCCGTTATTAATTTCGTAGACAATACGATGACATCCAAACAAAAAGGGTCCAGTTCTCAGCATTTAGTTTCCGAGACACAGTTTTATAAAGTTGGATGAAAATATATATAATGCTCAATTATCTACAACTTCATTATAGTAAATGACTTTATATGATGTGTATAATTACCAGAAATTTCTTTTTTGCTTATTTATTTAAGCTTTTTCTCAAATCAAGCTTTTTCAGTTTCAACTTCAAATGTCTGATAAAAAAATGTCCCAGTTTTTGAATATTTTTTTAATTCTTATTATCAATTGACTATTCTAGGTACCGAAATTAGTCTTAACTCAATACCCCACTACTGAACCCTTTTTGCTTGGACGCCCACTTATTAGAAGACAGTCTGGTGGAGAAGAGAAGTGGCTGGTGGCTTGTTTGAGACCCATCCGTGTTTAGGTACCGTACTACAGGGACAGATCAATCTGCCAGCCTTTTACCAACTATATTGGGGTCGGCTTCCAGTCTAACCGGATGCAGCTGAGTCCCAGTATTTTACATGGAGTGACTGTCTATCTGACCTCCACAACCCAGTAACTGGGTAACACGATACCTCTTGGCAAGACTGCTGTCAGATTTTCTAGGTTTTGACAATCCGTAACGACTGTCAAAGATCTCAAAATTTCAACCGAGACCAACGGCTTAACGTGCTTTCTGAGGCACGGAGGATTATAATTATGTAATGAATTGTCACCCATCGAAGGACTGACCGGCAAGAGTTGCTTGACCTCAAAGATCGACCGTGCTGAAACTATTTAGCCACGACCAGCCGTAGTGGTATTTATACAGATATAACTCGGCTTGGAGCCATCACCCAAGGGTATCACGTGTAACATTTGAATCCACCGGATGTTGAACACGGTGCCTACAATCATACAATTAAACTAGATAACATCTCAGCTCTGCTGGGAGTGCGTAATGATACCGTGGACCATTTTGTTTCATGATTAAAGAAGCGCATAAATTAATTCCGATTTTAATGACTCTTGCAACTAATCTCATTTAAAGTTTAACTCAGTCTTTGGTCTAACTATATTTATAGATAATTAATTTTGAGGTGTAGTAGATATAATTAGCCTTTGTAATTAACTGTCCCATTGTGTTTTTCTGTATATGTTTTATGTGTACAATAAAGAATAATAATAATATAAACTTAGCGCTTTTATAATAGAAAAAAGCCAAAGCAAAAAAATATAGGTACCTAGTTGTGGTTGTGGTCTTAGCTAACGAATTGAAATTGGTAAAGGTACATCAGTAGGTGCATAAATACTTAAATGCATTATACTTCACAGAATACGGACACAGAAATTTAACGTTATTTTATTTTCTACATGAAAACATTGCACACCAAAAGAAAAATGCCAATTTTCTAAATAAGCTTTACATCATACCACAAGATGCGGGCGGTCACAGTCGTGCTATTTTCCGGGTCAACACTTTTATTTTTCTGTCGATAGGTAAATTTCCGATGAAAGTGTTAAGGCCGGCCTGACAATGAACCTAACTAAAACCAAAGTTATGACGAATTCCCAACAAACAAAAACAGAAACCTTAACAATAAACAACGAACAAATAGAATATGTAAATGAATATATATATTTAGGACAACTTATATCTACAGAAGATTGCATGAATAAAGAAATAGAACGAAGAATAACTAATACTTGGAAACGGTTTTGGTCTCTTAGTGAAATAATGAAGGATAAAGATATGCCAATGAAAGGAAAAAAGAAAGTATATGAAATATGCATAATGCCATGCTTATTATACGGGTGCCAGACATGGGCGTTAACAGAACTACAAGAAAGTAAATTAAAAGTCTGTCAAAATGCAATAGAAAGGAGTATTTTAGGTATAAAAAGAAAGGATAGAGTGAAACTGCAAGAAATTAAAAAGAAAACAAGATTTAAGAATGCACTCACTGCCTACAGACAACTAAAATGGCGATGGACGGGACATATGTTAAGAGAAAGTAAAGAGAAATGGACTAAGTTAGTAACAGAATGGTATCCAAGAGATAGCAAAAGAAATAGAGGCAGACAAATCAAAAGGTGGGAAGATGACTTAAGGAAAATAGCTGGTCCGGTATGGACCCGTTCAGCAAGAGACAGGAATACGTGGAAATCTTTAGAGGAGGCCCAATGATATATAAACTCATTGAGGAGGCCTATGTCGACAGACAAGCTGTTCCACACGAACAACCAGTTGCCGATTATTAAATTCTAGTTAGATTATAATTTAATCAATTAAGTTTTTAGTAAGTAGGCATTTATTTATTATTTATTGTAAGAAAGAAACAGCAATAAAGGCTATTTTATTTTATTTATTTATTTTAGGTAAATTTTACCTCACCTACCAACCTAATTTGCCTGTTCCTCTAAGATCTGAGGTACTCGACCTTGTACATAAATAAGTATAAATTCTATAATTGTATGCCCTTCAGACTTCACCGGTTTACACTAAGTGTAAGAACAAATGAACAACAAATAATGAAAATCAATCTTATAAAGATTCCTCCAAATTGAGCCGCTCTCGTTCCTCTGCTCGACTCTGACAAAACAAATAATAGAAGAAGCACCCCCCGGACCTGCCTTTTTATTGTAAATCATCAAATTATTTCTTCCGCTCTGGGTGAAGCGGGAGGGTGTGTCAGACTCTTACTGACTAAATCCCAGCCGTGTTCCTTCAGTTACCTGTGCCAGAGCCGCGGTGATTTTTTCAAATGTACCCGCGATCTAGGCAGGCATCTGCTCTAGCGGACCCCGTCAGTCACTGCTGACATCTCTTTGAGGAGCGTCAGGAACACAACGCGCTCGACCCGGGCCTGGTTCTTGTCGGAGGATGAGCTACGCATTGCTCGCCGTCCGCTAGCCCGCGCAAACGGTGGCCGGGAATCAGCTTGCGACTCCCGACGCCCAGAGCGACTCCTGCGGTGGCTAGGGGCGTCAGGAAGCGAGGATTGCCTCTCCCTCACGCGTCCCGCCTCCTCCTTCGCAAGCGTTACTGCTTCGCAGAAGGAAATGACAGCTTCCCATGATGGAGCGCCTCGACTGCATTGTTGATTAAATCATTAATATGTTGGTCAAACACAAGCGGCCACCCAGTCACCCAGCGGTCGCTGCGGTAATTAAACAAAAGTACTTTTGACCACAATGTGTGTTTTCGTGGTGGAACTATGTAGTGGTTATTTCTCAAACCGTTCATGTTAGAGCTAAAAGTCAACATTTTAATATTAAAGGTTACAGGTGCATTTAGTGGCTTTTGGAGGCGGCAATTATCATCCTCCTGCCCTTATACCAATGTAGGTACTAGGGATGTTGCAGCACGGGTTCTACCAAACACCCTTCCATTCACTGCCTCTCAATCGTCACGTCGTCATTTTCGGATGTAACTTAGCCCATGTTTAACGTAAAGTCAATTTCCAAAGCTACCTTCCGTAAATCTAAAGGTGTGCCTAATCCCACGAATATCAGTTGACGTGAGAATCACATTAACTATTTCACTTTCTTATTTAACTTTACAATATAAGTCGGTAATTAATTGCCTACTAACCTTTTACAATCCCAATATTCAAGGGTGAAAGTTTACGTAAATGAGTGTTTTTTTTTTTTTTTGGGGTGTGGGAAATCATCTTGTGACTTCTTCCGCTCTAGGGTGGAGCGGAAGGGCGTGTCAGACTCTTACTGACTAAAACCCACCCCTGTTCCTCCCTGCCCATGCACATGCCCAGGGGCGAGGTAACTCTTTCGAATTTATCCTCAACCCCCGGGCAGGCATGGGCCGTGGCAGGTCCCGTCCTTTGCTGACAACTCTTGTTCGGCGCGCGTGGAACACCACGCGCCGTCGACTCTCGGGCCTGGTGCTGATCGGACGGCGAGTTACCCAATACTCGCCGTCCGCAGGCTCGGGTCTACGGTGGCCGGAGATCGTCTCGCGGCCCCTGGCGTCTCCTGTGGCGGCTGCGGCTGAGGGCGCTAGGGCGACTCTGCTACGTAAATGAGTGTTCGAATACACACTATTTTTTTTTTATTTATGCCCTTTGGGCTAAGGATTCAAAGACCATCTCAAGGACGTTGGCCATAATGCTAAGAAATGGTCGGAAATCTGATAAAATAATCTACAGAACAAAATATACTGAACCCTAAGTCTTAAAATATTTCCTAGTTATCCAATTAATTGTCCTTTTTAGGGTTACGTACTCGAAGGGTTGAAACGGAGCCCTATTGCTGTCACTCACGTGTCCGACTGTCCTTCTATCCGTCTGTCCGTGTGTCTGTCTGTCCGTCATATGTCACACAGGTTTTACAGTCAAAAGGTTGGAGCTACAGTCTTCAAAATTTCACGGTATAAATATCTTGTTGACCCAAAGCCATACAAATTGTCAGAAATACATTTGGTACGGAACCCTAAACGTGCGAAGTCCGACACGCACTTGACCGGTTTTTTTTATTGATGACTATTCACGCGGTCAGTGTCTTGCCATTTACGCATGAGAGATGACCGCGTTGTGCGCGACAGTCCGCTCAGTTCATAACTTCGTACCAGCTACCAGGAAGGAAGTGCAGTCTTCACTCTATACTAGGAAGGAAGCGACCGGTTCTTTTATATCGGTTTACGATCATCGAATCTTAATGCTTTTGTCTATAAACGAGTCGCATTTTATTGGGGACAAATGTGATCCAAGTTTTAAATACTTCCGTATAGTCGTAGGTCTTACAGACAACTATGTTACTGTAACTGGGCAAACTCGTATTTTACTTCACATGAATCATAACAAATAAATAATGTTGAGATACGTACTAAGTAATTTGCATGTAAACATTGTGAGTAGGATCTCAGAGTGTGCTAAGTAAACTGAACATTCATCCATGTTTACACACAAACTTAACTCGGTCACCACTACTCACTGGTCACTGCTAACACTGTGTTTGCGGTCAATGTTTTTGTGAGTCTCTGACACAATCATCATAAAACACCTATGTTTTGAATTCTAATTATGATGAAATGTTTGGGGCTTTCCGTTTTATATATTATTATCGATATCTACACTAAATTATATACAGGTAAAATTTGTAGATAAGTTTGTTTGTAGGAATTAATCTCTGGAACTACTGAACCGATTTTGAAAATTCTTTCACCAGTGGAAAGCTATACTATTTGTGGGTGCTATAAGCTATAAATATTTACGAAATCCACGCGGGTGAAGTCGCGGGCGAAGTACTAGTATTAATATAGATGTTCTTTTATTAGGCGATGGTAACTGAAGAAGGAGTTATAAAATACAATTTCATTGCACTGAAGCTTATAATGTTTGGAACACCCAAGTGCTTATTTTTGGGGCGGCTCTGACCCCGTTTGGGATAAAAGTCGAGACGTAATGTATGTATGTATGTTATGATTTTATTTTACCATAATTTTACATATTTACTACCCGTTTAAACAAGTAACAACTTCATCCAAGTTTTTTTTTTTTTTTCAGTACAATTTAGCTTCCATAGACGCTCGACTCCAACAAAATATATCACTTCAAAGTTTACTATTTCACAAAAAAATCACTAAATCGAAATAATAGTCTTCATAGCCCCTCAATAATTTTGAAAGAAATATCCAACGATAAAAAATATTAAGATTTAAACAGAAAAGATGAGCCACAATAATTATACTAACAAACATGTCCTGTTAGCTCGCTCAGGATACGTAGTGTAGATACCGGTATCTGTATGGAGCAGGGTATTAGGTACCACAGGTAGAACTGTGTCGCCGGCCTGTGTGCGTCTTCGTCGACGTCATTGTTAGCTCTAGTGTAGGTACCGGTATCTGTATGGAGCAGGGTATTACCACAGGTAGAACTGTGCCGCCGGCCTGCGTGCGTCTTCGTCGACGTCATTGCTTTGGAAATCTCTTTTCGAATGTATCAAACACGCGCAAACGATGAGGAAAGATATCTCAATAAATTATGTTTTTCCCGTTAGCTGCGCCGCAGAAAGTTCGACAGTGGCGTCACATTTCTTATTTATTACCAGCAAAAGATGCACGTCATTATATATGACAAAATATGAATTAATATAAATCAAGATTAATGGATATATTTTATAGCCTGAACTAATTTTACTTTTTTTATTTTTTATTACCACTTTCTGCCCGCGCTTTTGCACGCGTTAAAGTCGAAAATTACCCTAAGAGAACCGAATCCCGAAACTAAACACGACCTACTTCAGGCACCAGTCTCTTACAATAGTGGATTATAGCATTACTCACAAACATTGTTAATTTTTAAGCAAACCAATATTGTGAAGAGATTATCAATTCAATTATTTATTATAAATGAATTTATAGAATCCCGGCAAAAAAAAAAATCCTATGTTGTATTCCAAGACATGTTCTACCCATATGCCAAGTTTCATCCAAATACGTTCAGCCATTTGGACGTAAAGAGGTAACAGACAGACAGAGTTACATTCGTATTTATAATATTACTAGCTGCGCCCCGCGGTTTCACCAGCGTAGACTGGAATAAAAAACTAGCCTATGTGTTAATCCAGGGTATAAGCTATCTACTCGTACATACAAAGTTTTATCCAAATCGATCCAGCAGTTTGTGCGTGAAGAAGTAAAAAACATACAAACACACACACACAAACTTTCGCTTTAATAATATTAAGTGTGACTAGCTGACCCGGCAAACGTTGATCTGCGAGTATAAAATGGGGGTGGGGGTTGAAGGGTGAACAATAGCTTGCGACCTATTCTCATACCTACCAAATATACAAAAAAAAAACATTAAAATCGTTCAAGCCGTTTCGGATGAGTGCAACCTCAAACATCGTGACACGAGATTTTTAAATATTAGAAGATAGGGATTCAAATCAAGAGATGCGTAGGATTGCAGACAACTCTACCTAATACTGCTTATTATATTTGGTCCTATGTGTCATAAACTTAGAAGCCTAAAAAGGATTCTTTTGGACTTGTATACAGGAACGAACGGTGTGTCTTAACTGACGTTTTGCAGGGTAGCCCGTCGCAAAGCCGTAGTCATATATCGTAGCTGGCAGGTCGTAGGTTGTAGCCTTGTAGCCCATCCCATGTTATAAACCAGCGGATGGGTTGAATGACGGATGTTGTAAACTTTGTTCACGACGACTACGAGACATCATACAACTTATTATTAAGGTCGGAAGTACATTTCAGGATGATAATAATAACGCGAGTGGGAGTGGGAATTTATTCACGACTATCAACATAATACATACATAATTATGTATTACTAAACTGGATTATTGTGAGTAATTTGTGACCGAACGCTATTACGTTTTTTAAACCAAATTCAAAACAATAACTTTCTCAATTCGAGTGCTGAGTATACAATAAAACTAGTTTATATTTTTTTAGGATTTCGTAGTCCTAACAAGGACCAAGAAACCCTTAGTTTCGGTCTGTCCGTCCGAGGCATAGCTGAAAGACTGTTGAAAAGTACTAGAAAGCTGCAATTTTGCACGGATATACATAATTATATATTAATCACGTGACAATATTCAATTTAAATTTTAATAGCCCTTCTATCCTGAAAGTACTCTTGTGATAGTTAAGTGAGTGTTATTATTATCATATCTATAATATGTCTAGTAATTCAGTGTGCCTCTAGGCAAAGGCCCTCCTCCAACGATTTCCACTGTCTCCTGTCCTTCGCAACCCTTCTTCAGTTTGGACCTGCTGTGAGTTTAAGTTCATCCTCCCATGTTTTGCGCTGTCGACCTCTATTTCTTTTACCATTTCTAGGGTACCATTCGGAGAGGATTTTGCTACATTTATCCTTAGGGCTCCGTAACATGTGACCCGCCCAAAGGCACTTCATTTGGTCTAACTTAGTGAGGATGTCTGTCACTCCTGTCCTAGCTCTTATAGACGTGCTCCTTTCTCTGTCTAGTTTCCATATTCCCAGCATGCTCCTTTCCATAGCCCTTTGACAATGCTCTAGCATATTTCTGTGGTGTTTGGAGAGTGCCCAAGTTTGACATATATGTCTTTGCACTTGATTTTGTTACTGAAGTCTGTTGATTTCATAACCTCTGTCAGTGACCAATATCTTTTCCAACCATTTGCTACTCTTCTTCTGATTTCTTTGGTTGTTAGATCGGTTTGAGAGAATGAAAACTATTTAAATCCTTACTTTGTATACTTATTAAATACGCACGAGGTCTTCATTCAAAGATTTTTGAAATACTTGAGTTGCGTTGCGTCGAATAAACAAGAATATTAAAAACTTCTATGTTCTTTTTATTTATTGTATCTATTGATCCAAAAAGGTAATTATTAATTTATTCTACACTTTAAAAATCACAGAACAACTCGATATGAAAGATTAAGGCGGTCTAACAAAAATTATAGATATCAAACTCGAAGGACAAACATTCTAATTTATATTGTTTTGCATCCAAATGCAGATGTTTAAGCTATTATAAAAAAAAAACTGAATAATTTTGGTAGACATTTAGGAACACCTGCAAATTAATGGCAAATTCAGATGTACGCCTCAAAGAGAATATGTCAGTCACCACCATGCCAAGGGGTAGCGGATAAATTCGTAACAGAGTTACCGCTCCCCTGGGCACTCAGGCAAGGAAGGAACAGGGGTGGGTTTTAGTCAGTAAGAGTCGGACACGCCCGCCCGCTCCACCCAGAGCGGGAGATGCCATTGGATGATTTCCCACCCCCAAAAAAAATGGTTCTTTTTTTATGATTTCCCACCCAAAAAAAAAAAAGAGTGAAAACATTAAAAAACTTTGGTAAAACTAAAAATCCGCTCAACTTGTTTCAATTTCAACGAAACACGCAATAATGACATTCGGATCCCGATCGGGGGCTTCATTTTAACTAAGAAGAAACAGACACCAAGAGACACCTCCAACGAGCAAACAGAATCCTAAAAAAAAGTCGCATTCAAGCGGAACTCTTTTCAACACAAATGCTGAAAAACTGCAAATTGATAATGACGAGTCACATCGATTGCCCACTCCTACCCAAATAATCAGAACTTTGAAATGGTTATTATACAAGAGGTTCTAAAATATCTTTTTTATTTTGTTCTCAGCTTAATATTTTATAATAGGATCTATCATGTAACTGCCTGAGTTTCCCTGAAAGGCACATCCAGGTACTAGACACATACCTAAATGTAGTTTCGTAGGTATCCGTGACTAAACAGCATGATAAGAAGTTTCTGGTTACCTGTAGGGAACGTCAGCCGCCAAGAACACGTAGTTGGTGGCGTAGAAGGCGGCAACATACACCGTGAGAGCCAGCAGCACGTAGTTGCCTAGGTGGAAGCGCCGCCCCTGGCCCAGCTCCTTCATCAGCTGCTCCATGTCCACCCCCGCACTACCCTTGAACGAGTCCTTCTCCTCCATCGCTATCTCAGGTTTCGACATCACAGACAAATTCGACTTTAAAATAATCACTAAATATTAATCAAATTTTCGCGCTAAATGTTTGGTTGCGTGCGCGCGCGCCGCTGGTAGTGTGACAGTGTCCGCGGGTGTCGCGTGCGGCGGTGTAGGTACTACCGATAGCCGGCGCGGATGCGGCGCCGACATATAACCTGCGCCTGCACTGGCCATGCCCTCGGACGATATATTTACATATTCTGCGCTACAAACTTCCGCAGATGCGCCTCCTTGGTGTTCTGCTTAGCAACGAAGAAAAGAACGATGTTCCAGGAAATTTTTTACAAGAAAAAAAAAATTAATGAACCTACTAAGAACATCAAGAGTCCACAAACTATTGTGAGGTCAATATAGTTTCATAACAACGCTTTATTCTGAACGTAAACAGGTAAAATGCTTCGTTTGCAAGAGGACTGATCTGCAATCACATATTCTGTTGGACAGCTTCACTCTAGCTGAGTCCCACAGGCTAGGTACTTATATAGGTACTTATCCCGGAAAAATTTAGTTCTTAGGAATTGGTGCTTGCAGGACGGAATGTACAACTTTTAATGGAAAACTTGCCCCTTTTATCGTCGTGTTGTGGCCAGTTCTGGTATCGTAAACGTGTATGTTCGACGATAAGCTTAGGTGCCATTGTTGCACTAGAATATATTAACTTAAGTACGCAGTCAACGACCTATTCTATGACTTAAGTGATAAACAGTGCGTTGACACTTGTAGGTATCTTTCTACACATCCAGGACACACACCATTCACAGCTCACAGCTGAACAGATCAACATCATCAACCATTCAACTTTTGAGGATGCTCGTGTATTTACTTTTGACATCTATATGATATAATAAATCATCTTAATCGATCGGAACTGCTGGTTACCAAAGCCTCGTTTGATCGTGGCTGCAAAAAAGCAGGTTCTTGTTCGCGGTCCTCTCATTTGAAAACACATTAGTCAAATCATAAGCAGGAGCAATGTTCATAATTTCATAATTAAACTAACCGGAATTGAACATTAGTTCTGTCCTACCTTGTCTTGACCATCCTTGTCTCATAGATAAAATATCTTTCTGATACATTGACCCGCCACTGAGAGAGAGGGACCTTGTGTCTGACATATTTTGGCCACCTCATTAAAATAACTGAACGTGTAATTATGTACTATTACAATCAGACACCGATCGAGACATTGTTGCACATAGAGAACGAAACTATCTTAATCATTATGTTCAATGGAGCCTTAATCGATGCCGAGCACTCGATATAATTCTCTATGGCGGCGGCGGCAGGGGACGCCGAGAAATCTGCTGACGAAATAGAAACAGGTTGTTAATTAGTTAGTTGCAACAATAAACGTGAGCCATGGAATAATGGAATATTTCATTAACTATCAACTGACTCGATAACTGTATCGAGTCAGTTGATAACGTTGCACACAGTTGTGTCCACAACACTGTATTCATTCATATACTTTACTGTTTACGTACAAGTTCACCAGTAAGTGAAGGTGCTAGAAAGAAACTTGTGTCTATCTCTCGTCGCTAGAATTTGGGGTATACAAACATTTGACAACAGTGACAAGTTTTTATGTACGTACGTCGTCGTATATTGCCCTTGTCAATTGTCCTCGTTAAATCTCACGTTTAAGAAAAGAGATTGTACCTACTTGAACTTCATTTAGTATTAGATTATGAGAAGTCACAGCAAATAACTACCTTACGCAACGCTAGTCCCTGTCAACTATGTTTCGAGAGATACCTGTTTAGGATTCGGCGGAAGAGATGTCAGCAATAGGTGACGGGGCCCGCTAGAGCCGATGCCAGGGTCGTTTAAAAGAGACACCGCGGCCCTGGAATAGACAGGCATCTGGAAAGGAAAGCGGGTGGGATTTTATCAGTAAGAGTCTGACAGTCCCTCCCGCTCGACCAGAGTGGGAGAAGTCACTGATGAATCTCACTCTCAAAAATAAAAGCCCTGTCAACTAAGCAAGGGAATCGTGTGTCTTGGTATGTGCATGCGATGAGGAGGGACACACATGTGACTGAAACTTTAACTGCTGAGGCAATGGTCTCCACGCAATGAGTGCCAGAGGAAGGAAGGCGTCGCCGAGGCCGGCCCAGAGAGCGGTGGCGGGATGACTTGGACGCGCATAAAGAAGTCTGGTTTGAGGTGTCGCAAGAAAAGGGTGTCTGGAAGGATATCGGGAAGGCCTTTGCCCAGCAGTAGGACACATAAGGCTACTAAAAAAATACTGTTGAGGCAATGAGGAATGAATTGTGAGACAAGAAAAAAAGTTTAAACGGAAAAATGGAATAAACCGGAGAAGGCTTATACCATAGACTACACACTATAAGTATGACTTATACCCTTTCAAAGGGTTCCTGTAATAAAACAGATATTTAAGTAAGTTTAAGTCGTAACTAATTTTTTTAAATTTCATAGGAAATAAAAAGGCTTATTTTATTTGTTTAAACGGAAACGTAGATAAAGATAAACAGATAGGAAGAAATTAACTAAGTAAAATTGTACCCAAGTAGGTAGGTTACACCTCACAAATGGTCGATACTTATCTTCGAGCAATACAATTATCTAATGCAATTGCTGCTATTAGCGTTCTGATAGGTACTTCTACTAGTCACACCTACCAAGCTGTCTATCAGTCACTCAGGCAACATCATTGGTTACTTCCAACCCAAGGATAAAATATTCCTAAAGTGATTGTTAGTTTTGTTTTTGTGTCAAAGGTTCAATGTTTATTATAGAGAAACGCCTTACTATAACTTCGTAGCAAGAGTCAATTCGTCAATAGCTGATCAATTCAATAATAGGTGATCGAGACATTGTTGCACATAGAGAACGAAACTATCTTAATCATTATGTTCAATGGAGCCTTAATCGATGCCGAGCACTCGATATAATTCTCTATGGCGGCGGCGGCAGGGGACGCCGAGAAATCTGCTGACGAAATAGAAACAGGTTGTTAATTAGTTAGTTGCAACAATAAACGTGAGCCATGGAATAATGGAATATTTCATTAACTATCAACTGACTCGATAACTGTATCGAGTCAGTTGATAACGTTGCACACAGTTGTGTCCACAACACTGTATTCATTCATATACTTTACTGTTTACGTACAAGTTCACCAGTAAGTGAAGGTGCTAGAAAGAAACTTGTGTCTATCTCTCGTCGCTAGAATTTGGGGTATACTTCGGGGTTCGGGTTCGGGTTTATTGTTTATTATAGAGAAACGGGTTCAATGTTTATTATAGAGAAACGCCTTACTATAACTTCGTAGCAAGAGTCAATTCGTCAATAGCTGATCAATTCAATAATAGGTGCCTTTCGATTGTGCTACCCACAGGTCAGAAGTTAAAAGTCAAAATCAGGGTACCACAAGGCTCCATATTGGGTCCTTTCCTCTTTTTAGTGTATATCAATTATCTTCCCTATCTATTAAAAATCAACCGCAAATAGTATTGTTTGCTGACGATACTTTCTTAATTTTTAAAATTAACAGACGTTCCACAAACCTTGGCGTCGTAAATAACGCCCTACAGCAGGTCCAAAACTGGTTCACTGTTAATAATTTAGTATTAAATAGAAAAAAACTAAGTGCATAAGATTTGCTTTACCGAATGTTAAAAGTAATAGTTGTGACACAGTATTAAACAAAGAGAAACTAGAATTCGTCAAAAACACGAAATTCCTAGGAATCACTCTCGACTCAAGGCTACAATGGGGTCCTCATTTAACATCTGTTGTAGTACGGTTAAGTTCAGTAGCAAAATATCGGCCTATATCTAAATTATGTCTTTTTTCAAAGGTTTTAGAGAGACTTGTATATAAAGAAACTTACTCGGCTATGGAGAGTCACTTTAGCGATGAGCAGCATGGATTCCTCAGAAAACGGTCTACTACCACCAACTTAGTACTGTCCAACGACATCATAACAGGTGGAATGGACAGTGGTCATCAAGTAGACGTGATTTACACCGACTATAGTAAATGTTTTGACAGTATTGATCATCGTGTGCTTATATGTTCATTTTTCTCTTGTAATTGTTTTTGTGTGTGCATAAATAAATAAATAAATAAATAAAACCTGTTTTAGAAACACACCTATCCTTTTATACGCAGACGATATGAAGATCCTTAAATTGGTACGTACATTATCTGATGCGGAGCAACTCCAGTCCGATCTGGATAGGTTTGTGATATATTGTAGGTATAATAACCTGCAGCTTAAATTGTGTCTAAATGCTTTCATGTACCGTTTACACGACAAAGATGTTTAATTGATTCTGCGTATAAATTAGATGGTCACTACATAAATAAACTGCATAGTGTTAAAGATCTTAGCGTGATACATGACAGCAAACTAATTTTTGACGAACATATAGAATCCATCATAAAGAAAGCGTCAAAAGCTATGGGATTCATAATGCGAACTTGTTCTAACTTTAATTCTTTAAAACCAGTTAAGGTACTATACTGTTCTTACGTGCGCAGTACCCTTGAGTACGCTTCTCAAGTATGGAACCCCCAGTATGAGACGTATAAATCTCGTATTGAATTGGTTCAGAGGAAATTTATGAGATACCTAGATTTTAAAACAGCAGTTTTCAGACGGCTACGCACACCGGTGTAAGCGTTATCACTTTCTGCCATTAGAGTTAAGGCGTAATATTAATGACATCTGCTTTCTTGTCAACATAGCAAATGGATCAATCGATTGTTCCGATTTACTTAGCAAAATTTATCTTCGCACTAATCAAATTAACCTAAGATTACGACCATTATTACAATTACCGTCTACAAATGCAAATTATAGGCGTAACGCTTTTTGTATACGCAGTGCAATGTTGTTTAACAGCCTGCCATCGAATATGGAAATCGATTTATTTTGCACGAGTGCGTTAAGAATCAGGAAAATTTTGAGTAAAGAATACTTTAATGGGTGAATGTTTGTTTTTTTTTTATGGTGTTCTTTTTTATAACATTGTAATATAAATGTGGAAGCTTGTAATTAGCAATTGTCAGTTGATATTATTTCGTTACCATGTACTTGTATTAGTCTGTAAGCTTTCTTAAAATTGTAAAAATAAAAATTAAAATAAAATATAATGCTGTCAAAAAAATCCATCAATTTACTGATCTGGATACCGGAAGGCCAGTCTATTTAGTTATTTTCATAGTATCATGTCTTACGGTATTTTGCTATCGGGATGGGCTCAGAATAAATTTTTATTACAGAAGACATTGAGTCTATTTAGACTCAGGTACTTCAGGGACTGAGGTAACAGAGCCATACATAATCTTCGCAGGCAGCTCTTAAGGAGCTGTTTAAGAATATAAACTTCATGACGGTATGAGGATTTTTTTTTTGAGGGGGGGGGGGAATCATCCAATGACTTCTCCCGCTCTGGGTGGAGCGGGAGGGCGTGTCAGACTCCCTGCCTGGTGCCAAGGGGTGCGGAACGGACGGCGAGCTACCCACTGCACGCCGTCCGCAGGCCCGGGTCTACGGTGGCCGGAGGTCGTCTCGCGATGTCCTACGCCCAGGGCGTCTCCTGCGGTGGCTGTTGCTGGGGGCGTGAGGGGCGCTCTGTTGAGTCTATCACCCGTTCCGCCTCCTCCTTCGCGAGCATTACTGCTTCGCAGAAGGAGGCGATTGCTTCCCATTCCCTCTCGCTCCGGCCGGATGCAAGAGGTCACCACCACCTATCGCATCCACGAGGACACGGCGGTGCTCCACCCAAGCGGACAGCGGCAGACCTCCACCGTATGCTCGACCGTGTCCTCTGGGCGATCCGTGCAGTGGTAACACCCGGGCGTTTCCTGCCGCCCGATCTGATGCAGGAACCTCCCGAAACGACCATGTTCGGTGAGGACCTGCGTCAGGTGGAAGTTGAGGTCGCCGTGACTCCTCTCCAGCCACTCCTCAAAGAGGGGCATTACCACCACAATGGTGGTGTGCCCAGCGCTGGGTTGCGACAGTCGCTGTCTCCATGTTGCCATGAGATCCTGCCGGAGCTCCGTCCGCCGAGCCGCGACGTGTCACGGCAGCAGAGTTTCGCCCCGGCGTTTGGCCTCCTCGCGCCACTCCCAGAGCAGCGCGAGGACCTTCGCCTCCAGATCCCAAGGCGACACGGTATGAAGATGACTTGTCAATATGATATACCAAAACATTATGTGTGTTCGGAAAAACCTCCATCTCTTTACTAAGATAAGTGACAGGCATAATTTTAATACAATAAATAGGAACCAATTAGATCAACCTCGATTCAGGTTTCCCAAAGTTCAAAATTCTATTATAGGCGCCGCTGCGCGCGCCACTTACTCACTACTCAGCTGACCGACGCGATAGAATACGGGCATTTCCTTGTTGTTTATAAAAACTTTGCTAATCGGTATTAAAACTATTTTATACAGTCCACTTCTTTCTTTCCGACTGAGCCCTATCAGTACTGTGTAAAATTTTATAATAAAATATCACTAGACATTCTCCAACTAAATGAGACAAAATTTAAAACATGCATAAAACACACACAATGTAGACAAGCATATTATAAATTGGAGGCTTCTTCTTCTTCTTCTACTTCTTAGCGTGTCGAATATTATGTTTGGCCCAGAATTCAGCGACGGCAATTGCATTCGCTGATGCAGTCATAAGGTCCTCACATGTACAGGTGACAGGGCATGCGGAGCAAGATGAGAGGATTATATCCTTGACTAGCGACCCGCCCCAGCTTCGCTCGGGTACAAATTATACATATAAACCTTCCTCTTAAATCACTCTATCTATTAAAAAAAACCGCATCAAAATCCGTTGCGTAATTTTAAAGATTTAAGCATACATAGGGATATAGGGACAGAGAAAGCGACTTTGTTTTATACTATATACTAGCGACCCGCCCCAGCTTCGCTCGGGTACAAATTATACATATAAACCTTCCTCCTCAATCACTCTATCTATTAAAAAAAACCGTATCAAAATCCGTTGCGTAGTTTTAAAGATTTAAGCATACATAGGGATATAGGGACAGAGAAAGCGACTTTGTTTTATACTATGTAGTGATAGTGATAGTGATAGTGATAGTGATAATAATGCTTGGCTTAATGCCGGCGTCCTGCTCCACAGTCACAGCTACTTGGGTGAGTTGGTTCTTTTTTAATATTTGTATATCTGGATGAGATGCTTTCCCTTTTATTTTTATAGATATGGTTTTTTTATCATTTTTTTTTTGAGTTTCTCTTAATTTTTTTATTTTTTATTTTAACTTTTCAAAAGTTATTTAGTATTGTATAATGTCGAAGCATTTTCTAATTTTGTAAATATGAGTACCATGAGGCATATAATGTAACTGCTTTTATGACATAAACGAGCATGGCAGTTGAGAGTTTGTCATGCTCACTCAATGTCTCGCTGATGGTGGCACGTGTGTTATGTCATTCAGTTCCCTTACTTATGGTTGAGCTGAGTGGTGCTGATCCACGGGTCATATTCGTGCACGGGTGCCGTCAGCTGAGACTGGTCATCTCTCAACTGCCACTGGCTTATTATAATCTATTGTTTTGTTTGTTATTGGATTGTTTATTTAACATTGTTCTCATATAATAGAAGCTAGAAGATATGTAATTAGTAAGTTTTAATATGTATTTCCGTGTCGGATTTATGTAACAATTAACTGTATCTATGTAACAATTAACTGTATCTATGTAACAATCTATCTAAATAAGTAAAATTTTGTAACTGCATTTCCTACTCCTATGTTTAATGCATACCGCGGCAGCCTCTAATTTAGTCTACGCTATAAAATTTAAAAATATGAGTATGATGGAGTGATGTATGTTTGGTGTGTTTTGTTAGTTGTTGTGTGTTGTGTGGGCACTACTGTAGTGTATCTATTGTTAGTATTGATATTACAACACAATGATACACCGGTAAGTATACTCTATAACAACAAAGGAAATACCTAGCTGAACCGCATTAGACACAGCTCGCAGCCACGCGACGATATGTAACGCGCTTGATTCGATTCGGGGGAGATTTACGTTCAGGTTTCTTGTTTCAAAATGAAAAAGTACGTTTATTCTTTTCATGATAAACAGGACGTTCGTTATTAGTTATTCAGTAGTCGTCACCGGCTAATACCAGTAATTGTATAATACTATTCAAAGCAGTACTTATTTACTTGAAGACAACCGCCCCTATACAAAGTTATTGTTTAGAAGACACGAGACTTAGCTGGTTCAAACTATGTATATCTGGACCCACGTAACAAATCCCGTACCGTTCTATTCGAGACAGGTTTGTTCTAGCGTTTTCATTAGGGATACATACTTTGACTTTCTGTAGCATCTGGCTAGTCAACCGTTACCAAAGCTCACAGATACACTCGATGATCTACCATATTATATTTACTAGCTACCTAAGTATATCAATTCAATTCAATTCAAATTCTTTATTGCATCCATAATGTACATAGAGATGGTAATTTTTAGTATATTTCGCGTTCTAAGAGTATATTCTCAAGCAGATTCGAACTCGATAGAAATGAAACATGGCGTCTGCAGATTGTTGTACGCATAATTAATTGAACGGATATTCTGTACTTATTCATGCGGTTGAGTGCGCATTGTGGCTCCAGCCAGCGGCAGTCTGCACCGACACACAGTGCCGCGGCTATTGTACGAATGCGGGCGACGGCGCACACGCCAGTTGCGACATACTGCTGTAATATTAAGCTACTATGAAAACTAATATACAGGGTGTAATGTAAAGGTGTGGTCATATTTTAAGGACTGTTTCTACCCATCGATATGAATAGCTTTCTTCACGAAAATTTGTGGAAATTTTCAAAAAAAATTTTACCTCTCATACAAATATTGATCAGCTGATGATAACTTTTTATGGAAAGTTCAAATTTTTTTTTGGGAATATTCTATGTTTTCTTAGAGAAAGTTGTTCATTTCCATGGGCAGAACCGGTTCTTAAAATATGACCACACCTTTCCGTTACACCCTGTATACTACCTTACTGATATGAACAGTTATTGGACTATGGTTGGGTAGTGTGCATTAATAAAGGGTTCATAATCACATCCACGAGATAAACAAAATAATGCAAAGAAAGCGTTGCTTACTATCAAACCCGATTTGACCGCACGATACTTTATTCCAGGATTTACCTATCCGTTGTTCAGGGACACCTTTGGGATTTGTTCGCGAACCCCCGTTCGTGAACAAGTCCCAAAGGGTCCGCGAAAAAATAAAATAAATTATAGAAGTAAAAAAAGGAAACCATATCGTTGCAAGTGGTTGACGAAAGGCTCTCCTTGGTCCTACTTAGCTGAAACCTTAGCACTCTAAATAAACTTAATGACAACAAGGAACAGATGATAACAATAACTTTATTGTTTAGAATAAAATCGAAGCTATGTTGTTTTTTTTATGAATAAATCGGTTGCTTTAAGATAATTTCGATCATTTTCCTACTCTTGCGTAATTTTTGCAATCATCTGACAGAATTTTTTTTTTTTTAAAGTTTTAAGTGTTTATTTATCAGACTATAACTACAATACATATTATACTAAACTAATAAATAACTTAATAAATAAAATATGTACAAGAGGCATAAAAAATCCGGAAGTGGTAAAGCTCATTGGGCATCAAAAAATTCGTCTACCTCGCTGTCAATGGGAAAAGTGCCCAGAACGCTGGCAGCATTGCCACGTTGAATGGCAATGCTGATTCGTTGGCCGAAAAAAAGGCCAGCCCTCTGGTCACGTGAAGAGTCGACTAAAAGTTTGCTGATGTCATGGAAAACTCGATGAGCACTCGGACCCCATGGCCCTAGTGTTTCAACCCCAAACGGCTCAAACATATAACTCCCAATAAGGTTGTTATATTTGCGCCGTTTGAGGTTTTCTGCACCTGTAGCAGCCGCCCCAGCACAGCCCGCCGTGCTAAGAAGATGAGATGGCGCAAGGGTGTCGACACATGTTGCATCCCACACCAAAGGCCTACCCATCTTCCAAGGCATTATTGTCATCCCGTCGGGCCTCTATCCATCGTCACGTGCCAGGCCATGAGGTTCTAAAACGGCTGACACACCGGCGGTGACAAGAGCCCGACGGATGATGTCGTTAATGCTGGCGTGCCGTGCCATACGACCCGCGCTCCTACTGCAGGATAGGCCATGGTGTCCGAGATGGTCGACTGCTTCACCACATTGGCAGCGATGTGGAGCTCCCAGACGCAGACATGTAGCGATCCGGAAGGTGGTGTCACTCAGCATAGTACCTATGTTGGGTGACGGCAGTGCCTGTAGCCAGAGGCCGGACTCCCATTCACCCACAGCCAGCAGGCGGGCACGCTCAGCAGTATTGGTTGACGTATTTAAGAGATTATTCCGTACCAAACTACAGAGCGGCTCGTCCCACTGCCTCTGGGAGAACGGGTTCTCGGGCAACGCCGTGTCCGGGCAAGCCATTTTCCAAGTGTTCATTGCGTCGGTCAAGCACGGCACTTCACAGTTAACCAGTGATGAAGTCAAAATTCTTTTGGTTAACTTTTCAGTGCTGTGGACCGAGGACAGGAACGCCGGTAGGCTTATACTAGAAATTTTGCGGATGCCGAGCCCACCAAAACGAATAGGTAGTGCGGTTTGCAGCCACGCTCGGTCATCCAAGGCCACATTTAAAATGGTTGTAAGAGTGCATCGAATAATTTCATCAATTTTGTCCAGGAGATGTGAATGCTTCCATAAAGGGGAAGAGCGGAGAAAATATATAAAATTTGGTCCAAAACAGCAATATCTAATTAGGGTGAATGCCGAATGTAAATTTATTTTTGTGAGTCTGTCCGAAATATCATTAAAATGATTAATTTTTCCGTCAATGAATGGAGAAAAACTTTCTCCAAAATAGGGGAACCTAGGAGGTGCAGTGAACTTTTTTCTAAAATTTTGATTATCTGACAGAATTATGTCGCAAAAGGAAGTGTCAGATCACTCCTTCGAACCTTGAAGTAATCGTTTGCAGAACCAGATCAAAATAAAGATTAGATTGTGCATATAATAATAAATAATAAATGATTTTAATTGAAAATTGTAAATAGCACCTATTTATCCATTGCATCCATTTAATATCAATGTTCCTGTCAGCAGTTGACTGAAATAACTTGTGATTCAGCTTTAAAAAGAAAATTCAAAGTATCTACTATAACAAGCTTTTTAATAAATTCAATACATGAATGTTTATAAATATCAGCTGAGATAGTAGACAAACGCGAGCCTATAAATGATAAATATATATATATCAGAATTGGTACTAAAACAATTGTTGACTTTTTCCTGGACATATTTATGTGGCAATGGGTTTTTCACTGTGCCAAACACACAAAAAACAAATATATAAACAGGTTACAAGTAGAGCCAAATTTGAGGGTAAGCTAAGCACGATCAACCCAAACGTCACATATCTATTATAGTTGAAAGAAAGCAACACCAATGATCTTACTAAAATATGACAGCTTTACATATCAACATATTTTTTCATGTAACATTGATTGTAATGGTTTCAATAAAAATCTTAATATCATTGGAGTTCAGGAGGTTCTATCGATAACTCACCTAGGGGTCCACCATTAAAAAAGTTTGGGAAACGCTGCCTTATTTAATAGTAAATGGTTTTCTGAAGATTAGCTATAGAGCTGTCACTTCTAATACGCAAACATGAAGTTTCAGATGTACTAATGCCTGAAACACCGACCTATCGACCATCTCACTCGAACTCAGCAATTCTACTTGATGGTAACAAAATCAGCATGATGCGTCCAGTCCTACCTGTGCCTATGTATATGCCAACTAAATGCATTACGAGACCACCTGGTTTTATATTTTTCACAACGCATTCTTATTTGAATGGTTATCGTTATGAAGAGCTGGCCTTCTGCGCTGTGTCACTGAGGCCCTCGTGCTTGTTGTCAATACACTTGTGTTAGGAGCACCACTCTAGCGTGACCGGCGCCATGCAAGGCAAATGTTTGCTTTAGACTGTTTCGACACTCGCATTGGATGTATCCAAATGTTGGCAATCAGAAACTTCACTACTCTTTTTATGTCGTCAATAAAGTATTTTAATAAAAGTGCTTGCACCTAGGTAGTAGTGACGCCGCGGTGCCATTAACCGGCTCTCAGAGGAGACTGCTTAGGTACTGAATTTAACGAGATATGATTACACTTGCCTTGCATATACATTTCTGCCATGTGATCAAATATTATGGGGAAACAGAAACATTTTGTTCAGAACGTCATTGACTACTGGACACCTCAGAGGAAACGTATGTACGTACCTGTAGGGCACACTGGCAGCGAGGAAGATGTAGGTGGTGTGCAGCAGCCCCACCTGCACGGCTACCAGCGCCAGCAGCCCGTAGGCGCGCAGGTGGAAGCGGCCAGCCTGCCCCAGCTGCCGCAGCACGCTCTCGGCGTCCACATCGCCCGCGCCCACCACCGGGCCCGGCTTGTTGTCCAGCTCGGTACAGTTGCCACTCATGTCCGCGTCGCGTGCGACACTGAGCGCACCACGTCCCGTGACGCCGCGCTGTCCACCACCGCCGCACCAACAACAATGACAACTGATCAATTAGAAAGCCGATACTAGGCCAAGGCCCTCTGTCAATCAAATCTCACTCGAGATGCAATCGTGAATACGCGCCAATCTGTAATAGTGTTACACCGATAGCACTCGACGAGTGAGTCCCTACTGCCACCGCAGCCTTCCTATTTATGTTTATGAAATTATGCAAGTTATGCAATCAGTACTCTGGAAATCCCACCGCAAAATTTTCAAATAAACACCAATAGATACGAACTACGGCTAAATACCTCACATCGGCACATAGGTAGCAGAAGCAGGATAAAACTGCCGTAACTAATTTCTGAACATCTGGACAAATACGTTATCGTTGGATGTTACACACGAATCACGTCGAGGAAAGAACGATGTCTATGAACACTGTCGTAGGTAGCCGTCTCTCCGGGTAGAAGCGACTTCTGTTCGTCCAGTAGGTTCAGGTGACATAAGCCCTGCTGCATACGGTCATATTTAGCTGCGGCACTGCAAACGATCATTTCCACGCACGTGATGCCGAATATTCCTCACGTGCAAGACAGGCGATCGAACCAGTTCGACGGCTGACGCTTTTTGTGTCTTATAAAAACTATCTTTTGATTGATGGACAGTTGAGTATACTAGCACTGATAATACAACCATGAACTACTCTTATCCAAAAACACGTGTGGGTGTCCGTGCCTAACAACATAGACATTTTTTTTTTGTCATGATGCGTCATTATAGAAGTATCTTGTATTTTAGTACAGCTCTTTTGATGGAGCGTCCGGGGAATCACCACCACCATAATTATTTCAGGTGTTCTGGTTTGAAGTGTGTAGGTATAGTCACAGACACGTGACATTCCTGATGTCTGTCACGCATCTGCGAAGACTCTAATGCCAATGGAGCGTCGACATCTTCAGGTTCTCCATAACATAGCATTAAAAACAAACCTGGCTGTAAAAAACAACTAAAAATTTCCAAACAAGTCACTTTTCAAGCAGTTTGATGCAGGTGGTGGCTGTTATTTTAGTTCAATTATTGATTTCATGCCACCAGCTGCATCAGACTACTTGAAAAGTGACTTGTAATAGGTGTAAATAGTTTTTATTTTTATTTTCTACATTTTAGTGAGTTATCTTTTTGGAATTGCCACCTCGAACCCTTTATTTCGATACCCCAGTTAATATAGTTCGTCGACTTTTTTTTTCACAATATGGCGTCTGGTTGTAGCCATACTGTATTTTGATTACTGTCATGTCTTTAGTAGCTCTCGCAAGATTAAGGGCCGAATTTTCAATAGTCAGTTAAGTTTAATCAGAAGAATGAAATCTAAGGAATTATGGATGTTTGACATATTTTCTATACAAAGGCTGTCAAACCACCATTTTTATTCCTCAGTTAAAAGTTACAAAAAGAAAAAAAAAAAAAAAAAAAAAAAAAGAAAGTTAGTTGTTAGTGACTATTCAAAAATCGGCCCTAAGACGAATCAATTGACGCGGGAGAAGTTATTTGATGATTTCCACCCAAAAAAAAACAAAGCCAGGCCTAACCAGGTCTAAAAAAAAAAGGCCTAACCAGGTCTAGACTCAACCAAAGATTTACGATTATTTTAATTTTAAGCAATTTATTACTACCTAGTCATTTTAGATATGGTATTTATTTGGTTTTTGTTAATTTTTAGATAGCCAGTTTTATAATCGCCATAAATTGCGGTGTGTAATTATATAATGAGACTAGCTTCTGCTAGCGGCTTCGCCCGCGTGGATTTAGTACTTCCCCCGTTATAAACTTTCAACCCCTTTTTCACCCTCTTAAGGGTTGAATTTCGAAAAACTCTTTCTTAGTGGATACTTGCTCTTTACAAAGAACACACTCTCCGAATTTCATGTCTCTAGGATCAGCAATTTAGACTGTGCGTTGATATATCAGTCAGTCAGTGAGGACTTTGAATTTTATATATACAGATGAAACTCTCGTTCATTGGCCGAGCTGTAGTGATGAAGGCTTGCGCGCGGATGGCACGATACCCGTATGCTAGTGCTATGATATTTTCCTTAAACATTCTAAACTAGTTACGCAACTCTGAAGTGGCGTTTCAACTATTAATTACTACAAATCATAGTTTGGTTAGTTTACGTATCTACAGAGTACAGTAAGAACTAACAAATTTTAATAACAATCGATCTGCCTTACTATTTGCCAACAATACTGGGATCAGCATCAGTCTAACCGGATGCAGCTGGATACAGTATTTTACAGAATTCTCGGATGGCTCCGATCTTCGGTATTTGTGCGGCATATCTCGCCATCTATTTTGGGGGCCGAGTCACCCGCGTCCGTAGGAGTATACCCATTGAGTCCCTACACGTGGTCCCCGGGTGGTGCTAATCAGGTGACACAAACTGGTGGTAGGTTTCGACCGATGGCTTGCGACCACCCACTGGGCAAAGACGTACCGCCAAGCGGCCTGGCCGTGTTCCGGTACGATGCTCAGTGTAGCCAATCCAGAGGAGTTGGGTCGAAATAGTTGTTCCATTGCAGGCAGACCAACCGGGCTCGCGCTGATATGGATGTATCGGGAGACTAGTCGCGGAGGGTAGCGGGATCCGAGGCACGGTGCGCCGCTGGCCGACCGCAGTTAGTAGGGGGCCCAAGTAGTGTACTAGCCACACACGAAAGGCTGCCCCGCCAACTGACGAAAAATCCCGGAATGCACCATCGTGCTGGTTGGCGACCAGACGAGAGGGCCCGATGGACATTCCCGGGGGGGCTCGGGCGTCCCCGCGGTCTCCAGACTAGTCCCCCAATGATACCGTCCTGTCAGTGCGTACCTGAAGGTAGCCAGCATGGAACCTCATTTCACTTCCTTCTCCTCTCCTTCCTTCACTCTTCACAACAATGAAAGGCATTAAAAAGAAAAAAGCTGTACAGCGGCAGCACTCCCTCTCACACAAAGTGCACCTATCCAACATTCGAGGTCTGCACTCAAATCTCGCCGCAGTCCACCACCACCTAGAGACTGAGAGACCAGCTCTCTTATTCCTTTCGGAGACGCAGATCGGATGTCCGTCTGACGTGGCGTACCTATCTTACCCAGGGTTTACCCTGGAGCACAATTTTAAGCCACGCGCTGGTATATGCATGTACGCCCGGGACGACATCTGCTATCGGCGTCTCCATAACCTTGAGGACTCCAGGTTTTCAACTCTTTGGGTCCTAGTGGACACAGGCCTAGATAAAATTGTCTACGCCTGTGTCTACCGTTCGCACAGCGGTGATCTGGAGACAACTGGGCTCACACAACACCTGAGTAAAGCGGCGGATGTGGCTCAGCAACGGTACCCATCAGCCCAATTGGTGTTACTGGGGGACTTCAACGCCCACCATCAGGAGTGGCTCTTCCCATACCAGTACACAGACCATGCTGGACAAGAGACGTATAAGCTAGCGCTGGCGTTAAATCTTACCCAGCTGGTCCAGGGGGCAACGAGGGTGCCGGATGTTGATTCGCACACAGCCAATTGCTTGGACCTTCTGCTGACAACAGATCCAGACCGTTACTCAGTGTCGATTTCTTCACCATTGGGTACTTCCGACCACTGTCTGGTGAAATCTGTATCCGTCTACTCCCCGCCCGATCCTAGCCCTAGAGGCACCAGGCGGGTTTGGCGATACAGGTCAGCAGATTGGGATGGCATGCGATCTTTCTTCGCATGTTATCCTTGGCGGCCCACTTGCTTTTCTTCGACTGATGTTTCGTCGTGCGCGGACGCCGTGACGGATGTGTTGCGGCGGGGAATGGAGTACTACATTCCATTCTCTGACGTGACAATGTCTGGTAGGGCTCGACCATGGTTTGGTGCCGAGTGCAATCGCGCTGATGCGCTTAAACACGCGGCCTACCTGGCATGGGTCGACGCTCGGACGCGTAAAGCGAGTGACGTGAGTCAGAAGAAGAGAGCCTTCAACAGGGCTGCCAAGTTCTGCAAGAAGGTGTTGCGGAGGGCTCGGTTTGACCACATTGGCCGAATTGGGAACAAACTTGCTTCTTACCCAGCTGGTAGTAAGGCGTTTTGGTCCCTGGCTAAGTCGGTTGAATCGAACTTCTGCCGCTCCTCACTACCTCCACTGCTGAAACCCGACGGGTCGCTGGCCCACTCCGCTGAGGAGAAAGCAAGCCTGTTTGCCTCTCTGTTTGCGGAATCTTCGCGTCTAGATCCTGGTGGCGCGAGACCCCCTGGTACTCTTGGTGGATGCGAGTCGATTATGTCAGACATTCGCATTCATCAGAAGGATGTCCGGAGGGTACTGCGTAACCTGGACGTGAACAAGGCTAGTGGTCCCGACGGGATACCGGCAATTGTACTGAGGACGTGTGCGCCTGAGTTGTCTCCGATCTTGACACGCCTATATCGCCTTTCGTTTGAGACTGGAAAAGTGCCGATGGCTTGGAAGCAAGCTAACGTGCAACCCGTACCCAAGAAGGGTAGTCGAGCTGACCCAACAAATTATAGGCCCATCTCGGTAACTTCCGTTCTCTGTAAGAGTATGGAACGTATACTGAATGGTAAGCTCCTAGCATACCTAGAAGCTAACGATATCCTAAGTGACCGACAATACGGCTTCCGCCGAAATCGGTCAACAGGAGATCTTCTAGCGTATGCCATTCACATTTGGAGTGAGGCCATCGACAAACAAGGGGAAGCCCTTGCGGTTTCCCTTGATATCTCGAAGGCCTTCGACCGGGTCTGGCACGACAGCTTAATTGGCAAGCTTCCTTCCTTCGGTCTGCCCGCTGGATTGTGTGATTGGATAGCGGATTTCCTGAGGGATCGGTCTATCCGAGTGGTCATAGATGGCTGCTCGTCCGGACTGCTGGCTATTAATGCCGGTGTTCCTCAGGGGTCGGTGCTCTCGGCAACATTGTTTTTGCTGCATATTAACGATCTGCTAAAGCCCGGTACCTTTGGGTATGCAGACGACAGCACTGTTGCCGAGAGATACGTGCCGGACGCACGAGTTAGTGGGTCTCAGGTCCGGTCTCTCCGAGAGGCTATGGTTGGGCGCTTGAACATGTCCTTGCAGGCTGTCTCAGAATGGGGCGATGCCAATCTGGTTAAGTTCAATGCTGCTAAGACCCAGGCGTGTCTTTTTTCTGCTAAAAGGAGCCAATTTCACCCGGCTCCATGTTTCCGAGGTGTAACCGTGCCGATAACCGACCGACTTGATCTTCTTGGTGTTACTTTAACATCTACCCTCAATTTTGGTCCCTTCATAGAGGCTAAGGCTCAAGTGGCTGCCAAAAAGTTGGGGGTCCTCGCAAAGGTGAGACGATACTTCACGCCGGAACAGCTGCTCCAACTCTATCAAGCGCAAGTGCGATCGTGTATGGAGTACTGTTCTCATCTTTGGGACGGATCTGCAAGATACCAGCTTGATGCCCTTGAGTCAATTGAGAAACTAGCCAAGGGGATCATCGGCAATGATAGACTCGTTGAGTCAAAACTCCAAAGTCTTGAACATAGACGCCGAGTTGCTAGCCTGTCGGTTTTCTATCGATTACATTTTGGGGAGTGTGCGACGGAATTGCATGATCTGATTCCGCCAAGCCCGTTTCATCTAAGGACCACAAGACGTACGGCGAAGTGCCACCGGTTCATGGTGGACATCCCATCCATACGCACAAAGCGTTTTGAGAAAACATTCATTGCACGTACAGCTAGAGAGTGGAATTCTCTACCGGAGTCTGTGTTTCCTGTAAGATACAACCTGGGAGTCTTTAAGTCAAGAGTGAATAGGTTACTTCTAGGCAAGCGTGCTCCATCTTCGACCACATCATCGCTTACCATCAGGTGAGATAGTGGTCAAACGCGAGCCTATCAAACATAAAAAAAAAAAAAAAAAAAAAAAAATCTATCTCGGCTGTCACCTGTACATGTGAGGACCTTATGGCTGCGTCGGTGAATGCAGTTGCCGTTTCTGAATACTGGGCCAATCATAATATTTAAATAGGTAGGTACTAAATTTACCATCGACACGCTAAGAAGTGTGTTACATGAAACCGTGAAACGAATACCTGTCTGACCTCCACTACCCAGTATCTGGGTAACAAGATAAGTAAGAACTAAAAACAGCTAATAAACTTTTATACGAAATGATAGGCAAGCCGATGGCGAGGTCATGAGGAGCCGAGAAACTGCCTGGTTAAGTTTCCTAAAAAAATATGTTTAGTCCGTCAGTTAGACTACCAAAAAATATTGGACAAAAAATAAAAACCGGCCAAGTGCGAGTCAGACTTCGCACATTTAGGGTTCCGTACCATATGAGGGAAATCAATATTTTGGTATTTGTTAGCAAAATATACGTAATAATAAATGTTATCACCAAATTTCAAGTTCATAGGTCAATGGGAAGTTAAAAATTCTTCGGAACAAAATTTTGTGACAGACGATGGACACGTGAGTGACAGCAATAGGGACCCCTATTGCTTTGTTGTATTGTTTGGACCCTTCGGGTATAGAACCCTAAAAACGATACAATTAGTTGTATTTTTGCGTGACATCACGTCGTGGTACACATTTTAGCACGAAGTGACGTAACAAGCCATAATTGATCTAACTTACGACTTTATTCCACAAATTATTATTTTTGTACCCAGAAAATAATAAGTACACTTCATAAATATAATATTTAGCAACAAATTATTGTGAAAATTGGTCACGTATTTTTTTTTCATGCGTCTTGGTGTGGGCTGGCGCGCGACACGTGGGGTTGTCGCGACCAGCTCGATATGATATGGACGCTGACTCGAAGCAAACACCAAATGTACCTCGTTGTGACTCTTCGATGCCGGAGAACGCAGTCCACATTAAAGAGGTCAGAAGAGTATAGAGAACAAGGCCAGCGGGCCTGACGGCATTCCAGCGAGAGTGTTGAGGCAGTGTGCACCTGAACTGTCTCCTGTGTTGACACGATTGTTCCATCTCTCTCTTGATAAAAAGACTGTGCAAGAATGCTGGAAGCTTGCAAATGTTAAGCCTGTGCCCAAAAAGAGCGTCCGTGCAGACCCACACAGAGAGATTCTGTGCAAGGTTATGGAAAGGGTACTAAACAGTAAGCTGCTGATATACCTTGAAGACAATGATCTCCTCAGTGACCGTCAATATGGCTTTCGCCCCGAACGGTCAACTGGTGATCTTCTTGTGTATGTCACGCACTGCAGGAGCGAAGCCATTGAGAAACACGGCAAACCTCTTGCTGTATCCATTGATATTTCAAACGCCTTAGACAGGGTCTGGCGTGCAAGTCTACTCAGCAAGTTTCCTGCTTATGGCATCCCAGCTCATTTTTGTAGCTGGATATTAGACTTCTTTAGTGAATGCTCGATCCGAGTAGTCGTTAATGGCTGCTCATCTGACCTCATGGTTATTGATGCTGGAGTTCCTCAGGGGTCTGTTCTCTCTGCAACTCTTTTCCTGCTGCACATCAATGACCTACTTCAGTACGGTTTTAGAGAGATACTTGTCCAGCTCAAAAACCGGTGTGGATGAAGTTCTTTCCTTGAGAGAGGCCATGGTAAAGCGAACAAATTTAACCTTAAGCCTTGTCTCCCAGTGGGGTGACGATAATCTGGTCTCTTTTAACGCCACCAAAACACAGGCGTGTCTTTTTACTGCAAAAAGGAGTCGTTTCGACCAAACTACTGCTTTTCGAGGTACATCTGTTGCTGTAGTTGATCGGCTCGAGCTCCTAGGCATGCAGTTGACATTCTTCCAGTCTCAACTTCGGCGCCATCATTGAGTACAAAGTCCAAACTGCAGCCAAAAAGCTAGGCGTCCTAAATAGAGTGAATCGATATTTCACGCCTGGACAGCTTTTAACCCTTTACAAAGCACAAGTCCGATCCTACATGGAGTATTGGAGCCACCTGACTCGGTGGAACCCAGAGCTAAGAGGCTCTTTGGCGACGAAAAACTGGTGGATGCCAAGCTTCACAGTTTGGCACATCGCCGCAAAGTTGCCTGCTTGTCGGTCTTCTACAGAATGTACCTACTTCGGAGAGTGTGCCCACGACCTCATCCCACTGGCCCCCTTCTACCATCTTACATCTAGACGTATTCCACCAATTCGCACTAAGCGTTTCAAAACGTCTTTCATAATGCGCACATCAAAGGGGTGAAGCTCTCTACAGCGTCTGTGTTTCCGAATGCATACAACCATAATCTTTTCAAAGTTAGAGTGAACAGGCTTCTTCTGGGTAAACTCGCTCCATCGTAGACTTTATCACTGCCACTTCTGACCTAGATTAGAGTCAAGAGCAAACCCATGCCAAATAAAAAAATAAAAATTGCGGCCGCTGCAGTGCGAAACACACTTTAACCTTCATAGAATTAATTTGATGTTCTTGTACTGTTACAAAATTGGTAATAAATGCGAACGGAATGTATTTATGTAAAAATGTAAAGGATATAAACAAATTGTTATTGTGTTTTCAAAATGTATTATTCTCAGGGTAGGGGGAACCTGGTACCTATTTGCAAGGGCGAGATCCAAGTTATTTCTTTCAGATGGTAAATTGATTTGTACTGCAGTGCCATATTATCTAAATTTAATTGTAAAAAATTTCGAACTATTCGCCAAGTGTTTAATATGGCAGTTTTGTAGTGTATTTAAGTATACATGTATGTGTATTTCGATAGATTTATTGTTATTAATTGCAAGCCTAAAAGCGGTGAAGGTAGGAGTGGGTTTTTGAGTAGTTAAGTTTGTAGTTTTTTTTTTTTTTTTTAATTTTTCCCCACACTAGGAATTACTCCTGTGTCGTGATTTCGTGTGTGGGTATTTAAAGCAAAAGTACCTATTCTAATTTGTAAATGAAAGAAAACATCAGAACACTTAGTCAAACACAATTTCCTGGTCCCGGATTAGCTTTTCATATCAAGTCCATGTCTCGCCTCCTCACACCTCCGGCTCAAGCACGTGCTTCCACAAGGCAGTGTATTGGGGCCACTGTCACTTCCCTTGTATTCGCGACCTCAGCGTCATGGCTACTTATTTTGTACGACCTTACATGTTATGTATAACATAATTAACTATTTAGTGTAACAATAACACTACTCGAGAGTAGTAAATTGTTCTAATCTTAATTAAATAGTGCCGACCATGATCGTCTGGCTCAAAGCAATCACCGCGGAGATTTTATCATTATTCTATAATTTGTATACACTATAACTCTCGCCAGTGTTATTGTGGGTAAATTGCAGCCATAAACAGATGTAATGAATCTGTGTCAAGTAAATATTAATAGCTGTCAAAATATTTGACTGGACATGCTAGGTAAAGGAGAAATAAAACCACACACTCTTAATTAAATTAAAATTGTCACTTTATTTTATTGTTAATTGTCTTATGAGCACTATCTTAAGCTTATCGAGTGTCTGTCAGTATGACCGCACTCATCGTACTATCTACTAATACTACCGTATGCTCGTGGATTGTGAAGTCTGTACGATCTCCGACCACTACATTCCACGTATACGGGGTGGAAACTTTCAGCGGGGCAGTAAGGGGAACTACCTTAACCGTTGTGGCTACACGAAAAGGGTCGTAAGAGACTGTCTATATTTTTTTGTTAAATTTTTATCTCCATTTCAGATTTTCAAAAAAAATGTACAGTTAGCAATAAAATGGCCATTTTACACAAAACTTTTCTTTGATGCCAATCGATCCTGTTTCTAATATTGATCGACTATCAACTTCTATGGGACCAACCCAGGTTGGAGTACCTACTAAAATAATTAGAAATCTAGAAGTCAGACTTCTTAAAATATGTACCTAAGGGAAAAGATTTTTTCGATTTCTGATATTTTAGTGCTCCAATGATAGTTGGTCCCATAGAAAATTTTAATTAGTATTAGAAACAGGATCGAATATGCTCAAAAAAATGTTTTGTTATGAAAATCTGTGAATGGAGATAAAAATTTTACGACAAAATTTATGGATAGTCTCCTAAGACCCTTTTCGTATAGCTGCAACGGTTCGGTCCTCTTACTGCCCCGCTGAAAGTTTCCACCCTGTATATCAGGTTACCAGCCTGTTTTACAACCCCATTACCTTCGGTTAGACCTTAATTATGTACATTACTTGTCAAGAGAGGAAGAGGAAGACATTTGTACTTTTATGTGAAACAAGCCGTGTCATACAACAGCTCCTTGAGATCATTTAGTTTAATAAGACGTTACTCTTTTGAAGACGGTTGTCATGGCCTTAGGAAGTTCCGAAGAGATACTTACACTCCCTGTTCATAATATTAGCAAAACAGATATAAAAGCAAATATAGTTTTTGATGCTGTTTGATAATCTTTTTAATTAAAGAAAGATTCCTAATCCTCCTAAAGTTCTTGAAATCTGCATTGATGATTCTTAATTAAATAATTTTCTTAATTAATTCATAGTATTTATATTAATTAAAAACAGCATTATAATTTCTGCACGTCTCGTGAATGGTTTCAGATTTTTTTTATAACTTAAGACCACAAGCATACAATGTTTGCGAAATCACTGAATGTTTCATCTCTGACTTTGAGACAATTAATTTTAAACGATGCGATGCTCACAGTCGAGACTGGAATTTTATTACACAAGTATGGCTTAGCCGATATCACCGAGATCTTTAAGATCCAAGTAGACACCTGTGTTCCAATGCTATCGAAAGTTAGCAATTTTGACCACACGACCTCACTAGCTCAAAATATTTGTTACTTATTTCTTTTTAAGGTATTTTTGTGTGCTAAATTAATTAAGCTGAGCAAAACATTTGGAATCATCTATAAAAATTTGAAATATGTTTGAGCCGTTTGGGTTTTAAACACTAGGGCCATGGGGTCCGAGTGCTCATCGAGTTTCCCGTGAAATCAGCAAACATTTAGTCGACTCTTCACGTGACCAGAGGGCCTTTTTTCGGCCAAAGAATCTGCATTGCCATTCAACGTAGCAATGCTGCTAGCGTTCTGGACACTTTTCCCATTAACAGCGATGTGGACGAATTTTTCGATGCCCAATGAGCTGACCTCCTCCCGGATCTTTTATGCCGCTGCTACATATTTTATTTATTAGGTTATTTATTAGTTTAGTTACGTATATTGTAATCAAATAATAAAAGTTTTGTGGATGAAAAAGTAAGTTACTTCAATTTTGGAATCGGAAGGGATATACAGGGTGTAAAGGAAAGGTGAGGTCATATTTTAAGAACTGCATCTGCCCATCGATATGAACAACTTTCTTCAAGAAAACCTGAGGCAATTCTAAAAAAAATATTTTACCACCCACACAAATATTGATCAGCTGATGATAACTTTGTATGGAAAGCCCAATATTTTTTGTTGGAAACACACACCTTTCCGTTACACCCTGTATAAGAAGTCTTTCTAAAAGACAATGTAAGTTGTTTCACATTTACATCAAAATTCTTATTGTTTGGACAAGGTGAAACAGTAAGTTCTTACAGATAAAGTATTTTACATTATTTATTCCTTACAATAAAATTATTTTCACATTACATTCTACGATAAATTTCTTTTACAATTAGATATTTATTATTCATTAAAATTACCGGTTCTTGTACGATGGTTTGCGTGACATATCCCAAAATAGTGTTTCGGTACAAGTTTTGTTACTTACGCTAATAAATCAATACCGACTATTACCGACAGTTAAAATAAGTTTTAGTAAACAATTGATTATATCAATTAATACAAGTTTAAATCTATGTCATGCTAAAGCTCTAAATGTGTCTTACAACGCATCCTTTCTTGAGCAGAATATAATTCAAACAAGATGTAAGTAACTCATAACTGGGATGTTTTAAAAACTTAATTTTAGGTCCCTGATAAGTATAATAGAGAAACAATTCACCTTCTTATTCTACCTAACAGTGCGTATATGTATATATATGAGTATAACCTCTACAACGAGGTGGGTACTCGAAATCCTCAACTAAAACGCAATTGTCGATTTTCAAAATTGCAGCTTTCAAGTTGAAATTATATTTCAGCCTGAAAATCAAGCCTTAAAAGTGCTTGGTCCCTTGCATATGTTATATATAACGCAGATACCGCGAACCAATCTCAAATATTAGCTGATCGTACACAAGCTGCACGTCCTGAGAACCATATACAACCAATCAATCGTAGCCGAGCCACATACGCTACATAATGTTATTCTACTTGAGACAAAATTAAATGATTACAACTAATTCAACCGGTGCAACAGGCAAAATGCATAAGTTTTAATTCAGTTAACTCTCGCGCGCATACGCTCGAAGTGTGTTATAGGCCGACCGTCCTCGTTAGCTGCGCCGCGCGGGAGTGTGGTGGAGTGCGGCGTCAACACCACGGTACCTCAGGCACCGTCTCAGTTCTCCGGCAGGCCGTTAGGAAATCGAGCTGCCAGTGTGATTGTGTCAGACTGTGTTCAGGACAGGCGTCGGCGGCGCGGACGTCTCCTCCTGCGCCGACGCGTCCAGATCGGCGAAGGAGTCGGGCAGCCGGCGGTGCAGCGTGTCGGGCACCAGCCGCGTCAGCGCCGCGCTCAGCAGCGGCAGCGAACCGAACAGCAATGTCGGCAGCCACCACTTGTACACCGCCTGCGATACATAGAGAAACATTAAATACACAGGTAATTTTTTTTTTTTAAAAAAAACGTTGCCCCACACTAGGAATATTCCTGTATCGTGGGTGCGTTCACAAACATGTAATTAATTCACATACACAATTTAAATGTGTCATCGGCATGCCACATTTGAGTCTCCCTTTACACCCGACACTGAAGCACACTGTGTTCCGCGAAGGCCTCTTATATACGACGGGATCAGCATTTTTACGAAATCTCGAAGATGCTTTACTAAAACAGGCCCACCGTTTAACTGAGACGTTACCTGAAGTAGCTGCCCGAAGCCTGGAGTTTAAAGTACACATAATCAGAAGGTAAGCATTACACTCCTCCTGCACTGTCATAGCTTTTGCACAGTACTCAAGTACTCACCAGCAGTGGCGTGAGCGGTGCGAGGATGGCGCCGACGCGGCCGAGAGTGGAGCAGGCGGCGAGCAGGCGCTGGCGAGCGCGCGTCGGGAACAGCTCGGCGGTGTACACGTACAGTACGTTCAGCGTCATGGTGGCGCCCATCTTGCCGATCAGGTACAGCCCCGTGCCCCACAGTCCGCTCGCTGAAAAAAAAATTATTATGATGATTATACAGATTGCCGGTAACATATAATTAACAATCATTTCAACACTAATGATATTATTATAACTTTGTAAATATTTATTGATTTAAAAGAGTGTCCATGGAGTTTCTACACGTTCTTCTCCAAAGAAATCTACGCTTTGGAACGTTTATTCATTACCTTGACTATACTATTTTTGTACAATATTTTTTATGAAACAACAAATCACACATTATTACATGAAGCAGCAATTAGCATTTCAAATATTGGTATAAGGAAGATTGGGGGCGTGGAGGGGACATAACGCTGTCTCTTGTACGCGTGTAACATAATGGCGGTGACGTCATACGTCAGTGTGTGCATACTTTTTCTGTTAATTGCCAGTTTCAATTTCCCCTTCCACCAGTATTGAAAGGTTTTTAACTTACTTAATTTTGTACGGATTTGAAGAATTATTTCTTTTTTCGGTTTTGAATAAAGTTATAGGTAATCGTTTATTAGGAACAAAACAACAAATACAGACAGATAAAAAAACAATTTAAAACGATGGTAGCTGCAAAAGTTAAAAACTGTGGCGTAGCCACCAACGTAGCCATCAACGTAGCCACCAACGCCCGACTCCTTATGAGAGGAATGATTGTTCCAGACTAAAGGTAACAAGTAATCTTAACAATAATATTATAAGAAAGAAATAAAAAATATTAAAATACTACAAGTGCCGTGAGTGCGTTTCCACAAGTTGTACGGCACTCACGGCACTTGTAGTATATAGAATAAACACTCAACATTTTATTGATTCTGTTATATAATTTTGAGCTCAAGTAGGCAAAATAGCGACAGTTGTACGCTTCTTTATATCGTAGACGGTCAGAACGGCGAATGCTAGCTCAACTGGTTCATAGGTTAGCTGCTTACGTAGCAAAGTTTGAGAAATAAATAACTGTCTGACAGTTAGAACCTGGCAGAGAGAATACAATGATATTGGAAAGCGGAATGGTTTTCTCGCAAGGAATTTCAAAACTGCCCTCTGAGCTCTTTCGATACGTATCATCTTTTTTTTTGTGAGCCCCACCCCAGACCGTCAAGCAGTAGGTATCTCAATTAAAATCCGCTAAACCGAGTTTATTAAAAATATATAATAATTTTCTTAGACAGGCCACTTCCGAGTCAAGGTGTTGATCCCATTTAAGATGACAATCAACTATCACGCCAAGGTATTTAATTGACTGGATCCTTTCTAGCTGAGAGCAACCGCAGTTTGTGGTGACTTCTGGATTATAACAACTGTGGGCATGAAGGGCAATAGGCATTGAGGGTTGAGGAGATTAGCGGCTAAGCATTTGATCACTACACTTAGAATTAGCTCAACATTTAAGTGAGTCTCACTCCAATCACGGCCATGAACTATGAGAGCTGTGTCGTCTGCGTAAGTAACTATTTTGCAGTTTAGGAGCGATAGGCGACACAGCTCATTAACATTGATTAAGAAAAGACTCGGCCCGAGCACGCTGCTCTAAGGTACCCCAAATTCAACCATCTCCGTCTTGCTTGTGTGGTTATCGACTTTCACGTACTGTCCACGACCGGTCAGATAACTTATGAAGATATCTAGAGCGGTACCACGGATACCAACGTCTTCCAGGTTGGAGAGGAGAAACAGTACAAAGACAGTGTCGAAAGCTTTAGATAAATCAAAAAAGATAGCTAGAGTTTTATGCTTATTTTCGAAATTATTAATAATGATATCTGTTATTTCCAACACAGCGTCATCAGTAGATTTACCAGTTCCAAATCCGAATTGGCTATTGGGTAAAATGTTAAATTTTGAAAGGAATTTAGTTAATCTATTGTTAATGACTTTTTCTAGAATTTTTGAAAGAGTTGTTAGTACCGATATGGGTTTATAATTACTAATTAGTGACACTATATCTGTCACAGAATTTGTAAATTGCATGGTCAACCGCGGTTTTAAAGATATCGGTTATTGTAAAGAGACTTCTCGATAACCATGATAAAAAAGGGAAATAAGCTTCCGAAAAACAAATTAACTTTCAGCGATCTATGGTTGACTGTAATACTAACTATAACTATTTTTTGGAGCATTTATTACGACCCATCATAAAAAAAAATGAGTCAAGTACCCTATTCAAAATTGCCTGTGCTTGCCAAACTTGGCTTCGTTGCAATAAATGCTTTAAGTTTTTGTTTTCAGTTTGTCACAGAACACCATTTTTCTGATCCAGCCATTCGTAAAGGCGAACTCACTTTGACTTCAATGTACAATTGGACAGCAAACCACTGCATTCATTTTCTAGATACATTAGCATTATTGGCATATCGCGAGTTACTTAGCAATAAAGCAGAAAGTTGAATGTCTAATATAATTTTAGGTAGTAGCGTTCACGTAGGCGTTCGCGGTCCCCTCGTTTTGATCCCTCGAGCTGGTTTTTCTTTCGTGCAAATGTAATGCTAACAGTCTGGTGACGATGCCTTTACTCTACAGGCTTGTAGCTGTCTAAATTACCTTGTATCCAGTTATTATATGATCTATAGTACCTGCCGATCCTGTATATATCTTTTGTCATGACGATTGTTTTAACACAGAATACCGTTACGCCTATTTTCTTTTGAACTTTACATCTTGTAGTTTGTAGCGCATAATTCGAATAGGTACTAAACTGTTATATTATAATATGAAATCCATAATAAGTCGATAGTGTAACGAAGCTATCAATCTTCTTCTAAAGATATGGTTCAGAAAGGTCTCAAACGATATCGCAACTGTCGCTAAGGCTAAAAGTCATCGTGTATCACCCGAGAGTTTTGGTTATAATAATATCAATGTCTACACAGTATCGAGGCTTATCTTATCAGGTCAACGTCATGTCAAGTCAGATCGGAAGGGCTGAAGTCAAGGTGCTAACATTTGGCCGTTGCGACACGGATATCATCACCAGTCGCTGAACTTGATGAACTAGACTTGCACGTGTCGCAGTGATATCGATATGATGAACGTTTATAATAATATATCTGACACACATGAAGTAGGTTTTTAATTGATCGTAAACATTAATTACATTTTAACAAATTCATGTTTACTACATAACAAGACTGGTAGGTTAGGTACCTACACGCGACAGGTTCATGAGAGTACCCACATTTCCCAGTAAGTGATCGTTATGTTATGATACTAAATGCATAGCATTCATTTAATTACAATAATAATGTTAACATATAACTTTTATTGCGCATCAGATTTATAGTCATTAATGCAAGGATATTCGTATTTTTTCCTTTGATATTTTTTGCGTATTGTACATCTAAACTTACGAAGACTTCAAGAACAGTGCAATGGGATATACCTATACATACAAAATCACTATTCATCATGACAAATATGTGTGAACAGACCCAGGAATACACATGCTATTAACTAGCACAGAAGTGTGCCATCAGCTTACATACCATTGTGCCGAAACCGCACTTCAGAAAAAAAGGGCTTGCAGTATTGACATAGTTAACGCGTAGCGACCGAATTCGTTCAAATTTTTATGTCCTTTAATATTTTGACAAGATAGTATAATTGTTACAGGCGGTAAAAGTTATTTATTAAAATTTAAATAAATTAGAAGTTTTCATGAAAACTAGTGCTTGCAAGTTAAAATTTACGTCGTCTCTGTACATATTTCAATAAAATCAATATTTTTTTCAGGTTATGATCTAAAATTTTTTAGCGGCTAGTAATTTAGTGATTGGTAGTAAGTTTTGCTATCAATGTCGAGACTGCAGGCCCTGATTAGTGTATGTAACAATGGCATGCAAGCTACTGGCATACTTTTGTGTTAGTTACGGCCGTGTCATACTCCTGACTTAAAGTGCAGTAACTTTTTGATACGATTCTTGGAGCAGTTATCCTTGCTCACTACGCTCTCACCTTGCGGCAGTACGGACATGGCGATGAGCGCGGTGGCAGTGAGCAGCAGTGCAGCGGTGAGCAGCGGGCGCCGGCCCACCCGGTCCAGCAGCAGCGTGTTGAGCAGCAGCGCCGGCAGCTCGGCCGCTGCCACCAGCGCGTAGTTGGCGTGCGCCGAGCCCGCCAGCGCATGCGCGGACACAGCCAGCCCGTAGAACACGAACACGGCCGACATCCACCACACGAAGCAGACGCACAACCGCCGTCGCAGCACCGCGTACCTGCAACGTGCCATCACAACAACCTAGCGTTAGTCACATCTATACACCTGCATTTCTGAGGACCTAAAACACGCTACTCAAGCCACGTTAGGTTAGGTTAGTGGCCGTGGCCTACTGAGCCTAAATCATATTCAGCAATCAGTTTCAATGCTTTTATTTTCCCATGGGCATTAAGATACAATCGGCTCGAAAATGTGACAGCATTTTCTTCTTCATTTCGGCCCAGTAGACTCGCGTGCAAAGGAGGAGCTCGTGGCTAAAGTAATAACAGCCGCACGGGTCGATCCATCAGGTTAAGCTACGCTTGCTGGGCTTGGTCCATGGATGGGTGACCATCTTTACATACCGAGACTCCTCCGTATCTCGAAAAGAACGTTAAGTCAATCGTGGATCATTGACAGTCGTTACGGGTCATCAGGAGACGCCAGGGGCTTCCGGCGCCGCGAGACGATCTCCGGCCACCGTACACCCGGGCCTGCGGACGGCGAGCAGTGGGTAACTCGCCGTCCGATCAGCACCAGGCCCGAGAGTCGACGGCGCGTAGTGTTCCACGCGCGCCTCAAAGAGTTGTCAGCATATAGGACGGGGCCCGTCATGGCCGATGCCTGCCCGGGGGTTGAGGATAAATTCGAAAGAGTTACCTCGCCCCTGGGCATTCAGGGCAGGGAGGAACAGGGGTGGGTTTTAGTTAAGAGTCTGACACGCCCTTCCGCTCCACCCTAGAGCGGAAGAAGTCATTGGATGATTTCCCACCCCCCCAAAAAAACCCCCCTAATCGAAATGCATTTCATTTATTAACGTTACTCGTCGTGTTTGGGTCACAGTCTCCAGAATGATGTTCATGTGTGTACCAAATGACAAACAACGAGTAATCCTATTTATGGGCTCCGTTTTTTTATTCGGACTTTCGGAACCCTAAAAGCCGCAATCAACGTTGCCCACTTTTATTGCGGCGTCACTGTTATCACTTATCAGATCATCATAGATGCAGGCTAACAGACAGTCAGGAGCTCATGTGTCAGTGTCACACTGAGCGGAGCGACAGCCCTTCTGTGCAGATATGGCTTTTGCTATACTTACACTCAGCGGCACAATTAACCGCCCACTCTATTTTTCTTGTTTATTGCAAAAGCAGTTATTTAATCAATAAATGTTATTTAATATTTGTTTTTCGGGATGTTTCTGTGATTCAAACAAATGTTTAATTTTGTTAAATTTCTTTTTAATTGTTAGATAACAAAAAATAATCAAATTTTCATTTTTTTCAGGAAAAATTGGAATTTAGAAATCAAAGAAAAAAACACTTAAAGTTAAAACGAATCTTTTTTTAGTAATGGGTGTTGCCCCCTCTGGCCCTGATGACTTCTTGCAGCCTGTTTGGGAGTCCGTCCATGATGTCCTGAATATCTGATTGGGGGATATTGTTCCACTCCTCAATCGCTGCCGTTTTGAGCTCCCTGATGGTAGTGGGGGGCGATGTTCGTGCCCGAATACGCCTTTTCAAGTTGTCCCAGACGTGTTCTATAGGGTTGAGGTCTGGGCTGCGAGCTGGCCACGGTAATGTTTCGATACCGACTTCTCTTAGGTATTGAGTAACAATGCGGGCGACATGGGGTCTAGCATTGTCATGCATGAGAAGGAAATCTTCTCCAATAAATGGAGCAAATGGTACCACATGTTCTTCCAGGACCTCTTCCACGTATCGGGCTGCAGTTAAACTGCCTCTTTCAATAATGACGAGGGCCGTGCGAGCCTCGTAAGAAATACCGCCCCAAACCATTATTGAGCCACCTTGGTAGCCAACAGTTTTAACAATGGCACAGGGAGCAAACCTCTCGTTTTGGCGTCGGTAAACACGCTGACGTCCATCTGGTCCTCTCAAAGCAATTCTGCTCCCGTCAGAGAACAAAACATTTTTCCACTGATCAACAGTCCATCTTGCATATTCACGTGCAAAGCGGAGCCTTGCTGTTTTGTGCTGTCGGAGAAGTTCAGGGACGCGGGCTGGTCGATATGCCCGCAGGTTTTGTTCCGCCAACCTTCTTCTCACTGTCCTTTCACTAACACTAACGTTTCTCACTTCAAAGAGTCGGTTACGGGCCTCAGTAGCTGTGCAGGAGCGATTTCTTAAAACATTGGTGACAATGAAACGGTCGTCCCGAGCTGAAGTGCAGCGATGCCGTCCTTGACCTGGTCGCCGGGTATACGACCCAGTCTCTCTGAAGCGTCTGATGGCGTCTCGTACAGTTGTACGAGGTACTCCCAGTGTACGAGCGATGCGACGTTGGCTGTACCCAGCGTCAGCTAAAGCCACAGCCCTAGCGGCTCCAACTGCATCTAACGGCATTTTTTTTCTTTAAATTAATGAGCACTTGTTTATGAACTCAATAACACTGTTTGAAATGTTCAGAAACGCGAAAAACAGTACAAAGAATCACGGAAATCCGATCTCTACCAAAGCTGTATTTCGACTAAATCACTGAATAGACGTCAAAACCAAATTTAAAAACAATAAAACAAGGGTAAAAGTGTTTAATTTATTGTAAACATGCCCACTTAACAAATAACATTTAATACTGTAAGCATTCCATAACGTAAACAAACGGTATGCCACTTGAGAAGGGTGGGCGGTTAATTGTGCCGCTGAGTGTATTTATTCTCGCTATTTTTACGTGCCCATTATAGCATGTAGCCAGTTTTGGTGCGAATTAAAAAACTTCAAATGAGCTCATTTTAAGCAAACAAACTTACGGGTTCCATTAATCTCCTGGGCTAATAGAGAATAAGAATGTGAATCTTTATTGAGTCGTCTACATGAGCAAACATTGAGTCACCTCGTGGGACAATCACGGGAAATAACTTCATTTATTTATTACATTCTCCGAGGTATGATTTATTCATTACAAATACCACACGGCAATCAGCGACCAAATGACTCAATGAGGGTCCGGACTCGTGGCTAAGTGCGTAAATATAATAAAAACATGTTTTTTATAAACGCGTGACTTTACTAATAATTTAGATTACGAGTCTAATCAAGATGGCAAATCGATATAAGTAACTGAGCTAAACAAAGCGGTACTAACTTGACGAGCGCTGTGAACAGTCCTTCATCGATGTTGGACTCGGCGCTGGCTCCGATCTGCTCCTTCTCCAGCAGCATCTTGTCGAGCGCGTCCTGGGGCAGGCGCACGCCGTTGACCCGCGCCGCCTGCTGGATGACGCGCGCAGCGTCGTCCAGCCGGCCGCGCGCCACCAGCCAGCGCACGCTCTCGGGCAGCAGCCAGGGGTACAGCAGCAGCAGCAGCGACGGCGGGTAGGCCACGCGCGCCCACGTGCGCCAGTAGCCCGCCAGGTAGTCCACCAGCGCCAGCGACGCTGCGCCCAGCGACAGCGGGATGCCCAGCACCAGGCTCGCCAGGATGCGGTGCTCCACGCCCAGCCACTCGATCACTGGAAAATTATCAAACTAATTAGTAAAAGCACACGTCACAACGTGTACAACTCCTGCAATATCTTATGATTCCGCTCTTGCACGCGAATCTCGCCCTCACCCTAATTTATTATATATTTAGTCCCAGTAGTGAACCCTTTTCTAGCCACATCATATATCACTCAATCCATTCATCGTTTCTTTGGGCTCACCATTTTATTTTTTTAAAAAAAACGTTGCACCACACTAGGAATTACTCTTGTATCGTGGGTGCGTTCACAAACATTTAAACTCACATACACAAGACACCCAGACCCGGAACAACTATCTGTAGGCCATACAAATATTTGTTCCGTGCGGGGATCGAACCCGCGACACGCAGCGCAGCAGCCGAACGCTTAACCACTGCGCCTACCATTACCCACACTTTCCTCCATCCTCCGCATAAAGTAACAAAGCGAGCGTGTACTAACTGAGCACGAAGGCGGAGGGGTAGACGCTGGCGCCCAGCACGGTCTCTAGCAGCTCGCCCAGCAGGTAGGAGTGGTAGGAGAACGCGAAGGACTTGGCCAGCCCCAGCAGCCCCGCGCCCACGCCGCACACCACCAGCGCCGAGCGCCGCCCCCATCTGCAATCACAGGACCCAAGTATACTGACTGATCTCGTGTCGCGGGACCACACGTCCCACTCAACTCAGACCTATCACAAGGCTTTGTAGGCACGAGCTCGGTAGAGGAGAACTGGCCACGCTAGTAGTTATCGCTACTGCTCATGTTGATTTCTTGGCAATCGTATAGATGTGGCCAGCCGTGTTAGCTAGTAGGTCCCTAAATAAAATCGATGTTGCAAGAAAATATTCAAAATATTTTTATGCCCGGATCTGGGAGAGTGGGCCCCTGACCTCGCTTTGTTTTTTTTTTATTTCTATGCTTCTACGCATCACAAGAGAACTTTATTCAAGGCCAAAATCATTTCTAACATAAGATAAACAACCAGGCAGCATTATAAACGTCAAAAACGGCCATCACTTACCTATGAATGTTATTTACATAATTTTATCATGTCCCATGGTTGATCGGGGGGTGTCAGATTAACGACTTTAGTACTCCTCGCACACGATTGATTTTTGATCAATCAACGTGCGGGTCAATGGTTAAAAATATGACCAACGATACTAAAATAGACGTTGAACGAGTCGCGTCTCGCATGACTAGTGTTCCGTACCGAAACACTATTTAACGCAAGTTAACATTCGCTTAATCGAAGCGATACAAACCTCTAATACAGTCATTAAAACAGCAATCAAAGATGATTATCTGATTTTGATTTGATAGCTATGACATCGATAAAATCGAGTAGGTATCTATTCTAATCGATGATTGGAAATTGGACTGTTATGAAAATAAGTGCTCAGACCCATAGTAGACAAGATAATGATACACAACGTGGGTGTACAATATTACCTGTCCGAGACAAAGCCCATGATGGGCAGCGAGATGAGCATGCCGACGTTGTGCACCGTGCCCACCAGGGAGCGCTTCCACTCCTGGCAGCCCAGGTCGAACTGGAAACAACACACACAATTCAAATCTGAAATGAGAAAGATTGAAAGTGAGAGAAATGTGAGCAGTGGACAACTACGACGTGTTTGTGGAGGCGGCCAGGGGGTCAACATATTAGTAGATCGTGTACAAGTGTCGCTTGGACACATGTAGCACAACACCACCTGACGGAGAGGTCCACCGCGGTCCGGGTGACTCACTCTCACGTGACACTCGCTGGAACCAGTTCCTTTCACAAGCGACACAAATGAGCGCAAAACTGCAAAAATATAGTATTTTACGAGTCCTACGAACTCCGATGAACCCGAGCTAACACATACATGACACGCACGCCCATTTGTGCGATGGTAATACAGAAATAATTTCCAACCTGTTCTGGGTACTCATAGATACTGTCGAGTAGCAATAGGTACTGTCGACTGCTTATCATACTCGCGGTCTAAACTTGCTAATTTGTCACAGGATTTACCGAGTTGTGTGAAAATAGTTACGCAGCCCTTTGCTACTCCAAGCTTTTTAACAAAAACGGGTCTACGAATGTTAATTACTAAGAACTTGATTAATGTAGTGCCCACCTCAGAGACGATGCTGCTGCCATGCTGGTAGACGAAGGCGTCGCAGTCGACGGCGCTGCTGTTGTCGAACACGTCCGGGAGGCAGGCGTGCGCCGCAGCCGGCCAGCGCTGGCAGCGCGCGCCCTCCGGCAGCGCCCAGGGCAGCCACTCTGCCGACCACTGCGCCGCGTCCGCTACGCCCATCGACGAGTTGCCCTCGCACTCCGGCACGTGGCATCTGAAGACGATCGTACTTATATGTTCAGTAAACTTAGCATTATGATGTCTATACTGAAAACTTATTATTCCGATATTAATCTGGTGTGAGAGCAGTGGTATTGGCCGCGATTTACAGGTTGGAGGTCGTGAGTTCAAACCTAGGCAGGCTCTTTACTTTGTGTAAATTATTTCACACCACTACTCTCAAAACGGTGAAAGAAAACATCGTGAGGAAACCGGCATGTCCTAGAACCAAAAACTCGAAGACATGTCACATCCACCAATCCTCATTGGGCGCTCGTGATGGATTTTGGGCCACATCCTCTCACAGGCCTGTGCCCCAGCAGTGGGAACATTAAAAGGCTGATGATGAACATCATCATCATCAGCCTTTTTTCCAATTTTTAACATCATGAATCTTTTTCAGTTTCAAATTGTAAGCCGATGTGCAACTCGACAGAATTAACTTCCCGATATTAGTTACATGCTGAATATTGCTGAGCAAGCATGCACTGCTCTATATTACTGAGGAGTTCGCCGACCCTTTGGCATCCTTAGTCATACAGCTGCTGAAGTTAACATTTCGCCATATCTCAAGGCGCCTGCACTTTCACTGGCACTAAGCAAGGCTTCAACATGGCGGGAGCACTTTCCCGACGAGCCCCTCCCCTTAGTTAATGCGAACTGCTCTAGTTGTTGGACCACTGGTCACATGTGCTGCTAGCTGCTCTGAACGTGCCACACAGTGGTTATAAACTTATCTACTAAACTCTCAGCATACGTATCCGCTACGTATCTAATAAAACTGCTAAAAGCACGATAATGTAGTCAAATAAAGGCCAGCATCCATCAAATAAGATAAGAAATTGAGCAACTTGTAGTTTTGCGAGTCAATGCTGTTCTACTACTGGAAGATCCCGCGGGTGACCGGTGGGGATCCAGATACAAGATATGGTAGGCAGGTAAACTTGCAAGCTTGTAGAATCTACAGTTATATTACAAGAACGGACAAGAGGCTATAATAATATATATTTTTCATCAACTACCCTCTCCAGTGCTTGCGCACCTTCATATATCAGCGTAGTTCTTAGAGAAATAATTTAAAAAAAAACAAAAACCCTACTGTAATAAACAACTAAAAGTTCCAAACAAGTCACTTTTCAAGCAGTCTGATGACTGCATCAATAATTGAACTAAAATAACTGCCACCAACTGTGGTGGCAGTTATTTTAGTTCAATTATTGATTTCACGCCATCTACTGCATCAGACTGCTTGAAAAGTAACTTGTTTGGAACTTTTTAGTTGTTTTTTACAATCGGGTTTTTTGAAAATATTTTATATTTTTATTTACTCCATTTTAGTGAGTTATATTTTTGGAATCGCCTCCTCGAACCCTTTATATTGATACCCCACTTAATATAGTTCGTCGACTTTCATTTTTTTCTTTTTCACAATATGGCGTCTGGTGGTCGCCATATTTTATTTTGATTACTGTCATTTATTAGCACTCGCAAGATAAAGATGAATCAATTGACTTAAGAATTATCAGTCTCTAAAGTGCCACAAAGAAACATACATATTATACATAAGCTGATAAACACAACACGTTAAAAAGTGAGCAGTCCGCGTCGCGGGACGGCTGGCAGATGTGAAACATCGAAATTATATTGTACGGATAATATGAGTAGGTACAAAGAAATAAATATGGCTTAGTCAGTCAATAAATAATTCAGATTTTTAAAGAAAAAGATGATTGTTTATTCAATAAAAAATTATATTAATGAAAGCAAAAACTAAAATTAAAAAAAAAAGCCGCCACACAGCAACACACCGTAATAAGTGTTTCTAATAATACTATCAAATAGCGTAGCGACTATAATTTATGGTGGTGGCGCATGACGTGGGGCAGGGAGGAACAGGGGTGGGTTTTAGTCACTAAGAGTCTGACACGCCGTCCCGCACCACCCAGAGCGGGAGAAGTCATTGGATGATTTCCCACCCTCAAAAAAAAAAAAACGTGGTGACACGCGACGTCGTCACGTCAACAGTCTGTCTAACCCGCCGCATTAGACGTTTCACATAAAACTGCTTTTCTTTTGTTTCCACCCACATGTCACAGTTCGCTCTTCATCTTCTTAGTCACATTTGACCACAAAAATGAATAAAACCATCGCTTTGCTTCTCCGGCCCAGAGGATCACGCGCCTTAGACTAAGGACCCGAAGCTGCCTTGACGACATTTTAACATAAACATGCTATAGTTGCTTTAAAATGTGATTCGACCAGTTTCTTGTTTACCAAAATATGCACACAAGAAGACTTGATTATAGCTACTTTTCTGCAACTTTTGAGTTAAGCAAGTTGTTATGTCATCAGCCTAGACATTTTCCAAATACCTAAGTTGGGGTCAGCTTCCAGTCAAACCGGATGCAGATATAAATAAATGCTAGCCTGTAATGTTGGTCTTCTTTGATCCCAATGAACACCACGAGCTACTTTATTCCCTTGTGGTGAAGCTTTATAGAACACACAGGGTGTCGTATCGTGTGTCAGCGAAAACCACATCCTGTTGTTATTAAATTAAGTAAAGAAATGCCTCTACATAACGGCTGACACCATCAGGTTTGTATTTGTTTACTACGTTCTCAAAGCTTCTGTTACGACGTAAACAGATAAGTTATAAGTGGTCACACGTAAAATGATACCAGCTCAATAGCACATACACACACTTGGGTGTGTTGTGAACTTATTTTTCCATGGCGTAGTATGTTATCTGCAGGAGGAACTCAAGGCCGCGTGTCGCAGCAATAAGAATACATTCAAAGTGGAATAAACCCGACTCTTTAATAAGCCACCAGATAAACATCACTTAGTCATACATACCACAGACTGACCAAAAGTTATGCTTTCAAACTTAATATACCTGCTTCACTAATACTAAACATAGCCACATGTTGGACTAAACAAAAAAAAAACATAAATAATTATATTGGTTTCTTGGATTGAACTTTGGGGACAATAGAGACAATAGACAATATATGGGGATATAAACAAATTAAAATCGTGTCAGTAATGAAAAAGACAGTGGAGTCTAACCAACAGTGCTTGTACTCCGCAGCCGCACGGCATATTATTATTGTGTTCTCCATAGCATTCCAGTCCCCTTGCGAGTGGAATGTTAATTTATTATTCTTAATTACTTCCGTCTAATCTATACTAACGAGTGCGCCCTTAATTACTTGATGTTTACTACGAGGCATCTATTTTTCAGCGGATTCGCGTTTTTTCAGCAAATCGTTAGACGGTCAGTTACACTTGGCTCACTGATCTATTTGTACACTCGATACTCAGCGGACTCGTTTAATGTTACTTCCGTATAAATGTGTACCGTGAACTGTTATCGTGCTCGAAAGCGCCGCAACTCGGCAGACATTCGGCTGCGCACCCAAATAGAATAGAATGAGTTCGTAGTTTCGTCCGCAAGCGACCCGCGCCGCCCGTGACGCACGCGTCCACGCCACGAGCGGGCGCTGTTCGCGCCCGCTCCACTTTTACGCCGCTCTTTACCGATTATATATAAACAATATTCACGGCCAATGGAACGGCCTGACTGCGAACATTCCCTTCAACGAGAAAAAACAAACAACTGTTAGTTTACATTCCCATTGAAATTAGAAATTGCATTTGCTCAGTTCACGGTCATGTTTTTGCCAACAATGGATTAGTGAACAAAAAGTAACCGACGGTTAATTCTGGTGTTCTATTATTGTATCACGTAATAGGCAATCAAGCCATGTATTAACAAGTGGACGCAGCAAAAAGTTAAGTGGCTGCAATGTTAGTTCAGTGACAAAAAACCTCGTAATTTGACGTGAATAATGGTGTTTGTAAACAAGTTGTTACGGATTTGGGTAGCAAACTACAGTGGAAACGTTTTCCGAACTTGAGATAGCTAGTCTATATCTTCTTTTAGTAGAATACGCCGTACGCTAGTGAATTGGGTCAGAAGCTGATGTCGGACACGTGTGGAGCATACTCCCACAATATGTGAAGCCAGCGAACAGCCGCGTGCGGTGCACTGAGCTATCTGCCGTAGTTAGAGCCTTGTATTGCGAGTCCGCCAGTAGTCAGCGGGCCAGTGCGCACAGCACGGTTCAAGCGCAGCAAGACGTCCAGCGAGCTTGTCTCGTACAATGTGCGGCTTTCACGACAGCACTGGGCACGCACTCGTAGGTACATTATATTAAGACATGTAGTAAATGTAGGCACAATGCCTTGACCTCTCTTGGCCTTTAGCCTAACTTTGCACTCTATTAATAATTTAGTTTAATTATTTTAAACTAGCTGTGCCAGCGCCCAGTGCGTCCTAACGTTCTAAGAAGAGAACTACGAGTATTGTATTCTTAACTTTATTTATTTTTTGTTTTATATTTACACCTTTGGTTATGTACTTTATTTCAATGCTGAGGTTGTATTTAAGTCTTACAGCAGTTGAATAATAGTTTTTAAGTAATGTTTTAAAAATTTTATAGTCTATGCAACGTTGGCAAGCCTTTAAGTAAATAATAAAAAATATACGCGTCGACTTGAGAACCTCCTCCGTTTTTTCGTCGGCTAAAAATAAATAAATACAGAATTCAGGAAACGACTTATTCTGTTTGCAGTCAAAATCAGCCTATTTTAATTCCTTGTATTCCTCATGAATATGTAAATATTGAAGTTGGCATTTATGTCATCAATCATTATTTAATGACTACAAATATTGTCGAGTAAGGAACAGGTTGCTCGTGTGGCAGACATGGATGTGATTCCAAACAACTCGCGAGTCTCGTGACGATTTGAACAAACGTCAAATAGTCGTGTTTCTGTTTGGCGAATGCGGATTAATGTGGCCTCATTACCATTCATCACAAACTAATAGCATGCAACGTGACACACCAACTGATTAGCATACTAATTTATGAGTATTGGGCGGTGAATGGACGCGGCCTATAGAGACTGGCTGCCTATGAAACTGTCCTGTCGGTAGTAGTAACTAGCTGACTAGTCAAACCTGAAAGCTCTGCTACTTATAGCTTATCAAAGCAGCTCTAACTTACCAAGAAATAACTAGTACATACTAACTACAAATAAAAAAACACAAAAAATTGCAAAATAACTTTAATTTTGGAAGTTGGTGTCAAATAACGAAGAAACAAAACTAGAAACACTGACTTCCGAAACTAAAGTTAAATGCATTTTTTAGATTTTTTTTTTATTTGGAAGTTGGTTGTATTTTTTTGTAAAAAGTTTTTCAGTATTTAAACTAAGAGTTTAAAAATAGAAAAGACTCCAAAAAAAAGAAGTGCAAAATAACTTTAATTTTGGAAGTCTTTTGACACCGACTTCCAAAGTTAAAGTTATTTTACACGTCTTCAGTTTTTGTTGAAAGTCGGTTCTATTTTTTGTAAAAATGTTTTTTTTATTTTTCACGTTTTAGTGGTCCTCCTCATTAAATTGTGCGTAAATACATACATACGGGTCGAATAGAAAACTTCTTCTTTTGAAGTCAGTTAATAAATAAGCCTGTATAAAGTACATAGGTAAACCTACCATACATTCATAAAATTACCTATCCTATGTTTTTTTTTTATTTGGGGGGTGGGAAATCATCCTATGACTTCTTCCGCTCTTGGGTGGAGCAGAACGGCGTGTCAGACTCTTACTGACTAAAACCCACCCCTGTTCCTCCCTGCCCTACGTGCCCGGGGGCGAGGTAACTCTTTCGAATTTATCCTCAACCCCCGGGCAGGCATTGGCCGTGGCAGGCCCCACCTATCCTATGTTCAAGTAACATAAGATGCTGTTTCAAGACTCGGGAGGAAATATTAATGTGGGTCGAATTAATGAAGTATAAAACTGAAAATAGTAAACAATGTTATCAGCGTAACCAAGGCTTGCGGTTAGTGGCTCGCAGGCGGTCGGTGTCCACTATGCGAGACCAACTGTCACAGACCGGCAGCCTATGCTGCTAATTACTCTTATCTATTATTTATGGTAACAGGAATTAACCAGCCTTTATAAATAAACGTTGTGATCCTGCTCTCGGTAGTACATGGCCTATGGCCCCCGTGGGAGTCACTTGTTGTCCGGGCCACTTTCAGAACGTGCCTACCGCTATCGCTAGATGTTAAGTACTGTGGTGTCTTCAACGATAGACTAAACAAGATAACTTATTGATAAGGAAATAAACGTTTTTTTTAAAGTCGGTCATCGCCTTCGGCTTATCTAACGCGATACGAGCATTATTAATATTAGGACACCCTACTTGTTTATTTGTTTGAGCTTACTAAATGAAACAGCTGAAATATGCGAAACAAATTTGCAAAAGTTGCGAAGCTTGCCGTTATCTTGAAACGACAATACCTATTATATGAAAGGTAATCTTTATAATATGTTATTGATCTCGCCTCGTAATGATAACAAGTTAACAACACAACGTACGTAGGTATCTAATATATGAAGGTATGCGGCGGAGTACGTGAGGTGAGCTGAGGAACCAACCATCTCCATTGTGGAGTTATCGAGAGCAATAATATGCGCGCCATAATCCTGCGACAGTTCGACAGATAAAATTAAATAATAGCACGTTCGTAATTATTTCATGTTCTTGGTAATTTTGTGATACGCAGCAATATAATCGGCTGCTTCCGTCATTGAGCCGCGACTCTTGCGTTACGACTTTATACGTAACGCAAGAGTCGCGGCTTGTACTTGACACGTGTGTGTTGTGTTCTCTCACGCACAGAACACATGATCGAACTTTATTATCAAGTTATTATGTTGCACAATAACACAAGTTACCACTAAATAAATCTAAGAGCTATGCCATGCGCAAGAGTGCATTACATGCGTACTAGCTAGCTGGCGTAGCGGCGTAATATCGCTAGCGCCTATAGGCGTATCAAAATACTACTAACTCAAAATAGCTGAAGTTTTTCGCAAATTAAATCAAATTATACCTGCCTTAATCAAGTGGCTTTAATCCGTCGCACGCCCAATTAGCATACAATAGATTTTAATTGTTTGGTGTGAAGAGTTATGCGATTATAAAATAAAATAAAAAAACAGGCCATGTGCGTGTCGGAGTTCGCACATTTAAGGTTCCGTATCAAATGTATGCATTTTTTACTATTTTTATGGCTTTGGGTCAATAAGATGCTTATACTTTGAAAATTTGAAGACTGTAGCTCCAACCGTTTCGCTGTTAAACCTGTGTGGCAGACGACAGACAGACAGACAGACGGACGGATGGACCCATGAGTGACAGCAATAGGGTTCCGTTTGGACCCTTGTGGTTCGGAACCCAAAAAATACATTATTAACCGACTTCAAACAAAAATTCGAAAATTAATCAATGTTTATCTTTATTTGTAGGTACCTACACTCGGCCAATTTTAATTAGCCAATACCTAGCAGAATGTTTTGTGATACTGATAACTATGCATTACCTACTGACGGAACACTTCCTATATTCTTACACTCGATTGGTTATTCCCGTTTTTCCTCAAAACGATGGTGTACTAGTGAAGATGGATAAGTTACCTGCATCGATATCAGGAGCCTATTTTTTTATATCTGTAATCCGTAGGTAGGTAACTAATACCTGTTCGTCACCTGGAAAATCACAAATCAATATAATTTTTCCAAGCTTTAGTTTTTCCACACTTCACTTAATTGGTTGCTAAGATATTAGATAGATTGCGCACGAGCTACCCACCTACACATCTTCATAACAGGAAGGAAATAAATAACAATCAGGTTTCTCTAACACGCAACAGAGCGACAAGAAGTTAACGTTGGAAGCCGATATTTTCGCCAGGAACACAGAATAAATTTATTACGTCAGAAGTTAAAGCTTAAAACGTTGATATCTATTGGGGACACGTCCTGTTAGCTAGAGAGCGAACATTGTGATCACTTCCTGAGCTAGATAGCGAACATTGTGAACACTTCCTGAGTTAGAGAGCGAACATTGTGAACACTTCCTGAGCTAGAGAGCGAACATTGTGAACACTTCCTGAGCTAGAGAGCGAATATTGTGAACACTTCCTGAGCTAGAGAGCGAACATTGTGAACACTTCCTGAGCTAGAGAGCGAACACTGTGAACACTTCCTGGAGCGAGTGAACATTGTGAACAAGTCCTGTTAGCTAGAGAGCGAACATTGTGAACGCTTGCTAGCTAGAGAGCGAAAACTGTGAACGCTTCCTGAGCTAGAGAGCGAACATTATGAACACTTCCTGAGCTAGAGAGCGAACATTGTGAACACTTCCTGGAGCGAGTGAACATTGTGAACACGTCCTTTTAACTAGCGAGCGAGCATTGTGAACACGTCCTGTTAGCGAACAAGCGAACATTGTGAACACGTCCTGTTAGCGAGCGAGCAAACATTGTGAACACGTCCTGTTAGCTAGCGAGCAAAAATTGTGAATACGTACTGTTAGCTAGCGAGCGAACATTGTGAACATGTCCTGTTAGCATATGAGTAAACATTGGAACAGTTAGTAAATGTTGCTGTGCCGCGTTCAGATACTCGTTTACTACTTGCGACATTATTTTTGTCGTAGGTTGCTAATAGGACTGCATACTGCACCGTGGCATATCCGGTTCTATTAACAAACCATTACTACAGTCAATCACAAGCCAAACCTTACGAAATAACAGGAAAACAGAAAATGTCAATTATCTGTTTAGAACTTAAGTCTAAATCAATTAAATTAAAGTAATTATGAGGCTGTAATCTGGACTGCAATGCAAGCTACGTTTGGCCACGACATGCTCTTCTTGCGATCATCTAGATTGATCCGAACTTTTTATTATTATTTTTTTTTTATATCTAAAACATTTTTATTACAAAGATAAACATTTATGTACAATTCCACATCAATTGTACATATGTAAATAGTATTTACGCATTTGTACACTAAATACAAAAGCTAAGAACAACATACTCTGGCCGATGTCGGAGGTGCTCTCGTTTAAATTCAACTCCATCTTACAGTTTGGGGTCAGTAGTTTGATAAGTAACAGTACCACTTAACAGTTAACGAACCAACAAGGAAGCAATGACATTATTGACCATTGACCATACACATGACTGTGTATATAGAGCCACGTTCTTGTTGCATCGTGAGAACAAGCTGAAACTGTTTGAGAACAGTGCTACGTACACCAAGTATCTACGTGAGGATGTGTGTGCAGTCACAGATAATGTACCTAATATGCAGACAAAACTTCGTTATCTATCCTGAAGCATAGATATGTGCCGAATGATCGTGGTGTTATCTGTGCGGAGTTTGTAAAAACACCCGCACGTCGCACGCGTGAAGCACGCGCAGAACATTATACGCGGACAGCTTTCATCACACTAATAATATATATATTATGTTAATTTACCATTTTAGTCACATAAAATAGGCGAGAAAGTTAAATAAATCTAACATAAAATTATAAAGCATACAAAAGTTTTAGCTTTACATAACTAAAATAAACCTTTATTATTAAAGTGTTCCAAAACGTACCGTCAAATGTCTAAACATAATAAAAAGATCACAACAGTTTATAACACTCGAATTCTATACACTCAGGTAGTCAAAATAATTAATATTCTAATCGTATTTTTTGTCATAAGTAGGTACTTAGGACAAAAAACATGATCATGAAAAGCTCATCATCAGTACTGGTTTCTTTCTATTCAACCTACATCTAAACTAATTAACAGAGATGTGAACCCATTGATATTGTAAACCACTAATTAAGAACAATCAGCGTCAATCCCTTTGTTTACAAGAAGGTAGTACCTTAAAATAACTCACAGCATGCAAACTGTGATCAAAGGTCAGATGTGCGTAATGTTACCTGTGCGGCGTGGGCGCAGCCAGGAACACGTAGTTGGTGCCGTACGCGCCCGTCAGCAGCACCGGCAGTGCCAGCAGCAGCGCCAGGCGCGCCTGCCAGCGACCCCAGCCCGAGCACCACTCCTCGCTCACCGCGCACGCGCCCGACATCGCTGGCACGACTCGCGACTGTTTGCTCGTTGCTCGACAATACTCAACCGCAGCGCTAATATTTACTCGCGAATGTGATCAACTCGGAACCAAGCACGCCAAGTTAGGCCAGCTTCTACTAGCGGCTAGTGTGGCGTCCCTCCAGCTAGAAGGTCGGCGTGCTAGTGCGTGCGGTGGCGGCGCGAGCGCCCACGCAGCGCCCGCAGAGCACCCGCCACCCGTCACCCGCGGACCCCTTCAGGATCACCTGTTTCAGACTACCGTTGATAGCTAAAAGGAGATAGGCAGCCCGCCTGACAGTTGACCCTTTCTGTGATAACGTAGTCTGTGCAACATTCAACCCTAACGCTCAACAAATAAGGTCGATATAACCAGCCGGCGATCGCGGAAGCCAGGCCGGCACCACGTGCTCGTCGTAACGTAAACACTAAAATAAATGTGTATTAGCGAGATATCCGGATTTAGTTGAAAATTCATTTCAAGTAGTGGTGATGCCCGCTTGCCCGTAGTAGACAATTTTTAATGAGATTTTTTTGGCTGTAACCCAATTAGGGCGACACTAATTAATATCATCAAACTTGTACCACAGCGGTAGGGGCAGAGAGTGACGAGCGCCGAGCTTAATGCTCGAGTGCACTAGTAGTCAGATTAGTACGAGCCTATCGTAATAGATGGCGGTTTGTTCGCAGGCTCCAAACCCAACGCAGTTCTATGATAACATCACAGATGACAGAACAGTACATACCTAAACCGTAGATAAGATGATATAACTCGATGATAACCAAACAAATCAGAATGGCCCATATTGCTTGCGGGATAGTTAAGGCTCTAACCTTTAGGTAAGCAATACAGTCACTCCCATAAAAACAAGGACATAAAAAATAATAGCAGTATTATAAACTATAGACATTTAGCTATAGGTCCTTGTTATTGTTAAGTTTTCCTCTGATAACATTATTTGAAGGTCAAAGTTTGAATTGGAACATAAATTGCGCACTTGTAAATATTACAAAAACACGTTTCAAATATTGCATCAGTATGGCACATGGCCTGGATCATTTTTGAAAAGAAAAGGTTGTTAATAACTAATTAGATAGGTAATGCCTCCCGGCAATCCCTCATCAGTCAGCTCAGTGTGCATGCAAAGCTGCTCTTGTGAGCTGACTTTGGTTAGAAATAAGAGAAGGTACCTATCTATTACTTTAGATTTTACATAGCACATGCGCACCTTCAGTTTAGTATAGTTTATTATATTATGCTTTTTTATATTCTTACCTAAAACTATGATGGCCCTAACATACCACCCTGTGGAAACCAAACCGGTATAAGGCGTTAAAAACATAAAATAATCCTGCCAGTTGTACAACGATTCCGAATGGCGGCAATAAAGTTCCACACACGCTACCGCGTCGCAGCAAGCAGATAACAAACACTTCTTCAGTTCATGTAAACAGAGACTAGTAAATGCAATCAAACGTCTCAGACGTCTCGTTTACAATTATAAAAACGTTATCACTTACTTTTACTGACTAATATAAAACAAAAAATCCTACACTGTTAAATTATTTTGACATCACATTTTTTTTTTAATTTTGTGTTTGTGTTGTAATACAAACAGTCAAAAACAGGTCAAACACTAAGTTTAAATCGTGTTATGTTATGACATAATGAAGTGTCAAGCTACTTTTTGACGCTCTGGTTCCATTGCGATATTATATCAGTACCCGGGTGTGAGTTTTTACAAGCTATTATTACAAGGTTATATTTAACTTGCAATGTATGTACCTATGTATGTAACTAACTATGTTTGTTAGAGTGGAATTTTGCAACTCAAATTAGACCCACTTCCCGATGTCCGATTGGACTCAAATTTGATGTATATACAGGATGTAACGGAAAGGTGTGGTCATATTTTAAGGACTGCATCTGCCCATCGATATGAACCATTTTATTCAAGAAAAAGTGAGGAAATCCTCAAAAAAAAATTTTGCCCCCTTACAAATATTGATCAGCTGATGATCACTTACTCGTAGTATGCAAAGTATAATTTTTTTTTTTGATTTTTTTTATTTTTTCTTAGAGAAAGTTGTTCATTCCCATTGGCAGAACCGGTTCTAAAAATATGACCACACCTTTCCGTTACACCCTGTATGTATCTTCGGTGACAATACAATGATATGGTACCATGAAGCTGGAGACGGAAGATAGCCATAGGAACTTCTGAACTAAACAAGATAAACCCATCGAGTCTGGGAAGCATTTAACGCCTAGACAATATCCAGGGTCTGATGATGAAGCTGGAAGGTGGCCACTGCATCTCTGTGATAAAACAACATAACCCCACCGAGTTTGGGCTCGATTGATTCGTCTTGGGCAGCATTTTATACCTAAAAAAAGGGTCTGATGATGAAGCTGGAAGGTGGCCACGGCATCTCTGTGATAAAATAACATAACCCCACCGAGCACATTTAATTTGAGATAGCCGGTACAAAATCTTGTTTAAAAAAATGTTTTTGTTTTTAACTATAAACTTATTTTACATACTCGATCGCGTTAAAGTAAACGTCAATTTGTACTAAAACTAAGGCCTAGAATGAGTTTTAACGCACTCGAACGAGTTTACGTAAACGTTCGCTTATGTCAAATCGTATGGCACCCTCACACTCGGGGTAGGTACTGGTAGTTTGCGGGTATCAATGAGCACATTCAAAGTAGAATGCCGAGCACTTCGGACAAGGTAGGCCAAGGTATACTTACTTTTTTTGAAGAGGTAATCAATGGTCAACTGCTACCACGACTTCTGGCCGGATATTAGATAACTATGTGAGGTATTTTAATGTCAAAAAGTTTAACAGAAAAGAATGTATTTGTCTGTTAAATTTTTGACCGGATGCGGACAGGATAATCTAAGGCAGACCACATGATTTTTACGTAAATAAGTTTAAGTAACTATGATAGTTAATTATGATAGATCTATCATTGTGATGATTAAAGAATATAGAAGCGGAGGTAGGTCCGCGCGGGTAGGTGTGTCACTAGACAGCTGTCACTCCTGCTGAGCGGACGTACAACCGATGTACTATTTAAAGACAACAAACTATTGTTTTATTAAACGATCTGTGCTTACTCCGGTGAAGCAAGAGCACGTCACAAGTGGCGACGAGGTTTTGTGTAAGTACACCAATAGACAAAAGAAAAAAAAACAAGAAAAAGGAGTGAACCAACGGGAAATGTTATCCCATAATTTAGCAATATGCTAAGCGGTGTTTACGTGCACCTTATACGTACTTGGTTAATTATTTACGATAGGCACAAAATGGCTCAATAAGTGTTTTGCTAATATCATTTTCATTACATATCTACCTACGGTAAATTGTTTGATTACAAAACTTAGAAAGGTGGGCCTTTAAAATAACACCACTACCCACACTGTTGTAATTTTAATTCTGATTACAAGTTATACGCGTATCCTAGAAATACCTACTCGGTTGATACTATGAAGAATAACGTATCCGTTATTTGATAAAAATTTGTAGAAAGAATACTTATATACGTTTTTTTATATATGAAATGTCATCAATAAAGTTGACGAACTTTATTGATCTTGCCATATATGAAATGTCATCAATAAAATGTTTGAGTTTTAAATAAACATTTTTGTATTTTTTTGTAAAGTTGACGAACTTTATTTATGACATTTCATATATATGGCAAGGATGACGCAGAACACATTGCGTTTGAGCCTATCAAACATGTCTTGCATTTATTTAAAGAAAAAAATATTCTGTAAATCAGAAAAAAAATGTGTATTTAATTTCAAGAGCATAAAATTATTGGAACATGAATTATTGTCGGAAAGGGTTAAACCCCTTGACAAATACGTTAAGGTTGTAGACAGTTTTAGAGAGCCAATAAATGGATCCCAGAATCCCAGATGGCGACTAAATCCAGAACCCCTTAGGAGGCTTTCAACGCTAAAATTAGGAAAAAATGCCAAGATTAGTCAACATTGGGGTCCTAAACAAACAGAGTCATCTTTTGTGTTAAAAAACTCCTTGAGTAATATCCATACACTTGGATATTATGACCCAAAAGAAAAACCACAGTCATGACAGATGCTAGTCCGGTTAGTTTAGGAGCAATGCTCATTCAGTCTGATAATAACGGACCATGAGTGATTGTTTATGGCAATAAGAGCCTTACAGAAGCTCACAAACTTTACTGTCATAAAAAAAAAAGATGCTCTCGCTCTGGTTTAGACTGTACACACCACCGTACCGTGTACCGTGTGTGTGTGTGCACTTTAGAATGTACTTACTCGGCAAAGAAAGTATTGATTTGGTGACTGATCACAAGCCGCTGGAAGTTATATTTGGTAACAAATAAAAATCAATTAGGCAGGCAGGCAGGCATACAATTTCAAGGTAGTTCACACACCTGAAAAAACAAATATCACTAAATGTTTATCGCGATTATGTACTATTGATGACAAAGGTGCATGGAGAGCCTAAGGTCGACTTTTGACTGTGAGGTTTTGCATTACGTATCATGACTTTCATGAGACGACTAGATGGCGCTGTTCAATCATGAAAATAACACTGCAAAGCTTATAAACCTTATTATGCAGAGGCAGATAATAAGGTTTTTAATACCTAAAATAATTACTAAGTAATAATAATATATTTATATTCAAATAAACAAAAATTACTATATTTTCTTATTTCCGAGTACTTAATACAGCGCCATCTAAACCAAACTAAATAAGCCAATTGGTACTATATCGGTTAATTCGACTACAGATGGCGTCGATCACAAATAATAAAAATCCCTACATTCACAAAGTAGCTCTTATTTTCACGTTCCAGAATAAATAGTCAGTAGCTCAGGTGGATAAGCATGGCAGAATAACATAGATCGTTCAACAGGGCACCGGTTCGCAACCCAGCTCTCTGTCGACTTTTTTTAAATTTAATTATTCTAATATATAATTTATATTCTATTTTTTGTATTTTTAAACGTTTTTATTTTATTTTTTGTTATAAATAATATAAAAAATATGAGGTATAAGATGTATAAATGAATATAGGGATAATATACAAGTATACATATACTACTATATATAACATTATATAAATATATATTATATAAATTACTTTCATAATTGGTGGTAAGTATTAGTATTATTAGTAAAAAACATTTATGTAAGAAGATTTAGATATATTTTTCTTACAGCTTAAGATTTACTAAGTTTAATTCTCGTAAAGGATAAGAAATGAAACTATTTTATTGATTATAGTTTAAGACATTTAATTCTCAAAGAAGAATACAATTTATGTCTTTCTTTCTTATAGAATGTATAACCTAACCTAGCAGTTTTACATCCAATTAACAATGATTTAATTCACTTGTTAAGGAGAAATACAAGTAAAATTTATAACTGAATAACTCTATTACAAAATAGAAGACCTTAACAAAGTAAAACTGTATAATAGATATTATAAGTATTCTAAATCAAAACTGTGTTGTGCTATTCTTCTATTATTTAGTTTTATTTACATTATGTTATAATAACTTTCACTATATATGCAACCTTAGTTCTGTAAATATTTTACCTACTCATAAATTATAAAAAATTTACGTTTTGCATAATTATGTTTAGTGGTATTGACTATAATGATTGATTTGTGCATTATGTTATGACTAAGGTTCATAGCTTAAGTATTCGTTCCAGAAGGAGGAAGAAATTGAAGCTAAACCTAAAATCAATAACAATTGTAAGACCGGGTTATAGCTGTCATTTTGGGACCGAGTTGTTTATAATAATAAATAAATAAATATTATGTTGGAAAGGAATCTATATTTATATTGTTTTTATTTTAATTACTTATATTATATAAGAAATCAAAATCATTAATGTAATAACATTTTGTTGTTATAAAGTAATGTATAAATTTATCCAACTTACACCAAGTTTGATTACTGTAATTTATCATATAAATTATAGCTACCCCGGTCTTTTCATTTTTACTCAATCATTATTACTCAATTCAATAGTCAACACTTTATATTCTTTAATATTTCGTGTATCCGCCATTTTGATCGATTACAGCTTGCAACCGCGAACCCATGGAGTCTATTAATTTTTCACATAAATTGTGACCCCGTATAGAATCCCATACCTCCATGCAGTGAGTACTCAGTGCTTCCTTAGTCCTTTCGTTCCTATTGTCCCACTTTTGAACCATAACGCCCCATAAATTTTCAATGGGGTTTAAATCTGGCGATCTCGCAGGCCAAGGAATAATTCGTATGTCCGATTGCTGGCTAAACCACTCTTGCACAATTATGGAACGGTGTATAGGACAATTGTCCTGCACGAACGTTATTACTGGCATGTCTTCTACAGGAAAAACATTCCGCACAGTGGACAACATGACGTCATTCAGCACATCTAAGTAGTTAACACTGTTTGCACGACTGGGTATTACAGTAAGTTCTCCTGGTCCTGCAGCTGTCATCCATCCCCAAATGTTCACTGTTATACGACCGGATTCAGAGTTAGGCACAACGTGATCACTATCATAACGCGTATTATTCCTACGCCACAACCTAACTCGCCCGTGCTGGCTAGACTTGAAAGTCTTTTCATCACTGAAGATAACGTTGCTCCAGTCGAAATGTCTGTATTTCAAAGCGAACTCCAATCGTGCTCTTTTATTAGCTTCGGTTAGCAATGGCTTAATAGCATGTTGACGATAATGCAGACCTTCACTATGAAGAGCACGATACACCGTCCGCAAAGATGTATCAAACAACTCTGCGTAATATCTTGTTGGTGTAAAGCCATTTTCCTCATAACCTTGCACCATAAGTTGACGCTGGTCTGAGTCAATATGGCGTCTTCTGCCAGATCTACTGCGGTGTTCCAACGAACCCTCTTCTTGAAACCGCTTTATCCATAAAGTGACAGTCTTTACCTATAAGGGAAATATATTATTTATTATTTTCGTGTATCGATAACCATGGATAATAAAATAAATAACGAACAGTGATTTTAAAACATTACTTAAGCCAGTTTCTCTCGAAATTTCAGAATAATTTAGGCCTTGATTATGCAATGCTATTATTTGGGCCCTCGTAGCCATATCAATATTAGAACGCGAACTCATGGTAAAGATAAATATTAAAAAATTGTTAAATGCAATCGTAACTGAACTCACTCAAAGATAGTAAAGAACGTTATGATTGAACAAAAAGATTTAATTTTTATACAGTCAATATTAAACTACCCTCAATTCTTTTGAGATTTATGATACAGGTTAAAGTCGCTAAACAACTTCGATATAATAAAGAGTAGGATAATTTCAACTCATTGCGTAATGACGCAATAGTCCAGTGGCTATGGTATCGGTAAATTTTATGCCACCGAGTTCGAATCCTAGTTATTATGAGCTTTGCTTTATAAGGTTTGTAATGTCGTAGGAGAATTTGTGTTAAAATTAAGTAATATTGTAACTAGCAAAAAACAAGATAATGTTCTTTAACGAGAGATGTATATTTTCCAATCCAACTACTATACTAGCGCCATCTATGTCGTTCAAGACGTATTATTAAGGCGATGAAACCCTGTACAAACGATTTTGGTTTGGAATTCTCCATGCAGTTCTGTCTTCATTAGTACAATAAATAAAATCCATGAACACCACATTCACCAAATCATACAGTGTGCAAGGCCTCGTGAAATAGGGATGAATGTTATTACAGAGGAGTCATTACAAGATATAGAAATTCAACTCGTTAAGGAAGCCTTGCAATCTGATGTTTGGGATCCTATGATTAACATATACAGGGTGCAAAAAGACACATCAGAGTCGTTAACTATGCATACTGTACGTCTAAGAAAGTCGTTTTGCGCAAAAATAAAAAAATATTGCTGACAAACAACTCATAATTTTAGTTATGAAAAATAAAGCAATGGCAACTGGAGTTAAACCCCGCTCCTTCGCTCTAAGCCACGTAGGTACTTGTAGGATACGTTTGATATTCATTGTGTTTTCGTAACCGCAAATTCGTAATTTCGAAATTTTGACAAAAAAATCGAAAATTCAGCTAATGTTTGTTTGGATAAAGATAGATTATCAAAATAAAAAGGGTCAGGGACAGGGAGAAAAATAAAAGAAAAAAAAAATTAACACCGAATTTTAACCCCACACCACATACGGTCATAAATTCTAGAGGTTCTGAATATACCATAAAGAACGATAACACCGGACAAGAGTTGAGGAGGAATATTGTACATCTATAAAGAGTTGAAGGGAAATGGCAAGTGTGTGGAGAAAACATGATTGTGACGATAACAGCGATTGCGATTCAGACAACGAATATTATAAAATTAACAATGTATAACTTTCTTTTGTTTGAAACTTCTGTGTAAATTATTTGATTAAAGTAGACTAATTAATTTAAAATTATGTTTACGTTAGGTGTGAACCATAATAAGTAGTCTATTGCGTTTATGTGTATTTATAAAAATCTGAAAAATTAATATTTGTTAAAAAGGAAGAGGTGTGATGATTAAAGAATATATAAGCGGAGGTAGGTCCACGCGGGTAGGTGTGTCACTAGACAGCTGTCACTCCTACTGAGCGGACGTACAACCAATGTACTATTTAAAGACAACAAACTATTGTTTTATTAAACGATCTGTGCTTACCCCTGTGACAAGAGGACGTCACAATCATAATATCTCAAATGGATATCTTACGAGGTAGGTGTTCTTACTAGAGCTGAGGCCGATATTATGTCACATGTCAAAATCATCGACAATTTAAAATCATTTCATCATGCATCATCCTCTGCATCTGCCTAGCCTTTTCCCAACTATCTTGGGGTCGGCTTCCAGCCTAACCGGATGCAGCTGAATACCAGCATTTTACATGGAGCGACTGCCTATCTGACCTCCACAACCCACTTACTGGGTAATACGATACCCCTTGGTAAGACTTCATTTCATCAAGCAATGAAAAAAAAAAATCCTGCAATGACAACGACAAAATCATCAATGCTTTTTTGTTTTTCATTTTTTGGAAGTCGGTTCTAGTTTTTACAGAGGTATTTACTTACGAGAACGCCAAAATGCCATGAATGTCGCAAAATAAAAAAATTATCTTGTGGGCTGACTGACAAAGTCGACCCATGAGGCACAAATAAATAACTAATGAGCCAATAAGCCGTCCCGCGATCATTTCAGTATCATAATTGAAGTTACGTGATCCTCCGTGAAACTCAAATAAAAATCATTGATGATTTTGTTATTGTTCCCGTCATCGATTTTTTTTTGTCATCGTCATGCAGTTATTGATACAGAAAAAAATACAACCGACTTCTAAAAATTACAAAATAACTTTATTTTCGGAAGTCGGTGTTTATATTTTGTTTCTTCGTTATTTGACACCGACTTCCGAAAATAAAGTTATTTTGTAATTTTTAGAAGTCGGTTGTATTTTTTGTAAAAAGTTTTTTATTTTTCACTTTTTAGTTGTTGTAGGTACCCCAGAAGTTAAACTAAATATGAAAGTTATGGCCGAATGGATAACCCCAATAACATGGAATTTGAACATTTGGAGAAAACTAAAACGTCATCTGTGTATACATACTTTTTGTTAATGTTGATTTTTTCAAAAAGTGCTGAATTGATTTCGATATAATTTATATGGGACCACCTCTAAAGTATGACCTACCAAACAAAAAAAGAATCATCAAAATCGATTTACAAATGGCGGATATATCGCGTAAAAAACATACAAAAAAAAAACATACTAACGAATTGAGAACCTCCTCTTTTTTCAAGTCGGTTAAAAATCATCACTCAGCCCATCTCTAGTTCTTACGGTCGGCGCCAGTAGATACTATAAAATTATTTCAGTGAAAATCAATCTCTATTCATGAAAGCTTATTTCTAATGATAGGTAATCTTTCAATCCCGTGTTGTGTAGGTAGTCGGTAAAGTTGAAAGTGAAGGCGTACAAATTATTTTCTAATCTGCTGTGCTATGAGAATTTGTCAAAATTTCAGACATAATAATGTAATTAACTAATAATATTTTCACACAGCATGCAGCTAAATTCTTTAAGTCCCACTCTCAATTTTGGGCCATACATCGAGGCAAAGGCTCAACTGGCTGCCAAAAAGTTGGGAATTCTAACAAAGGTACGTACTATGACGGTACTTCACGCCGAAACAGCTGCTTAAACTTTATCAAGCGCAAATTCACTCGTGTATGGAGAACTGCTCTCATCTTTGGGACGGATCTGCCAGATACTATCTTGAATCGTTTGAGTCAATTGAGAAACGAGCCAAGAGGATCATTAGAATAGAATAGAATACTCTTTATTTTCTTCTTTATTTTTTTTTTTGTGTGTCTTTATTGTGTATTGGCAGTGATGCACTCGTCGAGTCAAAGCTGTAAAGTGTTGAGCATCGACGCCGAGTTGCTAGCCTGTCGGTTTTCTATCGGCTACATTTCGGCGAGTGTTCGTCAGAATTGCACTATTTATTTTCGCCAATATCTTTCCATCATCAAACCATTAGACGTACGGCGAAGCTCCACCGGTACATAGTTGACGTCCCAATTCCCACCCACACGCACAAAACTTTTTGGAAACTCTTTCATTGTGCGTACAGCTAAGGAGTAGAATTGCCTGACGGAGTCTTTAAAGTCAACAGTTAATAGGTTACTTCTAGGCAAGCTTGCTCCATCGTCGACTACATCATCGCTTACCATCAGGTGAGATAGTGGTCAAACGAGAGAGAGATCAATAAAAAAGTTTTAATAGTTAATGATCACCTCATCCAACATCCTGATAATTCTTATCAGCCTCGAATGAGACAGATGTAATGTGTTGATATAAGTTATCATCATTACCTACGCAGATTAACACTAAAAGGGAAATTGTGTCAATATACTCGTACCAGTAACTAATGCGTTCCGCAGCTTCGTAAGTCTCCATAATTATCACGTTTTCTCATCAAAATTAGATAAATGGCTAATATTAACCTACTTACATAAAAAACTTTTTTACAAAAAATACAACCGACTTCTAAAAATTGCAAAATAACTATAATTTCGGAAGTCGGTGTTCGTATGTGTATTTTGTTTATTCGTTATTTGACATCGACTTCCGAAGTTACAGTTATTTTGCAATTTTTAGAAGTCGGTTGTATTTTTGTAAAAAAGTTTTTTATTTTTCACTTTTTAGTTGTTGTACCCCAGAAGTAAAACTAAATATTAAAGTTACGCCCGAATGGATAACCCCAATAACATGGAATTTGAACATTTGGAGAAAACCAGAACGTCATCTGTGTACCTATACAAGTTTTTTGTTTATGTTGATTTTTTCAAAAAGCGCTTAATCAATTTCGATAAAATGTATATGAAACTACCTCTGATGTAAGATCTAACAAACAAAAAAAAAAAAAAGGAAAGTCGATTCCCAAATGGCGGAGATATCGCGTAACAAACATACAAAAAACAAAAACATACAGACGAATTGAGAACCTCCTCCTTTTTACTCTCTTTGGTCTCTCCTCATAGGCTAGGAGAGAGTAGGTACAGAAGTTACGCGTTACGTTATAAAATACTTTAATTCCAGACGTACAACTTTATAACATTTCAAAAACTACTCTTTATACAATAAAGTTTTAATTATCTATATCATTATTATTACAACCAAAATAATAAAATGTTAATCATGGCAGCTTAGCCTGTAATAATAAAAGGTTAGCTTTTTAACCACACTTCAATTATAAAAGAAAATACACTTAAAATTTTAAAATAACTTTAATTTCGGAGGTCGGTGTCAATAAACGAAGAAATAAAATACTAACACCGACTTCCGAAATTAAAGTTTTTTTTTAAATTTTAAGTGTATTTTCTTTTTCGGAAGTTGGTTGTTTTTTTTTTTTTTTTGAAAAAAAGTTGCTGAATCAATTTCGATAAAATGTGACGTGGATCACATTTTATCACCTCGGGAGTATATTTTTTCGGATGAAAATAGAATTTTGAAAATCAGTAGGTACACAACTGACAGAGAAATCGGAGGACACCTAGTAAAAAAAATATATATGTCAGTCGAACATAGAACCACCTCTTTTTTCGAAGTCGGTTATAAAGGAGGATCTGTATTCAACCCGTATGTATGTTTGTAAGTCAGCAATTTTCTCAAAAACTACTGATTCGATTTGGATGCGGTTTTCGTTACTGAAGTGTATATTTTTCAAGGCGTTCAAAGCATCGGTCAAACACGGTACTTCAAAATCAACCAGTGAAGAAGGTAAGATGTTCCTAGTTAACTTTTCAGTACTGTGGACAGAGGAGAGGAAGGCCGGTAAACTTAAACTTGATATTTTGCGGACGCCAAGGCTTGGTCGTCCAATGCCACATTTAGGATTGACGAAAGAGTCTGCCTTGCCTTTTCCCTACTATCTTGGGGTCGGCTTCCAGTCCAATCGGATGCAGCTGAATGCCAGTATTCAAATTCAAATACCTAGGCGTACATATAATAATATAATATCGACCAACATCTCGATTGGCATAAACACTTAGACACACTTTCTGGTAGAACACGCAAGCTGATTTACGTTTTTAAAAAATTACGCAAGTCTGCTGATCGGGATACATTGAGGGTGGTTTATTTTGCATTGTGCCAATCGATCTTAGCTTATTGTATTCCAATCTGGGGTGGAGCTACTGAGAACCATTTTATCCGACTAGAACGAGCACAGAGAGGTGTTCTGAAGGTTCTGCTCTTTCGGCCGCTAAGATATTCCTCAGTACAGCTATATGCGGAATCTAAAGTGTTAACTGTCAGGCAGCTGTATGTCCTTCAGTCAATGCTCCGTAAGCACCCTACTCGTCCGTCCTCAGAGCCAACAGGCAGAATTAAACACACGGTTTTTCCTCAAGTTTCACTAGAGAACATAGAACTTCGTTTGCCAAGAGACACTATTATGTAACCAGCACGAAACTTTATAACCAGCTCAATAAAGTATTAAAAATCTTTCCTGATACTAAATATCAGTTCAAATCTAAGTTACAGGAATATCTTCTAAAACTAACTTATCGCAATACGGAGGATCTTCTGATGGGAAATTTTAGAAATATAAATAAATAGTTTTTTTTTTTATATAACGGTAATTTACGATAATTATTATACTCTTGCATAAGCTCGCACACACACTCATACTTGCACTCACAGTCACACACTCTCTTTCACAACTAAACACACATCATCAGACATCTACACACACATACAAACACATTAGAGACATACACGTATACGTTGTTGTAATTGTAGTTTGTTCTTATATTCTGTTTTTATTTCTTTCATTATTTTATTTTATTTTTTATTTCTCTTGGTCTTGTCCTAATGGATTTTTGTGTATAATGTGTGTCCTATTTTCTATTTGCACTGTCCTATGTTATCTATAAGCACATCACTTTGAAGGGACACTGACTTCTAAGATACAGGTACATAAACCTAGTTTAGAAGTCAGGGATTTTCACTCTGGTACACAAGCTTAAGACATTCTTCGATCAAAAAATGTAAACGCATTTTTGGAAAAATAAAAGATTTTATTATTATTAAAAAAAAAAAGAAAAGTATTTAACATGGAGGGACTGCCTATCTGACCTCCACAACCCAGTTATTGGGTAATACGATACCCCTTGGTAAGACTGGTTGTCAGACTTTCGACCGCATATAACGACTGTGGATTGAACGATTGAAAAAAGAGCATTCCTAATAATTTCGTCTACTTTTCCAAAAATTTTGGGTGTTTCCACAGATGAGAGGAGCGAAGGCTTTTTATGTAAATTTTGGTCCAAAGCAGTATCGGATGAGTAAAGACCGAATGCAAGTTAATTAATTATGAAAAGTCGTTCCAAGACATCATTAAAATTTTGTATTTTCTGCTCAATAAATGTTGGGATGAATTCATCAAAAATTGGGGAGCCCAGGAGGTGAAGAGAATTTTCATTAGTGATTTGGATATTTGGTGCTATTGAGTTAAATTTTGCTACAGTCGTCTGTCTGTCAGTCGTTTGGGGGAGGTAAATTTCGCATTGCGAAAGGTTGAGTTCTAGACCAATGGAACTAAATTTATTCGTAATAAAATAAGTTAAATCTTTTAATGCTGTGCCCACATCACCTTAGAAGGTTCCGTCATCCAAATATCAAACATTAAATTTAGAATTTAGCTGCCGAGTTATTGGATTAATTGCCAAACTGAAAATAATTGGCCCAAGAGGGTCACCCTGTTGACAGCCGACGGCTGATTCCATAAGATTTTCCTTATAGAGAAAACTGTAAATTTGGGTTTTTTTTTTTATTCTTGATAGACACGCGTTTGACCACTATTTCACCTGATGGTAAGCGATGATGTGGTCGAAGATGGAGCACGCTTGCCTAGAAGTAACCTATTCACTCTTGACTTAAAGACTCCTAGGTTGTAGCTATCAGGAAACACAGACTCCGGCAGGGCATTCCACTCCCTAGCTGTACGCACAATGAATGTGTTCTCAAAACGTTTTGTGCGTGTGGATGGGATGTTCACCATGTACCGGTGGCACATCACCGTACGTCTTGTGGTCCGAAGATGGAACGGGGTATTTCTTTTTGAACTTCTGTCAACAGAGTGTCCCTGTTTACGGAATTGAAGGCATTCTTTATGTTAACCTTAAGAATGACCTTACCTTCGTTGCTATTGAGGTAGGTCGAAAGAGCATGTTAGGGTGTGATCGAAGCGAAAGTCATTTATTCTTAGTTTCAAGTTTAATTTCTAGATTTAGAACAAGTGTAAACAAAGTATCACATGGTAAAAGAAGTTTAACAAAAAATCATCAGCGTGACAAAAGGCGTCCGTGCTGGTCGTAGGTCGTAGAAAAAGGGAAGAGTAAAGATGGCCGCCCGCGCCGTCCAATCATTCGCCACGCCGCGTTCCGTCCTCGCTTGCTTCGGATGCCGGCTCTTGAGCATGACACGGCGTTTCAGCTCCGTTGCAAACATCCTCCCCCCCTTGGGGACATGTTCCCCAAGGAGCTCTTGGGAATCTAGTAGGGCTAGTCGAGAGACGGGCCTATGAATGACGCCGTTCTCTGTATTTACGTCCACCACCCTGCAAACGCCGTCGGTTCCCAGATACAGCTTCAAGATGCGGCCCATGAGCCAAATCATGGGTGGCAGCTGGTCATCCAGGATACGGACCAGGTCGCTGACACGAACTTGGTGTTGTGCACGCTTCCATTTGACGCGTTACTGCAGAGTGACTAAGTAGTCCTTTGTCCATCGGGACCAGAAGTGCTGTCTTAAGCGTTCAATCAGCTGATATCTATTTATGCTGACTCGTTCGATAACGGGTGAAGGCAGTGAGGTCAATGGTCGACCCACAAGGAAGTGCCCAGGTGTAATTGCTGACAGATCTGACGGATCAGCAGACATAGAAGTAATCGGACGTGAGTTCATGATAGCCTCAATCTATGCAAACAGTGTAGTTAATTCTTCAAAGGTTAAACTAGAGTGATATTTAGCCGTTTTGACTCCTGCTTCCCAGATACCGCCGAAGTGCGGTGCGTATGCAGGAGAGAATTTAAACGTTATACCCTCCTTGCTCGCGCAGTCGCTAACTGACCGTTCACTTTCCTTGAGCAGTCTGTTCAGTTCATTATTAGCTCCTATAATTTTTTTACCATTATCATAGTAAAAATTTTGTTTACACGGTATGAGGTTTACCTCGTCGTGAGATAAATCTACGCAAGCATAAGATAAACGCAGTGCTACTTAAGTCGCTCACGACTTCCTAGTGTACAGCCTTAGTACTGAAACAAACAAATATGCACAGATAGCACTTGCAGGTCCTAGCACCGCGACCCCTTCTATTTAAAAAGGAACCGAAGCCCAGCTGAAGGGGCTGGAATTTGCTAGCCAGTGCTTCGTTGTAAAAGGCATAGCAAATTTTGGCTGCCATGTAGTACTAATGTACTATATCGCAGCGACAACAGATCCTAATGGATCTGTTGTTACGAAACGTTCTACGAATACCAGCGGTGCGGGGTGAAGTGTTCAGGGGGAACGAGGAGTTAGAAAAGCAGTGCGCCCGCGCAGCTCTCGTGAGTCGCTTCTAGGCCGATCTGAGACTAGATATTATATGGCTTAGCGTCTCGTCGAGCGCACTAGCAGACCCGAGCGTTTGCGATTGTTCTCCTTAAACGAATTAATAAGTAGTACCAATAAGTGTTGTGGTAATCCCGAATTAGGGTGCTACGACCAGAATTCCGGTCCAGTTTCGCAAGCTACCTACGAGCTGATCGACTTGGGGAGCTGCAGGGCCGAAGGCCTTGACTCCGCCGTTGTTGTGCTGAGCAAGACCACCGCCACACCGCCGCCGTACCGTTCGTCAGCACTGTCGCCGTTCACCGCCCTCCTGAGCACCAGTTAACTTCCGTCACCGGCCTGACGGACCATCGGGAACTCGCCTGGAAGCCACGGGGAAGTACCTGTCCCTGCAGAAGTGTCAATAGACGACCGTAACCCACGACCTACAAATTTTGTGTGCCTCCGACTTCTTGTTACTATCATACCTACTTCAATCATTAAACATATTTTAAAAGGTACACGTCGCCTGCTTTATTTCATTTGCCAATTTCTAGGGGGGAATAAAGCGGGTGGAGGCTACACTGTTGAAGATCATCGGAGATAGACAACGGAACTCTTCAATAGCTGACAGCAAATGACTCGCGATTGTCGCAATCGTATGTCTATGTATTGTAAACACAATTTCATGGAAAACCACAACTAAAAACAGAAAAAGAAAACTTTTTTACAAATTAGGAAAGAAGGAACCGACTTCCAAAAAAACAAAAAATTGCGAAATAACTTTTTCGGAAATCGGTATCTAATAACCGGCCAAGTGCGACTCGCGCATGAAGGGTTCTGTACCATAGCACAAGATTATACGTGTCTACTTTTTGCCATTATTAAGATCGAGCAAAAAAAGCTAAAAAAAAACACGTTTCTAGTAGGGGAGCCCCCTTTAATTTTTAATTTGTTTTATTATTTGTTATTATAGTGGCAACAGAAATACACATTCTGTGAAAATTCAACTGTGGACCTATTACGGATCAAGAGATACGGATATAGACAGATGAACGTACAGCGGGGCTTAGTAATTTAGGGTCCCGTTGTTTACCCTTCGGGTAAGTACGGAGCCCAAAAAACGAAGTAACAATACCAGAAACACCGACTTCCGAAGTTAAAGTTATTTTGCAATTATTGTTTTTTTTTGGGAGCCCGGTCTACTCTGTATAAAAGTTTTTTATAGTCTAACTAAGCATGACAGATTTTCGGAATTTATTGTCAGGATAATTTGCATCATTATCACTATCAGGGAGCTTTGCCAAGTTAGGATGTTATCATTAAACTTACTAAACAGGTTTATAGTATACATAATAAAAACTACGTAGGACTACTACTACTGGGGAACTACTTAGCGTGTAAATAAGATTTTTTATGTTATTTATGATTATGATGGAGATGATTCAATGTCAAACGTTTTCTCCCAGCTTTAGCACTCAGCTCAAAAGTGCTAGTGATAGCTCACCGATGCATGCATGTTACGGCGAAGCTCACCGGCAATTGCAACGTTATCGGCGCTGCTAGGACAGCTGCAGGTGATCAGCCTCGCTACATGGTCACGAGCGCGCATAAGAAAGGCACAGGTGCGCGTATCTCGAGTGTTATCAGCGGCGAGTGACGACACCCGGCGAGCCGCCGCAGCCGCCGGACTGGCAGCGCGCTAGACCGCCAGTGTGCCCCGCGACAGCTCGCGACATGGTGCATGCGCCGAGACGCAACGCGGCGCGGCACGCCGGCGCGGGCGGCGCCGCCAGCAAGCCCGGCGCGCACGATGCCGCCGACGCCGGGGACTCACTGGAAGCGGCTCTGGCGCAGCTCGGTCCATTCGGCTTCTACCAGGGCTACATGCTCATCATGCTGTGCATCCCCAACCTGCTCGCCTGCATGTATTCGCTCAACTACATCTTCGTCGCTGATCAAGTGCCTTTCCGGTGAGTTCTTCTTGCACAACTTGTCTTGGTCGTTTTATCGTTCGTACCTGCATTTCTGTATTTCTGAACACTTTTCTTGTGACTTATCAAGGATTATTTTTTTATCAAAAAACCAGAAACCAAATTCCTCAAATCTTATAAGCAATCTGTCTCGTGCTCATTAATAAGCAACGTAACAATATTATCTCTTTATCAGTGTTTCAACATTTTCACTGTATTACTACTCATTAATTCAAAAATGTTAGTAATTTATTTCAATGTACTTACCAAGTGAATGTTCTCTCAGTGCACGCTGATGTCATTGTCATAACTCAATAAAAAACGATCCAAAAGCTGACAATGCAGTATAAAAATGTAACATAGTACAAATTATGTATTTAGCACACAACGTCTCGAATAAATTCTCTCACTTCTTAGTGAGTGCACACACACACACCTATGACTTGTGAGGCTACAATATAAACAACTAAACACCAAAAACTATCGCGGAACAGAATCAAAAATCATTAGGCAGACATAACCTACCGCAATTTTATAGAATCTTCTAAGCAATGTAAAATCGAAGTGCCTACGCAGCTATCCGGCGCGTGTCACAATTGGGCGCGATCAAAGAGCTCTGCTTAAAGTTAGTGCTTTTCTCCCATTCTTTCATCCCACTACCCTTCTTTACCAAACCTGCGAATTAACAGTGATTTTAGTATGAAAAGCTTTTCATACTCCACACTAATATCAGAATGCATGGTCTCCTGACATATAACCCAACAGCGTTTCTACAGAAACGTAGAAGGCATACTGTTTGCGTATATAAAGCTTGCCAGACTCATTTTGCATAGAAATTCTTCAATTTTCTAGATGGCCATAAGTATAGCCAAATTAATCAAATTCTTAAATATATATCCACTATCTAAAACAAACTGTAAAAAAGTAGTAATGGAATGGCTCCTAAGTCTTGATTATATCAATACGGTTGTACAACATACCTCTACACACATCTATACATACACCCACACCACTTATTAATTGTCAAGCACAATACACAATATTTGAAATCTTTATTTCATTTTATGTTCTCTTTATAATCTTCAAACAATAAATTTATGTATCTACATATTATTATTTTTTTTTTTTTTTGTATATTTCACTATATTTTAGTGTATCAGTGTTGGAAATGCTTCATCTCATCATTATTATTATTTTTAAGTTCGGCTTTTATACTTATGTCTCTACGGAAGAGCACTGATTTCCAAGAAACAGGTTTTTACCTAGTTTGGACGTCAGGAGTTCATATAGTTAAGCTGTCTAATTCTTAGATCATAGTTGTGTCTTAGTTTTTAATAGCTGTTTCTGTATTAGGCTTGTTTTTTGTCCAAGTAAACTTATTATTATTATTACATTATTAATGGTGTGGCAAGTTGCCGCCACTCTGCAAGTTGGATGGGGGTGGTATCACGACGTGTGTGTCTTGCTTTAACTTGGGAGGCAAGTGTGTAGCCGGCTTTACGGGAGCCATAGGCAATCTAAAAGGCAGCAATCGACGTCACTTCAGTGTGCCTATCGCCGCGAGGCAGAGTGCATCTCACCGCAGACTAAATTAATGTCTTATTAACATCGTCCCCGCAAATACACTAAAATCCCGAGTAATATCCCGTAAACGTTGGGGATTCTCCGGGAATAATAAATAACCCATATTTACCGCGTCCGTGTAACTATTGAACAAGAATAACCAGAAGTGTTGGTGTGAAGAGAATCGAGTGGCCACTCGTCGGGTTCCAGCGTGGCAGCCAAAGAAAGAAAGTCAGGTACCACTTGTTCTTACTAATTTAGAGTAAGGCCACATGCGCCGTCTACTGCCAACCACTCCTAACTTGAAGTTATACAGACAAATATAGGCAATTTTGGGCCAGCATTCAATCCAAGTGTTTGGCCGTAACATTGTCCTTCATCCGCAGAGACCCACGGCTATTTACACGCTTGGGCAACAACATTAGATGGTCCTTCGAGCCGGATAGGCATCAGTAAAATTCAGTACAAATTAAGTACAAGTCATTACAGTAGGCACATAACTTTATTAGTGCCCCAAAATGGCGTCCCGCAAGCAAGAAGCTAAATTGGCTCAGCTTACCGCTAAAAACCAAACGATTTTCAAGCGAGTTAATCGCATATATAATGATTCCAGAAACATCTCGAACTTTGATTCACGTTCAAATGAGACATTCTTAGCGCAGTCAGAAACAATTACTGAGCAATACAACAAATTTGAGGAAATAGTAGAACAAATGAATGAATTGCAATTCGAGATTGACCAAACCGCGCCAGACTATTCGAGTCTATTAAAGACTTATATTCTAATATTAAATATAAACGTAATCTCATACTTTCGAAAAACGAAACATCGGAACACAAAGTGGGTACTCGGATAAAATTACCGCCCATAGATTTGCCATCGTTTGATGGTAAAGCGGAAAACTGGCCCATATTTTATGAAATGTTTCGCAGCAATGTTCATTTAAATACCGATCTGGTTGACTCGCAGCGTGTCCAGTACTTGATCAGTAAATTGACTCATGATGCCTTAAAACTAACCGCAGGCATTGTTCCTACAGGTGATACATACAACGTTATGTGGAACAGTCTCGTTAAAAGGTATCAAGATAAGCGTAGTTTAGGGATTCATTATCTCAATAATATACTGGACATTAAACAATGCGCCGGAAATGCCGCGAGCCTCAATACTTTTGTGGAACGATATTCAGCGTCCGTCGCAGCCTTGAAGCAGTTAGACATTCCAGACTTACTGGATTTTGTTTTATTACACTGTGGTTTAAGAAAGGTTGACGCGCAAACTGTCTTACAGTTTGAATCCCGTGTGAGTGAGAAAGAATTACCTTCCTATGCGGAGTTTATAACATTCATGCAAGAATATGTTAAGGTACTACAACGCTCATACGGTAATAATTTACAGACGGAACCGCGCGCTAAGTCTAGTTCAGTTAATCATCAAACAAAAAATAACACCGCTAAGTCATTCGTGTCGCGTAATGAACCGGTTTCAAATAGCAAATGTATGCTATGCGATAAGGATGACGTACAACATCAGCTGTTCGATTGCCCGCAGTTTAAAAATATTAGTACACCGCTTGCACGTTTTGAATTTATTAAAGCTAAACGTGGCTGTATAAACTGTTTAAGTCTATCCCATTCTTTGGTTAAATGTAAGTCACGTAACGTTTGTAAAATTTGTAAAAAGTCCCATCATTCTCTCTTACATTTCCGAGAAAAAGATGAGTCATTATCGCCCGAGCCACAAGTGCCTACTAAGGATACATCTGTTTCACTCACTACAGCTGTTAAAACTGGGTCAACCATTTTGCTAGCGACCGCGCAGTTATTTGCATACTATAGCGACATCAGAGATAAGGAGGTGATTCGGTGCCTACTAGATAGCGGATCGCAAAATAATTTAATTACTGTGGACTGTTGTAAACGTTTGAATTTACCCATAATTAAATTACGCGGAAATGCCGCGAGCCTCAATACTTTTGTGGATCGATATTCAGCGTCCGTCGCAGCCTTGAAGCAGTTAGACATTCCAGACTTACTGGATTTTGTTTTATTACACTGTGGTTTAAGAAAGGTTGACGCGCAAACTGTCTTACAGTTTGAATCCCGTGTGAGTGAGAAAGAATTACCTTCCTATGCGGAGTTTATAACATTCATGCAAGAATATGTTAAGGTACTACAACGCTCATACGGTAATAATTTACAGACGGAACCGCGCGCTAAGTCTAGTTCAGTTAATCATCAAACAAAAAATAACACCGCTAAGTCATTCGTGTCGCGTAATGAACCGGTTTCAAATAGCAAATGTATGCTATGCGATAAGGATGACGTACAACATCAGCTGTTCGATTGCCCGCAGTTTAAAAATATTAGTACACTGCTTGCACGTTTTGAATTTATTAAAGCTAAACGTGGCTGTATAAACTGTTTAAGTCTATCCCATTCTTTGGTTAAATGTAAGTCACGTAACGTTTGTAAAATTTGTAAAAAGTCCCATCATTCTCTCTTACATTTCCGAGAAAAAGATGAGTCATTATCGCCCGAGCCACAAGTGCCTACTAAGGATACATCTGTTTCGCTCACTACAGCTGTTAAAACTGGGTCAACCATTTTGCTAGCGACCGCGCAGTTATTTGCATACTATAGCGACATCAGAGATAAGGAGGTGATTCGGTGCCTACTAGATAACGGATCGCAAAATAATTTAATTACTGTGGACTGTTGTAAACGTTTGAATTTACCCATAATTAAATTACGCAATTAATTTTTACAAGGTGTTGGAATGTCATCGAAACCAATACACGGTTTTATTCATCTCAACATAGAATCTCGGTTTGATCCTCATACGAAGTTTTCGATACAAGCGTTAGTTGTTGATTGTATTACAGATAGACTTCCCGCGAAATTTATTAGATTACATAACAATGATAACATGTCATACTTAAATAACTTGCCGCTGGCCGATCCCACCTGGAATGTTCCGGGCGGAATAGATCTTGTGCTTGGAGCACAATTGTTCCCCTTTATTTACCTGGGAGACAGGGTCGACTCAGGCACCCGCGCGCCCCCTGCTATACTGTCTAGCTTCGGTTATGTACTTATGGGTGATATTGATTGTTGTAGTAGTGATGTGACACACATTGCATCTTCGTTTACCGCGCAGGCCGACATTGAAGTCGAGTCAAATTTACATAAGTTTTTTGAGCTAGAGGAAATTCCATCTCAACGTTTTATTAGTCCGGACGAATTAGAGTGTGAAAATAATTTTAATTCTTCAATCTTATTTGAAGACGGCAGATATTTTGTCGATCTACCTTTTGCGCGCTCACCCAGCGAGCTAGGTAGCTCGCGCGGTTACGCCCATCGGCGCTTACTTGCGCTCGAGCGTAAGTTTACGTTAATGCCGACCCTACGCGAGAATTATAATAAAACTATCGCGGATTATATAACTCAGGGGTATTTAGCGGAAGTGCCCGACTCTGAATTGACAGAGGAGGGTTATTATATACCGCATCATGCCGTCATTAGACCGGACAAGGACAGCATTCGAGTGGTTTTGGACGCTAGCGCCAAAACTCACTCGGGGTTGTCGCTCAATGACATTTTGCATGTCGGACCTAATTTGCAAGCAGACTTGTTTTTGTTATTACTTTATTTTCGTACATTCCCTGTCGCGATGACAGCGGATATAAAACAAATGTTCTTACGTATCGGTGTAAAAAAGCACCACCGCAAATATTTACGAATCTTGTATCGTTTTAGCAAAGGTGAGCCTATTCGCACCTTTCATTTTAACCGCGTTCCCTTCGGACTAAAGCCTAGTCCTTATTTAGCGATGCGCACACTGCGTAACTTGGCGTGTGAGCAAAGCGACCGCTTTCCTGAGGCTTCTAAATTGGTAGAAACTCAGTTTTACATGGACGACTACGTCTACTCTGTTTCGGACGAACAGACAGCTATGCGTCTATCCCGCGATTTAATTGATTTAATGAAGGTAGGTTCCTTTGACTTAGTCAAATGGGCTACCAATTCACCCGCTTTATTAGAGATTCTCCCAGAGTCTCACCGCTTACCAGTTAATTTTTCTGGCATGGATAATGATGTCCATAATTTCAAAATCCTTGGATTAACCTGGGAACCCGCTGATGATTATTTTTCTTTGACAACAATCGCCGTGGATGATAAATGCACGAAGCGCGCAACGTACTTGACCTTGTAGGACCCGTTGTGCTGTACGCGAAGGTATTAATTAAGGAACTTTGGTTAGCTAAAGTAGGATGGGATGAGGTTCCTCCGGAATCCATCACAAATCGGTTTGCCGCTTTTACGCGCGATTTTCCTTCACTCTCTTCTCTAAAGGTTCCTCGCCACATTGGCGTCTTTAGAGAAGCTGTAGTGAACATCGTAGCCTTTTGCGACGCCAGCTTTACTGGTTATGGCTGTTGTATTTATTTACACATTACCAACCCTACAGGTGATATCACTGTCCGACTCTTATGTGCAAAGTCCAAAGTCTCCCCCGCTAAAATAACAACGCTAGCTCGATTAGAACTTGTCGCCGCTTTACTTCTGTCTAAACTTGTTCGCGTAGTCAAGGAAAAACTTTCCGCTCGTGTACCTATTGCAGGTGTCCACGCTTTCTCGGACTCCACCATAGCTCTCTCGTGGATCCACTCATCTCTCCATAGATGGTCTATTTTTGTCAGCAACCGCATTGCTCAAATACAGGAAAACTTACCTGCCGCTTGTTTCCGTCACGTGTCCGGGAAAGAGAATCCTAGCGATTGTCTGTCTCGCGGCATGCTGCCGTCGGATTTAATAAGACACTCGTTGTGGTGGAACGGCCCCACATGGCTCCATCAGCCCATGAGCGAGTGGCCTTTAAAGTTCTCTCCTGCTCAATGTGAAACATTGCCGGAGTTTAAATCAAAGGTTTTTCTTGTAGAAACTTCGAATACTGAACCGCGTATTTTAGATACTATAGCTGACCGTGTTTGCTCATGGAATAAACTGTTACGTGTATTTATGTACATTCTTAAATTTACAAAGAGACTACATAGTCATAGTTCTGTTAAAAACATTCAAACCGCCGAAAATTTCATTGTTCGAATAGTTCAAAGTTTACATTTTGCGAGCGATTTAAATTTAATTAAAGCAGGTGAACTTCCAGCTAAGAAGTTGCGCTGTTTATCTGTCTTCATTGATAGCTTCGGAATCTTACGTATTGGGGGCAGATTGTCTAAATCTGACTTACCGTATGAAGCCAAGCATCCCGCGCTTTTACCTAAACGCGACCGCGTAGTCGATCTAATTATCGATCACTATCACAATACGTACTGCCATACGGGCCCAGGGTTATTGATGTCCATTATAAGGCAGCGGTTTTGGATATTGGGTGGCCGAACGGTTATACGTTCTCGTTGTCGGAAATGTAATACTTGTTTCCGTCTAAATCCTAGGCATCCAGTGCCCAAAATGGCTGAACTTCCTGGATGCCGCGTCCGTGATGCTAAAGCCTTTGTACACGCCGGTGTGGATTTCGCCGGTCCGCTTGCTTAAATACCTATTCGACGTAGAGGTCAACGTTCGCAGAAACTTTACATATGTTTGTTCGTATGCATGGTGACTAAAGCCATACATATCGAGCTTGTATCGGATCTCACATCTGAGGCTTTCCTATCCGCATTTAAGAGATTCATTTCCCGCCGCGGTCCAGTGTCTGTTATGTATTCAGACAATGGTACCAATTTTGTTGGCGCTAAGGCGCAATTGGATGATATTTATTCTTTTTTATTTAATTCAACTGTTCAAACGGATATTAAAAATGAGCTTCTTAAATCACGCATCGAGTGGACAAGAATACCGCCGCGAGCTCCACACTTCGGAGGTATTTGGGAGTCGAATATGAAGAGTGTTAAAACTCACTTGTTTAGAGTCGTAGGTAAACAACTTCTCACTTACGAGGAACTCTCGACCGTATTGGTGCAAATTGAGTGCCTTTTGAACTCTCGACCACTTAGTGTCATTTCGTCAGACCCACATCCGGAGGTACTCACGCCCGCGCATTTTTTAATGTCCAGTCCACTCACGTATTTGCCTTCTTCTGAATTGACAGAAGAAAACATAAACCTAAACAACCGCAAAAGGCTCTTGGATCAACTTGTGTTATCCTACTGGAATAAATGGCGAATTGAGTACTTGCACACGCTGCAAGTTCGCCAGAAGTGGTGCACTCCCGATCGCCCTATAGAGATAGGTACTGTCGTTCTCTTGGGTCAAGATAACGTACCTCCATTGACTTGGCCATTGGGTATCATAGAGGAAGTTTTTCCGGGATCGGATGGTGTAATTCGAGTCGCTTCAATAAAAACCGCGTCAGGCACGTATAAACGTCCTGTCACTAAGTTGTATCCTTTGCCAACTCAATAGATTATTATTACTACGTAATTTAGTTTAATTTAGTTTAGGGTTCATAGTATACGTTCCAATGGTACGCCATTACATAGTTGTAATTTAGTTTATTCGACTTACCGTAGTCAAGTCGAACCGCAATTCATTCTCAGGACACTGATAATTATTTTTCCCGAGCATTATATCAATGCGATGGTGTTTCGGACTGCTGCTTGGATTTCCCTCAAAGCTCTTCAACAAGTAAATGCTTACATATCATCACCGCTTCTTGAACCTCACTCGCGCCGCATAGATTAGCAGCTTTTGAAAGCTCATGGACCTTTCAAGGCGGGGAGCATGGTGTGGCGAGTTGCCGCCACTCTGCAAGTTGGATGAGGATGGTATCACGACGTGTGTGTCTTGCTTTAACTTGGGAGGCAAGTGTGTAGCCGGCTTTACGAGAGCCATAGGCAATCTAAAAGGCAGCAATCGACGTCACTTCAGTGTGCCTATCGCCGCGAGGCAGAACGCATCTCACCGCAGACTAAATTAATGTCTTATTAACATCGTCCCCGCAAATACACTAAAATCCCGAGTAATATCCCGTAAACGTTGGGGATTCTCCGGGAATAATAAATAACCCATATTTACCGCGTCCGTGTAACTATTGAACAAGAATAACCAGAAGTGTTGGTGTGAAGAGAATCGAGTGGCCACTCGTCGGGTTCCAGCGTGGCAGCCAAAGAAAGAAAGTCAGGTACCACTTGTTCTTACTAATTTAGAGTAAGGCCACATGCGCCGTCTACTGCCAACCACTTCTAACCTGAAGTTATACCGACAAATATAGGCAATTTTGGGCCAGCATTCAATCGAAGTGTTTGGCCGTAACATTGTCCTTCATCCGCAGAGACTCACGGCTATTTACACGCTTGGGCAACTCCAATTAATGATGCGGAAAACATGTAAAATAATAACAACCTTCGTCAGTTGTAATAAGTCCTAATTTTGCATGAACAACAAATGAGCTTTTCGTCAAAATTTAATTTATTATTCATTCAAAATTAAGACTTATTACAGCTGACTAAGGTTGTTATTATTTTACATATTTTCCGCATAATTGTGACACACGCTGGATAGCTGCGTGGGCACTTTCACTACACATCAAGCTGGGTCCACACTTGTATCATTTTAGTGTATCCATAGTGTATCAGATCTCCGACGCGTAGCATCGACGTGTATCATTTTCGCTAGTGTGGACGCAAAATGATACGCGATCATGTGTCAGATTATGATACACTGTCATCATCAGCCTTTTTAGTGTCCTGACTGCTGGAGCACAGGCCTCCTCTCTGTGAGAGGGTGTGGGCCGTAATCCACGGGCCACGGTGGATATCACATGTCTTCGAATTTTTGGTTCATGCCGGTTTCCTCACGATGTTTTTTTTTCCTTTACCGTTTTGAGAGCAGTGGTGATGAAATAATTTACACAAGGTAAAGCGCCTGCCTGGGTTTAAACTCACGACCTACAGCTTGTAAGTCGCGGCCAATACCACTGGGCCACCACTGCTCACACCACTGATACACTATGGATACACTAAAATGATACAAAGGTGGACCCAGCTTAGGAATCAAGGTAGATAACCCAACAGCAAATCTAAAATGTACAAATAGATCCGGATCCGAGAGCCACATCAGAAGACGTTGCCGAAAACCTTCTCATACTAGTGACTATGCTCAAGACAGAAATATTGAACCAACAATGGTGTCCGACCAAGAGCAGGTATGTCGACTAGTTACAGATAGAACCATGCAGTCTCTATTAAACTGATGAACAATCAAACAGTCTCCATGATACGAGACTATTTTTTCATCTTTCTTGTAAGTTTCAAATGACCACGTATTGAGTCTCTAATCGATCCACGATAAATGAATAATTAAGTACGTGACGTACCTTATCGTGCTACGGTGCAATATTATTATGGCAGTGTTGCCGAGCGCGGCTCGTTGCCAACATGTGAGGCTGCAGAGATGTGTCTCCGTCGTCTCACCGCTCAGGCGCGTCCCGCATCCATCTTATCGACAGATTGTTTGATAACAATCACCGTGCAATATCTTTAGCCTCGGTTACAATAAAACAAACAAAATATCACACACCTCTTCACTTGAATTGCTTATTGAAGTGCCTATTTCATGGAGATGATAGGATTGGCGATTTTTAGGGTTCCGTAGTCCGAACAAGAACAAGGAACCCTTATAGTTTCAGTCTGTTCATCCGAGGCATAGCGTAAAGATTGTTAGTACTAGAAAGCTGCAATTTTGCACGGGTATATCTCATATAGATGTGTATTATACAGTTACAAGGAACTCGACGTATTCCTTGCAGGACGTCCTGGTAGAGTTAAAATGCAACAAATGAAGCCGCCAAATGTTTTACCGCAATTCACTATAGTTTTTGAGTTAGTTAGATTTTTAGTTTTTTCATGAAAAAGCCCAGATTAACTCATTTGAAGACAATTTAAATATGATTTACGGCGCGACTGTACTGAAACTTTAGTTTTTATCATAGTTGATGCCGTAGCAGATCTTTGTTAATAATGAAAAGATCAAAAATGCCTAAAACTTTAGCAAAGATCACTATAATTTTAACATATTTTTTTTGTAATGTTTGGTATTATTTCATAAAAAAATATTATCTAGTGCAAAAAAAATTACTACGCCTGATGTACAAATTACTAGGAAAATATCCTTGTGTTATCAGCTAAAAGGTATGAAACTTAATACATGACAAGTCATGGACTACATTATGAAAATCTTTTTTGATTTAGTACAGGAAGGAGTGCATCTCATAAAAAGGTGATTATTCGGAAAATCAGTTAAAACAATTTCGTGAACATTAATAATAGTTTTAATCTATATCAATTTTAAAAACCTTATTTACACACATTTCAAACGTCTTGTTCGAAGTGCATCAGGCCTCGGTTTTGAATACATGTTCTTATTCGGTTCCTTACTTCGGTTTTTGTGCTGCTAAATGATTTCTTAGGAAATATTCATAAAGTACTATTTAGTGTTCGGGGTAAAAAATGTGGCCCAATTAATTTGTCGTTGATAATACCCATCCAAACATTAATCGAAAACCTACGCTGGGATGCGGTTGATTTTTGTTTCTTAGAGTTTCCGTCTTCCTTCGGTGCCCACTAATGTAAGTTGTGGTAATTTGTGATACCATCACGGTCAAAACAAGACTCTCATTGGACCACAGAATGTTTTTTAAAAAGTTTCTGTTTTTGGCTTTGGCACTTAGCATAAAACGACAAAATTCAAGCTGGCTCGACGAATCTCCCACTTCTAATGACTGGACGGGGTAGTAGTGATATGCTGGGGTTACATAATGTACATTATGTTATCGTATAAATTATGTCAGCATATTCAGGATTAGAAGACGCAGCCATAGTCAGCACTTATGAAATCACAGCACAAGAGCAAGATACGCGGCAACAGTTAGGGAAATAGCCAGATAACAAAACACGAGCTTGCGCGACGTAGAGTTGAAACTAAGCTGACGGCCAGATTTTGCGAAGTCGCACCCCGTGTCATGCCGAATGAATAATAGTGACCAATCACAAAAACTTTACAAATATGAAGTAGCAGAATAACTATTAAAACATAGAAAAAAATCACGAAAGATAAGAAAAGTTATTTTCTCATACATTTTTATGGAACGAATACTATGTTCATTGATTCTGAGGCGGTACGAAGTTCGCCGGGACAGCTAGTAATATATATATAAATCACGCCAAAAAAACAAAGTATGATAAAATCTTCAACAATTTTTATTCTCGTAAATGTAAAGTTTTTAAGTTAAAGTTAGATAGGCGAGAAAAAAACTTTTTAACAAAAAAATTAACCGACGAAAAAGAACTAAAAAGCAAAAAATAAATAAACCTTTTAAGTCTTGAGTAATGAGCTTATTTACCTACATAAAATATCAAATTTTATAAAAACTAATTTTGAGTCGGCGTCAAACAACAATCTGATTATTAAATATCTAAATTTTATAAGTACTTACAAATGAAGAGGGCTGTAAGTAGGTAATTAATCATTTTATTAATTGGCGCCGACTCAAAATTAGTTTTTATAAAATTTGATATTTTATGTAGGTAAATAAGCTCATTACTCAAGACTTAAAAGGTTTATTTATTTTTTGCTTTTTAGTTCTTTTTCGTCGGTTATTTTTTTTGTTAAAAAGTTTTTTATTTCATGATTTTTTGTGGCTCGCATCATCTTTTAACACTCTGAGGCTAATTTCTAATTCTTCATCATTCCTCTTGCCACTGAGCTGATGATATAACAATCCTTCCATGAAGTTCCCAGGATATTGACCAGTTGAGGTTACCTCCAATATTGTAAAGACGTCTTTTCGTCAAAGCATATTAAGTGGTATTTGTCACTAAAACCAGTTTTTATATCTGACTTCTATTGTTTAGGAAAGGTATGGTTTTCATCATCAGCTCAGTTTCATGATGTGATGGTTCCTAAATACAAATACCTGATTCAGTTATGAAAAGTAAACAGAAACAATATTCGTGCCCAATTTTCGAGGTTCTCTCTCAATTTTTTCAGGATCCCATGAGCAAATCCTGATATCCTTGACATGGGACAATCCTTGAGGTATACCCTATCTAAGAAAAAAGAATCATCAAAATCGGTTCATAAATAACGGAGTGAGGGCCGAACATACATACAGAAACGCCAAACGTGCCCACAATTTTCGAGGTTTTCTCTCAATTTTATCAGGATTCCATTGTCAGATCCTGATTTCCTTGACATGGGACCACCCTCGAGATATACCCTATCTAACAAAAAAAGAATAATCAAAATCGGTTCATAAATGACGGAGTGAGGGCTGAACACACATACAGAAACGCTAAACGTGCCCACAATTTTCGAGGTTTTCTCTCAATTTTGTCAGGATTCCATTGTCAGATCCTGATTTCCTTGACATGGGACCACCCTTGAGGTGTACCCTATCTAACAAAAAAAGAATAATCAAAATCGGTTCAGAAATGACGGAGTGAGGGCTGAACACACATACAGAAACGCTAAACGTGCCCACAATTTTCGAGGTTTTCTCTCAATTTTGTCAGAATTCCATTGTCAGATCCTGATTTCCTTGACATGGGACCACCCTTGAGGTGTACCCTATCTAACAAAAAAAGAATAATCAAAATCGGTTCAGAAATGACGGAGTGAGGGCTGAACATACACAAAAAAAAAAAAAAAAAAAACATATATACGGTCGAATTGAGAACCTCCTCCTTTTTTTTCGTCGGTTAAAAATAATTCACACCCGAATAATTTTTTCTCGCCTATTCTAGAGTCTGAGGTACCGTTGCATAGTCTTTCAAAATCATTGGGGGGTTGTGAAGTAAGGTAGGGATTTGGTCGGGCCGGCGCGGGCGGGTTGCGGTTGGGACACCTAAAGACGGATACGTACTTACAATATGTCAGTGTCCGGTGTTCGCGACTCGTCCGCAATCTGTCCGTGGTGGTGCGGCCGATCCTTCAGTGATATTAGTGCATGGTTGATAGTTCTGAGGTTAGTTTTTACTATATTTATTATTTATATGTATCAAGCGCTTCTCGCCATCAAACTAGAAAGTTTGACGAGTAAAATTATAAAAAAAACAAAGTGTGTTTAAGAGTAATAATAATAATAAAGGCGTATTTTTCGATTCAGTGATTCTTTTGCGAAATATTAAACTTTAAAGTGATGCTAAACTGTTACTTGAAAAATCTGGAAAAAATTGTAATGGTATTACCTATATGTAACAAACTTTGAAGAAAAACCATCACAGCTAAGTTAGCTTTGCTACTTTAAGGGTAATAGTCCCCCAATTGACAAAATGTACCAACTTGGAAAATTTCTTAATTTTTAATTCTTTATTGTACAAAAAAAATTCTTAATGAAGTTGTTACTTATTTAATACTAGCAACCCGCCCCGGCTTCGAAAGGATGCAATATTTTTTTTTCAACACATTTGCTCAAAAAATGCACTTACGAAGCCTGTATACATTGTTCGAAAGTTCAAAATTACGCGACATACAATGGAACGTGCGGTAAAATAGATACTCTCACCTAAGTACCTATTTTACCGCACGCTCCGTTGTATAGCGCCGTGCGTATCCTTTACGGTTTTTTTTTTTCAATATAGAATAGAATTCCTCCAAGGAGTTTCGCATTACGAGAAAAAAAATATTAGCCGTCATGGGACGCATGGGACGACGTCACGTATTACTACATTAAGTACATACTACGGGTACATTACATTCGGCAATTGAGTTTTATTTAAATAGATATAAAACGGCTGAATCATTACAAGCTCCACTTCAAGTTCTGTTCAATAATATCTTCAATACTGGAACAATACCCCAGCAGTGGTATAAATCAACCATTATACTGCTTCATAAAAAGGGCGACAGAAAGGATCTGGACAACAGGCCTATTAGTCTAATGTCGAACATGTACAAAATATTTTCCAAAATAATTAAATAACAAAACAAGCAGGTTTTAGGAAGGGTTTTTCGACACTGGACCATATCCATGTAGTTGCACAAGTATTACAGAAGGTCAAAGAATACAGGAAACCTCGTTATTTATGCTTCATTGATTATAAAAAAGCCTTTGACTCTCTAAAACATAGCGCGATCTGGAACTCTCTCTTGCAACAAGGCGTGGAAAAGAAGTACATAACTCTACTCTACAATATATACACCAACACCTGTGCCAAGGTGAGGCTAGAAAGAGAAGGAAACGAATTTCCCATCGAGAAGGGCGTTAGGCAGGGCGACCCACTTTCACCTAAAGTTTTCTCAGCTGTTCTAGAGTCAATCTTTAGAAACTTAGATTGGGAGAGAAGAGGTATTAAAGTTGACGGGGATTACCTCAGCCACCTTCATTTTGCAGACGACATTGTAATTTTTTCAGAAAACTCTACTGATCTGGAAAATATGCTAAATGAAATAACGCGTGAAAGCAAAACTGTAGGCCTGACACTCAACACGGATAAAACCAAAATCCTAACAAATGGTGAAAGTAAAATAATCTCAGTAGAAGGCAACGTCATAGAGTGTGTAGAAGAGTATATTTACTTAGGACAAATGGTATCCTTTAACAACTGTACAAGTAACGAAATTCGAAGACGGATAGCTATAGCTTGGAAGAGATATTGGAGTTATAAAGAAATAATGAAGAATCAACAAATAAAAATACATTTGAAGAAAAAACTCTACGAAGTAGCAATTCTTCCGTGCCTAACGTACGGTTGCCAAACCTGGTCCCTAAAGAAAGAGGACGAAAGTATACTCACCATCTGTCAAAGGAAAATGGAACGTAGCATGTTGGGGATAAAACAAAAAGAAAGACTCTACAGCAAAGCTATAAAGCAGAAGACAAAATTGGTTGATGTTGTTGAGCGAATCAGGTTACTTAAATGGAACTGGGCTGACCATGTCTGCAGACTAGAAAAAAGTCGATGGACAAGGAAAGTAACCGAGTGGATACCAAGAGATCAAATCAGAAGTAGAGGTCGGCCTAGGAAAAGATGGGAAGACATTTTTTGGGAGAAAGGTGGACCTGGTTGAATGACTAAGGCTAGAGACAGAAATCAGTGGAAGAAAATGGGGGAGGCCTACGCCAAAGAGGCGACTACTGCTTAAGAGCGTAAATAACATTTAAAAATTAAATATCATTTTAAAGAACATTAGTAACATCATAAATAATAAGTTTAAGTTTAGAATCATCATTTAAAAGTAAAATATATGTAAGTAACTAGATGTAAGAAATATTGAAAGTAGTAGAATTTAGGCTTTAAAAAAAAAAAAAAAGATATACCTAAAACGGGTCGTAAATTTGTACAATTTTGGATCTTTTTTTTTCGTTTTTAATTTAAACGTTATTGTCCGTTAAACCGTGAACTTAATTAATATGTTCAAACTATGAACATATTAATTAAGTTCACGGTTCTTTACAAATATAAAGCCCCCTTCTAAGTCCGCATGTTGTGGGGGTCGACTACGGAACCCTACAACATGCGTGGCCCGACACGCACTTGGGCAGCTTTTTTTTTTTTAAACCAGGCTCCTGTTTTCACGGTAGAGCATACGGTGGAGGTCTGCCCCGCTTGGGCGGAACACCGCCGTGTCCTCGTGGATGCGATAGGTGGCGGCGACCACTCGCGCCCGGCCTTGGTTCAGGCCATGGTACGGAGCGAGAGGGAATGGGAGGCAGTCTCCACCTTCTGCGAAGCAGTAATGCTCGTGAAGGCGGAGGCGGGATGCGTGAGGGAAGCTCAACGGAGTGGACCTCGCGGCCCCGGCCGCTACCACCGCAGGAGAGGTACTGGGCGTACCAGGCGTAGGACGTCGCGAGACGATTTCCGGCCACCGTAGACCCGGACCTGCGGACGGCGAGCAGTGGGTAGCTCGCCGTCAGCACCACCAGCACCAGGCCCGTGAGTCGACGGCGCGTAGTGTTCCACGCGCGCCTCAAAGAGATGTAGTCAGCCACCACTGACGGGGCCCATCGTGGCCGGTGCCTGCCTAGGGGTAGCGGATAAATTCTGAAAATGAGTTACCGCACCCCTGGGCACTCAGGCAGGGAAGGAACAGGGGTGGGTTTTAGTCAGTAAGAGTCTGACACGCCCTCCCGCTCTACCCAGTGCGGGAGAAGTCATTGCATGAATTCCCACCCCACAAAAAAAAAAAAAGGTTCCTGTTTTGAATTCTGACGGTAAACAATATTTGTATCGAAGCTATATTATAATGTATGAACAACTTCAAATATTTAAATGACAAGTATGTATTAGGTCCCCCACCTATGAAATCAGCGTTTTGTATGGAGAATTTTAAAGAAGTTGCATTTTTCATACTAACATTTTCTTAATTTATTTAACAACTATGAACACTAATGTTGTAAAACTTTTATGCTAAAATATTTAAAAACTAAGATACTTATGTCACTTAGATAGATTAAGCAACAAAAATAAGTTTTGGCTAAGTTAAAACAAATAGTGGTTTCGTTTCTGCTAAGAAAAAGAGGAGTCATTTTTAACCGACTTATTTTATGAAATTAAAGTTATTTATTAATTTTTAGTGTATTTTTTTTTGGAAATCGGTTGTTTTTTTTTGTAAAAAAGTTTTTAAGGTTTTTTTTTTTGTATAATACTACGAGTATAAGTAACAAAGTTTTTTTTACTATTTTGGCAGTTGTCTATGACGGTCATTATTCGGTAGAATATCAAGCAATTGATGATTATTTTAATTCATAGAAGTGACGAGGTTCTCTATTTGTGAGAAAAAAAATTCATAGGTGGGCACCCAATATTTTAAGGCTACAAGCCTAACATAATGTATAACTATCATTGTACATGATCTTTTTAAATTACTTGGCGAAAGTTCGCCGTGCTGGTTATCGATCATAGACAATTCAGTACTCCAGGTGACCATCCAGCACATGCCTAGGGGTAGCGGATGAAAACGTAACAGAGTTACCGCTCCCCTGGGCACTCAGGCAGAGAAGGAACAGGGGTGGGTTTTAGTCAGTAAGAGTCTGACACGAGCTCCCTATTTATTTACATACATTGGTGCCGACTCTTTTGTTCAATAACTAAACTAAAATTAGAGAATCGTAATCATTTACTAAAAGGCAGTGCGAGAAAAGGACGATCATACGAGTAGCTATGAATTAATTTAGGGATGTCAAACTAGTTTACTCGTTGCGCTTTACCGTGTTTTTAGTCGACATTAATTTGTATGGAAATATTAGTTTAACTATATTTGACAGCTCTAATTTACGTCCGTCTCTTTCTTGTTTTATTAGAGAGAAAAAGATAGCAATAGGCTAAGTTTGTGCTCAATAGAATCGGCACCATTGTTGGATTAAAGTGTAGGTGATTCTTCAGTTCATCAAGTGTTCGTTTCTTATCCAAAATGAGTCATATCCACTCCACAATTACAATGAGTCAATCTGATCAGTCTCGCCGCCTCACGTCATTGCCTACTACCTCGGAACATGTGCTACAAATCCGTCATGTCCACGCGAGAACGCGTCGGCGACGACTCTTGCAGACCACTTCACTGACATACACTTTAGATGACAGTCATTCTGGTCTCGAATATTTTTTTTCATAATTTTAAAATATATAATTTTGAAGTTATTTAAGAAAATAGATGAAAAATGACCATCCCCCCCCCCCCCCTCCTTGTCTCCGAAACCACTGGGCCTAAAATTAAAAAAAAAAACACAGAAAGTAGTTCTTTACTTATAGATTACAGGAGAACCTATAAGGTGGAGGCAGTTTAAAAAAAAAAACCTGTCTATGAAGTCTGAAAAAAATATGAATTGTTCGGAACCCTTGGCGCGTGAGTCCGTCTCGCACTTGGCCGGTTTTTGTATAACATTGATAGGCCCGCTCTTGACAACTATTTCACCTGATTGATGGTAAGCGATGATGTGGTTACTCTTGACTTAAAGACTCCCAGGTTGTAGCTATCAGGAAACACAGACTCCGGCAGGGAATTTCACTCCGTAGCTAGGGAGTGAAATTACATATTATAGTGAAATTACGTACGCACAATGAATGTGTTCTCAAAACGTTTTGTACGTGTGGGTAGGATGTCTACGATATACCGGTGGCGCATCGTTGCCACCAGACGTAGGTGGTCCGATGATGAAACGGGTTTGGCGAAATTAAATTATGCAATTACGAAGCTCACTCGCCAAAATGTAAACCATAGAAAACCGACAGGCTGGCAACCCGTCGTCGATGGAGCATCGACGACGGGTTGCCAGCCTGTCGGTTGTAGCTTTGACTATGCCGATGATCCTCTTGGTTCGTTTCTCAATTGACTCATGCGCATCAAACTGGTATCTGGCAGATCCGTCCCAAAGATTAGAGCAGTAAGTACTCCATACACGATTGAACTTGCGCTTGATAAAGTTTGAGCAGCTGTTCCGGCGTGAAGTACCGTCTCCCTTTGCTAGGATTCCAAAGTTTTTGGCTGCTAGGTGAGCCTTTACCTCGATGTAAGGCCCAAAATTGAGAGTGGATGTCAACGTGACACCAAGAAGATCAAGATGATCAGTTATCGGCACGGTCACACCTCGGAAAGATGGAGCCATGTGGAATTGGCTCCTTTTAGCGGAAAAAAGACATGCCTGGGTTTTAGCAGCATTGAACCTTACCAAATTGGGATCGCCCCGTTTAGAGCCTGCCTTCCAGGACAAATGCAAGCTCAACCATGGTCTCTCGGAGAGACTGAAGCCACCAGCTCGTGCGTTGGACACGGACGGACACCATGAGGCACTCAGGCACATAGATAATATACTGTATAAATAAGTACTTAGGCAAAAGCTGTTATTTATTTTTTTAGCTGTTGTTTTAAGAAGCTGTTATTTTGACTTTACAAATTTTTAAGTAGGTATACCTAGATTAATTGCAATAAAAAAGTAACCTCAGTAGTTAGTAGATACCTCTAAGAATCCAAAGACCAATTTGCAGTACTCTTCTTGATCGGAGACAAAATAGTAGGTACCTATAGTTCTAACCACACATAGCATATAAGCATAACTGATAGATTCAATCAATACGAATGATCCATATAATTCATAAGTATAAAATAATAACACTTATTAGCCAATCTCATAACAATAAACGCATTTGTCGAAGGGAGCTCGATGACTGTGCCGATGTTTGTTGTCAACAGGACAATAACCTCTGCCCGGGGGTTGAGGATAAATTCGAAACAGAGTTACCTCGCCCCTGGGCACTCGAGGCAGGAAGGAACAGGGGTTTTAGTCAGTAAGATTCTGACACGCCCTCCCGCTCCACCCAGAGTGGAGTCATAGGATGATTTCCCACCCCAAAAAAAAAAAAACACACCACCAATAACCTACCTCTTTAGGGTGTAATTACACCGATCGATCGATCTTCGATCTACCTTATCCGTCAGCCAAAACTATCACACCAATCAGTCGACGTCGATCGATGGAATGGTGTACCTAATAACACCCTTACCTATTAATCGCTAGTTCACAGTGTTGTGAATCTTAATTTAAATCAGCTGGAACCGTTGTTTACCACACATTATAAACATACGATGACGAATACTGCTAAAGCAGCTCGTGGCCAACTATCTAGTATCAATCGCACGCATCGCACTTCAAGGTTAAGCAACGCTTATGGTCTGTCCGTGGATGGGATGGGAGACCACACATTACGTACCGATACTTCTACGCGCCTCACAAACCACGCTAAGCAGTTGCTCCCGGCTGAATTATAGTCAAAATTTATGCGTTAGAATGTAGTTTTACAAAGCTGTTATTAAGGAGATCTTTGATCGTAGTCGTCACGGGCAGTCCGGAGCCAGAAAGACTGCCAAGGGGTATCGTGTTACTCAGTTACTGGGTTGTGGAAGTCAAATATTGGTATCAAGCTCCGTCCGGCTGGACTGGAAGCCGATCCGAACATAATATATTGGGAGAAAGGCAGGCAGATTGATTGATGAGGAATGCCATAACAGGTGCGTGGTGCCCGAGTGCGAGGGCGGCGCGCCGCAGTTTGACAACGAGGTGGCATCGTCTCTGCTGCCCGCCGGCGCCTGCCAGCGGTATGCGCCACTCACCGAACTCGGCCTGGGCGGCTGCAACCGCGACGCCTACCACCAGAACCGCACCATCGCCTGCGACACCTTCGTCTATGAGAACATGGACACTATCTTCGCTGAGGTAAGCTGTGAATGTATTAATAACTAGCACTTCACAAATAACGTGGATTTCTATTGGTAAAAGAATTTTTTCAAAATCGGTTCAGTAGATCCAGAGATTACCCCCTACAACCTCACAAACTGTACCTCTTTATAACATTAGTATAGATCTAGGAAAACATATCATTCAATATAGAACCATCAAGCCAAATGTATTTGGACGGTTTAGCTTGTCTTTTTGATGCATACACCTGTTTTGCCATCTGTTGTCACCGCAAGAGTCACCCCCTTTTCGGTATTTATCATTCATAGAGCACATCTGTCGTTTGTTTAGTCTCATGAAATGATCTCAAATCTCCCTTTATAAGTCCGTTCGCGTGTTGGAGTATGATAGGGTAGGATAAGGGTTCTGCTGACTGAAGGCACCTTCAAAAGCGCGGCAGAAGTTAAGTGAACTGATTATGAATTCATTCTCTTTCAAATATGGAAAGGAAACCAGGCCCTGCACAACTCATACATCTAGTAGAAGAGTATATCAATAGTCTTCACTTGATCAAATTATGGTCTCGACTCGTAACTTTTAACATTTCTGTGATTTCATTAGAGCGTATACTTTTTCGTTTGACCTGCTTTTGTAAATCATCTCCAATTTGCTGATTGCATAAACTCGGGCGGCGAGGAAACTATGTAATGCGCATTTTTGGGTGCATTTAATTCTTGGTAATTTGGTTTTTGCTTTCGTTATGTTATATTTAACATACCTACTCCGTATGTTTTTCATAAATAAGATAGTTCTCTATCTTAATAAGCGACCAAAGCGAGCGTTCTTGACATATTGTGTGTTTTAGTTCAACCTGGGGTGTCGTGAGTGGATGCGCACCATGGTGGGCACGGTGCGCAACATAGCGCTGCCCTTCGCACTGGTCCTCACCGGATACGTCTCCGATACGTAAGACATCCACTATGACGTATTATATACCTCAATCAAAAACTCAAAATGCATCAAAATTGCTTCAGTGGTTATTTTTTTTTTGCTGTTATATTGTTTTTATAAACTATGTCCATATAAAATGGCAGAGCTTGTGAGACAAGTAGGTACATATAACAATTGACAATTCCGCGCGTCCAGATATGGTCGGCGCACGGCGTTCTGCCTGTTCTCGGCTTTCGCGGGTGTGATGGGCATCGTGAAGGCGTTCTCCGTCAACTACCAGATGTACCTTGCCATGGAGTTCCTGGAGGCGGCACTCGGCTACGGCTTCAACAGCGCCGGATACGTCATGAGTAAGATACTCTGCTGTTGTACCAGTGTGCTTGTTGTTTATATCGTAGCTCCTGGAGGCGGCGCTCGGCTACGGCTTCAACAGCGCCGAATACGTCATGAGTAAGATACTCTGCTGTTGTACCAGTGTGCTTGTTGTTTATATCGTAGCTCCTGGAGGCGGCGCTCGGCTACGGCTTCAACAGCACCGGATACGTCATGAGTAAGATACTCTGCTGTTGTACCAGTGTGCTTGTTGTTTATATCGTAGCTCCTGGAGGCGGCGCTCGGCTACGGCTTCAACAGCACCGGATACGTCATGAGTAAGATACTCTGCTGTTGTACCAGTGTGCTTGTTGTTTATATCGTAGCTCCTGGAGGCGGCGCTCGGCTACGGCTTCAACAGCGCCGGATACGTCATGAGTAAGATACTCTGCTGTTGTACCAGTGTGCTTGTTGTTTATATCGTAGCTCCTGGAGGCGGCGCTCGGCTACGGCTTCAACAGCGCCGGATACGTCATGAGTAAGATACTCTGCTGTTAGGTGGGTACACTACTGATCCGTGTAAATCAAGACACCGCTTTCGTGGGGGGCCTCCTGGGAGCTACTAAATTAATTAGTACCCATAAATGATTTGATCGATACAAGTACTTGTATGGACTTTAAAGGACACTGAGTTTCGGCGTTTCTTCTCAAGGTAGTGAGCTCGCAAACATCTAACTCACAAAAACTCTTTCACATGTTATGTGTTGTGTTATTTACAACTGATTTACTGAATAAACGTCATTGGCCATTTATGACAGTGGTGGAGATCGCGCACCCTTCGTTGCGCGCCGTGTTCGCGTGCGCCACCGGCATCGCGTATGGTGCGGGCGGCGTGCTGTTCGCGTGGCTGGCGTGGGGCCTGCCCTACTGGCGCCACCTGCTCGTCACCATCCACGGCCTGGCGCTGCTGCTACCGCTGTACTGGCTGCTACTGGACGAGAGTCCGCGCTGGCTGCATGCGCAGGGCGACGCCGACAGGACCGTCGCCGTCATACGGAAGGCTGCTCGATGGAATAAGGTGACCGATTTACATGTACACAAGTCAGCCATAAATCTAACTGCTGGCTGGTAAACCCTTAATAACATCAAACGCCGAGTGCATCAATACTCGATACTCTGAAGCAAAGATTGATGTAAGACAAATATACTTGCAGATAATCGTGAACGAGCAGTTAATGAGCAAGCTGAAGGACGATACGAAGGCGGAGGCACAGCAGACGCGGCAGAGCCCGTGGATGAGCGTGGTGCGCTCGCGCGTGCTCATGTGGCGCCTGGCCGTGTGCGGCTGGTGCTGGGCCGCCACCACCTTCGTGTACTACGGGCTCACCATCAACTCCGTGGCTCTGTCGGGCAACAAGCACGTGAACTTCGCGCTCAACATGTCCATGGAGATCGCTGCCTCCGTGCTCATCATGATGGCACTCGAACGCATCGGCCGCAAGCTCTGCATATTCATCGCGTTCCTGCTCTGCGGGGTCGCTTGTGTTTCACCATTTTTCATAGGTAATCCTACACTTACATATTAATATTGTTGATTCTTCTAACAATTGCTTACAATCACTTTTCTATTATATTGTTGTTACTGTGTTACTAGTTAAATCTGGTCATCCTACAAATAGTTAAAACAAATAATTAAACGAAGCAATTTAACTAGATATCAGACTACGGCCCCTTTTTGGACCTTGATTCTGGCTGCCCTGTTGCGCCTCCAGCTCCATATATACTTTTACCAGTTGAATGTGTTTTTATAACCAACTTACTTGTGCACACAGATCACGACGGCACGTCTCTAGGGCTGTTCTTCGTGGGCAAGCTGGCCATCACGTTCGCGTTCAACTCGCTGTACGTTTTCACGGCTGAGCTGTACCCCACGCACGCGCGCTCATCCGCGCTAGCCGCCTGCTCGCTCATCGGCCGCGTCGGCTCCGTGCTGGCGCCGCAGACGCCGTTGCTGGTCAGTATTCTCACCACATCTAACGAGACTGAACTTCTGTTTAAGTTGACAGTGTGACATCGCAAACCATTGCTTGCAATGTCTCGCTGTTGAGACGACCATTGTCCTCATGATATGTTTCTTTCAGAACATGTACGTGCAAGCGCTGTTGTACGGCGCGTGCAGCGGCACGGCGGCGCTGGCGGTGCTGTGCGTGCCCGAGACGCGCAGTGCGCGCCTGCCGCAGCGCGTGGAGGACGCCGAGCGCCTGCGCAGCGCCGAGCCCGCCCTGCCGCCGCCCGGTCCGCCCCCCGCCACCCGCTTCGCCAACTCCGCCGACACCTGACCCCGCTGCTGACCACTCATACGTCACCGTGGAAGCTGTGCCGTGCAAGATCTGCTTGACAGCCGCTTCCTACACCACGACTAAGGCGCCATATGACGTATTAATATCATCTTCTTGATTCAAGTGCAAGAGATAGATGGAGCGGCCGATAGAAGCATCACTTTATCGTGATGGAATCATGATGGCGTTAATACTACATGATACGGCTACAGACTATAATACAGAAAGCCACGCCCGACCAGCCGGACGCCTGCAGCTCTCGAGGCACCAAGGTGCGTCATGTCCAAGAACGTCTCACTTGTAACTCGTCGGTACATAATCATTCGTATATCAGCTATGATTGATCTCGACGTCTACGTTAGGTTAAGTAATCAAATCGATTTCAGTAGGTAATATAACAGTAGAACAGAGGGTGGGCAGTAACATAACCTACAGTGACCAATAACGAGCAGCTTCTTAACTACGATGTGCTACGAGTAACATCATCATGATTCCGTTGTGAGAGAGAGACGGAGCTATACAGGACGAATTGCTTTAGACATATTAGATACGTCATAGCAGGCAGACATGAGCGTCATTGGTAAGCTCTTCAATTCTAAAAATCCTTTTAATCGTGTTAGGGTTAAGTCGAGTTTTCAATTTATCCGACGACATTCAGGTACAATATTATGTTCATGTACTTATGAGGTAGCCGCCAAATAAAAAATAGCTAAACCCTACGTTATCTAAAAGTGAAAAATAGACGCTATTCCCCCCCACCCCTAGTCACGATGATATTGAAATTTACAAGGAACGGGTTCTAATGTTAATTATTTTCTAGGACATACTTACTTGTTAGTATTTTGTAATAAACTGTGATACTTATGTACTTACTGGCAATCAATAAACGTGTTATAAACACAATAACCTTAGTGTTTGCTTTGAATCCCGGGTTTGGTTATCTAACCGTTCTTGTGAGTATTCTATTCTATTCTTGTCCCAGTCCAAGGCAAAGGTCTCCCCCCCAGATGAGAATTGTATCTAAAAGTGAAAAATAGCAATTTTATTTTTAAACTAATTTATTTATTTGTTTAAGGCGCAGTTATACGGCTTCTAATTATTTTTAATGGAACATCACGTCGAAACGGCTGGTTTTATTTCTTTGAAATAAATATGTGTCACTCTAGACAATTTTTGTGTAATTTGATATGTGAATATTTGAAACTATTTTTTTTTATAACATAGTGTAATTAATTTGTAAAGTTATGTCTAACGCAGATAAAAAATTAAGAATCACGCAAAACCTTCACAATTTTGAAGATCATTTAATAATTTACATTTTAGTACACGTGTTTTAGTACATTGCCTGTTGTTTGTTGTGTTGTATAATAAATTACTAACGCGTCTATTTTCGGACAGCGCTCCTTGATGGGCGAGTCCTGTTACTGGGTGGACGTACGACGCGTTACGTGAGCTCAGCACAGAACACGCAAGCTAACCACTCAAGGTCGTTGGCTGTTAATAGCGCCTTAATTAAGCTCCACAAAGTATTGGGACCACCGTAACTAGGATTTTCGGTAAGCAGGGAAGGCAATTTATATATATAATAAATATACCAGGAGTCCATAGCACAGGGTATCCTAGTTTGGATTCCTGTCTCCTTTGTACCAAAAAAAAAAAAATCCGTGTTCGGGCCCATCACACGGTACTGGCAACGCCGACGTTAGCAGCGATGGCTCGCAAGTTGAATGAATTTAATAACTTAAAAAGTCCCACCAATACTTTCTCACACATTGAGGAATTGTTTTATAGTGTTTTTTGCACTTCGCTGTATCACAGATTGTAAGTAATATAACTCTATGTACGAGTATTCATGTAATTAGGCAACACCGCGTAGTCTGCGTCTTTATTGTATTACATAAGGCATACTGAATTTTTATTTGTGTATTCTGACATAAGACTTATGATTCATTTATTGTTTTTCGAAGTTATTTCTCTCGCAATTAATGCATTTTTGCATTCGCTGAAACCATTGTACAAAGCAGTTGGACCAGTCTTCCTTAGGGAACTCTTCAATGACTTCATTGAACGCATTTACCGCCGACTCAAGGCTCGAAAAAAGGTGTGCCTCTAAGTTTCTCTTTAATTTTTGGAAACAAAAAGAAGCCGCAGGGTGCGAGGTGTAGCTCGCCGTGCGATCAGCACCAGGCCCGAGAGTCGACGGCGCGTAGTGTTCCACGTGCGCCTCAAAGAGTTGTCAGCAATAATGACGGGGCCCGTCATGGCCGATGCCTGCCCAGGGGTTGAGGATAAATTCGAAACGTTGCCTCGCCCCTGGGCACTCAGGGTAGGGAAGGAACAGGGGTAGGTTTTAGTCAGTAAGATTCTGACCCGCCCTCCCGCTCCACCCAGAGCGGGAGATGTCATTGCATGATTTTCCAACCCACAAAAAAAAGGGCGCGAGGTCCGGGCTGTAAGGCGGATGCGTCATCCGTTCCACATTTGAAGCCTTCAAATACGATTCCGTTACCTTAGCGGAATGTGAGGATGGACGTTATCTTGGTGAAGGACGACATTGCTTCGAGGACGCTTTTCGCGATTTTTTTCAAGAGTCTGGGCAAGCAAGTGACGTACCAATCTGGAGTCACTGTCCTTTGATCTTCAAGCGATACTGTAATGTAATGTCCTGATTTGCCGAAAAAAGAAGCAACCATTTTTCTACCAATGCTTTTTTTTAATTATTATTGTTGATAGGCACGCGTTGCTTCGACTGGCTTTTTCTTTCGGGTTCAAAGCAGTACAACCAGGTTTCGTCATTTTACGGCATCACTGGACATGCAGTCGTTTCTGGTCCTCCGTTAAGTTTTGCGGTATCCATCGAGCGCAAAGCTTCCGAACCTTCAGATGCACATATAAACCTAAATGCCTAACAAAGTACGATTTTGCTGACAAGTAATTTTTTGTCAGTTTCAATAAGTTGTCGTACGTTATCAATATTAGATTCTGTAACCGCAATCGCCGGCCGACCTTCACGTACCTCGTCGCGTCACATCCATTTCTAAATTTTCCAAACCACAAAAACACAGAGCTGTGACACGGGACATTCATCACCAAATGCCAATTGAAGTCTCTGGCAACTCTTGTTGGTTTATCTATATCCACATCGAAAATCATAAAAAATCATTGAGCGAAAATGTTCAGTTAAGTTCATTTTGATAGAGACACACAATTTTCGAAAGGACGCCACAATGAAAAACAAATGACAGACTCGCAAATTAAAAAGTAACATGTTCCCAAAGAGTTCTATTTTCGAATTCCATAATTTATTGTTCTTTTTCATTATTTTATTGTAAGTGGCCAGATCCAGAAACTTTCAGTAGGTATGCCTCACGTTTAAACCTGGTAATTATTTTTTTTACTGTAGCTATTACAATAATATGCATAATTTTATCCAAGGAACAGATTTTTTTTTTAAATAGGTACAGCTTATTGTATATCAAATAATCTATCTTTCTCATTTATCACGTTGTATGTGGTAATCCTCCTCATTAAAAACGATGAGAATCTTAAGTCAACAGGTATAAATAAAAAGAATTCTTTGTCAGCCTTCAATTTATATTAAATTTATTCGAAGTTTAAAATACAGATAGCAAAATATACAAAAAAGATTCTATACACACAACAAAGTCTCGATATTTATTAACATCAATCATTACTATCATTATGCATAAGAAGTACTGCGCGGGGTTGAGCATGACTTATCTACGAGCACTTAACGTTGAGCTATCACAATATGGTAACACCAGCATCGTTACTTGTGGACAACGTGTTCTTTTATCTTGTTCTAGTAAATCATTATAGTGCGCCACACAGTGTCACAGTGCGCCACAACGCGCCACAACGCGCCACAGTGTGCCACAGTACAGCACAGTGCGCGGCAAGTCATTTGTAAACAGTTTCTATTCAACATTTAATACCTTTGATAATAATACAGGATGTTCAAACAGAAGGAAGATACAGGCTACTCAGCATCGCGTCAATTCGCGTCGAAAGTGTGAAAAATCCTACTAATATTATAAATGTGAAAGTCAGAATGTATGGATGATTGGGTGAATGTATGTTTGTTACTCTTTCACGCAAAAAAGACTAAACGTAAATTTTGACCAGTATTTATGTACCTACATACACACATGTCGACATAGTACGTATGTTCATCTGTTCCCTCATAACTTCTAAACAAAATTATCATAATTTGACAAATGAGGTATCGTTGAAAGCGATTTGGGTGTCTGCTGGTTATAGCCTATGTAACGTCACACCAAATTCAATATGGTACCCTCTAAATGTATGATGAAAAAATAACTAAAGTAAGGTCATAAATAAAAACTATATGTCGACGATGGACCGAGCTTCACAGAAAAAGCCTGTTTACGTCGCCAATGAGCTTCTTAGCTCTGTGTTCCACCGAGTCAAGCGCAGCAAGTTGGTATGGGCGCTAGTATTAGTTTTTTGGAAATTTGTCGTGTTGGGTATGAAATGAAAAGGCTTACGAAGCACATTTTAAAAATATATATATAAAATAAAACCCCAAAACTACTGTACTAAAGTCTGACAGCCGCATGTGAGTACAGGACTCATATACGGCTGTCAGACTTGGGCTCTCACGAAAGCGCCAATTAAGATGCTAGACACGTGCCAGACAGCAATGGGGAGAAGCATTCTTAGCACAAGGAAAACAGAATAAGAACGTGGAACTGGGCAGGTCACAACATAGAAAATTGGAATAAACTTCATCACATCTTCTGATACCCCAAAAATACAAAAAGAGAACGGGGAAGACAGTAGGTGGGAAGACGAAATAAAGGTAACAGCACAGGAACATGACGAGGATTGCGTGGAAAAGCATGGTCCAGGCTTTGTCGAAACTGGGCAAATAGACCAGGTTCTTGATGTCGAGTCACTATAAATTGAGTCAACAATGTGTAAAATATTATGTAAGTATTTGTGTCTGAATAAAGGCTTATATTATTGTTGTATACAAAATTATTATCATTTACAAAAAAACTTCGCAAACGAAACAATCGCCCCTGGACCTCCAACCATCGGTACATCCTGTATTATATATAAAACTACAAACACCCTATATACTCGTGTGGTTTATTCATATCGTACCTATTACCTTAGATGTATTCTAGCCTCAGTCTTAAGATTACCTACAACCGACACTAGCTTATCACAACGACTATAAAACATTTGTTAGCAACAGAATTATATTAGGTCTTTACCCTTGAAGATGCCAATTTAAAACACGGGTCACTTTGAGCTGTGATAACTTCGGATCGACTTGGAATTTTAAGTTCAAGTAAACTTTATATTTAAGATATGTTATTCCTTTTTCAACATGAGTTATTCATTTGTTTCTTAAGGTTTCGTATTTTCTGTAATATCGTTGTGTAAAAACCATTTTTGTAGGAAATTTAAGAAAACCTGTATTTTGTTGAATACGAGTTCTATCGTGGAAACAATGCGTCTCAAACGGTAGGTGCCCAATATTAATTATGTATACCGACTTAGGCATGTTAACGAATACTGTGTATTTTTGTTATAATCGCTATTTTTTGGAAAATTTGACCTCACAAATCTTCTTCTCTGAGCGGTTGCGGGATAAAATTGCCAAAACGAAAGCTATTAAACCAAAAATATACAGCTCGTTTGTTAGAAGGTAATGGAAACTATACGTCATTCTTATTGCGTGCCTTTTGAAACACATTGTTTCCACGTTGGAACTAATTTTTATGAAAAAGCATATTTTTTTTAGGTTTCATCCTTTTAAATATGGCAATATTACAGAAAAAATGTAACCTAAAAAAAACAAATGAATAACTAAATTTGGAAAAGGAATACTTAAATTTCCTTAATTATTAAATTCATTTCAACTTATAATTCCTAGTCAATCCGAAATTACCACAGCTCTATGTGACTAGTTTTATAAAATGGCAATTTCATAGGGTAAGACCTAATATTATCTTAACTATTCTAGAGCTACTTATTCTATTCCACATTGTATACTAGATTATGTACGTCTGTTCGTACGAGAGCGAGCTCGCGCGGGCCGAGCGCTGGAAATGAGCTGTGATGTTCATCTGCCTCCACTTGCAGAGAACGACTGAATACTGAACAGTAGGAACTACACTCAGTTGCTTTGTAGTTGGACAGAGCAAAACTAAGGCAAGATATTATGGATCATATAATAATAATAATAATAATAACTTTTTGCCAGTCGTTTGTAGTGGCTAATAGCACGGCAATTGACACTTGACGCAGTGCAACCGTCTGCTCTCTTACTTAACTCGCAACAAGAAAGAAAAATAGGTATCTCGCTCATTCTTATTTACGATCTGAAAACATAGCTTAAACACATAATACGAAGGTACTTCATTCTAGACCTAGCGACGTGGACATGAAGTATCCTACAACTACGGGGCGAAGGGTCCCGGTCGGGTGCTGTCCTGCTTTATTATCAGTGATCGACGTGGAGATCCGCCGCGGCACCCACACACATCACGTCACTTGGTGTCGGGCGGCTTGAGCGGGCGCAACTCATGCGGCGCCTGCTGCGCTTGCGGCGCCAGCGGCGGCGGCTGCAGGCGCGCGTACACCACGCGCAGCGCCGCCAGCGCCGCCAGCGTCAGCGCCGCCGTGCTGCCGAACGTGGCCACCGGGCCGCGCCGCGCGTACACCGCCGACACGAACACCGGGCCCAGCGCGCGCGACAGGCAGCCCGCGCCCGTCAGCACGCCCATCCACACGCCCTGCACACACACGGCCCGAGCGTGAGCGAGACTACGCAAGCACTATTGCTCGCGAACGAGACTGCTATGCAGGATGTCGAGGATTTGATTCCCATGTTGGGCAAAGTCAAACTACGTCTGTAACAGCCCGGACTCTAGAATCGTGTCCAGTTACTTGCAACAGGCTTGCTCCTACGACTAGTGAATACCATCGCTGACCATCATTGACATTGGCCCCATTAAGTGAATGCAAAATTTGTCCTCTCAAAAAATAAAATTAAAAGTAGTGTGAGCTCACCTGCGGCCTTGGTCCCAGCACCTTAGAGAAGATGGTCTGTATGAGCGTGACGCCGAGCGAGTAGCCAACGGACACGCAGGCGTAGCCCGCCAGGAACTGCGGCAGCGTCAGGCCACGCGAGTCGGCGCACCACGCCTGCGTGGCGGCCGGGCAGCCGCCGCCCGCCTCCGTCGCGTTGGCAGGCGCCAGCGGCGGGGGCCCGGGGCCCCACGGGATGCACAGCACGGACGCCAGCCCCGTCAGCAAGAAGCCACCCCACAGCAGCAACGCTCTGTCGGGACATAACATGATCGTCATCAGCAGGAAGGACACAGCTTTTGGCAACGTTGAATATGGCGTACTGGCGACTATAAGATTCATTTTGTTTGTCGAAGTTATGATTTCTCAAATTACACACATCTACACATCAAATCATAAAACAAACTACACTTATGCACCCATACATAAAAGTGGTACCACCACTGACGATCCCAATAACTTCAGACCCATCTTTTTAAAAAAAAAAATAAATAATAAAAAAAAAAAAATAATAATATCTCTCTTCTAAGTACATTCTCTAAAATTATTAATCTAGTTATTTTAATTATTATCTAGTTTATTAATTATAAACAATTTATTCGCTTCCTGGGATCTAGGATCTTATCAAACCAACAGTTTGGCTTTCGTCAGGGCGAATCCATTGATCATGCTGTATAACTTTTGACAAAAAATGTCTCTGATCACCTTGATAACGGATCATCATGTATTGTAGTCTTCTTGACCTGGCAAAAGCCTTCGATACAGTCTCAATTGCCAATCTGCTAAGGAAACTAGAGTTAATCGGAGTACGAGGTATTTGCCTTGAATGGTTTTGCAGCTATCTTATCGGTAGAAAACAATGCATTAAAACTTATTCCTGCACAAGTAACACACCAAATAGCTTTCGGTTTGAGGACCTCTGAACTGGACCTATAATCTTCGAACGATATGGTAAAAGTGTTTCGACATAAATTGTAAGTTGAACATACAATTTTCTGAGAACGGAGTGCTATATAGTGTGTTGCAGTGTTACAAATAAACGTGATATATGTGAAGACCAAATCTAAGGACTCTTATTTACTACATACATACCTCATGCACAAAACCCGAAGATAGGTAACAGGGTCTCAGGCCATAAGTATCTCTGACGCTAGCCGGTGGAAGAAATATTTTCTTTACAAAATCAAGAACAGCCGGATCATGTGAAGACTTAGCGACGATTGCGGTGCGTATGTACGATGGGGCTGCCCTGCACGTTACAACAACCAATGGATTCTATTCAATCAATCTGCCTCTATGCTAGGTGAAGACTTAGCGACGATTGCGGTGCGTATGTAAGATGGGGCTGCCCTGCACGTTACAACAACCAATGGATTCCATTCAATCAATCTGCCTCTATGCTAGGTGAAGACTTAGCGACGATTGCGGTGCGTATGTACGATGGGGCTGCCCTGCACGTTACAACAACCAATGGATTCTATTCAATCAATCTGCCTCTATGCTAGGTGAAGACTTAGCGACGATTGCGGTGCGTATGTAAGATGGGGCTGCCCTGCACGTTACAACAACCAATGGATTCCATTCAATCAATCTGCCTCTATGCTAGGTGAAGACTTAGCGACGATTGCGGTGCGTATGTACGATGGGGCTGCTCTGCACGTTACAACAACCAATGGATTCTATTCAATCAATCTGCCTCTACTTTTCCAATTACGTTGGTGTCGGCTTGCAGTTTAACCGGATGCTACTGAGGAGTGCCAGTATTTTACTTAGCGCGACTGCCTGTCTGACCTCCACAACCCAGAAACTGAGGAATATGATACCCCTTGGCATGACTGTTGTCAGATTTTCTGGCTTCTGACCACCGTAACGACTGTCAAAGATCTACAAATGATTCAAATTCAAATAATTTATTGTGGATCATAGGTTCATAAGATGTTGTGTTAGTTATAGGTAAATCTGCTATGCCATTGAGGCATACAAAATTAATTTATGATTTCGGTACATACTCGTATTTAAAATACAATACATCAAATTGGCATGCGATACAGATTAAAATTGTCTAATATTTTTAAATGTCAAATTTAAAATTAGTCATGTTACAAAATAGTTTATAAAACATTTGCACAGTGCTTACTTCTTAGTATTCGTGTTTTTAATATATAATAAAAATTAGGTTTTAAGTTACTGATTGAGTACCCATTGGTTTGTTGTTATAAACCGGCTGATTCAATGTCTTGTCATTTAGAAATTCTCATATAGAGTAATAACATTTACTTATTAATAATTCATGTAGTATTTTATTAGGTATTTATATTGCTAATAGTTCTGAGAAAAGGTGGAAGATTAATAAAGATACGCGGGATACAAAAAATGCTCTGGTTCAATAGCTTTGTATTACCACAGATAATATAATACTAGCGTACAGATGCCTCATCCCATACAAAGAAACGGTACCGCCGTAACTAAGAGTTTTCGTCTGGCACAAGTAACTTTTGGTCTTCGTTCGGGCCCGTCCTCTACACCTCGCTAGATGGTGTTAGCAGCGACGGCTTGCAAGCTGAATGAATTTACTTAAAGTCTTACCAATATTTTCTCACACATTGAGGAATTATTTTAAAGTATTTTTAGCACTTCATAGCATTTTTACTGTTTCAAAATGTGTCACTATTCAAATTTTAAAGATGCGAATGGATAAACCCTAAAACTTTAAACAGCGCCATCTATTGGTACACGAAATATAGATGTCTAAGGATTCGTTCCAATAATCGTCTAAATTTGAATTATTTATTTATTTACACTTCATGCAACTAAAGTACAAAGGCGGACTTAATGCCTTAGCACGGGGTCTCATCTCGAACAAAGAAAATTTAGTTCAAATAAATGTCAATAGATGGCGTATTAAGCATCGATTTCCTAATGAAGTTTAGGTAACATTAATATTTTGAAAAAAAAAATATGGTAGAACCAGTATTTTCTTATTTAATAAACTACCATAAGCATAAAATTGTGAAATAATTGGCTCCTTATTCAAATTTAGATGTTTATTGGAACGAATCCTTAGGCATTTATATTTCTTGTGCCAATAGATGGCGTTGTTTGAAGTTTTAAAATTAAACCATTCGCCTCTTTAAAATTTTTATAGTGACACATTTTGAAACAGTAAAACTCTTATGAAGTGCCAAAAATACTATAAAGTAATTATTAAATGTGTGAGAAAATATTGGTAAGACTTTATGTAAATTCATTCAACTTGCAAGCCGTCGCTGCTAACACCATCTAACGAGGTGTAGAGGACGGGCCCGAACGAATAACAAAAGTTGCTTGTGCAAGTCGAAAACCCGTAGTTACGACGGTACCGTTTCTTTGTATGGGATGAGGCATCTGTACGCTAGTATTATATTATCTGTGGCCTTAGGCATTCTCTACCAGTCAACCAAGGGAATTACTCGTACAAGCCAATTATTCTACAATTTTATGCTTAGGGCAGTTTATTAAATAAGAAAATACAATTTTAACCATATTTATTTTCAAAATATTAAAATTACTTAAACTTCACTAGGAAATCTATGCATATTACGCCATCTATTGAGATTTATTTGAACTAAATTTTCTATGTTCGAGATGAGACCCCGTGGTATTACTGACTACTGTGCGCAGCTTGTCTTTTTGTCTTACTCTATTTGATTTTATGAACATTACAGTTTCATATATGTTTACACTAGGGAGAGTTAATATTTTCAACCTTATACAATATGGTCTGCATGAATCCGTTTGGTGTATATTGCACATGGATCTAATACAGCGTTTTTGAGCTCTAAAAGCACGCTCCTTTTATACAGAGTTGCCCCAGAAAATGATTCCATAGCGTACTATTGATGCCACATATCTATAGATAGGCAGTTAGTAGTGCAGACTGACTGACAGTGTGCCTTAATCTGTAAAGAGCATAAGAACTCTGACCTACTCTGAACTTGTTCTATATGTGACTTCCCATTTTCCCTGCCATCAATATTAAAACCCAGAAATTGGGTCACTACGATTTCTTCTATGCTGGTTTAAGAGTAGCATATATTTAAATTGGTGTCAGGTTTTATTCGCTGTTTAAAATTCATGATTTTTGTTTTTTCTAGGTTTATTTTTAGGTCATTTTCATCAAGCTAATTTAAAATTGTTGTTGCTATTTAAGTCAAGTTTTAAATAAGTTCTGTCATTATTAAACAATATAGTAATATCATCAGCAAATAAAGTCATATGGTGCATTGTAACTGTCGACATGTCATTTATATAACTAAGAAAAATAGTGGGCCTAGAATACTGCCCCCGAGAGACACCGCAAAAGATATTTCTTACCTCAGAAACTACCGTTTCTTCAGTTCTGGTAGTTAAGGAGACTTTTTAATTCTATCATCTGTTTTCTGTCACTGAGATACGATTAAATTAATTTATATACGTTACCTCTTACACCAAATTCATATAGTTTATTCAAGAGTATTTTATGGTTGACTCGGTCAAATGCTTTTGACATGTCCATGTACAGCGTTATGGCTGGCGACCTAGTGTCCATATTTAAAAAAACTTTGTGTAAAAAGTTATACATTGCTATATTAACCGATTTATTTTCCCTGAATATATTGACATGGGGTAAATATGTTATTACTTTCGAAAAATGGGTAGAGGCAATTATATATGTTTTTTTCAAATATTTTAGAGAAAATGGTTATTAAAGCAACTGGCCTGTAGTTACTAATGGAAGATTTGGGTCTGGGTGTAATTTATCTATAATATGTATGTATTTAGAAATATATAAGTATGTTTATCAGTTGTCTAGTACCCATAACACAAGCTCTGCTTAGCTTGGGACTAGATGGCGTTGTGTGATAGTTGTGGAATATTATTATTATTATTATTATTATTATTTTTCACCTTTTTTATGTACCGGTTTTACTACTGACAAACCGGCCCGTGCGGCCATATTACTTAACCGCGAGCACCCGATCCCACCCGAACCAATGGGTTCATTGATAATGCTAAACTCAGTTTCTGAGCTGACACGTTACAGATTGCAATCGATGATGCTACTCGCAAAGAAAAAAAACTAATGTAAGTAGGTAGAATAGCAGTTGGACATAGCGTACCGCTCCTCGAAGATCCTGGTAAGCGGGCCGATGGCAGCGAAGGTAAGGCAGGCCAGCACGGCGCCGCCACTCATGAGCACGCCCATGTACTCCAGCGCCTGGCGCTTGCTCCACGCGAACTGGTCCATGGTTAGCATTGTGGCCAGCGTCTCCAGCAGCACGAAGTTGAACACCAGCACGAAGAACGCCGCCACAAGCGTCCAACTACTCACCAGGTCCGGCTTCAGAGCCTTCAGGGCTTCTTTTTCTGCAATCAACCATTCAATAATTAATTGCCTATATTTATTCATTGAGTAAGGAGTGTTTGAAATGACGCTGTCATCATCCATTACCTCTACGCCACAAGCAAAAACCAGTACGCACCATTATCCGTGCCCTGCGCAATCATGGCTTCTCTGGCCGCGATCTTCCTCTCCTTGAAGCACCACGGCAGGAACAGCAGGAAGTTGATAAAGCCAAGCACGGCGTTGATCCAACCGGCAGCCGTGTACATGTCCAGGCGCAGCGGGGCGGACAGGTCGCCGGGCGGCGGGTAGGGGCCGCCGGGGCCCAACGGCGCGGCGGCTGCCTGTAGCGCGGGGCCCACCACGAAACCCAGCACCTGCGCCAGCGACACCACGGCCACGGCGCGCGTGCGCTCGCTCAGCAGCGTTGCCGCGGACAGGTACGAGCGCGCCACCGCTATATTCGCTGGTAACATCTCAATCATCAGTCACGCATCTCAGATGAGTGACACTCAAGCAGTCACTCATCTGATGCAAAGGGACATGTACGATGAATGAACAAAACCCAATTGTGGGTAGTGATACATTTTGTTGAACAAGTAGTTAAAAACATTTGGGTTTTACCTGTAATAACAGTTGTAAGTGATTATATAAATAAATAATAATAATAATAATTTTTTTAAACAAGCTTTTTTAGCGGCTATCACAATCACAATTAGATATGTACACAAAATTTCGTGTCTGTGCTGTTGAGCATTGAAAAGTTCCTTTATCTGGAGCTAATCCTAGATGTCCATTCTGGTCATGTTTACCATAAAACTAACTCGTAAAAATTCACTTCGTAAGACGAAATGGTTCTAATTCAGCTAGCAAGTATTGACACGAACATACATACATACAAACATACATACAATCATACATACAAACATACATACATATAAATATACATACAAATATTGCAAGTTAAATAAAACCTTGTAAAATGACAGGTATCTAATACATATACATAGGTAAGATTTTTACATTTAAATGCGTATGCAAACATTAAAAATAAAGAAGTTCGTCACCTGAACTGACTCCGACGAGGAACCTCGCGAAGACCATGGCGTACTTGGCGTGCGGCCGGGTGAGGTGCAGCTCGGCGTACAGCACGCTGGCCAGCACGAACAGCGCCAGGGTGGCCAGCAGCGGAGCGCGCGCCGAGCCCGCACGGTTGGCCCACAGCCCCAGCAGCGGCGAGAACACCAGCTGCCCCAGCGGGTTGGCGCCCACCGCCAGCCCGAGCACCTCCTTCTGCGCGCCCGGCTCCAGCTGCAACATCACACCTGACAGCTCAGATACAACGGAACAAATCATTTTCAGATCACTACTAGCGGCATCACTTTGATACATCATCAGCCCTAGGATGGCAGTTATAAATGATGCTTACCAAACCTAGCCAACCTTATAAGGATAACGCGTCAAGTTACAACTTAAACATACTGGATAAATAAAGAAATTCGGACCCGAACCAAAAACTCTTTAAAATAAAGTAACAAGGAATAAAATTGTACTATTCCGAATTAATTTACATATAATAGGTTGATTAGGATCTGGTAAAGCATCCATTAGCTAAAACACTTCAGCAGAAAAAAAACCGGCCTAGTTCGTGTCGGGCCACAATAGTAGGATTCCGAAGCCACCCGTAACATGCGGACTTAGAAGGGGGTTTTATGTTTTATGTTTATTTGAGTTCGCGGTTTTACGTTTAATTAGTCAGGTACCGACGATGCACTGGTGCATCGCGAACCGTAAATTTTCTATTGTGTCTGTTATCCGGTACTTCAGAGGATTAAAAACGAAAAGATTTATTTTTCCTTAATTATTATGTAACAACTTCCCCTTGGTAATAATTTTCTAAGAATTTTGTATTTTGTACGTTTAACAAGTAAAAACCTTTTCTAAGTTGGACGACTATTACTCTAAAACTAGCAGATCTAACTTAAAAAAAAAGCCGCGGTACTGGGTTATTCCCTGAGTACCCTGATCTCCGTCCCGGACAACCCCGAATACGATATGATTTGATTTGAGAATTTTTTTTTTCTATTGTTTTCAACTTCTACGGTCGACATAAAAAGTGCTCAAATGTATGTGTTTGAAATACATAAGACGAACGTAGTTTATTTGAAATTTTGTACAATGTCGAATCATAGTTTTAATAAAGATAATTAAAGTTTGCATTAAATATAATCAAAAATATAAAATAATACAATATTATCAAATCTTAACAAATATATATTTTACAATTTATTACAACAATACTTATTTCAAATTCGAAGTACAGCAGGGCGAAAAGAGTTTAAAAAATTTTACTTGAGCAGGCACCAACCAGTTATAATAAACAATAGAGCTAGTGACTATGCTACATTATAAAATTAATTCGTGAAAGTGAGACTGTTTTCGCATATTCCAAGTAGAGTAGGTATTTTGATTTTCGGTATTGAAAAAGGAACTATTACAAAAAAATACAAATACAAAATCTTTATTTCTGAACCAAATTTTTGACATTAGTTATATTTAATTGATTAAAGTAACTATAATATTATATTCATCAATATTTAATATGTCCAGGTAACAGAAAATTCTACGTCCTCACTCACTACACAAAAACACACTCACACTTTCTTTCATCCCCACACAATACTAACCAAACTAACACTATATAGATATAGAAATTACATGATTAATTGTTAAAGGATACGCTACCACTGTTTGCTAAAGCTTTGAATGCTAAATAACCTAAAGGGTGGAGACCTGGTGTCCTGAAACACAGGCCCCAAGCCTAGTTTAGGCACCAGTCTCCCACAATATACTTACTGTATCCACTTGTTGCCTAGAAACAATGTATTTAATGTGTATTGTGGCGAGAAAAAATAAATTATTATTCCGTTTATTCATTTTTATAGACATATTAATTACATTTTTAAATATTTAAATATAAAGGATAAAAAAAAAACATTTAAAAATATAAAAAATAGTATCCCACCGGTATCGGGAATAGGGTCCAAGCTACCGGCGGTCAGGGCTCCAGAGAGAGGAACCGCCTGACAATGCGAGCCGTGTCTAGAAGTACTGGGGGCTTACTATGAACTCTTAAAGCAGGTCAATTTTAGACGAAAAATAAACTGTCGTGCTAGTTCGTACCATGAGCGCGCTAATTAGCAGGCGAGCCAGCGATCACGTGGCCTAAGCCGGTGAGTGACTACGTCACAGCATTTCAGCACTGACCTGCGACTTATCCTACCATCAAGTATTTTTTGACATTTAAACATCCAACAATTGAACTGCCCTGCTGTCATAATTTGCAGCCTTGGGGCCTACTATGAACTCTTAAAGCAGGTCAATTTTAGACGAAAAATAAACTGTCGTGCTAGTTCGTACCATGAGCGCACCAATTAGCAGGCGAGCCAGCGATCACGTGACCTAAGCCGGTGAGTGATTACGTCACAGCATTTCAGCAGACTGACCTGCGACTTATCCTACCATTAAGTATTTTTGACATTTAAACATCCAACAATTGAACTGCCCCGCCGTCATAATTTGCAGCCTTGTGAAACTAACTTAAATTGACCTGTTTCAATTAAAAAATACAACATAAACGTAAGTAATTGTAAAAATGTGCATAAAATATATTTCGGACGTTATTTCAAAGTATTGTTAAACATAGAAAATCCTCTATAAGCAGCTGTGTTATCCTTTATTTTAGATGTGTGATGAAGATGAAATTTTTGAGTTTCTCGAGGCAGATAATTGTTTCAATATTGTTAAACAAAACGCTAAAATTCAAAGAAATCTTATAGGAAACTCGATAAAACCATTTGCATGTCCTTTTGTTAAACGATATAGGCTCACTAAAGAGCTTGCACTTGAGCTCTGTAACGAGCTACGAGCTTTCATGCCACGCCTTACGAAATCAACAGATTTGTCGATTGAAGTCAAGGTTGGTACATACTAATTTATTCTATTTATCCGGCTAATCATCGTAATCATATGTACCTAATTGATTCTGTTGCTATGTTTCAGGTTTTATTAGCATTATCTTTTTACGCGAATGGTTCGTATCAAAGACCAACAGGTGATATCGCTGCACATTCTGTTGCACAGCAAACAGTATCAACTGCAATCGCACAAATAACAGAATGCCTGAATCTACCACATTTTCGTCGAAAATATATAAAATTCCCAGCTAGTCCTAGTGAACGGCGAGTAAATGTGGGTAAATCCTGTAAAATTCTTTTGATTTTATAACCTTGTTTTACTTATTTCAGATTTTTAAACAAGTTTGGTATGCCTGGAGTTTTAGGTTGCATTGATGGATGTAGCAATAAAACAGCCAACACACCATGAAGAACGTTTTTACTGTAGAAAACAATATCATTCTTTAAATGTGCATGTGGTAGGTATCTTTATTAAGTAATTAGAATAATGTACATTGCAATCATTTTTTAATGTAACACACAGAGTAGACCAAAAACAAAATAGATTAAAAAAGCATGACAATATATTACAGCCAATTTACACAACAATGATTTATATTTTATACTTTAAAGGTCTACTAACGGTCCAGTGGCGCCCTCATTGAATAAAAAATCGTAGCATAACACAGAAAATAAATATTAAAGAATCCAACGTCACGTTTGTTACAAATAGGATAAGTATTTTTACGTTGTTAAAACAGGTCTCAGAATGTTTCGTATCCAAAGTAGTAGGCAAAAGTGCCAGAAACGGCTGTTTTTGGTCACTGGATCGTTAGCAGGGCCTTAACACTAAATACTTGATTCTCAACAAAACCAGTTCAAAATGATTGTCTTGAATTTCTATTTAAAATTGTATACCTAAACATATTATTATATGTCAATAGGAAAACAATCATCCTATTTGACTATAAGACTACTACTAAGTAATAATAATATACATATTATATGTAGGTACACAAATGAAATGATATCAAACAGTTTTTCTTGTTTGATATAAATATATAAGATAGATTATTATAAGATAAAGTTATTATCCTAGTTAGTGATATTATGTAAATTAAAAAAAATGACTACAATTCTAGATTTGCAACTCAGACATGGAAATTATTAGCGTAGATGCCAGCAATGGAGGAGCAACCCGATCATTCATATGGACCATCCATCCATTAAAAGTACATATGGAGGAGTTTATGTGGCTTTTAGGTATGTAAAAACAAAAAAATACAAAGATTGTCTGAGAACATATAATAAAATAAAGTAATGTTTAGATCACCAATTTGTTTATTTTTTCTAGGTGATTCTGGATATCCGTTAAGGAAGACCATGATGACTCCTATTATAGATGCTTCTCTAGATTCACCTGAGGCTTACTACACTGGATTGCATGTGAGAACTCGTAATGTGATAGAACGAACAATAGGACTTCTTAAAGCACGCTTTAGATGCCTACTAGTACATAGGGTTCTACATTATGAACCTCAAGTAGCGGCATCTATTGTAAATGCATGTGTTGTACTGCACAACATTTGCAATAGGGCCAATGTTCCTGTGCAGGAGATCGATTCTGAAGAAGTTTTAGAAGAAGCGCAATTGCAACCTTCTACTCAAAATATGACAAACAGCACTTCAGAGACGTTCAGACATTCTTCCAGGAGGGCCCAAAATCTTGAACTGCAATATGGCCTCTCTACTAGAAGAGAGCTTATTGCACATTTGTGGGAGCGCCGACATGTAACCTAGAATGTTAAAATAATTTAAGTACATACATAGCTAACACCTGTAAACAAGCAATTCTTGTTTAAATACATATAATGTGAATCTCAGACAAGGCTCCAACGATTTAATGAAATTTAGTATGCTAAAGTTTCGATCTAGCTAGGTTTCATTTTTATAAAACGTCGTTTTATCCATGTGAAAACCGAGCAAAGCTCGGTCATGCAGGTACTATATTTTTAAATCAGTTAAATAATTATTATTAGGAGATTACTAAGTTAATATAATATTTGTCGTCATTAGTAAATTTATGTTTTAAAGTGTATTGTAAGTCAGGAACTAATTACCTATTGTTTATGCTGTCTAATGTAGCTGCTATATGAGAAAGTACATTGCAAATATTTCTTAGGCCTGTGCTTATTTTTTGTGTTGCCTCTTCTCGCACTTGGCTTGATTGGACGAGAGCTCTTCTTGCCATCTCTTGAGACATAGGTGCTGACCGACACCGCCGTCTCCGGGACTGAGTAGACGTCATAGCTTCTGCTGGCTGTGTGAGTTGGGTTGACGTGTTGCCTTGTTGATGCACAAGATCTTCTTGAGACGACTGTTGGACGTGTGGTTCTTGGAAGGACGGTCCAACAGAAATGTTTTCCCCCACAACTTCATCAGGCATTAACAAAATAGATGGGGAGGGTACATTTTGAGAAGCACTTAATGTTGATGCCTGAAATTAATTAATACAAAACTTAGTGACTCTATTATATAACAAGACTAAGAAGTTAGTACCTATGTCATTCTAAATAATAGATAATTAAGTTGATAGACTGAAAATGAAGTCTCAAAAAATTCACTCTTTACCTTTAGGTTTTGCAAATAAATATTTGATTTGATAAAGAGTGAATTTTAATTATATTTAGTATGCTTTTAACTCTATGTCTAATAAGGATATTATAGTTAATTCTCTTACATATTGAGTGTCAAAACAAAAGTTCATGGCTACAAATTTTGAGTACTTTTGATTCTAATTTCTTGAACAAATTGGAGTACCTAATTACACCATTGCTATTTTAATAAAGTTGGAAATGTAAATCTATTTTTATTTACAAAAATTCTACTTACATGAGTGCTTTCTGTGTGAAATGGGTCCACTTGGATTCTTGGAAGACCCGCACCATAATCCTCACCAAGAATTGACAGATATTTTTTTTCTATATCTGTAAAAGCTGCCGGTTGATTCTGTTATCAGCTCACCGTGAAAACTTAGGTGGAGTGAGCGTTAAGTGAACTGTCATTCCACCTTGATTGTATGGACTGACAGCCCACTTCACATTTACTTCACCTAAGTTTGCACGGTGAGATTTTACAGAATAGCACTGCAGGTATATAACATGGTCCCCCACCAGTGTGTAATTGGGACGTTCGGATAGTGGCACATTTTCTTTTTAATTTTCCCTTGTAATCTATCCAATACTGCAAAAACAAAATAGTACATGTAAAACCTATCTATTTAAGTAGTAAGTCAAAGGTTGATTAATAATTAACATAATTTTATTCATGTAATTAATAATTTAAATAATTGTAAAACTTACAGCCCAAGTTTTCCAATCCTTGTTAGCACCACCAACAACCGAATTTAGCTTTTCTGCCACCTCAGTCCACATTCTTCGGGACATTTCCCGAGCTTGAGCACATTTATTGTAGCCCATAGCGATCAATAGCGATGTCTTTGTGAGCATTCAAAAAATCCCACAAAGTTTCTATTGTTCGTAAGAAACTCTTCTTGAAGGCATGATCACAAACACTTGCCTGCCACTTACAGACACGGCCGCAAAACTAATTTCTATTCTACTTTCAGTTAATAATCTAAAGTTAAACTTGAAACAACAAAAACTAACTTGCACCTAAATGCTCGTAATTTTTTTTTTATTTACCCTGAAGGGAAGGCTCAAGTCTTATGATCATATTGCCTAGTCTTACGTAGTGTATTTTTACTTTTTTTCCATGATAATGCAGATGTAACACATTCTAATGTTTTTTGCAGTCTTTGGCAACAAATGTGTTGAGTCAGCCTTCTCGGCAAACTTCGCTGAGGTAGTCGATACTACAATAAAATTCTCAGCTCCAATTTACCGACATCGCGCCTATTTCAATGATTCCACATATTGTTCGATTGTGTATACACTTGAGACACAAAACTACACCAATTCGCTCTCACAAATAATGTCAAATTCCTTTTTTTGCCACGAAACAATGTTTCCTTCATCACTCTTTTTAACTGTTATCTTAGACACCTAATTAATTTGTATTAAAACCGTAAAACCGCTTATGTATTTTAGAACGTTTAATTTTTATTAATCTTACTTAATCTGTGCTGCCAGCTTACTGAGCCGTATGTAGCAGGCCAGCAGTTGACCTGCTGCAGGTCAAATATTGGCCTGCTGCAGGTCAGTGGGAAATGCTCATGGTACAAACACAAAACCTGTCAGGTTAACATGCTGTGTTGAACTGCCCTGCACTTGGCAAATATTTTTAAAGTTTATGGTAGGCCCCCTGCTTTCTGAATCAAGCCCTTGATCCAGCCGCCTAACGAGAGCCTCCTGAGGTGTTTGTCGAGGCTCGTGGCTATTAAGCCATTGGCTGACACGACTATCTATTATTATTATTATTAAATTATTATTATTAGTTGGTGATTGGAGCCTCCTTTTAAGCAAGTAATGCCTGTGTTAGGAGACTCGGCTCTTCCATAGCAATATACAATTTATTTAGTACCTTAGAAATAATATGTATGTTTGTGTTTGTGTGTGTGTGTGCATATGTGTGTAATGTGTGTCACTATTGTGATAATAATTAAAACCTGTGATTGCTAAAAGAGACTATATGTATTGTATTCTCTAATTATAATATTTACCATAACCAAGCAACACTTGCATCATTTTTTCATGATCCTTACTGCTACTGCTGACGGTACTTTTAAGCTTAACTGACTTTTAATTGAGTTTATCAAGATAAAAATAAATCGAGGTCCTCCGGAACGGGGGCCTCGGGGATCGGGGTACTCAGGGAATAACCCCTGTTGCTTTAAAGTTCATTATGTATGTCCATCGCGAATTTATTTAGATTTTTCAAGCCCATAGTTTGGGAGTGATGCTCGACTCGAACAAAAAATTTTGCTTTAAGATTTAATATTACGCGAAAAAAAAGTCATGCCCACTTTACGTTAGAGAGCTACCATAAGAATTAGGACCGATTGGCATCAAAAAAATGTTTTGTGTAAAATGGCCATTTTCTTGCTAACTGTTTATTTTTTTTGAAAATCTGTGGATGAAGATCAAAATTTCACGATAAAATATGGATAGTCTCCTAAGACCCTTTTCGTGTAGCTGCACCGGTTAAGGGTAGTCCTCTTACTGTCCCGCTGAAAGTTTGTAAATATCCATGCAAAATTGCAGCTATAGAAAATAAATACTGAGTAAGTTAAAAGCGAACTTATTGCGATGTAAGGATGGAAGAAAAGACAAACCTACTAAGTACTAGTAGGTAATACTACTAATAACACGTATTGGTAACTGGTAACAAGAACGACTGGCGACCACCAGCTGAATGGTGCTTGTACATGTACGCAGCGACTAGTGAACAATTACCACAATAAGCAGGTAATTGTTCACTAGTCGCTTGTAGACCGCTAGTGGCTCATACATATATACGCTTTAATTTTTTTTAACCGAACTTCAAAAAGGAGGAGGTTATTTTATCATTCGTCGGGAGATTTAATTTTTTATGTATATTACCTGATTACTCGAATACGCCTGGACCGAATTGAAAAATAGTTTTTTTTGTTTGAAAGGGTATAACTTCCCAAATTTGGTGAAGATCTGAATAACGACTTCGGAGATATTCAATGGAACTCTTCAATAAATGATAGTAAACCTTCCGGAATGGCTGCAATCGCATGTCTGTTTATTGTTTACACCACTTCATAACATAACATTACGCTGATACGCTCAGAAAGGATACACAGATTTATAATGTTCACCCTGATACACCCTAATTTCACCAATTATGTTCAAATTATAACCTGTTTTTCTTAAAACTACATATATATATTTCATAATGTTATTGGTACCCCATTCTGGGTATAGGCCTCCTCCAGCTTGCTCTATGTTTCCTTATTTTTCGCTTTGCTTTTCCATTTTTTTCCTGCTGTTGCTATTTTTTCGTCGCTCCATCTGTTCCTTGGACGGCCTCTTCTTCTTTTGCCCACTGGTCCTTCCCATGTTGTTGTTTCAAGTGTCCATCTCTTGTCCGTGAATCTGGCTAGATGTCCCGCCCAACGCCACTTTTGTGTTAGAGCATACTTGAGAGCATCTATTAACTTTGTCTTTTTTCTAATCTGTTCGCTTCTTATCTTTTGAACTTTTCTTATTTTCATTATACTTCTTTCCATCGCTTTCTTACAGGTCGCTAGTTTAGCTTTTATTTTGGTGCTGTACGTCCATGTTTGGCAGCCGTATGTGAGAGTCGGTAGAATACAGGTGTCCATAACAGTCTTTTTCAGGTGAAGAGGGAAAGACCCTTTTAAAATTTCTTTTAAGCTCCAGAATTTTTTCCAGCTCATATTTACCCGGCGTTCGACTTCCTCTCCTTCATTGTTGTCTCTAAATGATATTTGTTTGTCGAGATATATGTAGTTGTTTACATACTCCAACGGTTTGCCATACAAGCTGCTTATATTAGTATTGCTGTATGTCATTACTTTGGTTTTATCTTGGTTCATTTTGAGTCCAACTTTTTCACTTACCACACCTAAAGAATTTATCATTTTTTCGAGTTCACCACTTGTTTCAGCGAAGAGTACGATGTCGTCGGCAAATCTCAGGTGAGTAAGTCGCTTCCCATTTATATTGATTCCATTCGACAGCCAACGTAGATTATCGAAGATAAGCTGTAGTACTGCAATAAAAAGTTTAGGCGACAGAGGGTCACCCTGTCTCACTCCTCGGCAGTTTGGTACTCGTATGTTCGCTCCCCGTTGTTCTAATTTGACCCTGCTAATACTTCCATTATAGATGCTTTTTAATACCTTTATGTATTTATCATGGATGTGGCATTTATCTAAGGCTTTCCATATGGAATTATGTGAAATCGTGTCGAAAGCTTTAGCATAGTCAACGAAAGCTATATACAGTGGTCTATTGAACTCCTTATATTTCTGAATGACTTGTTGCATAACATGTATATGGTCTGTTGTGGAATACCTAGAACGGAATCCCGCTTGTTCAATCGGCTGGTGTTCGTCGATTTTTGGAGTAATTCTGCCAAGTAAAATTGATGTAAACAGCTTGTACACACTTGAAAGGAGGCTTATGGGCCTATAGTTGCCTATTTCTTTTGGATCTCCTTTTTTGTACAATAAGATTATATCGGATCTCTTCCACTGTTCTGGCACCTGACCAGTATCTAGGAATTTGTTGAATAAGTAGGAAAGAGGTTGCACTAGCAGAGCAGAACCAATTTTAATAGCCTCATTTTGTAAACCATCGTGTCTTGGGCTTTTGTCATTCTTCAACTTTTGGATATGTTTGGTAATTTCCATTACGTCTACTGGTGTTACATCAATTTTCCCCGTGGTAGTTTCGCAGTGCTTGTGATTCCTACTAGAATAAGAAGTAGTCGAGCTCAAAGACGTATCAGTTTTCTCTTCGTATAATATTTTGTAAAATTCTGTAGCACAATTTATTATATCATCTCTAGTTTTGGTTTCTTTAGTGTTTTTTTTTAAGTTTTGGATCCAGTTTTTGTGTGTTGTCAGTTGCTTGTAGGCTCTTTTGGGACTTCTATGTTTTTGTAGGTTGTCCTCTATTATTTTGTTCCTATAGTTTTGGTAATCTTTTTTGATAGCTTTGCTTGTTGTTTTGTATAAAGCGCTTAGTTCCTTTTTCATTTCATTAGTTTTTTGTTTTGTTGTTACTAGTTCTGTTCGTTTTTTGAGTATATCTAGTGTATGTTTACTGAGAATTTTCCCAACAGTATCTACTTATATCTCTTTCTGTTTTGATTGCATACTCTTGTTAATGATATTTTCCAGTGCATTGTAGAATGTCTGAACGTCGTGTCGGCCTATACTTATCTCCTTTACATCTAACTGGAGACGAAATTCAATCCTAAAAAATAAAATCAAATTCCCCCAAGGAATGTACGTAAAAGAAGATTTTACGAAAGAAATGTTGGAGCTAAGAAAATCTTTGCAGCCAAAGGTAGAGGAGGAAAAGAACAAGGAAATATTGCTTATATTCAAGGAGAAAGAGTTATAGTAAAAAAAACAACAGATTTTTGCCGTGAAAAGAGGAAGGGAGAATCCTCTTCCTCCCCCAACTTGAAGTCCAATGCACGGACTCACCCATCATCTGCAACGGGTCTCAAAAAAACTGCTCCAATGAACGCATACGATTTTATGTCTCGTCCTAAAAGTAACTCACTCAAACAAAAGACTAATATCTAGCAAACAAAAAACACCAACAACCGGAAAAACGATAAAAACAAAAATAACACACAAAACATAACCTTTACAAAATCTCCCCCAAGCCGGCTGGTCCCCGTGGGGGAAAAAGACCATAACCCTCCAGCTAAGTTAAAGGAAAAAAATAATTTCCTCAAAATTGGAACATTTAATGTTAGATCCCTAGGATCGGAAAAAAGATATATAGAATTAATATACTCGCTACAGAAGATAGAAATAGACATAATAGGTTTAGCGGAAGTCAGGAGAATGGGATGCAACATGGAAGAACATAAAGATTACATCTTCTGCTACAAAGGAATAACGCCAGGCTTGCATGGAGTGGGCTTCTTAGTCAAGAAAGAGCATAAAAACAAGATACTAAACTTCTCGGGTCTCTCCGAAAGAATTGCTATGTTACAAATGAAATATAACAATGATACATTGTCAATAACACAGGACTACAGAGAAAGCACCAGAAGAGGACATCGTCTCATTCTACGAAATGTTAGAAACAGCACTAAACCAGGCAGACAAACAAGTTCTTCTTATCGGTGACTTTAACGCTCAGGTAGGCCACACAAATACGAACGAAAGCATAGTCATGGGAAAATTCGGATACGGAAAGCGAAGCGAGAGAGGTGAAAAGCTTATACAATACACCTTGGAAAATAAACTATCGATAATGAATACCTTTTTCAAAACAAGAAAAAACCGTAAATGGACATGGTTATCTCCAGATGAAAAAACTAAAAATGAGGTAGATTACATCTTATCAAATAAACCCAAAAAGGTAAGGAAGATAGAAGTCCTCCATGGCTTAGGATTCAGATCAGACCATCGCCTAGTCAGAGCTACATACATGCTAGAAAAAGAAAAGAAAAGCAGAACCACGTTTAAATCACAACCCAAGTCATTTAAAACAACAGAAGATATTAGCTGTTATTTGAAGAACCTAAAACAAAACATACAAGACTTGAATGCACAAAATGACGAACACGACGTTCAGACATTCTACACTACATATGTAGGGCAGTCTATATTGCTGTGTGAATCATCTTAAATGACATATTTTGTTTACCTATTGTAAACAAAGGGCGATTCAATACTATAAATATATGACATAATCAGTCCATATTCTATAGTTTTAAATAATGATGATGTATAATTATTGTGTTGTTAATTTGCTAAGAATGATAAAGTCGTATGAAAAATTTTTATCGTTCCATTCCCGTTGGTCATTTCAATGAGATCATCATATCAACAATGCACTGCGTCCTTCGCTGCTAAACCTGGTATAGGTACCCGAGTGTAGTGTAATAGACTACGTATACAGGGTGGAATCTTTCAAGGGTCTTGGAAGACTATCCATCATTTTTTGAGAAATTTTGATCCCCAGTCACAGAATTTCAAAAAAATCTACAGTTAGCATGAAAATGGCCATTTTTCACAAACATTTTTATTGATGCCAGTCCAGAACCAATCGAAGTGTGGAAGTCATTACAGGTAGATGGATAGACGTGGTTATTCTTCAATAAGTTGTTGCTGGAAGAAGCCAAACCTGATGAATGGTGCTACCGTTCGTTGGTGCCAATCTTCAAGAACAAAAGTGGTGTGCTGGAGTGCACCAACTATAGAGGAATAAAGCTAATGTCACATAGTATGAAAGCATGGGCAAAAGTTATTGAAAAGCGGCTCAGAGAAGAGAGTAAAATCTCACAAAACCAGTTCGGTTTTATGCCTGGTCGGGGTACAACGGATGCCATTTTCGCTATCCGCCAGCTGTGCGACAAATACAGAGCTGTGCATAAAAACTTGCACAGTTGGTGAGAGGTTTTGTGGTGGGCCCTTAAGGAGAAAGGTGTGTCTGGCAAGTATGTGCAGTTGATCCGAGCGATGTACAGTCGATGCAGTACCCAAGTCCGGCCTGCAATGGGCACCACAGACAGTTTCAGTGTAGTAGTCGGTTTGCACCAGGGGTCGGCCCTCAGCCCTTACCTCTTCCTGATGATAATGGGCGCTCTGACGTCGGACATCCAGGAAGAGGCTCCCTAGTGTATGCTGTTTGCTAATGACATTGTGCTGGTTGCCGAAAGCGGCTTAGAGGTCCAGAGCAGATTAGAGACGTGGTGGCAAAGACTGGAGAGTGTTGGCCTGAAATTGAGCAGAACCAAATCAGAATATCTGTTCTGCGATTTCGGCGGTCTCTCCAGTCCTATGCCTGTAGCTCTCAACGGAACGCCTATACCGATCTGCTCCGACTTTCGGTACCTTGGGTCCCTTGTTCAGCAGGTTCAGGCGATATAGTCCGAGACGTAACGCACAGTATCAACTCAGGATGGATGAAATGGCAACAGGTCACTGGAACAACTTGCGGCCGACGGATTCCCCTTAAGAAAATGAGGAAAATTTATAAATCCGTGATTAGACCTGTCGTACTGTTTGGATCAGAATGTTGAGCTGTGAAAAAGACGGATGAAAAAAGATTGCATGTGGTGGAGAGGAGAATGTTGAGATGGATGTGTGGAGTAACGAGAATGGATAAAGTGAGAAATGAGTACATTAGAGGTAGTTTAAAAGTGGCGCCAGTCACAGAAATGTTGAAAGGGAACCGCTTATCTTGGTATGGTCATGTGAAGAGGAGGGATGAAACACATGTAACTAAAAAAGTTATGAATATAAATGTGGATGGATGGAGATAGAGAGGGAGGCCAAAGAAAAGATAGATCGATTGTGTGAGGAGTGATATGAAAGAAAAGGGAGTTATTGATAGCGTGATGGCTGACAGGAGTCACAGGACAGAATGGAAGAAAAAACGTGCTGCGCCGACCCCAAGTAACATGGAATAAGGGCAGGAAGATGATGAGTCGATTTTGTAATACTGATCAAAAACTTCGATTGGACCAAACATCATTGGAGTACTAAACAACCGATGAAAAAGAACTAAAAAGCAAAAAATAAATAAACGTTTTAAGTCTTGAGTATTGAGCTTACTTACCTACATAAAATATCAAAATTTACATAAACTAATTTTGAGTCGGCGCCAAACAAAAATCTGATTATTAAATATGTAAATACCTACATCTCGACCCAAATATCCTTCTAAGACGTAGTGGTCGTCCAGTCTGTCAATTGTCAAACCGTCAATGTCGTTCCGCTTTTGGTAGTCGCCATTACTCAGTCCTAAGCGCTCGTCTTTATAATAAGGTACATCGGTTAATTGATACTTACACTTTGCCCAAGTTTGCGCTGAAAGCAAAGCTGACTAATTGGTTGCAGAATTTGTCTTACGACGATACAGAAGACATTCTAACGATTGCCTTATAAACTCGTAGTCTACTGATATTCCGATACAGTTGTTTGCCATGTCATTGTCATGATTGTCATGTCATTGTTGTGTCAATTACCGAGTCACTTTAACCTGATTGCATATAATTAGAACAATCTATGTATATGAGAAACTTTGGCTCCTGAGATACAAGTGTATTTTTACTTAGTTCAGGAGCCAGCTGTTCAACTTGTTTATCTTTACCACCTTTTGTACAATTTTGTTATTTGTATCACTAACTTGTGTGTGTTTTTCCGTTTGTACCTTAAAGTACTATTATTATTATTATTCCATTTATTTAATTTTATAAACATACAATTTTAAATTTTTAAATATTTAGGTACTTAGAAAAACATAAATAAATACAAAAACATTTAAAAATATAAAAAGTAGTTGCCCACCGGTATCGGGAATAGGGTCCAAGCTACCGGTGGTCAGGGCTCCTGAGAAAGAAATCTCCTAAAAATACGCGCCGTGTCCAGGAGTACTGCTTTCTGGATCAAGCCCTTGATCCAACTGCCCAACGAGAGCCTCCTTAGATGTTGGTCGAGGCTCTTGGCTATTAAGCCATTGGCCGTCACAACTATCGGCACAATGACTGCTGTATCCACTTCCCACATGTCGACAACCTCGCGAGCCAGATCAAGATACTTTGTTTGTTTATCTTTTTCAATTTCACGAGGTTCTCGTCATGAGGGACAGCTATATCAACAATCATTGTGCGACGCTCTAATCGATCTATCACCACTATGTCAGGCTTATTGGCAACAACAGTTCTGACAGTGATGATAGATCGATCCCAATATAACGTGATATTGCCTTTTTCGAGAAATGGGTCGGGCTCATACCTATAGTACGGTACTTCGGATTCCACAAGATTGTATTTAAGAGCAAGTTGCTGGTGGATAATCCTGGCTACAAGGTTGTGTCTATGCAAATAGTCTCCGTTAGCTAGACGAGAACAACCAGAAATAATGTGTCGGATTAATTCCCCGGACCGGTGGCATGCCCGACAGATGTCAACCGTACCGTCCTTCACAATGTATTTCCGGTAGTTATTCGTCATCATAACTTCGTCCATAATCGCACAGACAAAACCTTCGGTTTCCCCGAAGAGGTCACCAAAACGCAGCCAGGATACGGACGCTAAGAGATCTACTTCAGGCCCATGTAGGACCCGGTAAAAGCGTCCGTGAAGCTCTTTGCTCTGCCCTACTTCCCTGCGGTCATTAGTATCCAGTACCATAGGTTTGCGCCAGTTCTCGTTTGCCAAAGAGAGCGGGGTGAGGCCCTTGTCCACAGCGACCACATCTCGATGCATACCCACGTCGGCTTTGAGGAAGTATTCCCTAAGGCTGCATACCTCGCGGTTGTGTAGGGTTTTAGCGTTTAAGAAGCCACGACCCCTCACTTCCGCGGATATACAGCCTCATCACCGATGATCGTGGGTGATGCATGCGATTTGCGGTCAGCAGTGTGCAGATCCTCCTATCCAGGGCGTGAAGTTCCGTCTGAGTCCATTTGAGTATTCCGAAAGAGTACATCAATGTCGTATGACCCAACCGTTGAAGGCGCGCACCTTGTTCCCGCTTGATAAAAGACTATTTAGTACTTTATTCAGGCGGCCAAAGAAGCGCTCCCTCAACGACTGTTTCACGTCAGCAGTATTGATGCCTAACGCTTCCGACATACCCAAATTATTATTATTATTCCATTTATTTCTATGTTTTATCTTACAATTTACATTGTTAAATATTAAAATACAAAAACATTTAAAAATATATAAAATAGTATCCCACCGGTAACGGGATAGATATATTATTATGTCGTTTATTAATTTTCTATACATATATTATTATTATTATTATATATTTTATATGTACGTAGAAATGAAGAAGGCTAGATGTAGGTAATTAATCATTTTATTATTTGGCGCCGACTCAAAGAGAAAGAGGATATGGGTAAAAAGGGGGTGACTACAGAGATGACGACTAATAGAGGAGTATGGAAGAAAACGACATGTTGCGCCGACCCCAAATAAATTGGGATAAGGGCAGGAGAATGATGATGATTTGGCGCCGACTCAAAATTAGTTTACATAAAATTTGATATTTTATGTAGGTAAATAAGCTCAATACTCAAGACTTAAAAGGTTTATTTATTTTGTGCTTTTTAGTTCTTTTTCGTCGGTTGAATTTTTTGTTAAAAAGTATTTTACCTTATGATTTTTGTGACTCGCATCATCTTTTAATACTCTGAGGCTAATTTCTAATCCTTCATCATTCCTCTTGGCACTGAGCTGATGATGTAACCATCCTTCCATGAGGTTCCCAGGATATTGACCAGTTGAGGTTACCTCCAATATTCTAAATACGTCTTTTCTTCAAAGCATATTAAGTGGTATCTGTCGCTAAAACCAGTTTTTTTATATCTAACTTCTACTGTTTAGGAAAGGTATGGTTTCTATCATCAGCTCAGTTTCATGATGTCATCATCATCATCATCAGCCTTTTAATGTCCCCACTGCTGGGGCACAGGCCTCCTCTATGTGAGAGCCGTAATCCACCACGCGGGCCCAATGCGATGTTTCATGATGTGAATTCCTAAATGCAAATACTCGTACCTACCTGATTAAGTTATGAAAAGTAAACAGAAACAATATTCGTGCCCAATTTTCGAGGTTTTCTCTCAATTTTATCAGGATTCCATGATCAGATCCTAATGTCCTTGACATGGGACCACTCTTGAGGTATACCCTATCTAAGAAAAAAAGAATCATCAAAATCGGTTAATAAGCAACGGTGTGAGGGCCGAACGCGTACAGAAACGCTAAACGTGCCCACAATATTCGAGGTTTTCTCTCAATTTTATCAGGATTTCATTATCAGATCCTGATTTCCTTGAAATGGGACCAGTCTTGAGGTATACCATAACTAAGAAAAAAGAATCATCTAAATCGGTTAATACACAACAGTGTGAGGGCCGAACATACGTACAGAAACGCTAAACGTGCCCACAATTTTCGAGGTTTTCTCTCAGTTTTATCAGGATTTCATTATCAGATCCTGATTTCCTTGAAATGGGACCACCCTTGAGGTATACCCTATCTAACAAAAAAATAATCATCAAGATCGGTTCATAAATGACGGAGTGGGATTTTTTTTTTTGGGTGGGAAATCATCCAATGACTTCGAACATACACAAAAAAAAAATAGGTATATACGGTCGAATTGAGTACCTCCTCCTTTTTTTTCGTCGATTAAAAAAGTGCAAATAACTTTAATTTTGGAAGTCGGTGTTTCTGGGTTTGTCTTCGTTTTTAACCGACTTCAAAAAGAAGGAGGTTATCAATTCGGATGTTTGTGTTTTTTTTTTATGTATGTTCGGGCATAACTCCGTCTTATATTGACGGATTTGCAAAATTCTTTTTTGTTTGAAAGGGATTTGTTCCGAAATGATCCCATTTAAATTTCAAAAAGATCTGACCGACTTCCAAAAAATGAGCAAAATAACTTTAATTTCGGAAGTCGGTGTTCCTGGTTTTGTGTCTTCGTTTTTTGACACCGACTTCCGAAATTAAAGTTATTTTGCACATTTTTTGGGAGTCTGTTCTATTTTTTTGTAAAATGTTTTTTATTTTTCACTTTTTAGTTGTGGTTCTACATTAAATTGTGTTAACAATACCACAGATAATATAATACTAGCGTACAGATGCCTCATCCCATACAAAGAAATGGTACCGCCGTAACTACGGGCTTTCGACTTGCACAAGCAACTTTTGTTCTTCGTTCGGGTCCGTCCTCTACACCTCGCTAGATGGTGTTAGCAGCGACGGCTTGTAAGTTGAATGAATTTACATAAAGTCTTACCAATATTTTCTTACACATTGAGGAATTACTTTATAGTATTTTTAGCACTTCTTAACAGTTTTACTGTTTCAAAACGTGTCACTATAGAAATTTTAAAGAGGCGAATGGAAAACTCTAAAACTTCAAACAGCCATCTATTGGTACAAGAAATATAAATGCCTAAGGATTCGTTCCAATAATTATCTAAATTGGAATTAGGAGCCAATTATTCCACAATTTTATGCGAAAGGTAGTTTATTAAATACGGAAATAAAGATTTCCTTTCTTACATTTTTTTCAAATTATTAATGTTACATAAACTTCAATATGAAATCGATGCATATTACGCCATCTATTGTTATTTAACTAAACTAAATTTTCTTTGTTCGAGATGAGACCCCGTGGTATGGGGATCAATATTTCACAAAGAATTATGGATAGTATCCTAGGACCCTTTTCTTGTAAATGCAACGTTAAGGTAGGTAGTTCCACTTAAGGCTCAATTATACCATCCAATTTCAAGGGAGCCAATTTAGGAAATCGGAATTTTTAATAGCAGTACAGTTAGAGTCCGATTTAGTGAGACTGGAAGGTCCCGATTTGACTTCCTAAATTGTGTACGATTTAGGATAGTATTATACTATCCTAAATCGTACACAATTCGCATCACTACTACCTAGTTTGAAAGATTCCACCTGTATTACTAAGAATGAATGAAATAGTAAGTAGTATAGTATTGCGTACGCATGCGGTATGGTACGGTGGCAGGCGAGTTCAGGCGACTGGTGAGCACAGAGAGCGCGGCAGTCAGCGAGTGCTGCGTGAGTGCGTGGTGCACGGCTGTGTGCGGCGGGGAGGCGGCGCCCTTCGCCGGAGGACGGTCGCGCGCCGACCTCGTGCCTCTCAATAACAACTATTTTTAGCCTTCACACGACGCCGAGCTGGCGAGCATGCTTCACAGAGTCAAAAAATGCCGTCCAACGCGCACGGCGCCACGGCATCACCGCACCGGCGCGCGGCGACTGTCGCACCACACACCGCGTCACTGCACTACAGCACGCTCAGCGGCACGTTATCGCATTCTTGTCATATTATAATAGATATGACTAGTTATATTGAGAAACTAAAGACAATGGTTGTAGTTGTAGTGATAGCGCAAATACAAGATATCAATAAGTGCCATCTCAATGTGTATAACATGTGAGCGGTGTGGCTGATCTTCCCAATGTCTATCTATACTTGTGTGTACTCGTAGGTACGCGATGTTGTGAGGCACGCGCGTCCTCACCGTGCCTGTCCGTGACCGTGCCCTGCCGTGCCCGCTCGGCGCGAACGCTGTCACTTTCTCGATCTCTAATGTTTTCGTTTATGTAGTTATGTAATACATTCGGTTCCCGCACGGGCCGCACGTTCCACTCGGCTGGTCGGTGACGGCAAGCAGCAGTCGCGAGTCGCGACACTCGCGATAACACATGTAATCACGGATTCACAGCTATTAATGACTCACTCACTCGTTATGAATTGAATTTAAAACAAGGCAACTCGTTTAAACATTTTCACATTTACTCTTTGTTATGTTTGTTATCTCAATAGCTTACCTACTACTAATATCAATAAATTAAGTAAGTATGTAGGTAATGTTACTGGATATTTGATTACATATATCACCCATATACGAGTAGGTACCTACCCAACATAAATGTTGTGATAAAGACAGTTGTTTATAAGAATAATTAAACTTTTAATTTTATCGTCCTTATTGAAGAATGGTAGTTGATTTGTAACGTAAAGAAGCCGCTATTAAATTTCTTAACATCAATATTAGATATAACTACCGAGGTGTAATTATTGCAACAGCTCGGTTATCTCAAACTTGCCAGATATGACGAGCAGACGGCATCGTCAGGCGCACACCAGGGCCTGGGCCTGCAGTCTCGACATAGTTAACGATCGCTATGTCCTAACGATCTGTCGCTACGTCGGAAAAATAATTGATTTTCTTGAAATATGTACAGAGACGGCGTAATTTTAAACTTGCAAGCACTATTTTTCATGAAAACTGATCAACTGATCTGCTGGTCTCTGTACATATTTCAAGAAAGTCAACTATTTTTCCGACGTAGCGACCAATCGTTAGGACGTAGCGATCGCTATCAATGTCGAGACTGCAGGCCCTGGGCGCGGGCACACGAGCGTGCCTATCGACAATATGCTCCACTCGCTTCAACTGTCCCTCAATCAAAATGACAATTATAGCTTCTCTTTGACATTGGTCCTCAATATCCTCAACTAGCCGCGAGTAATAGGGCGACCGCCCGCTAGCTCGTGGTCAAGTATTCATAAAGAGGTATGGTGTACTCTCTGGCGCAGACGTACAAGGATACCCGACCTCAGCTAAACTTGGAAGAGGGTTGGACGAGAACGTCCTCGACTAGAGTTTTTTTTCTGTTTTCATGGCGACTGGTCGAGCGGAGTTAAGGCAGTTTCTTTCATAAAACTTAGAATATTGTGTGTCGTGTCTTAGCGGAAACTGGCTAGAATAAAAGTTTAACGTTATCTTCAGAAGAGATCGGGTAAAAACTGCTTCCCTAAATCTTTAAACAACAGTCATGACTCATGACAAAAGTACCAGAGGAGGGAGAAATATTTATAAGACACCATGAGTCCTATACTGTGCGCACTGTGAAAGGATTGTCGAAGTGCTTACTATTTAAATACATCCATGTCAATGTGAGAAGTCTGAGCCGCTGTCAACGGACACGGAAAAGAGAATTATTGATGGAACAATATTGAAAATAAAAAGATTAAAAAGTAAAAGAAGCTAAAATAATGCGAGTAAACGAGATGCCCACCCCGCCACCCCACCACATACAGCACAGCCTTCATGCTCATAGTATAGTACCCAACAGCATCTTGGAAACTATAGCGGACAGGTGGGATAGCCCCATACTGGGACATTGGATACGCCTACATGCTACTGTGGCGTAATATAATAAAAAACTGGTAGTTATAAGTACTAACACTAGATTTTAAGTTGTGTGTAATGTTAAACTATCAAATTATGGACTTTGTTTGAAATATAAGATTTTCATTTCTTATTTTATTTATTTTATAGTAAAAAGATTTCAATTAAAAAGGGCCCAACGTTGAGCCTTGTGGGACACCCTCTAATATTCAGAAAGACGTTGATGAACAATATTCTCTTGCTAGTTTCGGCTTATGTATGATCATTGATCAATCACGTCTCAACGGCTGCTCGGATGTGGATGAAGATGTGGATGAAGATGCGGGTGTGGTGTACCCGCAGGTACACCATGACCTGCATTAGGACATGAAATATTTATACCCCGGTCTGAACATCCAATGGGATTGTTAAACCATTTTTCTCGCGCGTCAAGCCGCGCTAGTAACATAATTATATTGTTATAATTATATTGTTTAGCAGATAATAATTAATTTCTTTTTAACCGGCTTCCAAAAGGAGTTCTCAATTCGTCTGTATGTTCTTGTTTTTATTCTTTTTTTTTTTGTATGTTTGTTATGCGATTTCTCCGCCATTTGTGAATAGATTATGATGATTAATTTTTTGTTTGGTCCCATATTTTATTGAAATTCACTTTTTGAATAAATCAACTTAAACAAAAAATATGTATATACAGATGATGTTTTGGTTGTCTCCAATTATGTTCGAATTCTTGTGTTGTTGGAAAATTTTATTATTTAGTTTTAGTTCTGAAGTAGTACAATAACTAAAAAGTGAAAAAAAAAACATTTTACAAAAAATACAACCGACGAATAAAGAAGAAACAAAATACAAACACCAACTTCCGAAATTAAAGTTATTTTTCAATTTTTAGAAGTCGGTTGTATTTTTTGTTTGTAAAAATGTTTTATATTTACTGTAAGCGGGTTAACGTGACTGCAAATAAAATGACTCTGTGCTCGTTATTATTTTGCTTGTAAAGTTAGTGGTTAGTGCCTCCATGACTTTTTTATATAAATAAATAATGATCATCTTGGGACACGTGTGATCATTTCATAGTTACGGAAGGTTGTCACGTACTATAAGCACTAACAATAGGTCAAACTACTTCCAGAGAGCTAATTAGAGAATAGTAGTGAGAGCGATCCCAGTGATCGCTTCGTCGGCTCGGAATCGGTCGGATTGCTGTCTCATCGAAACAAATATGCATATCTCCTGCGTTCTCAACTAAACTGTTGAACTGTTGACCGAAATTCTTTATTATTTAATTAATTTTCTGTGCTAGCCACGACCGTTTTCGGGAGTCTATTAGAATGAATTTGCAACTGTATCGGACATTATATTGGCTGTAAGTAGGGGTAAAATACTAATTCCTTAGCACCAGGAGGTTACCTGTCGACTGCTAGCTCCACTATGGCCACTCAGAGCTCCAATATCCATTGTGTTCATGTCAATGCATTAATCGGGGTTTACCCTTGGTAGTATTATATTATCTGTGCCCTTGGGTACGCTTGTGAGTTGTGCGCACAGATGTATGCGTCGCTTTATTTGTCGTCAAGTTGTGTAACAGCCCTCTGCGAGTTTGCCCCTGCACCTCTATTTATCCGCTACCCCTAGGCATATAGAATTACTTTGTGTATTTATTTCAAAATTTTAGGCTCTGTAGTTTCGGAGAATAGAGGGCGAGGGGGGGAGGTACTTTTCCATCTCTTTTATTAACCTCTCGAATACCGGTAATTACAGAAACAATTCAAAAGCCATCGTGTCTCGCGTCCACGTACCGTACCGTACGAAGGGTTAAACTAGGGGGAAACTATTTAAAAATTATGAAAAAAAATATTATATATTAGTTTTATTTGATATGTCGCACGGTAACGGTATACTTAGTTTAAGAAAACTTAATTAATTTAATTTTCCGATTTTCACCCCAAATGTGACCCCCATATACCAAATTAATTTGTTTACGTAACACGTCGTGTTTAAGTCATAAATATTCATGTGTGTACCAAATTTCAACTCAATCGGTCCAGTAAATTCGGAGCAAATTGCCTGTGACAGCCGCACAGACGGACAGACAGACACACGAGTGATCCTATAAGGGTTCCGTTTTTTCCATTCGGACTTTCAAAACCCTAAAAATAACTCCTTCATGTGTTGACTCCAAACTTTTGAACAACATTCGTATTGTACCACGTCACTCATGTATGAGTATGACCAAGATCATTGCGTATAACAACACCGTATGGCCATTCATTATGTTGTCATTAAGAATATGGTTCATGCTGAAACCCAACGAGAAATTAGATATCAGTGTATCAAGTAATATTATTTTAGGAAGAATTTAAATACGGGCCTCCAACACACAACTGTCTAAAACCTCGAAAACAATAGACTTTACAAATTAATTCACTTTGTATTGTGTTAATCAACCAATAAGCACCTACAATATTTATGTCTGAGGGCCGATTTCACCGCTTAAACACGTTTAGCCCGCTGTCATAAAGCTGAACAGTTTGTTTGTTTGTTTGGTTGAACGCGCTAATCCTGGATCGAATTGAAAAATTATTTTTGTGTTGAATATTCCATTCATCGAGGAAGGCATTGTTGGTCGCAGCGTGTTATAACATCACGCTGCAACCAACAGGTGCGAAGCATCAATGAAAAATGTGGCAAAAACGGAAAAAAAAACTTTGAGAGCTTCAGTTGCGTGCGCTGCGTAAACGGTTATAGTTACGCGAAAATTAAGTATGACGGAATTGTTCTCCTTTTGAAATTTTAAAAAAAGTCCGCGACAGCATATGTCTATCTTTTAAGGTTAACTTACTATAATCTTTTTTATGGTTTTTATTTTTTACGCTAAGCTTAGTTCAGTAAAACTTAGTTTATAAAGCGAATTGTGAAATCGGCCCTGAATCACAAAATTTATTTAATTTACCTAGGAAACTACACTTTACCTGTTACTATCTACGCTATTGTTACCCAAGTTGACCAAAATAATCTTGAAGTCTACAATGACTGTAATATATTCAAATCAACTTTTTCTTTCAACGTTTCTTTCATGTTTTGTCAAGTTATAAAAGGTTTTTTGGTATAATGTAACTTGTCTAGGATCAGTGCAGATGGGCACTATGGGCATATACTTAACTGGACGCTGCTCAAGCCCAGGCACTGTGTGTCTGTGTAGTACCTTTGCACTACGTACATAGTGGCCTCTTTGTGGCCTCACGCACTTTCCCCGAGTGAACGACTTCGACTAGTGGAACACCTTGACGCGCTTTGTCAGTAGCAGCGACGTAGTGCGAGTGTTGGGGCAGCTCACCTTGTCGAGGTAGGGCCACACGCCCGTCAGAACAATGCTGAAGCCCAGCGACATCTGGAACATGGTGAAGTAGATCACGTAGACGCTGCGCCAGCGCTCGCGCTTCTCCTGCGCCGTCTCCAGCAGCGGCGCGCCCTCCGGCGCCGCCTCGTCCTCGTCGGCCGCCGGCTCCCGCCGCACGCGCCCCGCCAGGCCCTTAAACCACTCCATATCGCAAACACACACCAGCACTTGTCTACAGAACCTCACAAGCGATGCAGTGCTACGTGTACGTACTGACTGCTCCCGGAGCCGAAGGGATGCATCTCGAGAGCTCGCGACTAGTGCGCCGCGTTCGAAACACAAACACGAAGTAAACAAAGAAGCTCTGGCGCGCGCTGCACGGAGCACGGAGCTGTGTTGCGCAAGCGCTCCGCCACCCGCGCCTCTCGCGACTGAGCCCGTGAGCACTGAGCGGTGAGCGCGAGCGGCTGACGCAGTGACGCTGACGCTGACCCCACTTGCATGATGTCGTTCGTTGGCATCGTTTCCCTTCGCGACCGCGTAATCTCGAGGCTCGCTGTCACCGCTGATAGCGTTTATTATATTGTTATTGTGGCAACAAGCTGCGGGTCTTTTTGTAAATGGGCACGTATTTATAGGTGGTGATGCACCTAACATAGGTACCTACAAGGCTAGGTAGCTAGAACCAATACAGTAGGTACAAGATGTGTTTGTTTTCATACCAGTATAACCAGCACACCTTGAATGACTTGCATGTAATGAATGCCACTAGCCACAACTACTAAGCGACTCAATCCATATATTTATATTATTACTAGCTGTCCCGGCGAACTTCGTATCGCCTCAGAATCAATAAACTACGGATTTTATCCAGAAGGGTTACTTAATTAAAATTTAGTTTCAATATTTTATGTGTCTTTGTCACATTTTTGTATGTGTAGGCCCAAGTAGCAAACAAGAATAGTGATTAAATCTTACATATACCTATCTGTACTTTACCTAAAGTTGGATTTTGCTAAATCAAAAAGGATTTCGTTAAGTCTTTTCTTTCTTTAATACTAAATCGTTTTAAACTACCGCTACTTAAGGGTCTACTACCGTCCAAGTGGCGCCCTCATTGAATAAAAAATCGTAACATAGCAAAGAAAATGAATATTAAAGAATCCAACGTCACGTTTGTTACAAAGAGGATAAAGTATTTTTACGTTGTTAAAACAGGTTCCAGAATGTTTCGTATCCAAAGTAGTAAGCAAAAGTGTCAGAAACGGCCGTTTTTGGTACTTTAACAAACGTGACGTTGGATTCTTTAATATTTATTTTCTATGCTATGCTACGATTTTTTATTCAATGAGGGCGCCACTTGGCCGGTAGTAGGGCCTTAAGCAAGTAAGGTTTACCAAAAACCAGGTTTAATATTCTCAAAACTAGTTTGTATTAAGTATGCTTAACTAAAAATATTGTTTTACTATACCTACCAGATTATCTGAAAGAAAGCTCACTTAAAACTTAAATTGAATAATTGAAGTATTTTTTTAGACTTACAAAGAAACAAATGATTTTGTAGATAAATTTAAGATAATTGTAATACCAAGTTCTAGGAACTGTTTTTCTGGAGTATAATTTTATTCCTTATTTTACTAAAATTAGCATGTTTAGAGTAAAAATACATTTAACGGGAGGTTCTCTTCAAATAGAACCACGTAGAAACATGGATGAAGTGGAAAAATTAAAAAGATCTGGTGGGTTTCGTCGGCGTGTTGTAAAATATAAAAAATTAAACTCCATCGATCGTTAGCAATGCGATATCTTCGAGTCGGACCTCAGTGTCGTTAACGGATTACGAGGAAGATGATACCTACCACAGAACATTTAGAAATAGTACAAGTGGACAGTGATTCCTACTCTAATGAATCGACAGCTGATCGTAACGAATCCAAAGCTTATCGTGATTTTGATTTTAGAGATCAATTAAGAAACTGGTCTATTGATCACATATACCACATACTGTAATCAATGACTTAATGCATGATCCAGGTGTAGTGCCAAAAGACGCTAGTACTCTTCTGAAAACAGTAAAATCTGTGGATATCGAACCTTGTGGCAGTGGAGAGTACTGGCAGAATGTATTTCGCAAAAATATTGTGCAGTATTTTGAAAATTTGGATAAACAAGTCAATTTATGTAATGTAAATATCGACGGGTTACCCACGTACAAAAGTTCGAAAGTAGGTAGAATTTTGGCCAATTCTATGTAACATTCATGAGATGAACACTGTGCCTGTAATGACCATTGGATTTTACTGTGGTATTGGAAAACCTCAGGAAACTTTGAAAAATGCCATTGAAATAAATAATTATTTAATTAGAATAAAATTGCGATCATTTACATGTGATTCGCCAGCGAGAGCTTTCATAAAAAGTGACGGTTTTATTAATTTTCCTTTTCTTATACCTACCAAATGCTCATTATATTTTTCATTCAGTGGTAGTAAGTACCAATGCATTTATCAATCCATTCAGCCTGTACGCAAAAATTGAAAATAGGTAATTTATTGGTAGGTATACAATTTTATTATGTCTGTATTAGTGCTACATCAATAATAAGTATTAGCAATTGCATTTTATAATTTTAAACATTAGGTAAGTACCTATATTAATTTAGTAATATTCACTCGTCTATCTTGCATAAACTTGTTTCCACCACAAAATAAACAAGAACAGTGAAATGACAAGTTAAGAAAATATTAAGACGTAATCTGGTCTTAGGTAACTAAATCAAACTTTAGAATCACTTATTACCACAAAAATTAAATAGTACTTCACCAATACAGTTTTTAGTATAATTAAGTTAAGTATAATAACTCTTTACTAGCACTACTTCAAATGTAACTTGTCTTTACTATGTCTGAACTAGCCTTACAAAATCAGTTAGCCTTACTTCGTTAGGAAAAATAAGATTTAACGCCATTTTGCACCTTAAATGAAAAAATAATAAAACGTTTTCCGACAACACTTCATCAAAAACTAGAGTGGATTGAACTTATATTTATGTTATAGTAATTGGAGATAGCTCTCTCGATATATCTTACATATTTATAGATTTAGTACTATGCAATAGAAGCCACAAAATGTTTCATTTGCAATATTATTAAACAAAATTGTATTGTTTGTTTTCTAGTATTTTAAAAGTCCGTCTGTTTTATACTATCTATTAGATAGATTTTACACGAAATAATCATACGTTTTAAACTTCCAATGCATTCAATGACATTAAGAAAGCCTTTTTTATATATATAAAATTGTTGTTTAGTCGCCGTTTTCATAAATCTCAAAACAGTTTTTGTAATAATTTATAAGTTTACCATATTTTCTAAAATAAAGTTAGGTACACCACTGTAAAGCAAAATAAGTTTTAATTTTACTTCAATAAGGTACGATCGAATAATTAAAATAATTCAATATTGACAGTTTTAATTAAGTATTCTAGATATCTTTAAGTCTATTTCATGATCTGAAGTCAACCTACAAGATATCTTGAAATAAGTGTTTAGAGTTCTGCAAAACCACATTCTTATATAGGGTTAAAGTTTATCTAAACAGTAGTATTAATTAACTCTTTCTTAACTCTTTTTTAAATTCTGTGCCCACTTTTACTTAACTGACCCTTGGAGTGTATCTTGGAGATATCTTGAGGGGCATATTAGTTTTAGCCAAGACAAAAGCTGGAATTCGTCTACTTGCCTTCAAGATATCTAAGCACAATACCTTTTTAGGACATTTGATTGCTTCTTGGGGGGTATATACCCGGTAGTACCTGTATGTTAACATCTATTGTTATCAGCACCTATAGGTAGCGTGCAGGAACTATAGATGGCAGTACAAAAATGTCAATGTCACGTACTTATACACTAAAAGTTGCGGTTTTCACTCACTAGATGGCAGTCTACGTTATGCGTGCTGCTTGTGTGCGTGATGCATGTGTGTATACGTAAATGGCACGGAAATATCAATGAAAAGTTTTTAAAGGGTCAAAGATTCGAATTTACTCCACTAGATGGCACAGACTACGCCGTGCACGTTCCCTATTGTGCTTTCAAGGAGTGTTGTTAAGGGAAAGTGAACACAGGTTATATTCCTTTATTATTAATTATTGTGGACAGGCGTTTGCGTTCATTATATAATAAAATAGTCCACAATCATGATTACATAACTACATATAATGTATCTATCTACTAATCTACTCTACTCTATCTTATACTTTATTAGAGCTTAAAACTACTGATACGGTGACGACACGTCGCGAACATATTTGACCTATTTACTTATCCTTAGCTACTATCTTAGGTATACATAGAAACTTAATGATAAGGGTCCGTTCTATACGCGGTGTTTGCTAGTTAGTTACACGATCTGCACCGGAGGAGAGTTGTAGGAGACACTGAACTTGCGAATCTATGTGCTACCAAATTAAAAGACCGATTAAACAGAAATTAATAGCGACTAAATGGTATTCTAATTAGAGTTTTAATATTTATTTAGAGTTTTATAATTAGTATTTAGTTCGAAACAGAGTTACCGCGCCCCTGGGCACTCAGGGCTATTCTCTATTAGAATATAATTATATAATTTATTTAAGAAGGTCGCGAATTTTAGCACTTTTACTATGACGGTATGACCTTTCAAATTTTGGTTGTTTTTTCGTAGAATGTTTTAAATCCAAAGTTTTTATATTCTTTATAATACTAAATAAACATTATGCAGCTTGGCCAAAGGTCAGATGTCCAAAATGTTGGCCTGTGGTCGAGTAAATTAAATATTTCCATCAGAAACGGGCAAAATTTAGGTTAAATCCTTATAAAAAATTATTAATTTATTAGACTCGGATCATAGTGGACTATTGATCACTATACCAAATATAAACAAACGTAAACGAAAAAAAGATATCACTGTTAACCCAAAATCTAAAGGTCGCTTGGAAACATTTAAAACTAAACTCTCAAATAAAATCCCACTTTTGTCAACTAATGATGACCCTAATCAACATTATAATGATTTTTTCAAAATGTATTGCATGCAATTTGATACTACTTTTATTCCTAAGACGATTTCGGTAAATAGCAATACTTCCTTCAGTGACTGGGCCACCATTGGTATTAATAAAAGTAGAAAACGGTTGTATGAGCTGTATGAAGAACGGACTTATATTAACACTGTAGAATTTAATTTATATGTTAAGAATTATTCGAAATTATTTAAAAAAGTATGTTATTTGGCGAAATCTCGCTACTTAAGTTCAAAAATTAAAAATAGTAGTAATGTAATTAAAATGACTTGGGATATTATTAATAGCGAAACGGGAAGGTCTTGCAACCGAAGTAGTGATTACAGCCTTGCTATTGATGACAGTATCATTAAATCAGATTCGCAAGTCGCCGCGGCATTTGAAAATTTCTTTGCAGAGATTCCCGTATCGACTACAAAATCTCTAAATTCATCACCAACTGCTGCAGAAATTTTACTTAAAGAAAATGTTCCAGTTTGTGAATCCCAATTTAATTTCCAATATGTCACTTGTAATGATGTAATTAAAACTTTTAATACTTTAAATGTTAAAAAGACTGCAGATCTATGGGGTAATTCTGTTGACGTTGCTAGGTCTATTATAAACATTGTAGCACCTACTTTAGCAGTAATTTTTAATAATTGTATAGATTGTGGTGAGTTTCCTGATCTAATGAAATATAGTAAAATTATACCATTGTTTAAATCGGGTAGTACATCAGACCCTACTAATTATAGACCTATATCAGTGCTACCTACTTTTAGTAAAATTTTTGAGAAAATTATTTTAGATCAAATTCAAAGATATTTCATACGCCGTAAGGAAAATTCGTGGTTTAACTGATGTAAAGACAGCTCGTTTAGTATACTTTAGTTATTTTCATAGTGTGATGTCGTACGGCATTCTGTTGTGGGGAAATGCCGCCGATATTCAGGCAATTTTTGTTTTACAGAAAAGGGCTATTCGTGCAATTTATAAATTAAGTCCCAGACACTCCCTCAGAGATAAATTTAAAGAGATTAATATTATGACTGTTCCCTCTCAATATATTTATGAGAATCTCATGTATGCACATAAAAATATTAATCTGTTTAAAAGATACAGTGATATCCATAGCATAAATACTAGGAACAAACACAAATTTATTGTACCTAAAACCAGGCTCAAGAAAAAAATAGGTGGTTCGTTTAGATGCCAATGTATACGTTTCTATAATAAACTTCCTAGCCAAATTCAAGAACTAAGCATAAATAAATTTAAATCATTTATTAAACGTAAGCTATGCCAGAAAGCTTTTTACACAATTAATGATTTTCTTGAGGACAAAAAGGCGTGGGATTGAGCTGCTTCAATGATATAGGTACATGAGCCATTGTTTTCATATGTACTACTTACTGATGAAATTTTTTATATATAAATAATTTAATATTCGTTTTTGACATGAATACTTGTATAGTATTATATTTTTTATTTTTTTTTTATTGACATTTTATTTTTTATTTTTTTGACTTGAATACTTTGTTAAGTATTATATTTATTTTTTATTTTTTGATTGACATATTATGATTACTATTTTGTTTGACACAAATATTTACTTTGTAAAGTATTATATTTTTATTTTTTTTGATTACTTAATTATTGTAAATGTGAGGACTATGTGGGTTATTATTATTATTTTCTCCTCCTTTTTACAGTAATTTTCAACGTTGTCTGACAGTTTGAGTACTTTTGCGGCGTACCCAAATGTCTTTTCTTTGGTATTGTTCGTCATGGCAGACCACAAGGTGCATCTACGCCTATTATTCGAACGTCTGAATAAATACGGTGTCGTCATCAACACAGTCAAATGCAACATCGGACAACCAGAGGTGACTTTCTTAGGATACAGTGTGTCAGCTGAGGGCATAAAAACCACTTCTGACTAAAGTGCAGGCCATCCAGGAGTTTCCGATACCCAAAACCGTCAAGGAGCTGCGACGATTCTTGGGCATGATTAATTTTTATCGCCAATTTGTCTCAAACGCAGCCCAGCTACAAGCACCGTTAAACGCTGCCCTTGCTGGTCCTAAGATCAAAAGTTCTCAACCAGTTCAAATGTCTCCAGAGATTCTGAAGGCTTTCGACGATTGCAAGTCCTCCCTGTCTAAAGCAACACTCTTGGCTCATCCAGATGCATCGGCAGACTTAGCGATTGTAACCGACGCATCGAATACAGCTATAGGCGCTGTTCTTCAACAACGCAAAGGTGAGAGCTGGCAGCCACTAGCATTTTACTCCCACAAGCTAAACAATGCTCAAAAGAAGTACAGCCCGTATGATCGAGAGCTGCTAGCAGTGTATGAAGCAATTAAATACTTCCGTCATATGGTTGAAGCTCGAACATTCGCGATTTTTACTGACCACAAGCCACTAATCTTCGCGTTCAAGTCAAACAGGGAGAGTCTCTCGCCGAGGCAGTTTCGGTACCTAGACTATATCAGCCAATTCACAACAGACCTAAGGTACCTACCAGGCAGAGAAAACATTGTTGCTGATGCTCTATCACGCGTAGAAGAGGTTTCTGCTGCCATCAACTTCGAGAACCTTGCACGTCTTCAGGATGATGATCCAGAACTGCAAGACCTCATACTCCATGGTACGACACTTAAATTTAAAAAGATAGCATCTACACATAGTGGGAACTTACTCGTGTACTGTGACGTCTCCACACAGGTGCCACGTCCCTATGTAACACCAACACTGCGTAGAGAGGTTTTCAACTCACTGCATAATTTACATCACCCTGGGAAATCTGCTACAGTGCGACTGGTGACAAAACACTATATATGGCCAGGGATTCGCAAGAATTGTAGAGAGTGGGCACTAACCTTCTATTATCTTCTATTGAGGGTGAGAGTTTTTGACATGGGACTGATGGACTCCATAGCCAGCGATAAAATGATCAAAATCAAAAGTCATTTATTCAAACTAGGCTGAGAGCCAGCACTTTTTGAACGTCGAAGTTCTACATAAAGACAGTCCCCCAAAAAGACCCGCCCGTCACCACTTCCTAGTGTTTTAGCTGTGAAGAAGAAGTGGCCAACAAACTCCCCAGCATCACATCGAACTTAAATATATGTATAATTTATTAAATCATTGCCTTTTTTTTAAGTACTAATTATAAATTACAACTGCTTTAACAATACATATTATGTCCACCAAAGTTTCAGCAGGAGCCGAACTAGGAGGAACCTGTATTTCGGCTTACAGCGCCAAACCCCTCGAGTTATTTCAGATAAGGTTTCTAAAATGCTTGCATTTTACAATACCATTCTGTATTATGTACTTACTTTTTTATTTTATTTTTTATTGTGGCTCTAACTGCTCTCTAACTGCTATTACACCTTCCTGTTTCCTAAATTCCCCCTTGAAATCGGAAGGTGTAATTGAGCCTTTAGGCCGATCGTGTCTCTCTATCGTTAGTTCCGCGCTCTCGCTTGCAAGCTCGGCTCAGGCGGAACGTGACACAGCGTTCATCGATCTAGAAGACGTTATCACGTCAAAAATTTGAATGAAATTTTAACTCTGAAAATTCAATGTTTTCAAATGCAATAAAATTTATTTAAATAAATATTATTTATAATAGGTCTCGAGGTAGTTAAAGCACTTCAAGTTCAAACATTGACCATATTTCCCAAAAGTTATAAATAAATTGTAGTTTTGGCCTAAAAAAGGGGAGGTTAATATATCTGTCGCAGCTATCTGGTTGAATCCGCCAGTCAATTGGACGCATAATTCGTTCATTAAACGCCGGCATTCAATTAAATGACTGAAGGACAACCAGCCAAGTAGTTGAACGCAACGTTTAATCAGATGGCTGGATGTCGTCATTTAGATAAATTGGATATTGATGAGTTTGTGCTACCACTGATCATGATTATGTGAGTACAAAAGACACACCCTCTTACACTCACTCATCCACCTAACATAACACACAAAGAGAGGATCAGACCAGTTTTACAAAGCCATATAAAATTAATATGTATGTAATACTTTGTTATAAATATTTTGATCACTATTTAGGTTGTTATCACAAGATAAAGTTATTTTCTGTGTTTATTAGTGTATGTGTGTTTTTTGTTTTGCTTGTTGAGTGGTTTTGAAACAATAACAATAATAAGCATGAAGCGCGTAGGCGCCTCCCTCGTAAGAAATGAACGAACTTTAAGGTGAGTTGGTTCATTAGCTATGAGAAAAGTACGTGAGACAATAAAAACCGACCATTTCGAATATTTATTTTTCGAATACATCACTTTGATTTTTTCAAATTTTATAAACTTCAATCTTTTTTCTTCAAAAATCTACTCGACAAAAAAATTTGGTTTTAATTCTATCAGACACCTTACCTGTGTCCCGGTGCGTGTTTCGCACGCCCGAGTCCTGGTATTGGTACTTTTTCTAAAATTAAAGTAAAATTTTTGTTTAGCGTAATTTTTTTATTTTAGTACATTTCGAGGTACGACTTTAGAAGATGTGACGTGAAATTAAGGGATGAAATTTGGAGGGGGGAGGTATAGCCCCCCCCCCCCCCTTATGAAGGAAAAAGCACGGAAACCTCCACCTTTTTTTTTGAATTTTTAAAATCGTATTTTGAGGTTATATTTACGTAATTTTTTGTCAATTTAAAGGGAGGAAGGGGGAAGGCGGAAGTTGTAGAACACCCCCTATGAAGAAAAAGCAGCGGAAACCCCGCACCTCCCCTTTTTTTTAAATCTTTTTTATAATACATTTTCTGAACCAGACAATTTTTTTCTAAATAATTTAGTCGTTTCTGGCACTCGCCGGCCGCTGCCGCGGCACCGCTCGATACGCTCGCTCGGCTCGCGGGTGGGGGTCACGGTGCTAACATAACCTAACCCAACCACTTTTTAAAAAATTATTAACCTAATCTAATTAGTTCGGTTCCGAGTAGTCTACTTAAAATAAAAGGTAGTCGTTTCTGTAGGGGGTGACAGTTCTAACCTAACCTAACCTAACCATTTTACTGAAGCAATCAAAGCCACTACAAATTAATCCACTAGCCACAAAATTCCAATATTTTAAACCACCACATCTAGTGGAAAATTTACTGAGTTGGCAACACTGAATTAATGTGACAACACTTGTAAAATGGCGTCGTTTCACGTTTGGTTTCACTTATCGGTAATAGTCGATAAATTATTCTAACACTTATTAGAATCAGTGAAATATAATATGTCATTTAATGAAATATGCCTAAAAACTATCTAAATCACTAGATACTCGTATACATATTTATTTCATCATTATTATGGAGTAAAACATTTTAGTGCCTTGAACTTTCTCTAGTATATATAAAGTAGTCTATGCTTACGTAAAACGAAACGTACAATTCTTGTTTTTTTTTTTCTTTTTTAAATATACGTTGCCCCACACTAGGAATTACTCCTGTATCGTGGGTGCGTTCACAAACATGTATACTCACATACACAAGACACCCAGACCCGGAACAACTATCTGTAGGTCATACAAATATTTGTTGCGTGTGGGAATCGATCCCGCGACACGCAGCGCAGCAGCCGAACGCTCAACCACTGCGCCAACCGTGTCGTCAATGGCGAGACATAACGTCAAAAGTGTCATAATATTGTTGAATTTTTATGATTTTGTTTTTTTTTATTTCTCGTAAACCAAAGAAGTTCTTTTTGCGCGGAAACTAATTTCCGTGCAAAAAGAACTTCACGTAGAAGCTTCTAATAATATCATCTGTCTGTGAAAAAAATATGGACTCGAAACTCCACATCACATCATCTAAAGCTTAGCCCATTTCGATAGCCCACGCTGAGATAGACAAATTGGTCAAATTTCAATTATTGGTTTATGGAGCACCGACGGAGTCGAATCTTTTGATACCGCACACTTGAGCCTAGCTATCACAAAACGTCAAAAAATTCTGACTGATCCAATTTGCTAACATCAATTTATAACCTCCTAAACAACACAAATAAAAAAAAATTGGTTGCCTGTAAAGTCGGTATACGGGCGAAAGTTTTACGTGACAACGACTTTCAGTGGTAAAATAATTTTAATGTGAATATTCATTCGTATAGTAGGAAGAAGGATGAAATAATAGTAACAATTTAAAACATTTATTTATACAAAGAATTATATTTAAAACATTAATTTATACAAAGAATCTCGCACTGAATTTCATATTAACAAAATTTAAGCGCAAGACATGAACCGGTGTGTATGCCTATCTCTCTCACTCTCTCTCTCTCGCTCTGTCTCTCTCGCTCTTAGGCGGGCTAACTGTGCTCGAGTGGAAGGGACGCGTGCCTTTCACTTTTTATGTCTGTCTCTCTCGCTCTTAGGCGGGCTAACCATGCCCGAGTGGAAGGGACGCGTGCCTCTCACTCGCTCTCATTGTGAGCGCATAACGTGAGCGGAGCGTAACGCAGTTTCTTGAAGTGTCACCCGGCAAACCAATTTATAAGACGTTGTCACGTCAAAAGTGTGTGTGTACTTATATTCGCACGTTAGAAGCTATACTTCTTTGGCGTAATAAGATAAAAACCAAACTGTAGCTAACTTCAAGGTGTCGGTTTTTTGTGACGGTGTGCGCGCGCATCGTAAAAATTTACTCTCATAATTTTTCCCTAACGCGCCAAAAGAAGTATAACTTCAAAAACAAAAATATAACTTTTGTAGCAAAAATGTAACTTTTCAGGGAACGAAACTTAACTTACGACTCAAGGGCCCTGGCAATTACTGTCTCTAGTTGTCTAGTTCTACGAATGGTTCTACGGGGGGTTTTTGGCGGGATCAATAGTTATTATACTCTTTGGGCGGGCTTTTCTCGGGTGAAGTTCAGTGGCTGTTTTAATATTCGTTTATTGATTCCTAGTGGATATTATTATGTAAAATTGGTGTAGTTTTGTGTCTCAAGTGTCAACGCAAATGGACAATATGTCTAGTGGATATTGTGATGTAAAATTGGTGTTGTTTTGTGTCTCAAGTGTCTACGCAACTGGACAATATGTAGAATCATTGAATCAGGCGCGATCTCGATAAAATGGAGCTGAGAATTTTATTGTAATAAAGACTAACCTCAGTGAAGTTTGCCGAGAAGGCTGACTAGACACATTTGTTGCCAAATACTGCAAGAATGTGTTACATCTGCTATTCTAATGGGGAAAAAGAAAAAGTGATAGTGATCAAATTAAGACTTCGCTGATAGGTCTTGAAACCAAGCCAGTGGAGTAGCCACAACTGTTAAAAAAAAAAACTAGTTCTACGAGTTTTTGGCGGGATTTTCTCGAGTGAAGTTCAGTGGCTGTTTTAATTATTCGTTTATTGATTCCTAGTGGATATTATTATGTAAAATTGGTGTAGTTTTGTGTCTCAAGTGTCAACGCAAATGGACAATATGTGGAATCATTGAGACAGGCGTGATCTCGGTAAAATGGAGCTGAGAATTTTATTGTAGTATTGACTACCTCAGCGAAGTTTGCTGAGAAGGCTGACTCGATACATTGGTTGCCAAATACTGCAAAAAACATTAGAATGTGTTACATCTGCATTCTAACGGAAAAAAGGAAAAATACATTACGTAAGACTAGGCAATATGGTCAAAAGACTTTAGCCTTCCCTTCGGGGTAAATAATTAAAAAAAAACTAGTTCTACGAAGAATGTTCACGGCATTTTCTGCAGTGACTGACTGATAGATAATTTCAGTTTTCAAGAAAACCAAACTCGTTGACAACCATGAATGTCTCACGACCTATTGTATCCAGGCTGTTCCAGCAATCTGGTAAGTTATTGGCGATATTTGATTCTTTATTTGAATGAGGATCGATACAATAGGCAAAAGCCTATCTATAGCAAACACTACTAAAAATATGCTCTTGTATTATTTAACGACTGTTTCTTGTTTTTCTGGAAGCCTAAGATTTCTTATATATTGGTGTGTGGCTAAATGTATAGGTTTTTTAAAAAGAGAACGTTACATAACATTGCAGAGATAACCTAACTGTCAGTGTACACCACAGAACATAATTATTATATACCCTGACGGGGTACTCTAGCCACTAGCAAGTTATTTTTTCCTCAAGTACAGGTACGTATCCTGCTATATATTAACCTGCCAGTAATATCTATTATGATAATATGTTGTACTCCTTACTGCAGGAAACACTGCCATAAAGCAAAATTTAATTTTGTTGCTAAGTAATAATTTCAATGAATCAGTAAATTTTGTTATATGCACACATTTGGGATTTATTATTTTTGCATCCTGTTGATACAATATGAACTTACCATAAAATTTATATTATTTAATTGAATCAATATTTTTTTCCCTGAAGTGTGTGCCTGGGTAACATGTTGGCCATAGATAGATTCTATTCCATTTAATGGTTGCTCCCTTTTTGAATGTGCACTAAATTGTTCATATCACGTCAACAGCAGACCTATACTCAGAACGTAACACCAGAATCACTACAACTGATCCATATAAATAGTCAAATGTGGTGGGTCGTTCTTCTTTTCACTGACAGTTGCTTATCCCCTTGAAAATGTAAGTGAATATTTTATATAATATATGTGATTTTTTTAATTCTGTACCTCATTTCTTTTGTTTATGTAAAGATTATAATTATAATACATGGTATTATTGCTATGTGTTTCAAATAGATGAGACATTTGCAATTTTTTTTTAAATTGGTTATTGGATAAAATACACCTTTTTAAAAGAACGACCCAGGTACAGATTACACAACAAAACAATGAATGAATTTACAGTATGATTCAGACTTAATAGCTGCTTGGAACACCAGTGGAGTTGCTGCACAGTAGCAAATTTATGTGTCATTCCGGGTGGGGTACTGCACGATAGGTACCACACTTCACAGCCGCCATAAAGTATGAACTACACTGTACCTGTTTAGCTGATTGTATATGTTTTAAGTGAAAATGTTAAAGTTGGTTAATCAAAAGTACTTATAGCAAATATAATTTTGTTACCTTTTCATGGCATAATGGCTAACTGTATGGCCTATTCTGGACCATCCTAGTTTTTAACTGACTTTCGAAAAAGGAGGAGGTTCTATGTTCGACTGTATGTATGTTTTTATTCACCGATTTTTCTGTCTGCTGTGGACCGATTTTCAAAATTCTTTTTTTATCCGAAAGAATATACTCCTGAGGTGGTCCCATAAAAATTTCATCGATAAAGCTTGAGCGCTTTTTGAGAAACAACAAAAACGAAAAATATGTATACCTCAATGACGTTTTGGTGTTCTCCAAATGTTTAAATTCCATGTTCCACGTTATTGGGGTTTTTAGTTCTGGGGTATAACAACTAAAAAGTGAAAAATAAAAAACTTTATTACAAAAAAACAACCTACTTCCAAAAAAAAAATACACTAAAAATTAAAAAATAACTTTAATTTCGAAAGTCGGTGTCAAATTACGAAGAAGTAAAATACAAACACCAACTTCCGAAATTAAAGTTATTTGGTTGTGTAAAAGTTTCTTTTTTTAAATTGTAAGTGTCCACATACTTCAATGTATCTAGGTACTTTATTTTCAACAGACTATAACTACAATACATATTATACTAAACTAATAAATAACTTAATAAATAAAATATGTACAAGAGGCATAAAAGATCCGGTAGGAGTAAAGCTCATTGGGCATCAAAAAATTCGTCCACATCGCTGTCAATGGGAAAAGTGCCCAGAACGCTGGCAGCATTGCCACGTTGAATGGCAATGCTGATTTGTTGGCCGAAAAAAGGCCAGCCCTCTGGTCACGTGAAGAGTCGACTAAATGTTTGCTAATGTCACGGAAAACTCGATGAGCACTCGGACCCCATGGCCCTAGTGTTTCAACCCCAAACGGCTCAAACATATAACTCCCAATAAGGTTGTTATATTAACGCCGTTTGAGGTTTTCTGCACCTGTAGCAGCCGCCCCAGCACAGCCCGCCGTGCTAAGAAGATGAGATGGCGCAAGGGTGTCGACACATGTTGCATCCCACACCAAAGGCCTACCCATCTTCCAAGGCATTATAGTCATCCCGTCGGGCCTCTTTCCATCGTCACGTGCCAGGCCATGAGGTTCTAAAACGGCTGACACACCGGCGGTGACAAGAGCCCGACGGATGATGTCGTTAATACTGGCGTGCCGTGCCATACGACCCGCGCTCCTACTGCAGGATAGGCCATGGTGTCCGAGATGGTAGACTGCTTCACCACATTAGCAGCGATGTGGAGCTCCGCAAGGAGCACCCAGACGCAGACATGTAGCGATCCGGAAGGTGGTCTCACTTAAATGTTGATTATTAAATTATCAAAACAATGAATTGAAATATTTGTTGCACTTCCTCTAATAACTGGTCAATTACGAGTGGGACTTGCACACAAAACATTCATAGATATTTTTTTAACATGATTTGACAGGTTTTCCTGTAATCAATATTATTCAAAGAACTATTTTCAGTAAATGATGATGATGATATAAATTACTCCTGATGATATTAAACACTGAATTACTCCTGTCTCATGGGTGCATCAAACATGCAAACTCACATACACAAGACACCCCGACCCGGACAAGGTATCTGTAGACCATACAAAAATTTGTTCCGTGCGGGAATCGAATCCGCGACACGCAGCGCAGCAGCCGAATGATTAACCACTGCTCCAACCGTGTCGTGTTTTTATCTCTATACCCGTTTTTTTGAGTTATAATATAACAGTTTCTTAGAGGATGTGTGAAATGTTGGAATTTATTAGGAATTTAAAACAGTGACAGCTGTTGAATGTGTTGATTATATGTGTGGTGTGGTGTTGTGTTGCAGTGCGGCGCTACCACAACGAGCATTTCAAGGCGCCCACCATGGACGAGCTGCCGGTGCCGCGCGGCAGCTGGCAGGCGCACTACGACGCGCAGCAGCGCCGCTACAACCTGGCGCTGCTCTTCGGCGTCGCCTTCACCGCCGGCACCTTGATTGTTGTAAGTTTTTCATGGTACTTCCGTGTTGATCGGCTTGCTATTATCTTTTATAACTATTATTTAGAGTATGATAACAATAAAAAACTTTTTTACAAAAAATACAATCGACATCTAAAAATTTTAAAATAACTGATTTCGCAAGTCGGTGTTTGTATTCTGTTTGTCTTCGTTATCTGACACCAACTTCCGAAATTAAAGTTATTTTGCAATTTTTAGAAGTCGATTGTATTTTTAACCGACTTCAAAAAGGACGTTAGAAAAGAACCATCAAAATCTATTCACAAATGGCAGAGAAATCGCGTAACAATCAATCAATATCTTTATTGTAGATCATAGGTAGGTACATAATACAGGTCATAAATAATTGAATTAGGATCAACTATGTCCCGCCCATTAGGCATACAATATTTACATACATCGTTATTAAATTAAATTAAATACATTATTACATTATTGTTACAAATTATTATAATTTCATATAAAATATAATAGAGATCATAATTTAGGTAGGTACACATCAGTGGGCCACCGAACGCATCATGACTGAGGGAGGCTGTATTGGAGCAGTGATTTGTCTAACAGGAAATCTTTTATAGAGTAGTAGCATTTGTTTACTAACAGGTCATGGAGATTATTTCTAAATTTTGTTATTTCTGGAATTATTCTAATAGGCCCCGGAATATTATTAAAGATGCGTGAAGCTGTACAAAAGATACTTTCATACATGAAATGAGTATTGCTAGCTACTGTACGCAATTTGTCCTTACGCCGTATACGAGTGTAGTAATCATATAATCCAGTATTATTTTTGACAAATACTGCGGTTTCAAATATGTAGATACAAGGTAGTGTTAAAAAACATACAAAAAAAAAAAAACAACAGACGAATTGAGAACCTCCTCCTTTTGGAAGTCGATTAAAAATAATAAATCCATTCCAGTTATCTCTAATAATATTTAATATGCAACTGTCTGCCACCTTCTCACGGAGGCAGTTGTTATGAAACTTGAGTTTAATAGCCTGGGACCTGGAAAAGGACAGACTTCTTTTGTATGTAAATAGAGTTTGTAAAGAAATATTTTGTAGCAGCTAGTCAATACAAGCAGATCTTTATTACAGTTGAGAAGTACTTCAGCTGGCTACAGGTTAAGTCATAAAATATTTTAATTTACAGCAGGTAGATTAATTAACCAGCTGCCCTACCATGACGTCTTAAAACCATCATCTTTTCGGTGAAAGAGAGAGACGTCGTTATACAGGACGAATAGCACTATCCCTTTCTCTCACAGAAAATATGATGGTTTTAAGACGTCATGGTTAGGGCTGCTGGACATTTTAACATATTGTTACGAAAAAGTAGAATTGTGTTATGAGACATGAATTGTTTGTTTCAGGCTAAGGCTTCCGGACTCGTGTACCTGAACTACTCACCCCCTAAGTCCCTGGATTAAATGTCGCTGTGAATGCATACATCAAGATGTTCAGCTTTTGTAACAATAGCAGTGGGGGACACAGCAACACAGCTCTTGCACAGCAATCTCGTTACAGTTCCTTATATCACTGACATGTTACAAAAACGCTATATCAATGTGATAGTTTAATATAATCAGTATAAATAGTTTCTGCTTGTGTATTTTTGAATTCTTTTTAAACATCCTATAAGGTCCTAATTAAAAAAGGAAACATAAAGAATCATTACTTATCATGACCGTCAGGATGGCTGGACCAAACGAGATATTTAAATGACAACATGTGCACTATTTAGTCCCCTTTTTTGACTGACATGCCTTGAGTTTACATACTATTAAATATGGATTGTTCCGACCAATCCGTAAAATCATTTTTGCATGAATTTCTGAACCACCGCAGGAGAGGTACTGGGCGTACCAGGCGTAGGACGTCGCGAGACGATTTCCGGCCACCGTAGACCCGGGCCTGCGGACGGCGAGCAGTGGGTAGCTCGCCGTCCGATCAGCACCAGGCCCGTGAGTCGACGGCGCGTAGTGTTCCACGCGCGCCTCAAAGAGATGTAGTCAGCCACCACTGACGGGGCCCATCGTGGTCGGTGCCTGCATGCCTAGGGGTAGCGGATAAATTATGAAAATGAGTTACCGCACCCCTGGGCACTCAGGCAGGGAAGGAACAGGGGTGGGTTTTAGTCAGTAAGAGTCTGACACGCCCTCCCGCTCCACCCAGAGCGGGAGAAGTCATTGCATGATTTCTCACCCCACAAAAAAAAAAAAGCCATCTTGAATTTACGTATAAAACTTTTGGCTGGCACTTCCGAATCTCAATAACGGAAGCGTTTTCGAATATGGTTCCTTTACTAATATTTAGTGACGCAATTTGTGACAGTAATAACGTTTGATTTATGGCGTCACATGTAAGGGTGTTCGAGAAATCAATAAAAACTGAATGTCCAGCCCGCCTGAGTTCAAGATGGCTGGACACGTGTGTCTCCACTGCCTGATATACGACCTTCGAAATGTGTTAAAAATTTTGTGACGGAGACGATAATGATAACCTGAATTTGTGACGGAGAAACTTTGAGTAGTTTCAAAGATATTGATCATTTAAATTTTCCCATACAAACACTGCAGTAGGTAACCCTACTAATACCATACCTATAACCCAATATTGTAGGTTTTATGTAGGACTAAGTATATTTTAAGGTGTTTTCTTTAATGGACGAAAAACCGTGTATTGGTGATACTAATACGAACAACTGTAGGTATTTAAATCGATAGAAGACAAAAGTGTCGAAGGGAGGGGGTCATTTTTTAATGTTATTGATTATTTACGTGCAGATACCTACTCTTTTTAGTAGTTAGGTATTGGTGTGTTTCATGGTAAGTACATAGGTAGATATTGTGTCAGGATAACCAATGCTCGAAGGTATTTAAATGAAAAAATAATGTTTGCTGTAGGTAAATAAAATTACATTTATTTATTTGTACTTATATGGCGTTTCAATAATAATGAACTAAACGCGAAATACAAGTGGGCTCTCTTTTGCAGCGCTGGTAGTCAATTATTATTTTGAATTAACACATACTTACGCGTTTTACTGCGGGAAAACCTTTTATTCCCACGGGAAAATAAAATACAAAACCGGCGTGGCTACTACCGGCCGATTAGTCGATTAAAAAGAAATCCTTATTTATGTAAAAAATATGGTCACCTCACAATATTTGTTTGTATGGGAAAATTTTAATGATCAATATCTAAGCTCAAGAAACTACTCAAAGTTTCTCCGTCACAAATTCAGATTAACATTATCGTCCCCGTCACCAAATTTTGAACACATTTCGAAGGCCGTATATCATCCATCAGGCAGCGGAGATACATGTGTCCATTCATCTTGAACTCAGGCTGGCTGGACATTTAGTTTTTATTTATTTCTCGAAAACCCATAAATGTGACGCCGAGACCAGCAAAAAGTGGTTTTTCAAGATGGCTGGACACGTTTTCGATCAATTATCTAAGATTCTGTAGCGTCACAAATTCTGAAATAAGGGTGTTTAGCCGTCACATAAAGTGCCCTATTGACCTACTTAAATGCAAGCTATTGAAGATTTGTCCAGCCATCCTGAGTCACATAAAAAAAGGGATGATGAATTGCGATCTGAGATCGATAAACCGATAAATAGCCCACTAAAATCAAATCAGTTTGTTTTCCTGATAGCAACTCAACTGTAGAACTATGTTTTTTATGTGCATAAATCTTCACATTTTCATAACTGCAAATTAACTTAAACTTATCTATCTAAAAATATAAAACACAGTCGGGTCAGGTACCTACACCTTTGATAACTCAAGAACGGGTGGACCGATTTTAATGATCTTTGATTTGTCGGAATTGTCTATGCTCCGAATAGCAGAATAACTATTAGAACCTGGGAAAAAATCACAAAAAAAGAAAAACAAGGAAGAGAATTCATTTTTCGTATTGATTCTGAGGCGGTACGAAGTTCGCCGGGTCAGCTAGTTGTTTATTAAACACAGTTAAAAACGCTAAAATAAAATACCAATTCAAAAATCTATTTGAATCTCGATTTTTAATGCTTTGATTCAAACCGATTGAAAATATCGATTTTATGAAAATGATTGGTGGAGGTGTCCACCACTACTGTCAGATACATTTTCAAAATGTCAAAGAAACAAGACTAGAGATGGGACTATACCCGGTAAAAACCCAGAAATTGGGTAAATACCCATTTTTACCTTCCCATTTTTAATTTATACCGGGTAAAAACTAAAATCAGTTTAATTGAAACTAATTATTGTATTTTTTAATCCGTCAGGCCCCTCGCGTCTCGGAGACGTGACAATAGGTTTTTAATTGTGTCTGCAAATGAGGGGCTTGAGGTACTTTGACATACAGAATTTTATCATTTATTTTTATTTAAAACCGTCGTCAATACAACATACGCGGACATTGTTTTCTCATTAGAACAAGAGAAGAGTATAGCATTGTACCTTTCCAATGATCCGACGACGAGGAGGGGAGGGAGAATTTCGTTAAGGTGAAAGCTCCAGGGTCGACCGCGAAATTCAAATTTTCTTAGGTTATTGCAACTTGCAGGTTAGTATTAGGTTGTATGTTGGTCAAAATAGGATTCGCGGCCGTAGCAAGTACGTATTTACAGAACTGTAATCATTAAAATCATCAATACAACTCTCTCAGTTAGAATTTATGCCAAATGTCATTATTGCATGAAATACTTACTTACATTTGACATCAATTCTAACTGAAAGAGTTGTGTTGCGAGGAGTGGCTGGAGAGGCACCACGGCGTCCTCACCTTCCGCCTGACGCAGGTCCTCACCGGACACGGTTGTTTCGGATCAGGCGGGAGGAAACGCCCGGGTGTTTCCACTGCGAGGATCGCCCAGAGGACACGGTGGAGCGTACGGTGGAGGTCTGCCCCGCTTGAGCAGAGCACCGCCGTGTCCTCGTGGATGCGATAGGGGGCAGTGACCTCTGGTGCCCGGCCCTGGTTCAGGCCATGGTACGGAGCGAGAGGGAATGGGAAGTCGTCTCCTCCTTCTGCGAAGTAGTAATGCTCGCGAAATGGGTGATGGAGACTCAACAACAGTCGCCCTCACGCCCTCAGCAGGAGACGCCAGGGGCTTCCGGCGCCGCGAGACGATCTCCGGCCACCGTAGACCAGGCCTGCGGACGGCGAGTAATGGGTAGCTCGCCGTCCGATCAGCATTCATGACGGGGCCCGTCATGGCCGATGCCTGCCCAGGGCTTGAGGATAAATTCGAAACAGTTACCTCGCCCCTGGGCACTCAGGGCAGGGAAGGAACAGGGGTGGGTTTTAGTCAGTAAGACTCTGGCTCTCCCTCCCGCTCCACACTAGAGCAGGAGATGTCATTGGAAAAAAAAAGAGTTGTGTTGCCAAGATCATGGCAAATATCCATTTAGCACTCACTCCAATCATGATCGGAGTCTCTACGCTCGAAGTTGTAGACGAGTACGTCTACTACTACTAAGGAAAGAGAAAGAGGCCAATCGTCGAATCCGACTCGGCTGGGCGGCATTCAAGGCTGCGCGATATCTTCTCGTCCCACATACCACAGACCAGTGCGTGTTGCCAGTGATGACATATGGAACAGAAACGTGGTCGCTCATAATGGCTCGCTCTAACGCTCTAATCCTCATTAGAAGGCTTAAAGTCGCCCAAAGGGCAATGGAGAGGGCTATGCACGGAGTTTCCTTGCGTGATCGAATCAGGAATGTTGAAATCCGCAAGAGAACCAAGGTTACCGACATAGCCCAAAGAATCGCCAAACTGAAATGGCAGTGGGCATTTTGCTGGCAGAAACAGACGAGCGATGAGTCCGAACGGTTCTGGAGTGGCGACCGCGTACCGGAAAACGCAGCGTTGGAAGGCCTCCAACAAGGTAGACCGATGACCTGGTGAGAGTCGCGGTTAGCCGATGGATGCGAGACGCACAGGACCGGTCATTGTTACTACACTTGAGGGAGGCCTATGTCCAGCAGTGGACGTCTCTCGGCTGAAATGATGAAAGCCAGGGATGGGTTTTGGAGGAAGCGCTTCATTTGGGAAAAAGTTGAAGATATAAGTTCTGTAACATGGTGGAAGGGACTTTGCTCGTCTAATAAGCTTAGCAAAATAGCAGTACGCATTTAAACTGCCCCGTGCACATCTGCAGCAACAGTGCGATCGTTCAGCAAGCATGACCACATACATTGAAAAATCTAAGTAATTATTATTGATTTATTATTTATTATATTTACTACTACACACGATTCTTAAAGGTAGTGTGCAGCATTTAGTTAACTTTAAAACATGTGCAATCAGTACAGTACTTACTCAATATTTGTTTTTATTCTAAACAGTTTGTTTTATTTGAAAATTTATGTTGATTAGAGATTTAAAAGACATAATTCGTTTTATTTAAAATCAATATTTTAGCTTCAATGGTCAAGGTCAAAATTAACATGGTAAATTGTAGTATTGATGTCGAAGTCAATTAAATAATAAAAAAGACTATTTATTTTATGACGAAGCCTTTTAAATAAAATAAAGACAGTAATCATTTTTTACCCGGTATTTTTTTATTAAAAACCGGTAAAAAGGGGTATTTTTTCGTTTTTACCTTTTTTTAACCTTTCCTTCTAATTTTTACCTTCCCATTTTTTACCCACCCGCCCATCTCTAAACAAGACTCCTTTATACTCAGTGATTAGTAATAAACATGATAGGGTTTGAACTTCGAATTAAACGCACATGTCAATAAAAACGTAACCCTAAGTACCTGTAGGTGTGTCAAATGAAATTAATTATAAACCAAACATACATATTCCTTGTCATTAAAATTCACTATCGAAAATAACTCGTTCTTATTTTTATTGTTCCCTTATTATGTGTAGGATATTATGGTAACCGGAAGATTATGGATACAATGGAACGTCATAATCAGGAAGTGCATTTTGAGAAAAGCAGAATCAATTAATTAATATACTGTTTTTTCAGACATTTTAACCCCGACTTTAGTCGGCATAATATAACCATGATAAATTAGATCTTTATTTCTAAATCTTAGTGTAAAAACTATAACCCTGCACATATTCCCGAATATGAGGGCAGGAACTGGCCATCTATGGTTTTGGGAATTTATTTTTGCAAAATCTTGACATAGTTTTAATTTTAGACCGTGCATTATTTCAGCAACTTAGGTCACCCGCATGGTGGCGGGTAAACCATCAGCAACCGCATTCCCAAGGAGGGTTGGTGTCAGGCAGGCGGCCGACCGTAACACATTTGCCAAATCATTAGCAATATGTTAGGTATAAATGGAATATGCGATAGGGCTAGGGCGTACCCCACAGGCGACGCGCAGGGGCAGCACCTGGCCGCTGTGAGAAATGGAATAGGGTTGTTGCACCACCCCGGGCGGGGGCAACGTAAGAAGCTAGCTCGGGAAGTGAGATTGAGGTATGCAAGTTGGAATGTTGGGACTATGACTGGAAGGGCCAGAGAGTTAGCGGACGTATTAAAAAGAAGACGAATAAATATAGCGTGTTTGCAGGAAACTAAGTGGAAGGGAACAAAGGCGAGGGAAATTGGTGAAGGATACAAGTTTTTCTATTGTGGAAGTGACGGTAAAAGAAATGGCGTGGGAATAGTAATATATAGTAAATTAAAAGAAAGCGTGATGGAGGTTAAAAAGATTAATGATAGATTTATAGTTGTGAAAGTTATGATGGACAATGTTATGCTGAATATAGTTAGTGTGTATGCCCCGCAGGTAGGATGTGACGGAAGGTTGAAAGAGAAGTTTTGGGAGGATTTTGATACAACGGTAATGACCATCCCCGTGCATGAGGAATTGATAGTTGGAGGTGATTTTAATGGGCATGTAGGAAGAACGAGAATTTTTTATGAAAGAGTACACGGAGGATGGGGTTATGGAAGTTCCAATAACGAGGGGGAGACGCTGTTGCAATCTGCTACCGCATTTGATCTGGCAGTAGCCAACACTTAGTTCCAGAAGACAGATGAACACCTAGTCACATACAAAACTGGTAACCACAAGACCCAAATTGACTATTTTCTAGTTACGCGTATTAGGCACGTCAAAGACTGCAAAGTGCTGCCAGGAGAAGACTTAGTCTCACAGCACAGGCTCCTGGTTATGGTATTAGCGCTAAAAACACAGTGTACAAAAAGCAAAGAGCGGTCTCCTCCTAAAATAAAAACACATATGCTAGAGAAGAATGATTGTGCGAAGGAATTTAGAGAGCGAGTAGTAGACAAAATGATAGAAATGGGAGACATGAATAATCTAAGTGTAAATCAAAGCTAGAATGAGATAGCTGGGTGTATTAGGGATGCAGCGAAGGATATTTTGGGAGAGACAAAAGGAAGAGGCACAATAGAGAGGGATACATGGTGGTGGTCTACAGAAACCCAGGAAGTGTTGAAGGAAAAAAAGAAGAAATTCAAGGAATGGCAGAGTGTAGAACTGGAAAGCGTTAGTTTGAAAGCTGAAAAAAAGAGCGAGTATGATGTGTTAAAGAAAAAAGCTAAGAAAGCCGTAGCAATAGCGAGAGCAAAAGCTCAGGACAAACTGTCCAGTGTATCGTCACTGGACAGTCCAGCTGGCCAAAACAATCTGTATCGGCTTGCTAGAGCCAGAGAGAGGAAGGCGAAGGATGTTAGTCGGAGAAGATGTGTAAGGGATGAAGCTGGAATGCTTCTATCAGAGGATGAAATGATTAAGGATACATGGAAGGGCTATTTTGAAAGATTGATGAATGACGAAAATATCTGGAGTGGTGTTGTAGAGAATAAACCAATGAATGAGGGTTTAGTGAGAATGGTCAGTGTGGATGAAGTGAAAATAGCAGTGAATGGAATGAAGAATGGTAAGGCAATTGGTCCAGACGGAAAACCAATTGAAGTGTGGAAGTCATTACTGGTAGATGGATGGACGTGGTTAACTTTGTTCTTCAATAAGTTGTTGTTGGAAGAAGCCATACCTGATGAATGGTTCTAGGCAAGCAATGCCTTCTAGGCAAGCGTGCTCCATCTTCGACCACATCATCGCTTACCATCAGGTGAGATGGTGGTCAAACGCGTGCCTATCAATAATAATAATAAAAAAAATGGTGCAACAGTTCGTTGGTGCCCATCTTCAAGAACAAAGGTGATGTGCTGGAGTGCAACAACTATAGAGGAATAAAGCTAATGTCACATAGTATGAAAGCATGGGCAAAAGTTATTGAAAAGCGGCTCAGAGAAGAGAGTGAAATCTCACAAAACCAGTTCGGTTTTATGCCTGGTTGGGGTACAACGGATGCCATTTTCGCTATCCGCCAGCTGTGCGAAAAATACAGAGCTGTGCATTAAAACTTGCACATGGTGTTCATTGACCTCGAAAAGGCATATGACCGAGTGCCTCGAGAGGTTTTGTGGTGGGCCCTTAAGGAGAAAGGTGTGCCTGGGAAGTATGTGCAGTTGATCCGAGCGATTTACAGTCGATGTAGTACCCAAGTCCGGTCTGCAATGGGCACTACTGACAGTTTCAGTGTAGCGGTCGGTTTGCACCAGAGGTCGGCTCTCAGCCCTTACCTCTTCCTGATGATAATGGACGCTCTGACGTCGGACATCCAGGAAGAGGCTCCCTGGTGTATGCTGTTTGCTGATGACATTGTGCTGGTTGCCGAAAGCGGCTCAGAGGTCCAGAGCAGATTGGAGACGTGGTGGCAAAGACTGGAGAGTGTGGGCCTGAAATTGAGCAGAACCAAAACGGAATATCTGTTCTGCGATTTCGGCGGTCTCTCGAGTCCTATGCCTGCAGCTCTCAACGGAACGCCTATACCGATCTGCTCCGACTTTCGTTACCTCGGGTCGCTTGTTCAGGGAGATGGCGATATAGACCGAGACGTAACGCACAGGATCAACTCAGGATGGATGAAATGGCGACAGGTCACTGGAACAACTTGCGACCGACGGATGCGCCCCTTAAGTTAAAGGGGAAAATCTATAAGTCCGTGATTAGACCTGTCGTACTGTATGGGTCAGAATGTTGGGCTGTGAAAAAGACGGATGAAAAAAGACTGCATGTGGCGGAGATGAAAATGTTGAGATGGATGTGTGGAGTAACGAGAATGGATAAAGTGAGAAATGAGTACATTAGATGTAGTTTAAAAGTGGCGCCAGTCACAGAAAAGTTGAAAGGGAACCGCTTATCTTGGTATGGTCATGTAAAGAGGAGGGATGAAACACATGTAACTAAAAGAGTTATGAATATAAATGTGGATGGATGGAGAAGGAGAGGGAGGCCAAAGAAAGGATGGATAGATTGTGTGAGGAGTGATATGAAAGAAAAGGGAGTTAGTGATAGCGTGACGGCTGACAGGACAGAATGGAAGAAAAAAACGTTGCGCCGACCCCAAGTAACATGGGATAAGGGCAGGAAGATGATGATGAAAATCTTGACATAGTTTTGGAGGAGTTGATCGCTGACTGTTCACACCTTGTGAGGACCAGAGCAATCAAAGATAATACTCACTCAGCGATGCTCGCTTGGCGGTCAGAACTCACGTCGAGGACTAGCCGCCCCGAGCGAATGGTGCGAGAAATTGCCCATCGCACTCGCACACTCGTTTAAAGCTCAGCAATAAAACTATACTCGCTAGTCGCTGCTCACCAACTCGTTTATAGTTTGTAGCTCTACTCGCTCATCGCTGGCGGTGGGACAAGTACCTTAGTATCTCGCCAAATAAGTGTTTTTACCCGACTGCCCGACGCATAGGAGGGTAATGTGTTTATCAGCCTATGTATGTATGTTAGTTCATTTGTGGCACTTGAGAGACCAAACGCGTCGGCCCAATTTTGATATTATTGGGTCCCTACCTATGAAATAAACGTTTTTTTTCTCACAAAGAGAAAGAACCTAGTCACTTCTCTGAATTAAAATATTCATCAATTGCTAGATATTATATCAAATAATGACCGTCATAGACAGCTGCCAATAGTAAAAAAACCTTATTAAGTACCTACTTATAGTTTTATAAACAAAAAAAAAAAAACCTTAAAAATGACTCCTCTTTTTGTTAGCAGAAATGACCACTATATTTGTTTTAACTTAGCCAAAACTTATTTTTGTTGCTTAATCTAAGTGGCATACCAACCATATATACATTACAGTTATCTTAGTTTTTAAATAATTATTGCATAAAAGTTTGACAAACATTAGTGTACCTAGGGGAAAGTGGTCACCATTCGTACGCGAGGCACATACGTACAGTTAGTATAACAGAAAAACTGAACGACATACAAACACGCCTTTGCTTGTATGCATAGACATACCGGCCGTCATTGTTGCTAGCGAAGTGTCGCGCCAGTCGTAGGACGGTGTATCGGCTGACAAGATGTAACGTGTTTTCGGGCGCGGTGAGTAAATTTTTTTCCTAAGTTTAATTCGCAATTGTTAGTAGAATTGTTACCGTTTTTGACAAAATGGTGATGATTAATTAATGTTAACATTGTTTATTTTGAACTTTAATTGTCATATTTCTCAAACTAAATTAGAATTTGTATAAAGTGGTATATTGATTTTGTAGGTGTGCAGTGGGGTGCATTCGGACAGCCAAATAGGGGGCACATTCGTACGCGTACGAATGCTCCCCTTTAGATTTTATTAACCACCAAAACATCAATATTACATTTTTATGAAATAAAATATAGAAACCTTTTAATATTAGCGTTCAGACAACACAATAACATATTTTTCCTTTTATGAAGTATTTTACTTCTTACAAAATGAAATATATAAACCTTATAATTAATATTTTATTGCAGAATCGTGGTGCGAAAATATAAAAAAGGGTGGTCAAGAGGTGGATGAAGAGTCCACGAAATTAGCGATTGATGTCGTAATTCAAGGACGGTTGTCGTATAGGAAAGCCAGCCATTCAGAGGATTCTGAAGGATCGCAATTTAGCTTGCGGGAGAGTTCAACATCTCCAATCGATTTGGAAGTGGACGAAGAGACTGATGATCGTAGCATCAATGATAATTTAGATGTGACACCAGAGAAAATCAAAGATAATTGTTTTGTTTTGGTAAAGTTTGAAAAAAAGACTTCTGTTGTTTATTACGTTGCAAAAGTTCTCAGTCATTATTCGGGTACAGAGCTGAAAATATCTTATCTTAGGAAGAAACCGGGATCATCATGGTCATTCTTTTTCCCTGATATATGTAGAAGACACACACTCTGTATATCAGCGATGTCGCCATGAACCTCCCTGATCCACAACAACGAGCGGGCTGTACAGCTAGAAAGGCTAGACTTTTTACTTTTACAGTTAATTTAAATAATTATAATGAGCAATAACTTCCAAACTAACAACCAAATGTATGATTACCTACTTTAAGTTTAAATTGTCAAAGACTGTACAACAATCTCATAAAAAATGATTGTAAAAATCTCATTGAACTGATTGTAAAGCTTAGAATTATCAATAAGTAAACTAAGGATGAACGATTGATTTTTTGTCATTTTTCCAAAGAAAAATTTATCGACTATGAGTCAAGTCCAATTATTAAGTTAGTTCTTTGATAAATAAATACTTTTATGATAATTAATAAAAAATTAACGACTTTAATAGGGTTTTTATTTACCCTGTATCAATCTACCCCATGGCGTATGAAAGTACCCCACCTACTGTACGTACGTACCCCGTGCGTGGGGTACGTTCGTACAAATATCATATGGTAGAAAAATGACTATAACTTTTTAACCTTCTCACATAATAGTTTCGGACTTTTTTATAACAAACTACAATATATTTGTTACAATTAGGCACATAAACTAGATAAATTCGACAATTAATCATAAAATAAAAAAATAAAACCTGAAATGTGTACGAAGGGTAACCACTTTCCCCTACATAGTTGTTAAATAAATTAAGAAAAATGCAACTTCTTTAAAATTCTCCATACAAAACGCTGATTTCATAGGTGGGGACCTAATACTTACGTCAATTGATTCGTCCTAATCTTGCGAGTGCTATTAAAAACATGACAATAATCAAAATATAATATAGCGACAACCAGACGCCATATTGTGAAAAAGAAAAAAAATAAACTCGAACTATATTATGTGATCAAAATAAAGGGTTCGAGGAGGCGATTCTAAAAATATAACTCGCTAAAATGTGGAAAATAAAAATATAACTGCACTGCGGGGTGATAGAAGGCGGAAAGTTAATTGAGTTCAAAATGATCCAGGAAAAAGATTGGAATCGCTTGCCGGTAAATTTGGGCGCTTCTATACAAAAATTGACTATGCCAACAATTACATTCTTCTTTGCAATCGGTGAAAACTGTATTGGATCGACCAATTACTACGAAGACATTTGGCACGAGTACAACTTGGGCCAGCATTTCGGATGCAACGTCAAGTCAATAGCACTGCACGCTCAAATTCTGATATTTGGTCTGGAAGATGGTTCCATTCATTTGCTTTATATTTGTCACTACAGCGATGTGATGGAGCTGGAAGAGAGGATCAAACATTCAAAGAAGATTGAGGTTGACACAGAGCCGATTCTTGATTTGACTGTTTTGGAAGTTGACAAGAAACCTTGCATTATTGTTGCTGTCACTGATCAAAAAGTTCATTTGATTAATTTCTTCTAGAGTTTTCTGTTTTTACAATAAATATAATATGAATCGTTAACTTTTGCAATATAATACTACAGTGAATTTAAAATAAAAAATCTAAAGAAATCTACCTAAAAATCAAATATATTTACAATACCTACGGAGTGCGTATATTTTATCGACAGGGTGTAACGGAAAGTTGTGGTCATATTTCAGGAGCCGGTTCTGCCCATGGAAATGAACAACTTTCTCTAAGAAAAATAGAAAATTCCCAAAAAAAAAATTGGGCTTTCCATACAAAGTTATCATCAGCTGATCAATATTTGTATGGGAGATAAAAAAATTTTTTTAGAATTTCCTCGGATTTTCTTGAAGAAAGTTGATCATATCGATCGGCAGATGCAGTTCTTAAAATATGACCACACCTTTCCGTTACACCCTGTATATACAGCAACCGATCATTCTTGGACCAATCAATACGGAATACATGCCAAGTAGGTACACGTGCCGGTTTTTATTTTGTTATTTTTTTATACATATTTCGACGAATCGGACTACTTTTAAAGAGAAGTACCTATACTTAATTAATAACTTCCTGTTTTTGTAACTTCATGGGTATGGATTGCCCCATACTTACTCGGCGTTGTTTTTGAATAACGCTTAAAGTGTATCTACGATAGATTTCATCATCTTTCACCAAATTAATTTATTTATTTATTTTTAAATATAAATAGGGGAGTAGTATGAGATAAACTGTGTATATACCTATCCTTTATTCCTGGGTTATCAGTTCAAAATTTTAATTCGAGTTTGAAAAGCTATAGAACATGATGTCCATTCGTACTTGATACTTAACTAATATCTTCACAATGAGGCATATATTCAGCAATTAAATTCACCCTTAATAAAATGACGCAATAACAAACAGGCGCCGACTCCAAATTTGTTTATATAAAATTTGATATTTTATGTAAATAGCTCAATAACTTTTAATACTCTAAATACTCTGAGGCCAATTCCTAATCCTTCATCATTCCTCTTGCCACTGAGTTGATGATGTAACCATCCGTCCTTGAGGTTCCCAGGACATTGACCAATTGAGGTTACTCCAATATTGTAAAAACGTTTTTTCTTCAAAGCAAATTATGTGGTTTCTGTCACTAAAACCACAGTTTTTATATCTAACTTCTAATTGTTTAGGAAAGGTATGGTTTCCGTCATCAGCTCAACTTCATGTTGTGATGATTCCTAAACGCAAATACCTGATTAAGTTATGAAAAGTAAACAGAAACTTTATTCATGCCCACAATTTTCGAGGGTTTCTCTCAATATTATCAGGATTACATCATCAGATCCTGACGTCCTTAACATGTAGTCACCTTGGTACCCTTTCCAATAAAATAGAATTATCAAAATCGGACCCCTGTAAAAATGTATGCGTAGTCATACACGCGTTGACTTAGGTAACTTCCGTTTTTTCGTCGGTTAAAAAAAATTGGACCTCCCGTACTCATTTTGATCAGCTGATGCTTACTTTAAAGGGAAAGACCAATTTTATTTTTAGGAATTTACTATGACTTAAACGAAGAATGTTGTGCATTTACTATGACTTAAACGAAGAAAGTTGTTCATTTACTATGACTTAAACGAAGAATGTTGTTCATTTACTATAACTTAAACGAAGAATGTTGTTCATTTACTATAACTTAAACGAAGAATGTTGTTCATTTACTATGACTTAAACGAAGAATGTTGTTCATTTACTAGCACTTAAACGAAGAATGTTGTTCATTTACTATAACTTAAACGAAGAATGTTGTTTATTTCCAAGAGTAGAGGCAATATCTAAAATATGAGCACACCTTTCCATTACACCCTTTTTTTGTGGAGGTGGGAAATCGTCCAATGACTTCTCCTGCTCTGGGTGGAACGGGAGGGCGTGTCAGACTTTTACTGACTAAAACCCGCCCTTGTTCCTTCAGTTGCCTGAGTGCCCAGGGTCGCGGTAACTCTGTTTCGAATTTATCCGCGACCCCTGGGCATTCCGTTACAGCCTCTATATAGATCTGAACGAGTAAGTTCTACTTTACTATAGCTGGTGTGGCGAGTTGCCGCCACTCTGCAAGTTGGATGGGGTGTGGTATCACGACGTGTGTGTGTCCTGCTTTAGCATGTGAGGCAAGTGTGTAGCCGGCTTTACGGGAACCATAGGCAATCTAAGGTGCAGCAGTCGACGTTAGTGCGCTATACGCCGCGAGGCCGAGCGCATCTCACCCGCAGACTAAATTAATGTCTTATTAACATCGTCCCCGCAAATACACTAAAATCCCGAGTAATATCCCATAAACGTTGGAGATTTTCCGGGAATAATAAATAACCCATATTTACCGCGTCCGTGTAACTAGTGAACAAGAATAACCAGGAGTGTTGGTGTGAAGAGAATCGAGTGGCCACTCGTCGGGATCCTGCGAGGCTGCCGAAGGAAGAGTCAGGTACCGCTTAGTTTTACTAGCTTAGAGTTGGGCCACATGCGCCGTCTACTGCCAACCACTCCTAACTTGAAGTTATACAGACAAATATCGGCAATTTTGGGCCAGCATTCAATCCAAGTGTTTGGCCGTAACAATGTCCTCCATCCTGCAGAGAACCACAGCTATTTACACGCTTGGGCAACTCCATTAGATGGTCCTTTCGAGCCTGGATAGGCATCAGTAAAATTCAGTACAAATTAAGTACAAGTCATTACAGTAGGCACATAACTTTATTAGTGCCCCAAAATGGCGTCCCGCAAGCAAGAAGCTAAATTGGCTCAGCTTACTGCTAAAAAACAAATGATTTTCGAGCGAGTTAATCGCATATATAATGATTCCAGAAACATCTCGAACTTTGATTCACGTTCAAATGAGACATTCTTAGCGCAGTCAGAAACAATTACTGAGCAATACAACAAATTTGAGGAAATAGTAGAACAAATGAATGAATTGCAATTCGAAATTGACCAAACCGCACCAGATTATTCGAGTCTATATTCTATTGAAGTCTTATATTCTAATATTAAATATAAACGTAATCTCATACTTTCGAAAAACGAAACATCGGAACACAAAAGGGGTACTCGGATAAAATTACCGCCCATAGATTTGCCATCGTTTGACGGTAAAGCGGAAAACTGGCCCATATTTTACGAAATGTTTCGCAGCAATGTTCATTTAAATACCGATCTGGTTGACTCGCAGCGTGTCCAGTACTTGATCAGTAAATTGACTCATGATGCCTTAAAACTAACAGCAGGCATTGTTCCTACAGGTGATACATACAACGTTATGTGGAACAGTCTCGTTAAAAGGTATCAAGATAAGCGTAGTTTAGGGATTCATTATCTCAATAATATACTGGACATTAAACAATGCGCCGGAAATGCCGCGAGCCTCAATACTTTTGTGGAACGATATTCAGCGTCCGTCGCAGCCTTGAAGCAGTTAGACATTCCAGACTTACTGGATTTTGTTTTATTACACTGTGGTTTAAGAAAGGTTGACGCGCAAACTGTCTTACAGTTTGAATCCCGTGTGAGTGAAAAAGAATTACCTTCCTATGCGGAGTTTATAGCATTCATGCAAGCATATGTTAAAGTACTACAACGCTCATACGGTAATAATTTACAGACGGAACCGCGCGCTAAGTCAAGTTCAGCAAATCATCAAACAAAAAATAACACCGCTAGATCGTTCGTATCACGTAATAAACCGGTTTCAAATAGCAAATGTACGCTATGCGATAAGGATGACGTACAACATCAGCTGTTCGATTGCCCGCAGTTTAAAAATATTAGTACACCGCAAGCACGTTTTGAATTTATTAAAGCTAAACGTGGCTGTATAAACTGTTTAAGTCTATCCCATTCTTTGGTTAAATGTAAGTCACGTAACGTTTGTAAAATTTGTAAAAAGACCCATCATTCTCTCTTACATTTCCGAGAAAAAGATGAGTTATTATCGCCCGAGCCACAAGTGCCTACTAAGGATACATCTGTTTCACTCACTACAGCTGTTAAAACTCAACTATTTTGCTAGCGACCGACCGCGCAGTTATTTGCATACTATAGCGACATCAGAAATAAGGAGGTGGTTCGGTGCCTACTAGATAACGGATCGCAAAATAATTTAATTACTGTGGACTGTTGTAAACGTTTGAATTTACCCATAATTAAATTACGCAATTCATCTTTACAAGGTGTTGGAATGACATCGAAACCAGTACACGGTTTTATTCATCTCAACATAGAATCTCGGATTGATCCTCATACGAAGTTTTCGATACAAGCATTAGTTGTTGATTGTATTACAGATAGACTTCCCGCGAAATTTATTAGATTAAATAACATGTCATACTTAAATAACTTGCCGCTTGCCGATCCGACTTGGAATGTTCCGGGCGGAATAGACGTTGTGCTTGGAGCACAATTGTTCCCCTTTATTTACCTGGGAGACAGGGTCGACTCAGGCACCCGCGCGCCCCCTGCTATACTGACTAGCTTCGGTTATGTACTTATGGGTGATATTGATTGTTGTAGTAGTGATGTGACACACATTGCATCTTCGTTTACCGCGCAGGCCGACATTGAAGTCGAGTCAAATTTACATAAGTTTTTTGTGCTAGAGGAAATTCCATCTCAACGTTTTATTAGTCCGGACGAATTAGAGTGTGAAAATAATTTTAATTCTTCAGTCTTATTTGAAGACGGCAGATACTTTGTCGATTTACCTTTTGCGCGCTCACCCAGCGAGCTAGGTAGCTCGCGCGGTTACGTCCATCGGCGCTTACTTGTGCTCTTGCGTAACTTTACGTTAATGCCGACCCTTCGCGAGAATTATAATAAAACTATCGCGGATTATATAACTCAGGGGTATTTAGCGGAAGTGCCCGACTCTGAATTGACAGAGGAGGGTTATCAAAAAAAAAAAAAAAAAAAAAAAAAAAAAAAAAAAAAAAAAAAAAAAATTACATACCGCATCATGCCGTCATTAGACCGGACAAGGACAGCATTCGAGTGGTTTTGGACGCTACCGCCAAAACTCACTCGGGGTTGTCGCTCAATGACATTTTGCATGTCGGACCTAATTTGCAAGCAGACTTGTTTTTGTTATTACTTGATTTTCGTACATTCCCTGTCGCGATGACAGCGGATATAAAACAAATGTTCTTACGTATCGGTGTAAGGCGGCCTCTAGACCTACAATAACATTGTACAATACTTTTATTGTACAATAAGATTGAAAGGAGCTCTGAATCCAAACGAGCAATTATATTGCACAATAATACGAACAGCACAATGTTTTCGCGTTCAGTCGGAGAATAGTATTGATCCCGTGTGCACCGTGCGAAGCAACATGTCCGAACAAGATTTAGCTGCAGCTGTAGTGTTGTTGCTTGTGGCTAAACGTAAACGAACACGTCGCTGGTCGAAAGATTGGTACAAGAAAAGGCAGAAATATACTCACGAAAATCTTTTAAAAGACTTGATGTTAACTGAGGAAGCAGACTTCAACAATTTTGTACGACTGAGCTCTGAACAGTTTCAAAAGCTACTAGGATTGGTCACGCCATTGATTGAGAAAAAAAATACAAACATGAGGGAAGCAATACCACCTTTTCAACGGCTTTCAATAACATTACGGTATCTAGCGACTGGAAATACTCTGGAAGATTTAAAGTTTCACAGTGCTATTTCTCCACAAAGTCTTTCCTTAATAATTATGGAAACATGCGATGCGATAATACATGTTTTGAAGGAATTTATCAAGGTAAATAAAGATTATAATCTTTTCATTTATTTATTAAACTGTATATATTGAGAAAATGTATCTTCGTTCGCGTCATCAGCATCATTTTCCTGTTGAAAATTGTTCATGTTCTGTTGATTATTCTCTTGGAAGTACTGCTGGTTATGTGGCAGCTGCTCAGATGGAAGTTCAGAATTTTGCTGTTGAGAATAGTTTATAAAATATCGAGGCGATGGCGTGCCGCTGTAACCTGTTGGAGTTGGCGTGGATCTGGTATATGTCGGAGATGGAGTTATCGTAACTGTTGGAGTATTTATTTTTACCGAATTGCGGTGTAAAAGCCCTAATTGTCCTTCCATGATAATGGCACCAATAGCATTTTTAGCAAAGATTTGTTGCATTGGTTCCATTTTCTTTAAATCTGCAGCACAAGACAAAGCCCAATTTTGATATTCGTCTGGTTTCTCTCTAAGACGGTTAGCTGCCAATTCCATAAGGTCATCATCAAGTTTTCTCTTTATTTTTTTAGCTTTAGTCTTCGGAACTGCATATGATGATGCTTGATTCGCTCCAACAGTTGTAGTATCTTCCTAAAAAGATAAATAATTTGTTTTTATTTTATTTTCAGTTACCGCAAACAGCCGAGGAATGGCAACAAGTTGCCAAAGATTTTGAGAGCCAGTGGAATGCCCCTCATGTAATCGGTGCTATAGATGGCAAACACGTGGAAATAAAGAAACCTCCTGGTTCTGGATCATACTACTACAACTACAAAAAAACATTCAGTATTGTGTTGATGGCGGTTGTAAATGCAAACTACGAGTTCATTATGGTTGATGTTGGGACTAATGGTCGTGTATCAGATGGAGGTGTGCTGCAGAATACAGCATTTGGACAGCAATTAAAAAATAATGCTTTAAATATCCCACCACCTGCATTGTTGCCAGGAAGTTCCCGAAAACTCCCATACTTTTTTGTTGGGGACGATGCTTTTCCAATGTCTCAAAATTTAATGAAACCATATAGCCAAACTGGATTAACAAAAGAGAAAAGAATATGCAACTATCGAATATCGCGAGCTAGAAGAATGGTTGAAAGTGTTTTTGGTATACTAGCTACTCGTTTTGGAGTATTTCAAAGGGCATTTCCTTTTGATCCAATAAAAGTAAGGAAAATTGTTTTGACTTGTTGTTATCTACACAATTTTCTGAGAAAATCGCGTTCGTATTTATCTCCATCATTCATGTTTCGTGAAGATAACGAATCAGGAATAATACACCCGCCATCTCAGGAAGTATTCCAGTTGACAACATTGGAAAATATCAATAAGAAAAATTCGCTGAATATCGCGAAGCAAGCACGGGACGAATACAGTGGATTTTGTAACAACGAAGGTGCAGTTCCCTGGCAAAATAAAATGGTCTCGTAAAACACAATTTTGTATTCATTTAAATTAAATAAATTAAAATTTACCTGTGTGTTAGTATTGTCCAAAGCAGAAGGTTCACTCTCTCCTCCCGGACTACCTATAGTAGACTGAGTATCCATACTAGACTGTGAATCCGATGCGGATTCCAGATCTTTTAAAAATAACATTTCTTTAAAATACCATAAAGTAGGTTCGTAAATGTCGTCTGTACTAGATCCGGATTTCATCGACTGGAGGTGTTTCTTGAGCTCCTTCCGGTAGTTAGTTCTTAAAGAATTGAATTTTTTCTTCACATCATCTTTGCTTGCCTGTGAAAACATCTCTTTGTATTTAGACAACAATGTTTCGTAAGCATTGTTTTTTTTATCACGGTCATGATATTCTTTGCACTTGACATTCCACAGAGACGGCAATTCTCTGTACAATTGGATACATTCGCAGATAAACTCCCTTTCCTTAACTTTTGGATTCTCTTTTTCCGCCATTTTGCATGCGCGCGTGTACTCCTCGTGACGACGAACCACAGACTGAAAAATATTGCGCAATACTGACCCTACACGATGCAATGAAAAAACATGGTGCAATAAAAATTAAACTCGCTCAAACTTTCGGCCAATCATTGTGCAATCTTCAATATTAACCCTAAACGGTCAATTAAATTGCACAATTCGCAATATTGTGCAATATAATTGACCGTTTAGAGGCCGCCTAAAAGAGCACCACCGCAAATATTTACGAATCTTGTATCGTTTTAGCAAAGGTGAGCCTATTCGCACCTTTCATTTTAACCGCGTTCCCTTCGGACTAAAGCCTAGTCCTTATTTAGCGATGCGCACACTGCGTAACTTGGCGTGTGAGCAAAGCGACCGCTTTCCTGAGGCTTCTAAATTGGTAGAAACTCAGTTTTACATGGACGACTACGTCTACTCTGTTTCGGACGAACAGACAGCTATGCGTCTATCCCGCGATTTAATTGATTTAATGAAGGTAGGTTCCTTTGACTTAGTCAAATGGGCTACCAATTCACCCGCTTTATTAGAGATTCTCCCAGAGTCTCACCGCTTACCAGTTAATTTTTCTGGCATGGATAATGATGTCCATAATTTCAAAATCCTTGGATTAACCTGGGAACCCGCTGATGATTATTTTTCTTTGACAACAATCGCCGTGGATGATAAATGCACGAAGCGCGCGATTCTATCGCTAGTTGCCCGCTTGTCCGACGTACTTGGCCTTGTAGGACCCGTTGTGCTGTACGCGAAGGTATTAATTAAGGAACTTTGGTTAGCTAAAGTAGGATGGGATGAGGTTCCTCCGGAATCCATCACAAATCGGTTTGCCGCTTTTATGCGCGATTTTCCTTCACTCTCTTCTCTAAAGGTTCCTCGCCACATTGGCGTCTTTAGAGAAGCTGTAGTGAACATCGTAGCCTTTTGCGACGCCAGCTTTACTGGTTATGGCTGTTGTATTTATTTACACATTACCAACCCTACAGGTGATATCACTGTCCGACTCTTATGTGCAAAGTCCAAAGTCTCCCCCGCAAAAATAACAACGCTAGCTCGATTAGAACTTGTCGCCGCTTTACTTCTGTCTAAACTTGTTCGCGTAGTCAAGGATAAACTTTCCGCTCGTGTACCTATTGCAGGTGTCCACGCTTTCTCGGACTCCACCATAGCTCTCTCGTGGATCCACTCATCTCCCCATAGATGGTCTATTTTGTCAGCAACCGCATTGCTCAAATACAGGAAAACTTACCTGCCGCTTGTTTCCGTCACGTGTCCGGGAAAGAGAATCCTAGCGATTGTCTGTCTCGCGGCATGCTGCCGTCGGATTTAATAAGACACTCGTTGTGGTGGAACGGCCCCACATGGCTCCATCAGCCCATGAGCGAGTGGCCTTTAAAGTTCTCTCCTGCTCAATGTGAAACATTGCCGGAGTTTAAATCAAAGGTTTTTCTTGTAGAAACTTCGAATACTGAACCGCGTATTTTAGATACTATAGCTGACCGTGTTTGCTCATGGAATAAACTGTTACGTGTATTTATGTACATTCTTAAATTTACAAACAGACTATATAGTCATAGTTCTGTTAAAAACATTCAAACCGCCGAAAATTTCATTGTTCGAATAGTTCAAAGTTTACATTTTGCGAGCGATTTAAATTTAATTAAAGCAGGTGAACTTCCAGCTAAGAAGTTGCGCTGTTTATCTGTCTTCATTGATAGCTTCGGAATCTTACGTATTGGGGGCAGATTGTCTAAATCTGACTTACCGTATGAAGCCAAGCATCCCGCGCTTTTACCTAAACGCGACCGCGTAGTGGATCTAATTATCGATCACTATCACAATACGTACTGCCATACGGGCCCAGGGTTATTGATGTCCATTATAAGGCAGCGGTTTTGGATATTGGGTGGCCGAACGGTTATACGTTCTCGTTGTCGGATATGTAATACTTGTTTCCGTCTAAATCCTAAGCATCCAAAATGGCTGAACTTCCTGGATACCGCGTCCGTGATGCTAAAGCCTTTGTACACACCGGTGTAGATTTCGCCGGGCCGCTTGCTTACATACCTATTCGACGTAGAGGTCAACGTTCGCAGAAACTTTACATATGTTTGTTCGTATGCATGGTGACTAAAGCCATACATATCGAGCTTGTATCGGATCTCACATCTGAGGCTTTCCTATCCGCATTTAAGAGATTCATTTCCCGCCGCGGTCCAGTGTCTGTTATGTATTCAGACAATGGTACCAATTTTGTTGGCGCCAAAGCGCAATTGGATGATATTTATTCTTTTTTATTAAATTCAACTGTTCAAACGGATATTAAAAATGAGCTTCTTAAATCACGCATCGAGTGGACAAGAATACCGCCGCGAGCTCCACACTTCGGAGGTATTTGGGAGTCGAATATTAAGAGTGTTAAAACTCACTTGTTTAGAGTCGTAGGTAAACAACTTCTCACTTACGAGGAACTCTCGACCGTATTGGTGCAAATTGAGTGCATTGAACTCTCGACCACTTAGTGTCATTTCGTCAGACCCACATCCGGAAGTACTCACGCCCGCGCATTTTTAATGTCCAGTCCACTCACGTATTTGCCTTCTTCTGAATTGACAGAAGAAAACATAAACCTAAACAACCGCAAAAGGCTCTTGGATCAACTTGTGTTATCCTACTGGAATAAATGGCGAATTGAGTACTTGCACACGCTGCAAGTTCGCCAGAAGTGGTGCACTCCCGATCGCCCTATAGAGATAGGTACTGTCGTTCTCTTGGGTCAAGATAACGTACCTCCATTGACTTGGCCATTAGGTATCATAGAGGAAGTTTTTTCCGGGATCGGATGGTGTAATTCGAGTCGCTTCAATAAAAACCGCGTCAGGCACGTATAAACGCCCTGTCACTAAGTTGTATCCTTTGCCAACTCAATAGATTATTATTACTACGTAATTTAGTTTAACTTAGTTTAGGGTTCATAGTATACGTTCCAATGGTACGCCATTACATAGTTGTAATTTAGTTTATTCGACTTACCATAGTCAAATCGAACCGCAATTCATTCCCTGGATACTGATAATTATTTTGCCCGAGCATTATATCAATGCGATGGTGTTTCGGACTGCTGCTTGGATTTCCCTCAAAGCTCTTCAACAAGTAAATGCTTACATATCATCACCGCTTCTTGAACCTCACTCGCGCCGCATAGATTAGCAGCTTTTGAAAGCTCCTGGACCTTTCAAGGCGGGGAGCATGGTGTGGCGAGTTGCCGCCACTCTGCAAGTTGGATGGGGTGTGGTATCACGACGTGTGTGTGTCCTGCTTTAGCATGTGAGGCAAGTGTGTAGCCGGCTTTACGGGAACCATAGGCAATCTAAGGTGCAGCAGTCGACGTTAGTGCGCTATACGCCGCGAGGCCGAGCGCATCTCACCCGCAGACTAAATTAATGTCTTATTAACATCGTCCCCGCAAATACACTAAAATCCCGAGTAATATCCCGTAAACGTTGGAGATTTTCCGGGAATAATAAATAACCCATATTTACCGCGTCCGTGTAACTAGTGAACAAGAATAACCAGGAGTGTTGGTGTGAAGAGAATCGAGTGGCCACTCGTCGGGATCCTGCGAGGCTGCCGAAGGAAGAGTCAGGTACCGCTTAGTTTTACTAGCTTAGAGTTGGGCCACATGCGCCGTCTACTGCCAACCACTCCTAACTTGAAGTTATACAGACAAATATAGGCAATTTTGGGTCAGCATTCAATCCAAGTGTTTGGCCGTAACAATGTCCTCCATCCTGCAGAGAACCACAGCTACTCGTATTTACACGCTTGGGCAACTCCAATAGCTGTGGTGGCATTTGAGAGCATATTAGTATGTATTTGTACCATATTATATCCCTACTGGTAACGAACGGGATTTTTTTTCCTATTTTTCACTGTGATGAGTGAGACCACAGTGGTGACCAAGTCAATGGTAACAACTGGGAATACACTGTCAAATGTTAGCATCAACAGCGAGATGTTGCCGTGTGATCCAACATTGTACTTATCATCATCATCATCAATCTTTTAAACGCCCCCACTGCTGGAGCACAGGCCTTCTCTCTGTGAGAGGGTGTGGGCCGTAATCCACCATGCGGGCCCAATGCGGCTTGGTGGATGTCACAAGTTTTCAAATTTTTTGTTCTAAGACATGCCGGTTTCCTCACGGTGTTTTCCTTCACCGTTTTAAGAGCAGTGGTGATGAAATAATTTGCCTGGCCTTGCCAGTAAAGCGCCTGCCTGGGTTTGAACTCACGACCTCAAGTTATAACTTTTAAGTCGCGGTCGTTACTACTGGGCCACCACTGCTCAACATTGTACTAGAGTAACCTATATGGCCTAGGTGTTGAAAAACAGGCCAAGCGTGTGTCGGACTTCACACACATTTAGAGTTCCGTAACAAATGTTTGACAATTTGTATGGCTTTGGGTCAACAAGATACTTATAGGTACTGTGAAAAATTGAAGACTGTAGCTCCGACCGTTTGGCTGTAAAACTTGTGACAGACGACGGGCAGACGGACACGTGAGTAACATCAATAGGACTCTGTTTGGACCTTTCGGGTACGGAATCCTAATAAAATGAGAGAGTGATCAAAGAAACTACATTGCTAAGTATATTCGACTTTATAATACAACAATCATAATATACAAATTTTAACAACAAAATATCTAGTTACATTGCTAAAGTGTTAAGGCATTAAATAATTACCTAAGACTATTTACAATACTTAATATTTTTTACAGTAATGAATTATCTGACACTGATAAGACTCAGACATTCAATAGTAGTTCGCAGTACATAGATACGCGTACTTACATAGGTACGCGTCCGTACATCGCGCGTCACTGCCGTGTGACACACTGCTGGAGCGGCGTCAGTGCTCGCGCGCGATGTCGGAGAAGGCGTCGAGGATGTGCTGCGTGGTGAGCGGCAGCGCCAGCCCCGCCGCCGGGTAGCACGCCGCGATGCGCGCCTGCACACACACACACACGTCACACACAGTCGTCAGGTGAGCGGCAGCGCCAGCCCCGCCGCCGGGTAGCACGCCGCGATGCGCGCCTGCACACACACACACACGTCACACACAGTCGTCAGGTGAGCGGCAGCGCCAGCCCCGCCGCCGGGTAGCACGCCGCGATGCGCGCCTGCACACACACACACACGTCACACACAGTCGTCAGGTGAGCGGCAGCGCCAGCCCCGCCGCCGGGTAGCACGCCGCGATGCGCGCCTGCACACACACACACACGTCACACACAGTCGTCAGGTGAGCGGCAGCGCCAGCCCCGCCGCCGGGTAGCACGCCGCGATGCGCGCCTGCACACACACACACACGTCACACACAGTCGTCAGGTGAGCGGCAGCGCCAGCCCCGCCGCCGGGTAGCACGCCGCGATGCGCGCCTGCACACACACACACACGTCACACACAGTCGTCAGGTGAGCGGCAGCGCCAGCCCCGCCGCCGGGTAGCACGCCGCGATGCGCGCCTGCACACACACACACACGTCACACACAGTCGTCAGGTGAGCGGCAGCGCCAGCCCCGCCGCCGGGTAGCACGCCGCGATGCGCGCCTGCACACACACACACGTCACACACAGTCGTCAGGCACTCCCTGCGGCGCCCCGTGACTCACCTGCAGCGCCACGTGCTGCGCGATGAACTCCTCCTGCATGGCGCGCCACACCACCTGCAGCAGGCCGCCCTCCTCGCTCAGATGCTTCTCCACGGTGCGGTACAGCCGGTGCAACGACTTGCGTACTGTCATACAGACATTAACGTGACGAACATTTCATTTATTTATTTAATCATTTATGTACACACAGAGACACAGTAACAATAAACATAATTATAAATATATTCATATTTTTGTAGGCGTCTTGTATTATAATTTCGAGCCCATTTTCGTTATTAGCGACCCCAAAACCGAAGAAAAAAAATCCTAATGCCTAATTAACTAACCAACATACACTCACCGACAATGAGACCGACAATAAATGTGATCAAAGCCCTAATCACGATTTTGTGAACAAATTAGAGCTAATTCATCTATTTTTAATGAGTTTAGGTGTGGAGTCGAATAGCTTCTTTAGGTGTGGAGTCGAATAGCTTCTTTAGGTGTGGAGTCGAATAGCTTCTTTAGCTGGTTTAAATTTGTGTTTTAGTTGATTTGCGTGGGAATTTATGCCAGAGCTGATTTTTTTACACGCATATGTAGGTTGTTACGATCATAAAAACAAATCGAACACGTAACATAGCTCTGTTTTCCAGCCTGTTTGTTATCCGTCGAAGGACGAACTGCCAATATCGTGCTCTTTAACGTCTGTATTCTAATGAAATCTATAGAGCCCTTTTTGATGTTTTGCAAAAAGAGTACCACTTTTAAGACTAAAACTATAAATGTCACGGGTAACTCCATTGGCTTCAACCAATGGGCCACTGATGGTATATATAAAAGTAGAGAGAGACTATATGAGATATACGGTTTAAGAAAAGGTAAAAGATATAGGTAGTAAAGAGTCTAGAGTATGTTAAAAACTATTCTAAATTGTATAAAAAGATTTGAGTAGCTGCTTAATCTAAATTTTTAAGCGAAACACTTAAAAATTCAAATAATAAAATAAAAGCCACTTGAAAAATAATCAACAATGAAATGGGAAAGTCCATTAAAAAAGTAAATCAGCTAGAGATTATAGTCGACAATAAATTAGTTAGTGAACCAGCTGTGCTGAGCCAAAATACCTATAATTACAACTCGCTCCTTAAATTCATCTCCGTCTAAAGCTGAAAGTCTTGAATAGTAAGTGTGCCTAAGAGTAATCAATTATTTCGTTTTGAGCACGTAACACCACGTGACGTAGTTAACGTTTTCAACTCTCTAACATCTAAAAGCACAGGTGATTACTAGGGCATCGCCATCAAACTTTTGAGTAGTATAATAGACATCGTAGCGCCCTATCTTGCAGTTACTTTTAATAAATGCGTGGACTCGGGAACTTTTCCTGATCTCATAAAAAGTAGTAAAGTCATACCTCTATTTAAATCAGGGCCTGCAGTCTCGACATTGATAGCGATCGCTACGTCCTAACGATTGGTCGCTACGTCGGAAAAATAATTGATTTTCTTGAAATATGTACAGAGACCAGCAGAGCAATTGGTCAGTTTTCATGAAAAATAGTACTTACTTGCAAGTTAAAAATTACTCCGTCTCTGTACATATTTCAAGAAAATCAATTATTTTTCCGACGTAGTGACAGATCGTTAGGACGTAGCGATCGCTATCAATGTCGAGACTGCAGTGGCAGGTAATAAAAATTACATCGGTAACTTCAGGCCTATTTCCATCCTACCTGCATTTAGCAAAATATTTGAAAAGTTAATACTCAAGCAGTTGCTATGATATTTTAATGTAAATAGCCTCCTTCATAATGAAGAATATGGCTTTACAAAAGATCGAAAAAGGTCGATCGACTACAGATGCGCGCGTTGCTCTCCTAAAACACATATCTATCGCATGGGAGAACTCGCAAAATGTAATCGGAGTTTTTTGTGATCTCTGCAAAGCTTTTGATTTGCGTAAGCTACGTCATTATGGTCTAAAAAACGAAGCTATCAACTTAAATAATTCATATACAGAGTGGTGATGACAATACGACATTAAATTAAACCTCGCATACCTCAAGACGTTCTCAGTCTACATACAAAAAATCATTTGAATATATCCAGTAGTTTAGTAACAGGAAATTATTTTCGATTTTTAACATTTGCTACATGATGTATCTGATAATAGGGAAACACTGTCAGGTTAACGACCCACATCGGTATAAACATCAAAACATTAAAGCCACGTTGCCAACTCGCTACTTTAACACTTTCGCCAAATTAGTATTTTCATCTGATTTAGTGAAAATTATACCTTAACTCTGAGTAATAAGAGTCATAAAGCGTGTCATCAGAGTTGGATAAGAAAGTAACGAATGCGGAAATTGCAATGCACTCATAATATTAATAAAAAATTTAGTGTGTGCGAAAGAGATAAATCTAGTTTCGTTTGTTACTTCGCTTTCTTGAAGAAATTTGCTACAACAAATTTATGTTAGTGTGTCGCCGGCCGCCGCGATCCTGTGACGAGTCACGCGTCCTCAGATGCCGCTAACTTTCGTTCGCGCCGCGCGCCCGCCTTGTTGAGGGACTTCCCCGCCGCTCGTGTTTTTTGTAAATTCATTTACGACGGTATTAGTGCGAAATTGGACGCTTTATTTTGGTGACAGGACACGTAACGTTTTAATAGGTATTTAGTTAAACAGTGAGTGAATTGTGCGAAATTAGACGCTTAGTTTTTATTGTTTTCGTGTTTTTTTTTAACGCAACCCAACGTGTAGTTCAGGTGTTGACCATACAACTATTCTTAAATTTTAAAACGCGACAAACGGAAGCCGTATAAATACAAGAAATTGCATGCATTGTTACCTAGAGACAAACCAGTTAGGTAAAACTTCTGTCGCTGGATTGAAAATAAACATTTCGAGAATCCGGATTTCTTGTACAATGTGATGTGGACTGATGAAAGTACATTTACAAGGAACGGTTTATGGAACAGACAGAATATTCGTTACTGGAGCCGCGTGAATCCGCGTCTAGGACGGGAGACTTCGCACCAGTACAGATTTGCTGCCAATGTTTGGGCTGGCATTGGTTTGCAGCTGTGATTCTGTGCTAAATAATCTGTGATTTAGTGTAATTTTACTGAGCATTAATCCATAATTAAAAGCCAAAAAATCAAGTCACTACAGGACCGCGCGTTGTTGCCGCTCTTACGACAGGTTAGTGAACTCATATTTATAAGTGGTGTTCTATTTCGTTTCTAGTTTTATGCCATTTAGTTTGTTTGAAATTTTTATTTTTTTTATTTTCGATGTTAGGATATTTTTGATAGCTTAAACTTATTCTTATAAACTAGTATTGTCCGTGTTTTCATTTATTGTCGTATTGTCTTCTCCACCCTGTATATGTAATAGGTTGCAATGTGTAGATGTCAATGGTGTAAAGTCTTCCGGGCTACCAGTGCATTTAGGTGTGCCTCAAGGCTCGATATTAAGTCTTCCGGGCTACCAGTGCATTTAGGTGTGCCTCAAGGCTCGATATTAGGACCATTCTTGTGTATGGAATATATAAATGATTTACCATACTTTTTAAAGACCTCTCTTATCTTTAAAGCAGATAGGAATAGACAAGATTTTGATAACGTAAATAGCGCTCTCTCAAAGGTTACTGAATGGTTTTCGACCAATAACCTAGTTCTCAATGCTAAGAAAACTAAATGTATTAAGTTTGCCTTACCTAATGTTAATGTCATCTTAAGTAAAGAAGTTCTTGAAATTGTGGACTTTGCAGTTTTTTTTTGGGTAGGTGTAACTGTTGATTCCCAACTTCAATAGGGCCCACATATATCAAGTCTATCGGAAAGGCTCAGCTCTGCCACCTACGCCGTCAGAAAAGTTTACAGTATACTGACGTTGACACCGCACGGTTAGTCTATTTTAGTTATTTCCATAGCGTTCCGTCTTACGGTATTATGTTGTGGGGTGAAGCTGCGGACGCAAAATATTTGTTTTTAAAAACGTGCTGTATACAGGCTAGGGTTAAGAGTTTCCAGAGAACTTTTCAAAGAGATTGAAATTCTCACGGTGGCATCTCAATTCATTTTTACAAACATATTGTACATTAGACAAAGTATCCATTTATACACCAAAACCAGTGTATCAACCATTTTAAGACCAGAAACAAGCACAAACTACATGCCCCTTCCTACCGTCTTCGTAAGGTTTATGGCTCGTTTGTGGGTTTTGGTATGCGCTTTTACAATAAGCTACCCCTTTCTTTTCTTGACCTAACCTTTAATGCATTTAAAACTAAAGTTAAATCTAGTCTCAGTTCGAAGGCATACTATTCCATCAACGACTATAATAAGAATAGTTCGTCGCTGTGTTGAACGCAAGACAAGCTTACACATGATGTTCTTTCTCCATAATTAGCTTATAACAGGTTATAATATAAGTTCAGAGTTCATATAATTAGTGTTTACTGTTTTTTTTTTATTGTTTATAGACACGCGTTTGACCACTATCTCACCTGATGGTAAGCGATGATGTGGTCGAAGGTGGAGCACGCTTGCCTAGAAGTAACCTATTCACTCTTGAATTAAAGACTCCCAGGTTGTAGCTATCAGGAAACACAGACTCCGGTAGGGAATTCCACTCCCTAGCTCCCTACTGTGATAGCCCTAGTTTATGCTTCGAATCACAGCCCTATCGATAGATTCTACCGTTGCACGTGTGAGCAGGCATACTAGTTATGTATGGAGGCTTGTTTAATTTGGTTTAATGTTTATGCTTGAGTTTTTTTTTCCGTTTTTATGGCATTATGGAGTGTGCTAGCTAACAAGCGTTAAATTGGTTAAAATATTACCTAACTGATAAACAACAACGGGTAGAGATCTTAGGCGTTAATAAAGACAGAGAAGTGAAAAGGTATAAATCTAAATACAGGACCAATAAATATGGCGTGCCTCAAGGTAGTATTTTGGGGCCATTGCTTTTTCTTTTATACATAAATGATTTGCCAACAGTGACAAAGAATGAGTGCGTGTTGTTTGCAGATGACATCTCATTGATTATAAATAAAGAATAAAAATGAACAATTTGAGGATAAAATAAATGCAGCCGTAAAATCTATAACAGAATGGCTTGAACAACATAATTTATGTGTGAATGTTTCCAAAACAAAATATATTAGTTTCTCTAATTACAAAATGACAAATGAAGCAATGAAAATTATTGGATGTGATAATGAAATTGAAGGGGTTGACCATACGAATTTTTTAGGCATAATAATTGATAAAAATTGTAATTGGAAAAATCATATTGAAAATATATGTAATAGGCTAAACAGCTTTGCATTTGCACTAAAAAATGTTGGATTACGTCCAACAGTTTTCGTGAGATTTTTGCCGCTCTATTGGCTTATCATGGATATGTCTCATCTGTGTTAAGATACGGCTTAATCATATGGGGTAATTCCACTGACAGGAATAAGGCATTTATTGTGCAAAAAAAGTGTTTACGAGCTGTGTTTGGTGCAGACCCATTAGAATCGTGCAGACCTATTTTTAAAAGACGTGAAGTGACTGGCCTGTTGGTCTAGTGGTTAGTGACCCTGACTGCTATGCTGGAGGTCGTGGGTTCGATTCCCACCCAGGACAAATGTTTGTGTAATGGGCACGATCATTTGTTCTGTGTCTGGGTGTAATTTATCTATAATATGTATGTATTTAGAAATATATAAGTATGTTTATCAGTTGTCTAGTACCCATAACACAAGCTCTGCTTAACTTGGGACTAGATGGCGTTGTGTGATAGTTGTGGAATATTATTATTATTATTATTATTAAAAAGACAGAAATTATTAACATTAGCATGCTTGTACATACTGGAAACGGGAGTATTTGTTAAAAAGCATCCTCACCTATTCAGGAAAGCCGATAGCGAAAATGCTTATAAGGTGGGCAAAATGTCAAGCGATCCAACAAAATTGGCAATGTCAAGAGCTGGAACAGAGTACTGCCGTAAAAATACTAGTCAAATGGCAATAAAGATATTTAATAAGATACCAAAGGTTATTAGAGAACTGCGAACCAGCTTATTTCAAAAGCATCTCAGAGCATGGCTTGTGAAAAATTGTTTTTATTCTATTCAGGAATTCATGAATACTAGGACAAATGGGACAGTTGCATGTCATGAAAATTCAATTTGACGTTTAGCAATGGACATTTTTGTAATTTAATTTCTTTGATTGTTTTAAGGGATGATACATATTTGGCAAATTTGTAATTTAATTGTTTTTCTTTGACCTTTGTAATTTTTTTTTTAGGTAGATAATTTTTGATTTGGTACTTTTTATATCTTGGCATGGGATTTTAATTGTTTTGTTAAAATTGAATCATTATTATTGTCACAAAATTTGCATGCCGAATTTAGTAGGCGGAATATGAAGAAGTATTGTGCGAGTATTATAAAATCTGTAAAATACCATATTTCAAGCAAATAAATAAAATCTAATCTAATCAATGCTAAGTGGCGGAAATTTAATTTTTATGATTAGAAACACCAAAACGGATAGACTGTAGAACTGTACATGGGTGTAGTCAGCTAAGCTCAGTCTAGAAACTCGATAATTAGTACGAATTTCCAGGGCCCTACATGGCTATAGCAAATGGGCTGCCCCGCTCCAAGTACATGCTTTTCAGTATTTTTTTCAATTTCGATGACATTATACTAACTTTACACACTTAATCTTGAGTGATCAAACGGATTAGGTAGGTACTAAATATTAAGTCACGGTACCAAGCGTGTGTAGGAATCTTATCTATCGAGGTTATTAGCGGTATTGATATTATTTGAGTGGTATGGCTTATCTGTAGGGAGAATATTTCATAATTACGTGTCGAGTGACTGAACCGATTCAAACAGCACATTCTCGTTCATGTCGCTGCATGACAGTACATCAAATATTGTTAGTCCTAAACTTCGCCTTACTTGCCACGGCGTGGTCAGTGGCCCGCAAAGGTCACTTAAGCTGAGGTTTTGAGACACAGGGCATGAGGTGAAGCGAATTTGCGACAAAGCTCTGTGATACCGATCCACCGCGGTAGCCTCGTTTTACGACGTTGGAGTTGTGTCTTTCCACTTGGGTTCGGAGACGGTACATGAGACTTCCAAATAGACCATGGACGGTACAACGTATTAAATTATTGGGATAGCTGCAAGCTGACTGTTTTCATATTTTTATTTTTTTGTTTTGGTTTCGCACATGCCAGAAAATAACGACCCATGTCCCATGAGAGAAAATAACGATCAATAAATTAGTCGTGATTTACGCTGGGTTTTTTGTCGAAACATTTTGAAGTATTAGTATATTCCATCTGTTCGGAATTCTACAGCTGTTTAAAGGGTAATATAGTGGGGTGGTGGTACATAATAGCGGTATGGCGTACCTTCGTGCGCGGGGTACAACGCCAGCACGCGGCGCAGCTCGTGCTTGCTGAAGGCGGCGCGGTAGCACACCTCGTCCTCACGCACGCCCTGCGCCACCGCCTCCGCCACGCCCTGCACACATACAGCGTTAGTGCCGAAGCACACACACACGCTGCGTCAGCACCGACAACACACACGCAGCGTCAGTGCCAAAGCACACACACACGCTGCGTCAGCACCGACAACACACACGCAGCGTCAGTGCCGAAACACACACACACACACGCTGCGTCAACACCAACACACACACGCAGCGTCAGTGCTGAAACACACACACACTCTGCGTCAACACACACACACACACACACACACACATACAGCGTCAGCACCGACACACGCACACGCAGCGTCAGTGCTGAAACACACACACACTCTGCGTCAACACACACACACACACACACACACATACAGCGTCAGCACCGACACACGCACACGCAGCGTCAGTGCCGAAACACACACACACGCTGCTTCAACACCAACACACACACGCAGCGTAAGCACCGACAACACACACGCAGCGTCAGTGCTGAAACACACACATACGCTGCGTCAACACTTACACACACATGCAGCGTCAGCACCGACAACACACACGCAGCGTCAGTACCGAAGCACACACACACGCTGCGTCAGCACCGACAACACACACGCAGCGTCAGTGCCGAAGCACACACACACGCTGCGTCAACACCAATACACACACGCAGCATCAGCACCGACAACACACACGCAGCGTCAGCACCGACAACACACACGCAGCGTCAGTGCCGAAGCACACACACACGCTGCGTCAGCACCGACAACACACACGCAGCGTCAGTGCCAAAGCACACACACACGCTGCGTCAGCACCGACAACACACACGCAGCGTCAGTGCCGAAACACACACACACACACACGCTGCGTCAACACCAACACACACACGCAGCGTCAGTGCTGAAACACACACACACTCTGCGTCAACACACACACACACACACACACATACAGCGTCAGCACCGACACACGCACACGCAGCGTCAGTACCGACACACACACGCAGCGTCGCAGCGCCGCACTCACCTCGAAGAACTGCGTGAGCTTCTCGAGCGGGCGACCGAAGTACTGCGTGACGTAGGCGCGCAGCGCGTCCGAGTAGCGCGTGCGGCACTCGCGCCGGAGCGTCTCCAGCGCCGCCACACGCAGCGCCGACAGCACGCCGTGCAGCCGGTGGTAGTTCTCTGCGGGAGAGCGGCCAGCCAACGGCGTTCAAATAGAAACAGTGGGAAATTATTCGATATCGAGTAGGTACCGTCGATGGTAGCAGCAGAGCGATGCCATCTAGCAGAGCCCTGAGGTGGCAACGAAACTGGTGGCTGACCAGAAGCACCGCGCGTCACAGACACTCACCCATGTGCAGCACGGCGCGCGGCGTGCGCGGGTGCTCGGCGTGCTGCACGGCGTGCATCATGGCGCCCGCGAGCGCCACGTACCAGCGGTCAAGGTCGGCGCGGCGCCCGCTGGATACGAAGATGCGCTCGCACGCGGCGCTCAACGCCTCCAGCTCCTGCAGGAAACTCAGCAGACCGCACTTTGGTTTCTTGGCCGCCTGTGGGACATGAACGTTCCGAGTGTAAACAGTCAATTGCACCAAAATCACTTTATGTAAAATACTGTTATGAGTTGGATAAGGGATAAATTATTTTACACCAATTAATTAACCAAATATCCTTTATTAACTTGAACAATTTGTTCGCACAAATACTAACTCTAATAATATTCACTGTTCTCTTCGTAATCGCTTCCGTTCGCATCCGTAGTCGAAAACCGACTGACTCACTCAGTACTGTGAGGACATCTCTGCGACCCCGCATGGGGCGCAGCGGACGTCGTAGGCTTTGCCTTTTACCGTGATGGCTTTACCCACCCGTACCAACGGGTATTTCGATGGGGTCCCGTATAGGCGTGGAGGACTTGGGTGACTGCATATAAGAACCTACCAGGCAGCCGATGGAACAACGCCTGCCGAGATTCTCATAGCAATCACCCATGTATATTGTTAAGTGTAATACTGTAGGCTCCAACGTATGTTCACGGCCAGCGCCAGGTGAGACCACCAGTTACCTGAGGAAGGCCCAGCAGATGACGACCAGCACAAGGCCGCCGGCTTATAGTGAGCCGGCCGGTGAGTGAGCCGGTATTCAGTGAGTGGTCCCCGTCCGCCCGGTTTCCAGAGCTAGCCGGTTGCCGTCCGGACCGCGGAGCCGTAGGTGTATGTGAGTATGTGTAACGCCGCCCATGTATGCATTGTTATGTGCGTACTTGCCGCGCATACAACGCGTGAGTACACATGCGTGCCTGGTTTATGTTACGCGACGTGCCTATATTAAAATATTAACTTAGCACACGCCGCGCACAGTGTATGTACTGTTGTATAGTATTCCTGTGTGAGTAGGTCGCGTGTAGGTGAAGGCGACTTACTCGGCGTCAGTTGGTAGCATGCTGCTGGCGGTGGTCCTACCCTGTTACAGGGTCAGGATGGCCACCATGTCTTGCAGCACGGCTGTGAGCGGGTCCTGGCCCCTCCTGATGGTCCAGCAGGAGGCCAGTGGCCCGCTTGTTGAGCTCGATGTTGGGTGCAACAGCGGCGGCGCCATGGGGCGCTTGTTGCTGTGTGCGGGCTGCAGTTTGTTTCTGAGGAGCCGCCGCCGTTGCAGCGGTCTCCTCAGGTGGTTGCTGGTTATGCCTAGGGGTAGCAGATAAAATGCCTAAGGGTAGCGGATAAATTCTGAAAATGAGGTACCGCACCCCTGGGCACTCAGGCAGGGAAGGAACAGGGGTGGGTTTTAGTCAGTAAGAGTCTGACACGCCCTCCCGCTCCACCCAGAGCGGGAGAAGTCATCGGCTGGCTCCTGTGAAATGTTTGATGGATGCAGCCCGGGCGTCCTCGGCGGGCCTTAATGCTCCGCACATATTCGGGCTCAAACCCGAGGCTGCGGAGCTCTTCCTCGATAGCTGCGGGGTCCGTGTTCGCCGGCAGCCCCCTGATCGCTACCTTGAAGCCACGCGTCGCCGGCAGCGAATAGGAAAACTAGACTAGGTCGATCTCCCTCTCCAGGCTGCACAAGTACCGCTGGACCACCCGGTACTCCTCCTCGTAACCGGGGAGGAATCGAATGCCGCCCTGATAAGGGCGGGCAGTCGGTGGGCGGCCCAATAGATCGCACAAGGCCCTGAGGTGGACCTGCCAGTCTGGCATCGTCTCCACTGCCAGCGTGACTTCTTACCCGAAGGTGGTATCGGTGCTGCTTTCCCCGATGCGCTTCCGCCCTGTGCGGTGGCTGTCGTGAGAGAAGTTCGATAAGCTCCTGAGGTGCTCGTGATGGTGGCGAACGACGGCGGCTCAGCCCCGCTGCGCTCGCGCGGTGTGCGGTGCAGCTGGCGCCGCTTCGCCTCCTCTGCGACGTCCTCCTCATCCGGGCTCCTTGGCCTCGCGGGGCATACTCCGCGTCCGACTCGCCCGACGACGCCGACATATCTGACCACTCGCTCTCGCGAGGGGAAAAACACGCCGACACAGCCGGAGAGTCTTGGGCGGCGCCCCTTGGTCACGATGGTGATAAATCACCGCTGCTCACCGCGATAATCTGCGGCGTCAGCGGCGGCGGCGGCGGAGCTCGTGGCGGCGATGGTGATGGTGCCAGCGAGGGATGAGGCGTGCCGCGCGGGCGCGGCACTGGTACAGGCGCGCTCGGCGCGGCGGCAGAGGCACACTGTGTAAGCGCGGCAGGGATCGCGGTGCGCAGTAGTGCGCGGTACCTGCGGCCCTATATCGGGGCAGGAAGTGGACGCTCGGGGCTCCGTGCGGGCGGGCCTAGCAGGCACCGCAGCGGTGCGTGCAGACGACGCGGCGGCGGGGGGTGCCGGCCGATTAGTCTACGCGGCAGACACCGGTGCCTGCATAGGCACGGGGCGGAAGGCCGGAGGACGAACCGGTACGGCCGGCTGCCGGCTCGACGACGATGCCGGTGAAACGCGCGCAGTCGCAGACGTCGTCGGCAGGCCGGTGGCGGCCGTTCTTGAGGTGGATGGTGGTGCGGCGGCGGATGGTGCGGCCGGTGGAGCGCCGGGCGACGCGTTCCCTCTTGCGGCGGCGTCTGGCCCGTCACCGGACGGTCCGGTGGTGAGGGAGACGGCCCGGTACCGTGCCCCTGAGAGCGACGGGCACCAGACCTCCCCTTCGGCGGCATGTTGAGGCGCGACACGCAGATTTAGAGTTGGCTGTTGCCTCCGCGACCGCAACAGTAGGTTTCCCCACTGTTGCGGTCGCTATTTCCGTCAATGATCAGGCTATTTCCGTCATGGGCCTGTGAGATCGAGATCCTCGGGGCTCTTTCAATACCAGCCAGCACCCGCCTCCCAGTCCTGGCGTTTACTTGTTTCCCTGCTATTGCTGGGTAGTCGTATCAGTCGCCCTTCCTTGCTGGGATTGATCTTCTCTCAATGTGCCTCGCTTTGGACAGCTTGACCGAAGATGAGACTTTCACCACAAGTGTAACACCTAGGGCTATACCCTTGCGGACGATCGCGTACAGGTGATGCCACAACCTCCCTGATACGGTGTATTCGATGGTCTTGCCTCACTGCCTCTACTTCTAAGGCATGTGTCTCATGCCCAAGTCTTACAGCGGCTCTAACCTCCAAGTCACGTATTACGTCGATGAACGCCTGTACCAGATTGCCATTGATGAGTGCAGGGGCTTTCCGAACCAACTTTTCAACTTCCAAGGCCCACTGCTGACCAAAGCCTCAAGTATGGTTAGGGCCCGGTCTCGGAGGCCTAAGGTGACCGCGGTCATAGCTTATTCTTTGGTCCATCCATTCGCCTTCGTAACGGCCTCAAATTGAATTTTGTAGGCCGACCATGAAGATGTTCCGTAGAATGGCGGCACCTTAAATTCACGTGCCGAAGGTGCAACAACCACTGAAGGCACAACCCCGTTTGACACCGCTGGTGCTGAAGCAACTTCACATGGACCAGTGGCTGGCTCTGTCGTAGGCTGAACACCACCCGGTGTCTGTATCGGGAAATCTCCAAACCGGCTCTGATCCATGTCTTGCTGCCGTTGACTCTTTGTACGAATACCTTCCGTGTCGTCCTTTGGTAAAATTGGCATAATTTATCCCTCACTTCATGTTATCGGATCTCCAAGGATCCGATAACAGGTAACTGCTCAGTATAACAACGCCATTGTTCGACGATTTCACACGGCGGAGAATCGTCCCAATTAATACCTAACATCCACAACTTCTGAACTCAGCACTTAGCTAAGAGAGTTATAGGAGTCAGGAAACCCAAGGGGTCATAAATACGTGCGAGTTCACTTAGAATCGTACGCTTTGTGCATTGGCGATCGATAGGTTTGACCTCAAACAAGAACTTGTCTCTCCTAGGTCACCACTTCAGGCCCAAGATCTTCAGGGTGCTCGACTTTTCGATGTCCATAGACACAAAGTCAGTGAGACAGTGTTCCGGAGGTATGTCAGCAAGCACTTCTGGTTTATTGCTAGCCCACTTACGCAGCTCAAACTGACCTCTCTTTAAGAGTTGAATGACCTGAGTTTTGACTTGGATGGCTGTCTGGATATGAGAACTGCCATTCGCGATATCGTCAACGAATGTATCAGAAGTCATCACTTCGCGAGCGAGAGGCAAGTTAGTTTCATCTTCTACAAGTTGTTTGAGAGTGCGGCAAGCAAGAAAAGGAGACGATGATACCCCATAAGTTATGGTACGAGGGTCATTCAATAAATACTTAGCCTACAAAAAGTAAACGAAAATTTTGGAAAAGTGGCAATTTATTTTTCAACATAGTCTCCTTTTAGTTCGATACACTTAGCCCAGCGATGCTCCAACTTTTTTAACCCGTCCGAAAAATATTTTTTGTCAAACTCTGCAAAATAGGCCTCCGTGGCGGCGATTACCTCCTCATTCGATCCATATCTATTCCCGGCGAGTGATTTTTTCAGATTAGGAAACAGAAAGAAGTCACAAGGGGCCAAATCTGAAGAATACGGTGGATGGGGCAGCAATTCGTAGCGTAATTCGACCAATTTGGCCATGGCAACGGCAGACGTGTGAACCGGTGCGTTGTCGTGGTGAAACAGCACTTTTTTCTTCGCCAGATGGGGTCGTTTTTTCTTTAATTCGGCGTCGAATCGGCCCAATAAATCGGCATAGTAAAGCCCTGTAATTGTTTTACCCTTCTCGAGGTAATCGATGTAGATCACACCTTGTGAATCCCAGAAAACGGTGGCCATAACTTTTCCGGCCGATTTTACCGTTTTCGCCTTCTTTGGAGCACGTTCCCCGGTCTGGATCCATTGTTTTGATTGCTCCTTGGTCTCTGGTGTGTACCAGTGGATCCAGGTTTCATCGACGGTCACAAAACGACGCAAAAACTCCGCTGGATTCCGCTTAAACAGCGCCAAACACGTCTCCGATGTGGTCTCACGGTTGCGCTTGTTTTCTGGTGTGAGTAAACGCGGCACCCATCGCGCCGACAGCTTTCTCATGCCGAGTTCCTCGTGAAGAATATGATGCACTGTTCCTTCTGAAATGCCTACAGTCTCAGCTAGCTCCCGAACCTTCAATCGGCGATCTGCCAATACGAGATCATGGATTTTTTTAATGTTTTCCTCCGTAGCAGCTGTTTTCGGTGCACCTGGACGTGGTTCATCAAAAACCGACGTACGGCCACGTGCAAACTCGTTGAGCCAATTCTTGACGGTGGCCATCGATGGAGAAGAGTCACCGTACACAGCATCCAAGCGCTCTTTGATTTCGATGCGCGTTTTCCCTTCCAAAAATAGGAATCGAATCACCGAACGATATTGCTCTTTTTCCATTTTTGTAAAACCGATCGACACGTTCGCTTCCATAAGTTGTCAAATTAAAACAAATGAAGGGATTGGAATGAAAATTTGAAAAAAGAATTAAAAAAGAATGTGCTACACTGTGGTAAAACTCTTTTGAAACTACAGTGCCCTCTGGCGATGAGGCTAGGTACTTATTGAATGCACCTCGTATTTAATCGATACTCTTGAATTGGGTCCGTTGATTTGAATCTCCAAAAAATTCTTTGGAAATCTCGATCGTCAATTGACATAGTAATATTTCTAAACATTTGACGAATATCGGCTGTAAATACAATAAATTGTGTTCGAAAGCGAAGAAGGATCTCGGCAATGTTAGCCTGCAGTTTAGGACCTACGAGTAAAGTTTCATTCAACGACACACCACGAGCGTCTTTCGCAGAAGCGTCGAAGACCACCCTAAGCTTTGTCGTTGCGCTGTCAGGTAACAAAACGCAGTGATGAGGTATGTAATAACAACCGTGGTTGATTTCCTTCGAAGGAACTAGACTCATGTGACCACTTTGTAAATAGTCATACATGAAGTCGCAGTATTGTTCGCATAAAGCCTCATTTGCCGCTAACTTGCGTTCTAATGATTTAAAACGACGTAAAGCAGATTGTCGCGATCCAGGAAAAGTTAGATTCTGGTCTTTATTTTTGAAAGGCAAGGAAACGGTATACCTCCCTAAAGAATCGCGGGAATGTTCGATAACGAATTTTTGTTCATAGAGTTCTTCGTCCAGTGGTAACTTTGAATACTGAGGAATTTTGTCCATTTCCCAGAACTTCTTAACCTGTTCATTGAGAAGATTATCGTTTGACACGAAGAACGACTTTGGCAGTTCTTGATTATCACTGCAACTGACGTTACCTAGTAGGATCCAACCGAACACAGTGTTGATTGCAGATGGTTGCTGCAATCCTCCACTAACACTACCTGGTAACAGGAGTGAAGGGAAGACCTCAGCACCGAGAAGGACATCGATTTGACCAGGTAAGTGACAATCAAGATCCGCTAGCTTAAGATTTCGAATATGATGCCACGCAGATTTGTTCAACTTAACGACTGGCATATTGCCGCAGATCTTAGGTAAGGTTACCGTTTCAATACTAACTAAACAAATCGTTGTCGTTGACACCTACGCTTAAGCAGATTGTACCACTAGCGGATGTTGAGACAACCTCTGGGGAGAGTTCGAATTAAACAATAAGAAAATATCGGAGCATAAAGATATGGCGGTCGACTTTTCACTCGACAACACGTATCAAAAGGGCAAGGATGACTATAAAACTGTACGGAATCTCATTTTGTCTTACGGCAAATCAAACAAATCAACTGAACCTGATGGCAAGTTAGACGAACTAATATCACTGCAACGCACGAACTTTAGGGCATTCACTCGGCTGGTCAAAGGTATCAAGATTAATCAGATATCAGACAAATGGGAACTTGAGGATGAACTCAAAAACATCCAAGCAAAGTGGACAGTGATCGATACGCTACATTGGCAAATAGACCATATCCTAGCTGGAGGTGACTTATCATACGACGAGGAGTTCGACAATCACGAATTGGCCTACAAAAACATCAAAAGAGAGCTGAATAAGAAAATGTCTTCAACAACTCATTTGGAGAGATCGACCCCGCACATTGACATACCGTCATTTAGCGGGAACTACACCCAATGGCCAACATTTTATGACTTGTTCACCGAGACAATTCATAACAACAATTCGATCACGAAAGCTCAGAAGATGCAGCATCTTAAGGGAAAACTTAAGGGTGAGGCAGAGCGTCTCATTCACCATCTACACATATCGTCGGATAACTACGATATCACGTGGGATATTTTATTACACCGGTACAATAACACTCAACTTCTATTCACCAATCACATCGAAATCATCCTTTTTTTTTTTTTTGTTGCCGAAGTGGAAAATCCTCATAGATGTCCTTCGCCCGGGGCAGGCGAAGGGGTCTGTCAGACTCTTACTGACTAAAAACCACCCCGGTGTTCCGTCCCACACTCGGACCGGGGATCGTGAGAGCTAGTACGATCCCCTAGACTTCCATGATCCCCGGCTAGTGCCGGCGCAGAGTGAGGTGATCTCCTCCCGCGACGTCTAATAGGGGCGCACGTGGAACACTACGCGCCGCCGCCTCGGGTCCTGCTGGATGGGGGGCGGCGGACGACCCCGAGTCCGCCGGCCCTCCGGACCCATTTAAGGGGGCTGGAAGAGGGCGTTGTCCGCCCTCCGCCGACGCCCGGTACGCCTGCTGCGGATCGGGAGAGTGGCCACGGCCTCCCTCTCCCTCTCCGCAGCCTCCTTCTGCGAAATTACGGTTTCACAGAAGGAGATCACCGCATCCCACGACTCGGCGCTCCCGACCATCGAACGAGCGACGGCCGGCAGCGACAGGTCGGGGCCCACTTCGGATACGAGGGCACGGCGCTGCTCCTCCCATGCGGCACACTCTGCCAGTGTGTGCTGCGCCGTGTCCTCCCGACAGTCGGTGCAGTGATGGCACCGAGCGTCTGGCTCCCTGTTTATGTGACACAAGTACTTCCCGAAGCAGCCATGCCCCGAGAGCACCTGCGTCGCCCGAAACGACAGGGAAACGTGCTTCCTCCCGAGCCAGCATCGAAATCTTCCTAAGCCAACCCGAAATCCAAAGGCAAACATCAGTAGACATCAAAAGGTTGTATGATACCTCAACCGAATGTATTCACGCGATACACAATCTCGGTGTTGATACGAATACATGGGATCCGTTGTTGGTTCACTTACTATGCAAAAAAATTGACCCAGAAATATATGCTGGATACAAAGAAGCACGCAGGAATCCTCGCGATCTACCAAAACTGGAGGAGTTAATGTCATTCCTCGAGAGTAAATTTACTGCTCTTGAGCCCATTAAAATCAATAAGGAACCCTCATCAAGCAAACGGAACCCAAATCAATAGCAAAATAAGCAAACCAATAATAAAGGTTTCACTAACAAAAATTATCAGGCCATCATTACGCAAACCTCGAAATGCACCGTATGCAATTCAAATCATGCCCTCAATTTGCTATCGTGCAAAAAATTTATGAAAATGACATCAGATGTACAATTGAAATTGGTGTCGAAATCAAATATTTGTCGAAATTGCTTATTTAGTCATGATGAAAATCAATGCACTTCGCCGAAACGTTGCAAAATCTGTCAAGGTGATCATCATACGATACTCCATGAAGCGTGTATCTCATCAGCAAAATCAGCTCCTTAAGCAATCTTAATCTCCTTAAGAAATCTCATCATCATCATCTCCAATGATCGCTTCGTCATCCAAATCATCAAACAAACATCCTAACGCAAATCATGTCGCAGGGGATGACGAAGAGTTATTGTTGACACGCTGTCAATCAACGTCAAGTGTTCTGACGGCAGATACGTGACCCTGAGGGCACTTCTAGACCAGGGATCACAAATATCATTTATATCGGAAAACGCTGTTCAGCGATTAGGGTTGCAGCGTCAACGATACAACGCATCAGTATTAGGGATAGGGGCTGGTGCTAGGCAAAGCAAAGGACGGGTATCAATCGACTGTCTATCAATCTACGGTGACTATCATTTTACTACAGAAGCACTGGTTCTGTCAAAGGTTGCCAACCGCTTGCCTGGTGCACCATTCAAAAAACAATCATGGCCTCATATCCAGCATCTTCGATTAGCAGATCCAGAATATAACGTGTCCAAGCCAATAGATATTCTCTTGGATGTGAGTATCTATTCTCAAATCATCATGGACGGTCTCATCAAAGGACCAGCGCAGGCTCCGATTGCGCAACAGACCGCACTTGGATGGATCCTGTCTGGCAATGTTCGCACATTTAACCGTCATATCGCAACAAATGACTTATCAGATCTATCAAAATATTGGGAGATAGAGGAAGTTGAAACATCATCATCACCCCTTACCAGTGAAGAACAGTACTGTGAAGAGTTTTATCAGCAAACTACTCGTCGTTTCGAATCTGGTAAATACGAGGTTGGCCTACCTATGAAACCCGAATATGAAAATCAGCTCGGATCATCTAAACCAAAGGCTACTGCACAATTCAAACAGTTGGAAAGAAAAATGTGCAATAACGAATCTTTTGCAGAAAATTATAAATCATTTATGTCAGAATATCAACAACTGGGTCACAAGCCCGTACAAACGTATTAAAGTTTGCACCTGTGTGTCGGGCGGTTACTATTGTAAATAGTATCTCTCAGCGCTTGGATATTTTTTCCTGCTCTTTGGCGGAATTCCAGAGGGTGACAATTACTGTATTGTCTTCTAAGTAACTTGTGCCGGTACCCTGAGCCACGGCTTAGGACTGGTCAATTATCATTGTAGGACTACTTTTATTACATTGGGTTTACCTGTAAAAATAATTGTATGTGTACTAAATAAATAAATAAACATGTGTAGTGCTAACAATGTCGACGAATCAAAACGTGCCTTCTTCTTATCACATCATGGCGTAATGAAATTAGATTCAACAACAACAAAACTTAGAGTCGTTTTCAATGCGTCGGCGAAATCAACATCAGGAAAAAGCCTAAATGACCTCATGTGCTGCGGACCAAATCTTCAAAAGGACCATGACACTCATCTTAACCTGGAAAACATACAATTATGCTATCACGGCAGACATAGAGAAGATGTTTCGTCAAATCTTTATCAGGCAATCCGATCGCCATCTTTAATCAATTATTTGGCGGCAATCATCTCAAGAAGTACTCAAAGAATATCATCTTACTACCATAACGTACGGTACTAAGGCCGCTCCACACTTAGCAATGCGAACGCTTAAACAGCTGGCAATAGACGATGCCGACAAGTATCCTCTAGCTGCGTCAGCCTTAAGACAATCATTTAATATGGACGACCTGTTCAGTGGAGCAAACACCATTCATCAAGCCAAGGAGCTTCAACATCAACTCATTGAAATGCTGAAGGGAGCTGGTATGAACCTCCGGAAATGGTCCAGTAACGTACCGGACCTACTGGTAGATCTATCACCAGATCAACTCAATAACCCCTTAGACTTCAAGTGTTCGGAAACAAGGAAAACACTTGGATTGAGATGGAACTCATCAACGGATAGCTTCAGCTTTCAAAATCAATTACAAAATCATGATGAACGCATCACAAAGAGACAGCTACTTTCGGAAATTTCAAAGCTATTTGACCCCTTAGGCTGGCTGTCACCATTATCGATCAGAGCAAAACTGCTTTTTCAAAATGCATGGTCATTACATTTATCATGGGATGAAAAAGTTCCGCAGCTGATTCAAGATGACTGGATTCAGATTAAGAATGATTTCAACATCATTGATCAATTTATCATACCACGCTATCTCGGCAACACAAACCAATCATATCAAATCCATGGCTTTTGTGACGCATCCGACAAAGCATACGCATGTGTTGTGAACGTAGTAGCTGATGTGAATGATACGCAGATTTCAACAAGACTGCTTTAATAACCACAGGTAGGTAGAACCTTATAAATATATTTACAAGTACCGACAACATGCACAATATCTTTCCCCAAATATTTTTAAGCATTTTACAATAGATAAACAATTTTCTAAATTACTTTAACAATATTTTATTCCTTTTTATTTCTATCCTTCTAATCCGTAAATAAATATGTAACTATATAATCGCATGTATACATCTAGGACATACTCGTAAATAAAGTTATGTACATTTTCATTGTTTTTTAAACCTTACTCTATTGGTACACTTATACATAATTATGTACTATTTTTCTCCTTTTTTTTATCTTTTTTTTTCTTTTTTTTTTTTTTTTTTTTTAATTGGTATTAGTGTTTAAATATTTGCCCTAGTTTTTTACGTGCTATGACAGCCGCCGTTCTGTGCGCGCGTTCTGTACTTGCCGCTATTTTATCCCTACTTATGTTTATATCATTGTCGTCGCTCTCGGCACTGGACCACTTTTCATCATCTGGTATAGGCTCGCATTTGCTTTTTTCTCCCCCGCTGATGTCTGTGTCCTGTGTGGAGTTTTCCACTTTTATTAAGTGACGCCTGTTGCGTCTGTATCGCTTTCCTGTGCGGTCGGTAATAAAATAAGATCTTGGTTGTGCTGCTCGTGTTTGCACGTTTGCATTTTTTCGTTTATCACCATCAATCATTATTACCGCGTCACCTGGTTTCAATGTGGATAATGCTCGTGCATGTCTGTCATAGTACTGTTTGCTCTCCTCCTGTTTACGAATAATGCTCTTATAGTCTTCAGTGTTGTCGCGACTTGGTTTTAATTTTGTAATATGAGATGGCAGTGTACTATTTAGTCTACGCCCCATCAGTAACTGCGCAGGCGAACTGATACCGTCACGCGGTGAATTCCTAAAATTAAGTAGCCCTAAATAAAAATCTGATTTTGCTTCTATTGATTTAATTAAAATATTTTTAATCGTTTGCACACTTCGCTCGCTGCGACCATTCGATTGTGGATAGTTTGGCGAGGAAGTAATGTGATTAAAACCCCACTTGTTTTTAAAATCTACAAATTCCTTTGAAGCGTATGCTGGCCCGTTGTCGGACACAAGCTCGCTTGGAATACCGTGTCGTGCAAATTGATCCTTCATAGCCGCGATTACTGCCTTACTTCCGATACTCTTCAACGGATTAACCTCAATAAAATTTGAAAAATAATCTACTGTAATAAGAAAATATTTCTTTCCGCACTGGAATATATCCGAACCTACTTTTGCCCACGGCATATTTGGTATGTGATGTGGTTGCATTGGTTCGCGTGAGGGTCGTGGCTTCCGTTCAGAACATGCAGTACATCGTCTTACAGTGTTTTCTATATCTCGTGACATTCCCGGCCAAAACATCACTTCACGACCATTACGCTTACACCTGTCGACCCCCATGTGCCCGTCATGTAATCGCTTTAACATTTCTGTTCTTAACGTTCGCGGTATGTACACTAGGTTATCTTTAAATATTACACCATCCACATACTCAAAACTCTGGTTATACGACCAATGTGTTCGCACGCACTCAACTACTTCGTATTTGTTTGCTGGCCATCCGCTCCTAATATATTTTATTATTGTCTGGCATTCGTTATCTTTGGCTGTTTCATCTCTAATCAGGCGCATTTTACTATCACTAAATCTAACATTCTGTAATAAGAAACATGATTGCTCGGTGATTTCTTCCGAAATACTTTCCTTTATGTTATCAGTTAAAGCTGCCCGCGACAATGTGTCTGCCACAAACATGTATTTACCCGGCTTATACACCACTGTGAAATCATATCCCTGTGTGCGCAGCATCATACGTTGCAAACGCGCTGGAATACAATCTAATGATTTTTTAAACAAAGCTTCGAGCGGCTTATGGTCTGTTTCCACAGTGACATTACTTCGCCCAAATACGTATTGATGGAATCTTTCCAGAGCATACACAATTGCCAATAACTCTTTTTCAATCTGCGCATAGCGACACTGCGTGTCAGTTAATGTCGCCGAGACAAACTCAACTGGCCGGCCACCCTGCAATAACACCGCACCCAATGCACGTGAACTCGCATCTACTGATAAGAGAACCGGTTTGCGCGCCGAATACAGTGCTAATACAGGCGCACCGCACACCGAGTCTTTCAACCGCTTTACAGCTGACTCATGCACCTCATCCCACAACCACTCTGAATCTTTTTTTAACAATGTACGTAGCGGTGAAGCTATATCTGAATAGTTAGGTATGAACTTTGACAGATAGTTAATCATGCCTAAAAAACGTTCTAATGACTGCCTATCATGAGGACTTGGCATCATTTGTATTGCCTTTAATTTATTCTTGTCTATACGCATGCCTGCTGCGCTAAACGTGTGTCCTAAGTAGGTTACCTCTTCAACACAAAATTCACATTTCTCCTTATTGAATCTCATGCCTACCTGTCGTGCTCGATCGAGCAACAGCTTAAGTCTCGCGTCATGCTCCGACTTGCTCGATGCCCATACAATGACATCGTCGACGAAAGAGTCTACACCCTCTAGGTCCTCCAGAATCTGCCGTATTTTTGAATGAAATACCTCTGACGCGCAATTAATGCCATATGGCAAACGCAAGAATTGGTATCTGCCAAATGGCGTTCCGAACGTGCACAAATCCGCACTCTCGCCATCTATTTGTACCATCCAAAATCCCGACCTAGCGTCTAATTTGCTAAAGTAACGTGCTCCTTGTAGTTTGGTAGCTATTTCCGTGAGCGTCGGCAACGGATAATGCGCACGCTGTACGACGCGGTTTAGCGGACGGGGATCGAGACACACTCGAATAGTACCGTCTTTCTTAGCTGCTACTACGATCGCATTAACCCACGGTGTTGGGTGTGTTACTTTCCTAACCACTCCTATCCGTTCCATCCTATTTAATTCTACCAATAGTTTGTCACGCACCCCTAAGGGTATCTTACGAACTGGACAGATCGACGGCTGCGCATCACAACTAGTAACGATCCTGTATTTACCTGGCAATTTACCTAATCCTCGGAAAAGATCATCATATCTCTGCATATTTATTGAAAATATCCGCTTAATTATACCTAATTGTTCACACGCATACTTGCCTAGTAAACTGCAACATTCTTACTTTGAAATTACAAAATGAAGGCTATACATTTCTCCTTTATATACCCATTCAATAACACATGATCCAACTATTGGTATGTAATTGCCACAAAACGATTGAGCCCTTATATTATCACAATGTAATGTTTCCACTCGAATTCCTAGTCTGTTATAAGTATTCAAAGACAGCACATTTAAGTCAGACCCTGTGTCTAACTTAAATTTCTCTTTCCTACCATTCACAGATAATATTAAAGTTTCATACCACTTAGCGTCCTTAGAGTTGTTGAGCCCTTTGATAACAGAGATATGATACATTTCCTCTTCACTTACATCATCCTCCTCTAATTGGTAAACACGTTTTTTCAAATTTGGACACACTTTTTTATAATGACCGCGCTTATTACATAAATAACACAGCACATTTGTAGCCGGACACCGGTAACCATCACAAGAATCACTAGCACACGAAGTACATGACGACCTCGCTGCGCCCGCGCAATGCTGGCGCGTGCCGCCGCCGCCGCCGCCGCGCCAGCGCTGTGCTCGGCGACCCCTGCCGCCGCGACCGCTGCGCGACCCCTGCACCACGTCGATGGTCGTTGTCCCTTCGCTACACCCAGCCTTGGTATCTTCAATCTGCCGTTTTTCTTCATGCGACATCTCATTCGCCTGACACATTTTGACCGCCCTTGCCAAAGTGAGATCTTCGGATCTGAGAAGACGGTCTCGCAGCGTGCCATCAATGACACCACAAACAATCCGGTCTCTAATCAGCCCCTCTTCGAGATGCTCAAACTCACAGTGTTGAGTGAGCAGTTTGAGGCCTGTGACATATTCATCTATTGATTCACCTCGCTCCTGATTTCTCGTGAAAAACTTGAATCGTGCCATAGTTGTATTATGCTTGGCTTTGAAATGCTCATTGAACTTGCTCACGAGCGTATCAAAATCTTCTTTGTTCTCGCCATTTGTGAATTTGAATGTCGTATAGACATCATAACCTTCCGAGCCAATCAGATTTATCAGCAAACTTGCTTGCACGTCCGATGTTTCTTTGTGAACACCCGATGCCTTTAAAAACACCATGAACTGCTGTAACCATTTACGCCACGTGTCCGCCCGGCTGGCCGGTCCTCCTTCCAAAACTAATTCCGACGGCGGACGCGCATGTTCCATGTTTACTCGTGTTTTTATTCTGTTCTTTTGCCTTATCAAAACTTTGAATAACCGTTTTACTATGATCTCACGTGTAATCCTAATAATTATTTAGCACCGCTGTCACCATGATGTGAATGATACGCAGATTTCAACAAGACTGCTTTAATAACCACAGGTAGGTAGAACCTTATAAATATATTTACAAGTACCGACAACATGCACAATAGTAGCTAAAGACCATAAGGGCGAGAGCACATCAACGGTCGCTGTAGCAAAAACAAAGTTGGCACCTCTGTCAAAAAAGGTATCATTACCACGACTGGAACTATGTGGTGCTCTACTACTATCTCAACTTACCAAGAAGGTCATGGAATCATTATCAAATCAAGATGTGGAGATTTATGCCTGTACAGACTCCATGATAGTTTTAGGGTGGATCCAAGGCGACGTGAAGAAGTGGAAACAGTTCGTAGCTAACAGAATTAACAAAATTATTAGTATCATTCCATCATCAAGTTGGCATCATGTGAGGTCCGAAGAGAATGCAGCAGATTGTGCTACTCGGGGCCTGACGTGACGGAAGTTATCAAGACTTCCGTTGTAGTGGCAGGGTCCGAAATGGATAACCAATTTCGAAAAAAGCACCGTTCCTACCACCTCAATACTCAATGCTCAATACTTTATTGCATTCCATATGTGTTAAATAGGTGGTATAACATAATAAAATATCAATATGGACCCTGTCGGGCACAGCAAAGTAGAAGAGAGGAGAGGGCTAAGTAGCTATTCAATTAAGCAATATAACTTATTAGTTGTGGTTTATTGGGTGTATGTATAATATTATGTATATATATAAGGTTTGCGTATATATTAAATTGCTATTAATTGTAAGTAATTATTATGAAGTTCTTATATTATTATTAAATTATTCTTCTTATTCATAGATTTTTTTTTTTTTTTTTGTATTTATGTTTATATTGGGTTTTCTATTTTTCTACAAAATGTTTGGTGTAAAAGAGAGAGAAAAAGAAATTATTTTGGAATCGATTTATCATCTAAGAACTCCTTTACTGTGTAGTAAGACTTTGATTCGAGAAATCGCTTCAATTTATTAATAAATATATTTATTTTGCTTATTTCTCTAATATTTTGATGGGCATAACTAAAGGGCTGGTTGAGTGCATTTCCAGTCGGGATTGAGGTATATTTAATTTATTTTTGTTGTGTCGTGTGTATCTAGTTTGTGTTTCTTCGCAAGTGGTATACAAATCTGGGTGTTTTCTGACAAATTTACATAACTCAAAGATATACAGCGTGGAAAAGACAATACGACAATAAATGAAAACACGGACAATACTAGTTTATAAGAATAGTTTAAGCTATCAAAAATGTCCTAACATCGAAAATAAAAAAATAAAAATTTCAAACAAACTAAATGGCATAAAACTAGAAACGAAATAGAACACCATTTATAAATATGAGTTCACTAACCTATCGTAAGAGCGGCAACAACGCGCGGTCCTGTAGCGACTTGATTTTTTAGCTTTTAATTATGGATTAATGCTCAGTAAAATTACACTGAATCACAGATTATTTAGCACAGCCCAAACATTGACAGCAAGTCTGTACTGGTGCGAAGTCTCCCGTCCTAGACGCGGATTCACGCGGCTCCAGTAACAAAGATTCTATCTGTTCCATAAACCGTTCCTTGTAAATGTACTTTAATCAGTCCACATCACATTGTACAAGAAATCCGGATTCTCGAAATGTTTATTTTCAATCCAGCGACAAAAGTTTTCCCTAACTGGTTTGTCTCTAGGTAACAATGCATGCAATTTCTTGTATTTATACGGCTTCCGTTTGTCGCGTTTTAAAACTTTAAGAATAGTTGTATGGTCAACACCTGACCTGCCCTTCGCGATCTACACGTTGGGTTGCGTTAAAAAAAAAACACGAAAACAATAAAAACTAAGCATCTAATTTCGCACAATTCACTCACTGTTTAACTAAATACCTATTAAAACGTTACGTGTCCTGTCACCAAAATAAAGCGTCCAATTTCGCACTAATACCGTCGTAAATGAATTTACAAATTTAAACACGAGCGGCGGGGAAGTACCTACAGCAAAGTTAGCGGCTCCTACAAAGCGAGGACGCGTGACTCTTCACAGGACCGCGGCGACACACTAAGCTAAAGTAAAAGTAGTAGCAAATTTCTTCAAGAAAGCGAAGTAACAAACGAAACTAGATTTATCTCTTTCGTACACACTAAATTTTCTATTAATATTATGAGTGCATTGCAATTTCCGCATTCGTTACTTTCTTATCCAACTTTGATGACACGCTTTATGACTCTCATTACTCAGAATTAAGGTATAATTTTCACTAAATCAGATGAAAATACTAATTTGGCGAAAGTGTTTAAGTAGCGAGTTGGCAACGTGACTTTAATGTTTTGATGTTTATACCGATGTGGGTCGTTAACCTGACAGTGTTTCCCTATTATCAGATACATCATGTAGCAAATGTTAAAAATGAAAAATAATTTCCTGTGACTAAACTACTGGATATATTCAAATGATTTTTTGTATGTAGACTGAGAACGTCTTGAGGTATGCGAGGTTTAATTTATTGTCGTATTGTCATCACCACTCTGTATAAACAGGGAAGTGTGAATATTTTGTGTTTTTGGAAGTATGGTTTGCAGCTATCTGTTTGTTCAATATTGGTTATTATTCGAATTAATTTCTTTTTTAAAATAAATATAGTTTGAGAATCAGTGCTGTTTCCCCATAGCATGACCCCATAGCTAAGCCATGCTTGGGCATATGCATAGTATGTGACAATTGCAGTTTGCAGGTTGGTAGTTTTTTTAATTTCACGTAGGGCATATGAAAATTTTGATAGTTTAGCTCTTATTTTCTGTATATGGGTGTTCGCGCAAGCGCCTACAGAAATTAACATGGATGTAATGTTGAGGCTACGTAGATTATAGCTACCCGTTTTTTATTTTGTAACGCTTGTACTGTCTACCTACATCTTCGAGATCCTCTCAATAAATTTGCACGTTCACATCAAGCAACGTATTTTTCGTTTTATTCCCGTAATTATACCTGGATCAATCCCACACATGGTCCTTCGAGCTGGATAGGAGATTTGAAGAGTATTTACTCCGATCGGCAAATCGTTACAAAGGGATTGAAGAGAATTGGTGGACATCAAAAATCATAGTCGACGCCCGGTGAATTCTGCTACGTCATTCAGAAGATTATTGGATATTACGTGGTCTGGATACTTAATAGCTAAGAAAAGGCGTATTTATTATTATATTTGTGTACCCAACACTCTATTTAACAGGTATAATTAGTGTAAGTCAGCCGTTAATAGCCAGGTTAGTACAAAATACCTATTGTCATTTTTCTTTGTTCTGTGAGTGGTTACAAATTGTAATACAATTATTAACTGATCAGTAATTATTGTTCATTTTTGTTATTTACACATTGTTGAATAGTAGTTTTTTTAGTAACTGCATTATTTGGCTTTACGGTGTTATAAGTTTACAGTTATTGAGACAGTTAGGTAATCACATTAGTTATCACAGACAGACAATAGGAATCATTGCAATTGCAGTATTATTATTAAAGTTTAGTACTTAAAACCGTCAATACGCATAGTTTATTATAAATTCTAAATTATTATTTATGTGAATTCACTCAAGTCTGTTTTAATCTTGTACCCACGTATTTCAGGCTGCATCAATTTAAATTGTAATTTGCAACGTCACTATAGCTTTTTTTTATATAAATTCCAGGTTGATCACACCAGCGTACGCAATGCCAGAAGATAAGGAATTAAATAAGGACAATAAAGATCTCGTTAGGAAACGAGCGAGTTGCAAAGGAAAGGTGACAATGTTCTCAAACCATTTAAATACTTTGAATCCCTCTTCTTTGAGCCGTACTGAGGTAGGCGAGTTGCAATTACGTTTTACTAGACTTGAGGCATTGTATGCCCAATATGATGAGGTGCAATTATTGCTGGAGTGTAGTACTGATGACTTGGATGGTCAGATGTTGGAACGCGCGGAGTTTGAATCTCTTTATTACAAAACCCTATCTAAAGCTCAACAAATGTTGGAAGATAATAGGAAAGGAGATTCTAGTGATAAGTGTGACGTAATGTCGCGTTCTAGCAATCATAAGTTTGTTAAATTACCGACTATTCAGTTGCCGAAATTCAGTGGTTCTTATACAAACTGGTTAGAGTTTCACGACACGTTTGATAGTCTCATCCATTCAAACGATGATATGGATGAAATAAATAAATTTCACTATTTGAGGTCATCCCTAGAAGGGTCTGCTGCTGTGGTGATCAACTCAATTCAGTTTTCTTCTGCAAATTATTCGGTATCATGGAATCTTCTCTGCGAGCGGTTTGATAACAAGCACCTGCTTATCCAACATCATGTTTCAGCATTATTTCAAATCGACACCCTTCAAAAGGAGTCGTCAGTTAATTTAAAAGGTTTACTTGATGATGTTAATAAAAATATACGTGCCCTAAAATCCTTAGATGAACCCGTTAATCATTGGGATATTTTACTCATTTATATTGTCACACACAAATTAGATAGCAAAACTTATCGTGAATGGGGTGAGTATAAGGGGCGCCTGGACAAGAATTCTAAAGTTACGTTTGAATTATTTATTACTTTTATTAAAAACCGTGCTGAGACATTAGAAACGTTTGAATTGGAAGCTTCTACGAATACTAAACACTCACACACAGGTAAAAATTCAAACAAGATTAGGTCAATGTTGGTACAGGATTCTAGTAAAAATAATTCAGGTGCAAGTTCAAGTAAACAGGATGATGGAGTTTCAAATAAGCCTAAGAATTGTGTTATGTGTAACGGTGAGCATAAGCTATGTAGTTGTCCTCAGTTTTTATCGTTGAGCAACGAAGCTCGTTTGCAGTTATTACCCAAATACAAAGTATGTTACAACTGTTTTAATCTAGGTCATTATGCAAACAACTGCAAAAAGCCAGGTTGTAAAATATGCCGTCGTAAACACAACACTATTGTACACGTTGATAAATTCTTGAAGTCAGACGCAAGTGGTGCTTCTGCTAGCAGTGTTGTTGTTGACACGAATGGCAATACGGCTGTCTCCACTCAGCCCACTACTATAGGTATAGGTACTGGTGTGTCGCTGTCCGCGAGTGTTGAGCACGGTGACGTGTTATTGTCCACTGCACTCGTCAAGGTCATGAGTACTAATGTTCAGCAGTATGTAGCTCGTGCTGTGCTTGACAGTGGCAGCACGTCATGTCTCATGACTGAGAGGTTATACCACCAGCTAGGTTTGACTGCCAAGACTGTAAACAGTTCTATTAGAGGTATTAACAACTCGTCATCTTTTATCAATAAAATGTGTTCAGTATCAATCAAATCTTTAAATAATAATTTTAGTATGGACATTAATTGTTTTATTCTCCCATCCATCACAGATAAGATTCCAAGTAAAAATGTTAACTTGTTAAAAATTAAAATTCCGTCTGATGTTTGTCTCGCAGATCCCAACTTTTACTCACCGGCACCTGTCGATATGTTGTTGGGTGCTGACATCTTTTGGGATTTATTGGAATCTCAACGAATTAAGTTGGGTGATGGGCAACCAATTCTTTGTGAGACAAAATTGGGTTGGTTGGTCTCCGGCCCAATTAACAGTTGTGTTTCTTTTAAAGTTTTAAAATGTAATTTTATAAAGGTGCGTTCAGACTGTGAAGATAAGTTAAATTTTAATGTTGATCAACAACTCTCAAAGTTTTGGCAACTTGAAGAAGTGTGTACTTCGTCTCCGTATTCCTCAGAGGAGAAGCTATGTGAGGAGCATTTTATGAAAAACACTATTCGTTTGGAAAATGGTCAATTTTGTGTTAGGATTCCTTTAAAATGTTCCCCGGACAATTTAGGCGAATCTATGTCAAGAGCCAAACATTGTTTTGCTTCACTGGAACGTAGATTTAAATCTAAAACTCAATTTTGTAATATGTACAAAGAGTTTATGATGGAATATGAAACTTTAGGTCATATGTCTAGATGTAAAACTATTGATGATCAAGCGTTTTACATTCCGCATCAGGGAGTTCTGCGGGAAAGCAGCACCACCACTAAGTTAAGGGTGGTTTTTAATGCAAGTAGTTTAACTAATACTGGTATTTCTATTAATAATATCCAGATGATTGGACCCGTGGTACAGGACGATCTATTATCGATCCTGTTGCGTTTTAGACAACATAAGTACATCCTAGCTGCTGATGTTGAGAAAATGTACCGGCAGATAGTTGTTCATCCAAATGATAGGTATCTTCAACAAATTATTTGACGTGATAATCCGTCAACTCCATTACACGCTTATCAACTTAATACCGTGACCTACGGCACGGCCAGCGCTCCTTACCTAGCAACCCGGTGTCTTCGGCAGTTAGGGCTAGAGTGTGTTGATAAGGAAATTGGTGACGTCATCCTCCATGACTTTTACGTGGATGACTTGCTCACCGGAGGAGATGACATCAATGAGGTCAAAGAGTTGCGTCATAAAGTTACTTCAATTCTCGCTTCAGCGCAGATGAATCTAAGAAAGTGGAAGTCGAATGACTTACAATTGGTAATTGGTTCTGACTTTCCCCAGTCTTCACTGGATTTGAATGTTGGTGGATTTGAGTCAACCAAAACCTTAGGCCTAGGTTGGCAGCCACTGTCAGACTACCTTTGTTTTCCAATTAATCAGTCAGTTAATTTTAATAACACAAAACGTGACATGCTTTCGATTGTTTCACAAGTTTTTGACCCGCTTGGATTATTGGCTCCGTGTGTAATTGTTATGAAGATATTACTTCAGAGGTTATGGTTACAAAAGCTGTCTTGGGATGAACAGCTATCACCGGACATTAGCAAGCTTTGGAATGAAATAATTAATAATTTACCTAAATTAAATGAAATTCATATTCCACGTCGAGTTTTAATTGATTGTTATGAGTTTTTAGAATTTCACATTTTCAGTGATGCGTCTGAACGCGCCTACGGCGCTTGTCTGTATGTACGAAGCGTTGATAAGCAGGGACAGGTTTTAGTGCGTTTATTGTTAGCCAAAAGCAGAGTTGCACCACTCAAGCCGACAACCATACCCAGACTTGAGCTATGCGGTGCTCTTGTAGGTGTTCGCATCTTTGAAAAGGTTGTGGCAGCCTTACGAGTCAGCACGCGGCGCACTTTCTTTTGGACTGACTCCTCTATTGTTTTAGGGTGGCTTAAAATGTTACCAAATAAATTACAGCCGTTCGTTCGTAACAGGGTTGCCGAGATTTTAGATAAGACTAGTGGCTGTGAGTGGAGACATGTTCCAACTGACCAAAACCCTGCAGATTATTTGTCTCGTGGAGTAGACATTAATTTATTACCTAGTTTAGATGATTGGTGGTCCGGTCCTAGTTTTTTAATAAAGGAAATGTCTTATTGGCCTTCTAAATTAATGAATTTTAATAACGAAATGTTGCCTGAAATGAAATTAGATGTCACTTTGCATGTTTTATTCAATAACAATGAGTTTGATGAATTGATTATTTTTACACGGTTTTCAAGCCTTTTAAGACTTCAGCGAACAGTTGCCTTTGTTTAACGTTTTATTGACGCATGTAAAAAACAACATAATATTCGCGGTCCTCTTTCTGTGCATGAACTAGAAAGGGCTCTAAATTTTATTATATGCTTATCTCAAAGTCAATCTTTTAAAGACTATAAATTACTACTTAATAACAAACCGTTACCCACTAAAAGTGAATCAAATAAGTTTAACGTTTTTCTAGACGAGAATAAGGTGATGCGAATTCGAGGTAGATTACAACATTCAGATTTTCCTTATAATAAAAAGCACCCGATTCTTATCCAATCTAGTCATCATTTTTCTAAGTTACTTTTTAATTATGAGCATAAAAGATTATTTCACGCTGGACCCCAGTTACTGTTGGCGTCTATACGAGATACGTACTGGCCCATCCGAGGTCGCAATTTAGCTAGGATGTGCTGTAAACAATGTGTTCGTTGCTGCCGATTTAGAGGTGAAACTGTAAGTCCTATTATGGGAGATTTACCACAGCAACGACTTCTAGCAAATTTTCCTTTTGAAAATATAGGCTTGGACTATGCAGGTCCTATTCAGTCAGCTGTTCGTCAAGGTCGTGGCTGTAAATTAGTTAAAGTTTATATAGCTATTTTCGTTTTTTTTTCTACGAAATCATTTCATCTTGAACTGGTCGGTGATTTAACAAGCAAGACTTTCATCCTGGCGTTAAAGAGGTTCATCTCACGTAGAGGAAAGCCGAGAAATATCTACTCGGATAATGGCACCTCATTTGTTGGTGCATGTAATAATAATAAACCTTTCTAGATTTCTTAGGGCGAGTTGCGATTCGCTGTCCGAGGAGATGGCTAGGGAAGGAGTTAACTTTCACTTTATCCCTGCATATTCTCCTCATTTCGCTGGCCTTGCGGAAGCTGGTGTTAAATCAACCAAGCATCACTTAGTTAGAGTGCTGGGCCTTTGTAACCTTACCTACGAAGAGCTATATACCATGATGGTTCAGGTTGAATCCATTTTAATTCCATCCATTTTTTTTTTTTAATTTTGAACTCCAGACCACTGACGGCGTTATCATCGAACCCCGAGGATCTGACGCCGCTGACACCCGGACATTTTTTGATTGGACGTCCTATGACATCACTGCCGTCACCTGATTATCGAGACCAGTCCATCAATTCTCTGACTCGATTTGAGCGTATTGAGCTTCTCCGACAGCATTTTTGGAGCAGATGGAGTAAAGAATATATATCGGAGCTTCAACTTCGCATGAAATGGCGAGCATGTAAGGGCTCCTTGAAGCTGAATTCTTTGGTCCTTTTAAAAGAAGACAACCTCCCCCCACTCTAGTGGAAAATGGGTCGGATCGTTGCTACGTATCCAGGAACAGACGGCGTTGTCAGAGTTGCAGACGTCAAGACTTCTAGTGGTCTGTTACGCAGATCATTCAGCAAGATTTCTCCGTTGCCTATCTATCCGGCGTCTGAAAATTCTTAGTGGTTGAAAGGCAGGCTTTCAACGCCCGGGGGTATGTTCGCGCAAGCGCCTACAGAAATTAACATGGATGTAATGTTGAGGCTACGTAGATTATAGCTACCCGTTTTTTATTTTGTAACGCTTGTACTGTCTACCTACATCTGTGAGATCCTCTCAATAAATTTGCACGTTCACATCAAGCAACGTATTTTTCGTTTTATTCCCGTAATTATACCTGGATCAATCCCACACAATGGGATTTCCAATTAATATGGGTATCTATAGACAAACCGATATATCAATATCAATCACCAGATTTGGAGACCAAAAAGCTTAGTGTAAACACGGCTTTATATCCAAATCATATTTCATTGATACAAGTTTTTACAGAACTACAGTTCCTTAACTTGTATTGTGAAAATCGTCGCTTGGATATCGCGTTTCATTACGCAATCACGAGGCAAACACACATCAAAAACAGCTGTATTAACGTCATCAGAAATGGACAATGCATTGAATTGAATATCATTATCAAAGATGATCAATTAAAACTATTTCATGAAGATATATTGTCTATCAAACAAAAGGGGCATGTGCATCCTAGAAGCAAAATATCATGTCTTAATCCATTTATGGATGAGCAAGGTACGAGGGTCATTCAATAAATACTTAGCCTACAAAAAGTAAACGAAAATTTTGGAAAAGTGGCAATTTATTTTTCAACATAGTCTCCTTTTAGTTCGATACACTTAGCCCAGCGATGCTCCAACTTTTTTAACCCGTCCGAAAAATAGTTTTTGTCAAACTCTGCAAAATAGGCCTCCGTGGCGGCGATAACCTCCTCATTCGATCCATATCTATTCCCGGCGAGTGATTTTTTCAGATTAGGAAACAGAAAGAAGTCACAAGGGGCCAAATCTGGAGAATACGATGGATGGGGCAGCAATTCGTAGCGTAATTCGACCAATTTGGCCATGGCAACAGCAGACGTGTGAACCGGTGCGTTGTCGTGGTAAAACAGCACTTTTTTCTTCGCCAGATGGGGTCGTTTTTTCTTTAATTCGGCGTCGAATCGGCCCAATAAATCGGCATAGTAAAGCCCTGTAATTGTTGTACCCTTCTCGAGGTAATCGATGTAGATCACACCTTGTGAATCCCAGAAAACGGTGGCCATAACTTTTCCGGCCGATTTTACAGTTTTCGCCTTCTTTGGAGCACGTTCCCCGGTCTGGATCCATTGTTTTGATTGCTCCTTGGTCTCTGGTGTGTACCAGTGGATCCAGGTTTCATCGACGGTCACAAAACGACGCAAAAACTCCGCTGGATTCCGCTTAAACAGCGCCAAACACGTCTCCGATGTGGTCTCACGGTTGCGCTTGTTTTCTGGTGTGAGTAAACGCGGCACCCATCGCGCCGACAGCTTTCTCATGCCGAGTTCCTCGTGAAGAATATGATGCACTGTTCCTTCTGAAATGCCTACAGTCTCAGCTAGCTCCCGAACCTTCAATCGGCGATCTGCCAATACGAGATCATGGATTTTTTTAATGTTTTCCTCAGTAGCAGCTGTTTTCGGTGCACCTGGACGTGGTTCATCAAAAACCGACGTACGGCCACGTGCAAACTCGTTGAACCAATTCTTGACGGTGGCCATCGATGGAGAAGAGTCACCGTACACAGCATCCAAGCGCTCTTTGATTTCGATGCGCGTTTTCCCTTCCAAAAATAGAAATCGAATCACCGAACGATATTGCTCTTTTTCCATTTTTGTAAAACCGATCGACACGTTCGCTTCCATAAGTTGTCAAATTAAAACAAATGAAGGGATTGGAATGAAAATTTGAAAAAAGAATTAAAAAAGAATGTGCTACACTGTGGTAAAACTCTTTTGAAACTACAGCGCCCTCTGGCGATGAGGCTAGGTACTTATTGAATGCACCTCGTATCCTTAGAGTGGGAGGACGACTAAAAAACGCACGCATCAACGACTCATCAAAGCACCCTATCATACTCGTACTATCAAGCCATAGTCGTCTCACTGATTTAATCATTGATCAGGCTCATGTTACCACATTACACGGAGGCCCACGACTGACACTTTCATACATCAGAGACAAGTATTGGATCATCAGTGGAATCCGTACCGTCAAAAGGAAGCTAAGATCATGCGCTAAGTGTAAGCGCTTTAGTCAAACACAATATCTACAAATCATGGCCGATCTTCCACAGCCACGAATCACCCCTTCACGACCTTTCTCTACCACCGGTGTCGATTTTACCGGACACGTCGAGTTGAAGGCCAATAAGGGACGTGGAATCAAAACCGTTAAGGGCTATATTGCTGTGTTTGTTTGTCTACCAAGGCTGTTCATCTGGAACTTGTTTCTGATCTAAGTACTCCAGCATTTTTAGCAGCCTTTCGTAGATTTTCGGCCCGACGTGGAACACCAAATCACGTTTACATTGATAATGGCACGAATTTCGTAGGTGCCAACCGCATCATAAAGAAGGAGTACCAAGACATCATAGCCACAATCAACACCGATTTCTTCAATAAAATCAATGACATGAACATAAAGTGGCACTTCAATGCTCCTGAGTGCCAAGTGCAGGCGGTCTTTGGGAGGCTGCTGTGAAAAGCCTCAAATATCATCTAAGGCACATCATCGGAGATCAGAAACTCACTTACGAGGAGTTTACTACACTCCTATATCAAATCGGGGCATGTCTGAACTCAAGGCCTCTCTGTCAGTTGACAGAGAGCCCTGAAGACGACGTTCTTACGCCAGGCCACCTCTTGATTGGTGGCCCGCTTCTATCTAGACCACAGACTGATCCAGATCACATAACCCAGTCAACAAGGTGGCAACTCATTCAATCAATGAACAAACAGCTTTGGAATAGGTGGTCAAGCGAATATGTACAGCAACTGCAGGCTAGGTCAAAATGGCGTAAGCCAAGCAGGAACTTCGAAATCGATGATGTCGTTCTTATCAAGGACGAAAACTTACCGCTGGCAAGTGGGCGCTAGGACGTATTCAAGCAGTTCATCCTGGAAAGGACGGCTATGTAAGGGTAGTCAGCTTGAAAACCAAAAATAACATCATCCAACGTCCTGTCACCAGATTTGTTTTGTTACCAGTAAACGAGGATACAATACAGGATCAAAATGTCAACCATCAAAACAAATCAGATCAAGAGAAGTGTGCAGGACGCTCAAACGAATGTAAATAGGAAGCGTCATCGCTTTAGTCCATACTAAACCTATAGTTAATTTAGTTTATTTGTCATGTTTTCATTATATCTTATTATGTTTAGTAATGTCTTAAAATAAGGATAAAAGTATGTTTTAATGTCAAAGTTCACAGAGGTAACTTTTTTGTATAGCGCAAGTAGTGCATGGCACAGCATTAAAGCTGACCAATTGTGATAAAGCCCGCAAATTCATGCTTCTCATGGATTGGCTACAGACAGTGGAAAGTTTTCGAAGTCCACCATGTAAAATTATGTACATGTTGAGATACATATGTAAAGTTGCTTTGTTTTTATTGTAGTTTATAGATTTGTGATAATGTAAAAATAGAATATAAAAGTAAAATATAACGTAGATTCAGTTTGTCCATAGAATACATACTTTGTAGTATGTATATATATCAGTTTTGTTGTTATTAAAATATGTAAAAGTAAATATGCAGGTGTTCATTACCTAATAGATTTGTGAAACCCTTCTGATTGGTTATCGTCAGAATGTCGTAATGTCTGTGATTGGTCGAATGTTAATGTCCAAGTTAATTTGTGAAATGATCAAATTGTATTGGCTGTCCGGGTTTGCATTTGCTACTCTACGTGTCCCATAGAATTTGGGTAATAAATATAGGCATCCCTGGCAGTCAAATTCAGTCAGCTCAGCGGCAGCGACTCAGTGAGCTCGAAAGTCCTCTGGCTTTCGCTCTATTGTCTTGTACCACACCTTGTACAGACTATTGTCTTGTTCCACACCTTGAACAGACTGAGTATTGTCGTGTTCCACACCTTGAACCGACTGAGCATTGTCGTGTACCACACCTTGTACCGACTGTATATTGTTTATGTAACATATTCTTGTATGAACCATATTGTGAACTGTAAAATAAATAGTCTTCAAGATTTAAGAAGAGTTTAATTGAACCAAGTGACTCCTCCAACCCAGCAAACATTATAGTTTGGGTTCCATCCCAAATATTGGTCCTTCGAGCGCCGGATCCGAGGAAAGTCACTATAGAAAAGACTCCAGCGAACTTTTTGAAGATTATTTAAGAAGATTCATTATTGAGAAGAATTTACAATGCCAGTCACGAGGTCTACGGGAAAACGAGGCGGCCAGGCGTCGACTACAGTTACAGAACAGACTGAAACCGCTACGGAAACCGCTACAGAAGCCACGACTGACACAAGCGCTACAGAAGCGACGCGAACAACGGCCAACACTTTGGAAGCCCCAGCCGCCACCGCGTCTACAGTTAAACACGCCGCGCAAGAAGACGTCACAACTGAAAACAAAGAAAGTGGTCGCCGCAGCAAAGCTACGTCACAGAAGAGTGATAAAACTTCGAAAGCGCGCCGCATAGCCAGGGCCAAAGCAGAGCTGGCACAACGACTAGCCAATTTAGCGGGCGCGCGCCTAGCCGAAATTGAAGCTGAATCAACTGATGAAGACGTATCCTCCGTCGTCTCGGAAGCTGGAAATGATCATCGAGTGACTAATTGGCTCCATTCAAGTCAGTTGCTCGCCATCTCCAACAGACCTTATCAATCCGAGGTGAAGTCGTCGATCGATCCCGCAGTTCCAGTGACGACCGCCGTAGCCTGGGACATCCCGGCGACTTTACCGGCGGGAGTCAGCACCAGGCCCCCGCAACCGAACCTGCCGCCAGTGAGTGCCGCCGCCTCCTGGCAGCCGAACTTTGCGACTGAACAGTTGCACCCGAACCCGCCGCCAGTGAGTGCCGCTGCCTCCTGGCAGCAGAACTTTGCGACTGAACAGCCGCACCCGAACCCGCCGCCAGTGAGTGACGCTGCCTCCTGGCAGCAGAACTTTGCGACTAAACAGCCGCACCCGAACCCGCCGCCAGTGAGTGCCGCCGCCTCCTGGCAGCAGAACTTTGCGACCGAACAGCCGCACCCGAACCCGCCGCCAGTGATCGCTGCCGCTCTCTGGCGGCCGAACCTTGCAATTGAACAGTTGCACCCGAACCCGCCGCCAGTGAGTGCCGCCGCCTCCTGGCAGCCGAACCCCGCGCCTGCGCAGCCACACTTGAACCCGCCGCCAGTGATCACCGCCGCATCCTGGCAACCGAACTACGTGCCTGCTCAACCGCAACCAATGCCAGCGCCAATAGAACCCGGCGCGCCCTGGCCATCGAACTCTACGCACGTGGCACCGAACACATCATGGCAACCGATCTACACTACGGCGCCGCATCACAGCTACACGTCAAAACCTGCCACTGCAACCTGGGTGCCGCCGCCTACGCCATCAGTCCACGTCGCGCAACAACCTACAGTACTAGCCGTCCCAGATACAAGGACGGACATGAGAGAACTTGCTGCCGCAATTACGCAAGCTGTGCAGACCGCACAGTACCAACAGCCAATGAAGCATTCTGAACTTCCCTGCTTCAATGGAGCTCATCAAGATTGGCTCACGTTCCGCGCCGCCTATTGTGAGACAGCGCATCGATTGTCAGCAGTGGAAAATATGTCAAGACTCAGAAGAAGCCTTCGAGGAATAGCAAAAGAAGCTGTACAGGGTCTGTTAATAGTGAACGCTGACCCGAACGAAGTCATGAAGACACTCGAGCTACGCTTCGGTCGGCCAGACTCAATAGCCATGGCCGAGATGGAGCGACTACGAACCTTACCTCGCCTCACTGAATCTCCGCGTGAAGTCTGCACCTTCGCTACCAAAGTAGAAAACATCATTGGTACTCTGCGAGCACTCAACTGCGGGCATTATCTCTTCAATCCAGAAGTCACGAAGGCTATGGTTGAAAAGCTCACACCGACCTTGAAAAGGCAATGGTACCAGTTTTCAGCAGAGCAACCCAGAACCGAACCTGATCTTCTGAAGTTTACCCGATTCATCAAGATAGAAGCAGAGATGTGCAGCCCGTATGCACTGCCTGAGAACATCGCTGCAACAACCCCAACGCCTCAGAACATGCAGCGACGTCAGCAGCGGGTACATGCCACACAAGAAGCAAGCAAACCAAATTGTGGCTTATGTGATCGTCAAGGGCACAGCATCGTGGAATGCGACCAATTCAAGAAGGCAACTACTGATGCAAGATGGGACATCGCAAAGAAGCATCGCCTGTGTTTTCGCTGCCTCAGATTCCGAACAAAGCAACACAGCTGTAAACCAAAGAGATGCGAGATAGGCAACTGTGTGCACTTACATCACAAGATGCTACACTCCAATGGTGCAGCGGCCAAGAAGAAAGAAGAAACCGATAGCTCCAAAAAAGAACAAGAGAAGGCCCATTCAATGTGGACACCGAGAGTATCTTTTCTCAAAATAATACCAGTGCACCTTTCTGGACCGGCGGGAGCTGTCAATACCTACGCGCTCCTTGACGACGGCTCTACCGTAACTCTGATCGATGAGAGCCTAGCCAATCAAATCGGAGCAGAAGGATCCAGTGAACCACTTCGAATATCATCCTTTGACGGAGAACCCACAGTTGACGTGTCATCTCGAAGAGTGAACTTCTTCATCAAAGGACTTCACACGTCCGAACGCAAGCTACGAGCGAGAACAATCAAGCAGCTAGAGTTGGCCGCACAGAAGATCCCTGGAGAAGCAGTCAGAGACTGTGAACATCTTCATGACATCGCCAGAGAGATAATAACAGAAGATGCAAGACCTAGACTTCTGATTGGCCAAGACAATTGGGATCTCCTCATCGCATCGGAGGTCAGAACAGGAAAAAAGAACCAACCAGTGGCCTCACTAACACCATTGGGTTGGGTCCTGCATGGCAGTCACACGCGAACACTTGGCCACAGAGTAAACTTCATCAGATATGCCAACACAGATGACGAACTTCATGAACTGGTGAAAGAATACATCACGATAGACAACATACAAGTCAATCCGAAGAAGCGATACTTTTGTAATTATTTTCGTCTTAGAATTATTTTATTTTTTCAGTTTATGCACCTGCCATGTTATCTCTCCACCACCCTTGGTTGACTGGTAGAGAATGCCTAAGGCATTAAGTCCGCCTTTGTACATTTGTGTTGCATGAAGTTTTAATAAATAAATAAATAAATAAACGATCCCGAAGAAAAAGCACTCCGAATCCTTCAGCAACATACGACCAGAACTCCAGAAGGAAGATATCAAACTGCCCTATTGTGGCGAGATGAAAACGTCAAGATGCCAGACAACTATGACAGCGCTCTGAACAGACTCATGAGCGTAGAGAAGAAGCTAGATAAAGAACCTGAACTAAAGAAGAAGTACACTGAACAAATGGAAGCACTAGTATCAAAAGGGTACGCCGAACCAGCTCCACACTCGACATCGGAACATCGAACATGGTACCTACCTCACTTTGCCGTGTTCAACCCCATGAAACCAGACAAACTTAGGATTGTCTGCGACGCAGCAGCCAAGACTAGAGGAGTCTCATTAAACGACCAACTACTCACTGGCCCAGATCTACTGCAATCGCTACCAGGAGTAATAATGCGCTTCCGTCAGCACTCAATCGCCGTGACCGCTGACATCACCGAAATGTTCCTGCAAATAGAACTACGACCCGAAGACCGGGATGCTCTCCGATACTTATGACGAGGAGACCGAAGAGACGACCAGCCGCCGGAACAATACCGCATGAAGTCGCTAATCTTCGGAGCTTCTTGCTCACCAGCGACGGCAATCTACGTAAAAAACACAAACGCCGAGAGATTCCAACAGGAACATCCAGAAGCAGTCAAAGCTATCAAAAGAAAACATTACATGGATGACTATCTGAATAGTTTTAACACATTGGAGGAAGCCGTGAGAGTCTCGCAAGCTGTGCGTGACATACATAGAGAAGCGCACTTTGAACTCAAGAAATGGTCATCTAACTCGAGCACCCTTCTAGAAGCGCTAGGGGAAGTCGCCAAGACTGAAGACACAATCAAGCTGGACGACAGCATCAAGACAGAACGAGTTCTCGGTCTAATATGGAAGCCAACGGAAGACTCCCTCACATTCAATTTAAATCTCGCGCGCATACCTCAGAACGTCCTAAAGAACGACAGCAATGATCCTGATTGGAGGAAGAACAAACGAACATTGCCAGTCAAAGTGGCAGAGAGACGAGAGACCACAAACATTTACTTACCTCTCTCCACTGAATTTCTTCGTAAGGCCGAGAATCTGATCCTGCAAGCTTCACAAGAACAATCCTTCCAGGAAGAAATAGAAGCTCTGAAGAACAAAAGACCCTTACCACGAAGCAGTCGCCTACACACATTGAGCATAGAACTCATAGATGGAGAGATTCGCCTGAAGAGCAGAATAACCACCATGACAGACATCGCTGAGAATCTGAAAAACCCAATGGTCCTTGATGGAGATCACCTTGCAACACGATTGTGGATCGAACATGTCCACCGCCAGCTGCATCACGCGAGCACCGAGATGACAGTCAACGAATGCCGTCAGCAGCATTGGGTGCTCCGCCTACGACCTACAACCAAGAACATAATCAGTAAGTGTTTACGATGTCGTATGAAGGCAGCCTCTCCACCGCAGCCTATGACAGGGAATCTCCCTTCCTGTCGCCTAGCTCACCACCAGAGGCCATTCACCTTCGCTGGATTGGACTATTTTGGGCCAATGACCATTACAGTGGGACGAAGTCATCAGAAGAGATTCGTCGCCCTATTCACCTGTCTCACGACGCGAGCCATTCATCTGGAACTTGTGGCATCGCTCAACACAGATTCAGCGATCATGGCACTGCGTCGTATGATAGCGCGCCGAGGATGTCCAACACAGTTGTGGTCCGACAATGGAACTAATTTTCACGGCGCTGAGAAGGAACTACGGACTGCCATCTTCGCAGCTACAGCGGAAGAAGCCTCGAAGAAGATGATTGACTGGAGATTCATCCCGCCGGGTGCTCCTTTTATGGGAGGCGCATGGGAACGCATGGTGAGATCTGTGAAGACAGCACTTGCCGCCACTTTGAACGAGCGTTTCCCGAGCGAAGAAGTGCTTCACACGTTACTCATTGAAGCCGAACACACAGTGCCAAGTGAACAGCCGGCCACTTACCCACGTATCCGTGAACCCCGAAGATCCAGAAGCCCTGACGCCCAATCATTTCATCTTGGGAGGTCCGGGTCGTATCGCAGCACCAGGTGAATTCAACGACAGTGACCTGCATCTACGAGCAAGTTGGCGCGCATCTCAGAGACTCGCCGATATATTCTGGGCCAGATGGCTTAAAGAATATCTCCCAGAGCTACGGAACCGTAGAGAACCGCACACCAAAGGCACGATTCCCAAAGTCGGTGACCTAATACTCATCGCGGACGGCAACCTTCCACGGAACATGTGGATCAGAGGACGCATCTGTGCTACGTTTCCCGGCCCAGATGGAGTGGTACGAACGGTGGACGTGACCACGAAAGGAGGAACCTTACGACGTCCAGTGAAGAAAATAGTCGTCCTGCCGACCGAGACCGGCGATCCTGCACCATCTACAACTGCGACGTCAGCGGCGGGCGTCGCACGGCGGGAGGAATGTGCAGGACGCTCAAACGAATGTAAATAGTAAGCGTCATCGCTTTAGTCCATACTAAACCTATAGTTAATTTAGTTTATTTGTCATGTTTTCATTATATCTTATTATGTTTAGTAATGTCTTAAAATAAGGATAAAAGTATGTTTTAATGTCAAAGTTCACAGAGGTAACTTTTTTGTATAGCGCAAGTAGTGCATGGCACAGCATTAAAGCTGACCAATTGTGATAAAGCCCGTAGTTAGGAATTTTGGCTAGTCAGTGATTGGTTGTTCAAATTCATGCTTCTCATGGATTGGCTACAGACAGTGGAAAGTTTTCGAAGTCCACCATGTAAAATTATGTACATGTTGAGATACATATGTAAAGTTGCTTTGTTTTTATTGTAGTTTATAGATTTGTGATAATGTAAAAATAGAATATAAAAGTAAAATATAACGTAGATTCAGTTTGTCCATAGAATACATACTTTGTAGTATGTATATATATCAGTTTTGTTGTTATTAAAATCAGTAAATATGTAAAAATAAATATGCAGGTTGTTGAGTGTGTTAAGGTTGAAGTTTCTTTGACCTTTTTGGAGAGAAATGAAATACGTGTTGCTTGTACGATGTTCTATTTGACACTAAAAAATCAATGAACAACTAATACACTGCACATACCGCCCAACAAAAGGGCCATAGGCGCCTTTTCACAAAAAAAAAAAACAAAAACAAAATGTTGTGTAGGTAATTACATACTTCACAAGATAAGTACACTAACAATTCCTTTAGCAGAGTACCTACTTAACTCAGAAGGTCAAGTTATATAAATGAAAGAAACAAACTAATATAAAGGTAAACAAATTAGGCGACACTATGATTCATAAGTATCTATATAGCTACATAATAATTTTGTTATGCAGGCATTTAACGATTTAGCAAACTAGACAAATATACTTAGACAAAATTAAAAGTAATAAAAGTAAATGATTTTAAATTCTAATCTCCAGTGTAAACAGGTAACGCACACAGGGCCGATATTGATCTCTTCATAGTCTTGTTATTACATCGAACCGTGTATACTCGCGTTACATTGTCTTGGCCGGGGTGTGTAGCAAGTATGCGTGCGAGTGGCCACTTACTGGGTGGCATATTTTCACCTCGTACCAGTACTATATCGCCGACCTTGTATTCTGTTGTCCTCGTTAGCCATTTAGGTCGTTGATTGAGTTGAGTCAAGTATTCAGTCTGCCAACGTTTCCAGAATCCTTGAACCAATCTTTGGATGTGTTGCCATCGATTTAATAGGTTGACATTTGCTGACTCATAACTTCTCTCTGGGATGTTGATCAATGCTTCTCCAATGAGGAAATGTCCGGGCGTGATCACTTGTATGTCGTCTATTGTGTCAACATCTGTAGGTATCGGTGTCAGTGGGCGAGAATTCAAACAGGCTTCGATCTGCGTAAGGACGGTTGTAAATTCTTCAAATGTTAAATTACAAATAAGTATTTTTCTTAGATGTTGTTTTACGGATTTCACTCCGGCCTCCCAAAGTCCTCCAAAGTTTGGGCTGTGTGGCGGAATGAAATGCCATTGTGTGCCGTCTGAAGCAAGCTGATTCGATATATGATCAGGCATTTCAAATTGCGCTTCTTTCCACATAGCAAACAACTCCTTGTTAGCTGCTACAACATTTGTACCATTGTCGCTCCAAACTTCATTGCATCTTCCTCTTCTAGCGACAAAACGTCTGAATGCAGCAATAAAAGTGGCAGATGTCAGATCGCTGACCAGCTCTAAATGGATGGCCTTGACCGCCATGCATATGAATATGCAAATATATGCTTTACTTGTTTTAGATCCTCTTCCTCTAGATTTCAAGACGTACACTGGGCCGGCAAAGTCAATTCCACAACGAGAAAATGGTCGCGCTGGGGTTACTCGAGGTTGAGGTAAGTCACCCATAATTTGTTGTTTGATAGCTGCTCGCTGTCGTGCACAGGTAAGGCATTTTTGTGTGTATTGCTTTACCATACTCTTGCAGCCGACGATCCAGAATCTACTCATCAGGTAAGTTGTCATTATTTTTATTCCGCCGTGTATTGTTTTCAGGTGTGCATCGGCCAGCAGCAAAGGTACCAGACCATTCCGTTTGCCTAATATTATTGGATGTTTCAGATTTTCATCAACGTCGGCGTGCCGTATCCTACCGCCCACCCTCAGGATATTGTTCTCATCGATGAACGGGTTCAGCGACTTCAAGATGCTGGTTTTCTTCACAGTCTGTTTTTCTATTAGTCTTCTTATGTCTTCTAAAAATTCCTCTTCTTGTACTTGTCTTATACAAATATTTAAGGCGTTCTGCATTTCATCTGTTGTAATACCATATTCTAGTCCCTCTGGATCTTTCTTCATGTTTAGAAACTTCTTGCAATAAATTATTATTTTCAATAATTCGGTAAGCGAATCGTAATCTTCGAAGTTGATACCTTTCTTCTCACTCTCCGTCACCTGAACGTGGGAAAGTATAGTCTTCTTCCTTTCTATATCTGTGTTTAGTGTTGTAGGTCGAACAAATTCAATAGGTTCATCATGAAGCCAGTCGGGTCCGGTCCACCACAGTGTTTTGTAGCGTAGTTCTGACACAGGTAAACCTCTCGATGCTATGTCAGCTGGGTTATGACATGACTGTACGTGAAACCATCGACTGCTGGTTGTCTGTTCCAGTATCTCCACCACTCTATTTGCAACAAATGGCTTCCATCTATTTGGTTCTCCTAGAAGCCATGCTAATACGATTGTTGAGTCAGTCCAAGCATATGTATTTTCAGTTGGTATTCTCATGGCTTGGCTTGCTTGATGGAGTAGTTTTGATAATAATACTGCTCCACTAAGTTCTAGCCTGGGCAATGAAATTGTTTTTACAGGAGCGACCTTCGTTCTTGCGGCCACTAGGTGAGTCATTATTTCTCCATCATTTCTTTTTACACGACAGTATACGACAGCTCCATAAGCCTTTTCTGATGCGTCGCAGAATCCATGTAGTGTGATTTGTTGCTTTTCAGTGCTCAAAGTGTTTAGCCAGCGTTTGATTTTTATTTTGTTGACGTTTTCCAAATCTTTTCTGATGAATTTCCATTCTTCTTCCATTTCATTTCCTACTTCTTGATCCCAACCAATGCCTTCTAGCCATAATTTTTGTACAAAGATTTTAGCGGTGACTATAGCGGGTGCTATCCATCCTAGTGGATCGAATAATTTCTGTAAATCTGACAAGATTGTTCTTTTTGTAATGGTGGTTGCAGGCTTTAAGTGTATTTGATAATGAAATTCGTCTTCTCCAAGGTTCCGTGACAGTCCCAGTGCCTTTATAACGCCATCTAATTTGATGTTTAGACTGGCTTTGTTGGTGATTTTACTTGCGTCTATTGATTTAAGGAACTCTGTATCATTGGAAGCCCATTTTTGTAGTTCGAAGCCTCCTTTTTTCAGGATTGTAATGATTTGTTGGCTGATTTCAATTCCCTTTTCAGTTGTGTCACAGCCTGATGTTAAATCATCTACGTAGAAATCTTCTTGTATTATTCTAGCGGCTTCCGGATAAGGTTTACCTTCATCTTCTGCGAGCTTCATCAAAGTTTTTACGGCGAGGTATGGGGCAGATGCTGTTCCAAAGGTGACTGTCCGCAATCTGTAATCTTTTACTTCTTCGTTCTTACTTACAGTCTTTTCTGACTCTAAGTGCAGACGACGCCAGAGTATTCTGTGATAATCGGTGTCACGTTCATCCAGTAGAATCATTCGATACATTTTTATGATATCACTTGCGAAGCATACTTTGTGCATGCGCCATCTCATCAATATACTTCTCATATCTTCTTGTAGTACAGGTCCAGTCAGAAGCTCGTCATTTAAAGAACTCCCATTGTTGTATTTACAGGACGCGTCGAATACGACTCTGGTTTTTGTTGTTTCCTTATCTGCTCTTATGACGGCGTGATGTGGTAAATAAACAGAAGGTTTGTTTATTTCATTTTCGGGTACCATATGTCCCATGGTCAGATATTCTTCTAAAACTTTGTCATATTCTTTTCTCAGATCCGGTGTTTGGTGTAATCTTCTTTCTTGTTGTATCAGTCTCTTCGTTGCTATCTCTCTACTATTTGTACTCGGTGTTACAGGTGTGTTATTACGGAACCGAAGTTTGACTATGTTTCGCCCGCTACTGTCTCTTTTGTAGTTTTCTTCATAATGATTCTCGCATTGTTGTTCTTCTTTGGTTTGTTTTCTTGTTGTCCCTTGTTCGACTTCCCAAAGTGTTTTCAAGAAATCTTCTACCATCACTTGGTGATGCAAGACGAGAACTGAATCAGGTTGTTGTGTTATATCTTCGACTTTGCCAAATAAAATCCAGCCAAATGTGGTTTTGTGTGCACACGGAGAACCTGGCGGACCTTTGATTAGTTCGTTCTGTATTATTTGGGCATAGACGTCGACTCCTAGTAGCAAATCAATCGACCCAGGCCTGAAGTAGTTAGGGTCAGCCAATGTCAGTCCTTTCAGGTGAGGCCAGCCGCTTGTTTTGATGGTTTGAGATGGTATCTTGGTAGTCAGTTGTTTTGACATGATGTATGTTCTAACCTCTAGACTGAAAGTTCCACACGTCGATTCAAGGTTGAGCTGAACTGCTTGTTTGATGTCTTCTCTAGTTGACCCCACACCAACCACGGTGCCCTTGATTGGGTACCGCTTGGCCTTGAGCAGTTGGGCGGCTCGTTCACTAATAAAGCTCGCTTGTGAGCCTTGGTCGACCAAAGCGCGTAGGGTGATGCTGTAATTGTCCTCGCTTCTAACTTGAACGACTGCTGTAGCTAGCAACGCTGTACTTTGTTTGGTCGAAATGTGTGACGCCACCATTGTTATGTCTTCTTCTTCTTCCACCTTTTCCATGTTTGTATGTAGTGCCACTCCGGGTTGTTCGTTGGTTGTATTCTTTGTGTTGTCCGAAGTAGTTGTATTTTCGTCTATTGTTTCATGAAGGAGGGTGTGATGACGTCTTCGACACAATCTGCAGCTTGTTGGTATGCGACAATACCTTACAGAGTGTCCTGAGGCAAGGCAGTTGAAGCATAAGTTGTTAGTTTTGATAAAATCACTTCGTTTTGATGGTGTGTATTTTCCAAATGTTTTACAATGACTTAGTGAATGATTTTCGTTACACATTTTGCACATTGTCTTGTTAATTTCGTTTGCTGTGATGTGAAATGTTTTTTCACGAACGGTAGCTGGAGTTGACTTCGATTTGACTGGTTCTGTGAGCTCTAATGTACGAAAACGATTTTCTAGAAATTTCCGAAATAATTCAAGCGACGGTAAAGTATCAGGATCTTCTATATTACTTACATGATTTTCCCAATCTTTATGCGTGTCACAGTCCAATTTTTGCACCATCACGAATATTATTATTGTATCCCAATTTTCGGTCTTCACGTCCATGTTTTTGAGATGATGCAAACATTCAAAGCTTGTGTCCAATAGACCTTTTATGTTGCTTGAAGTATTTAAGGTTATCTTCTTTTGCGAAAAAAATCTCTTCATAATAGCGTTGATATTAATGCGTTTGTTTCCGTACCTTAATTTCAATATATTCCAAGCTTCTTCATAGTTGGAATCCGTTACTTTAATATGTTTCAACTTAGCTTCGGCTTCTCCCGTAATGCTAGTTTTCAAGTAATGCAATTTCTGTGCATTAGTAAGACATTCGTTTGTATGTACCAGTGCGGTGAAGAGGTCACGGAAGGACATCCAGTCTTCATACTGTCCACTAAACGTGGGTATTTGTATTTTTGGTAACATTACTCGAGTTTCTTTATTAGCACTAGATGTTGGCGACGTGGTACTAGATTGTTCAGATCCCAGCAACTCCATAAGATCCGATTTTAAAGTAATATATAATTCTTCGTGTTCGTAAAATTCATTATTTTCAATGTAGGGTATTCCGGCTTCTTTTCCCTTCGGCGTAGTGCGTATTATTGATTCGTAGGCCCGTTGATATCTTTCCCAATGATCTTCTACACATTTAAGACGGTTTTCGACATAGTTTCTTGTTAATCTGGCTTTTGGGCACTTCTTAAAATTCACTTGGGTAATCTTCAGTGCCTTTGCAATGTGTTCCACCAGGTTCAACGATTCTAACACTTCCTCAGCCATGGTAATCTCGAAATTTACAAATCGGTATCAAAGTTATAAAACGTATTTATTTCACTTTGTTTAAACTTGCAATAAATAGTCACTCATTCACTCATTAAGCTCGGATGGCCGGCCGCCTTATCGCTTTCTATTGTTCTGGGCCGGCGATCGCTTCGACAGGGTTCTTCATAATATGCGGCTCGAATCTGGACCATATGTTGAGTGTGTTAAGGTTGAAGTTTCTTTGACCTTTTTGGAGAGAAATGAAATACGTGTTGCTTGTACGATGTTCTATTTGACACTAAAAAATCAATGAACAACTAATACACTGCACACAGGTGTTCATTACCTAATAGATTTGTGAAACCCTTCTGATTGGTTATCGTCAGAATGTCGTAATGTCTGTGATTGGTCGAATGTTAATGTCCAAGTTAATTTGTGAAATGATCAAATTGTATTGGCTGTCCGGGTTTGCATTTGCTACACTACGTGTCCCATAGAATTTGGGTAATAAATATAGGCATCCCTGGCAGTCAAATTCAGTCAGCTCAGCGGCAGCGACTCAGTGAGCTCGAAAGTCCTCTGGCTTTCGCTCTATTGTCTTGTACCACACCTTGTACAGACTATTGTCTTGTTCCACACCTTGAACAGACTGAGTATTGTCGTGTTCCACACCTTGAACCGACTGAGCATTGTCGTGTACCACACCTTGTACCGACTGTATATTGTTTATGTAACATATTCTTGTATGAACCATATTGTGAACTGTAAAATAAATAGTCTTCAAGATTTAAGAAGAGTTTAATTGAACCAAGTGACTCCTCCAACCCAGCAAACATTATAGTTTGGGTTCCATCCCAAATAAGAAGAAATCAGAGCGAAGCAAGAGAAAGCGACTTCCTCGCAACAACGTTACATTGAAGAACCTATTCTCCAGCTTATTATTACTATTTTTCAAATTCAATTTCAAATATTCATCATCACATCGAAGTCCCAGAGGTGTCCGTACTTAACAAAATCATGAAAATTTCTGCACCAGAGAACTTCAGTGAGGCAGAAGATCATCATCTCATTTGGAATCAACTAAGGGCTCAGATTGACGAGGTTAAGGAACAGTCGTCTACAGATTTGAGCATCCACGACATTCATCACTACACTGTGTTGTACATCAGTGTAGCTTCGGTCATCATCTTGGGTGGCATCGTCGTGTACCTCATCAGAAGACAACGAAGTACGGGCAGCGCATCAGCGTCACCGGCCCCCCAGGGCCAGGCTCTCGGGGCCGGGCCTGTGGTGGTCGCGCCGGCAGACACGGCGCCTGCGCCAGTGGCATCGCGTTTAGCAGAATCAGTGCAAAATTGTAGTGAAGTGTTCACAATCAGTGGTGTAGACAGGGCTACCTCGCCCACGGTCTACGTTCAGTGCACTTACAAGACCGCGATGATTAAGGACATGTGCATTTTTGAATATCTAGTCGTTTTAGTTACTTTTATCACATTTGTATTAGCTATCTTTATCATTTAACTATGTAATATCATTTGACTATTTAACTTGTTGCTTACTTTAATTATCTGCCAATCAATCATGTCAGTTTTCCCATTTGGGCGGGCAGGATGTACGGAACCGCACATTATTTTTCATACTCACGCGTCGTTCATTCTGTGCGCTCAACATTTTGTACCTATCATAAGGTCATTTGTATAAGTACATTAATTCAATAAATCAGTGTTCAACGGACATTCGCGGTGGTCAGTTTTATTTCATCATCATCCCCATAGAATCGCCCCGGTATTATCATTAAGTGTAGGGATCCCCTACAAACCGATTTACCTTTACTCAATCTCCGTAATGATTTTTTAGAATAATAAGGCATTTTGTTTATTAGTTAGCCTTAATAACGTTAAAACAATCTATATTAACAATGAGATTCTATAATGAACAAGTAATGGCACCGTTAAGTTTAACTAAATCACAATGAAAAAATGTGAACAAACCGTTTCAAACTGAATAGAATGCCCAATCCGAACACCGTACGTCAACTGTTCAATTGCAGTTCATTCATTCAATCACTACAACGCTAATCCAACGTTAATATTGTCGTTGAATAGTAAGAAAAGGGAAACTAAACTTTAAACAAATTTAATTTGTCTATGGTTCAATCCAATTTCAAATCGTAGCACAAAGAACTACTCGAACTAATATAGCGGCGAGGAAATAATATAATTTAACGAACCAGAAGTTCACAAATTAGAATTTAAGTATGGTTAATTGTGGTTATTAACGTTTCGATTCGATGTTATAACAACTTGTATGACAATTTTGATAGAATATAACAACGAAATACGTGTAGCCACTCGAGTTTATAGCAAATGAACAAGAACGCATCGGACACACAAAGAGGGTATCGATGATAAATTTTTGAAAAGATCGATGCACGTTTGAAAATACACTTTTTTGGTTTTTAACTATTAACGAAATAAACTAGTGTAATGTATAGCAATCGACCCAAAACGAATATGTATTGCCCAAAAGTGGGAAATAGTTGGGGGTAAGTGGAAAAAAAAAATCCGTTAATCCCGGGTTTCGGCAACAAAAAATGTACCAAGCCGATGGTGGTACGTTGGAGGGCAAGCTCAGTTTTCGATAGGTACGTATTTTCGTTGAATATGATTAACTGTGCTTGCTCGCGGGGAGAACGATAGACCTTCCAAGCATAAAGTGCGTCACTCACCTGCTAGCCTCCTGTGGCTTTTTCGAGGGAATCTTGTCCTGATGTGGCACGTGGTTGGCGCTGCACGACGACCGGCCGGTCCAGTCGGACCACTCACAAAATTGATGCACCAAGACTGTCCTGCACTATATGAGCCTTCAGATATCACAATCAGTCCAGATAGAAGCTGTTTAGCGACGATAAACCCTCATCCGAAGGATTTTAACCGGGAGCGCACACTTAGGAAACTGCAATTGCTGCCATCTTGGATTCGAGTCTTTTCTCATTCGTTCGCAAGCATAGCGCGCTCATAGAAAAAAATTGAATGGTTACAACACAAAGTAAGAAGAGGGAAACCAGGAGAACCAGTTGCTTTAAGAACAGGACTTGGATGGGTGCTCCACGGGTAAAAATAGTACACTTTCTAAACACATGTTCACATGTCAGCACACCAGAAGAAAAGATGCATCAAGCCATCAAGGATCACTTCGCAATCGACGTGCTTGGTGTACAATCGCGAAGATCCACTACAGACTCAGAAGGAAGAGCGCCCGCCATCCTAGAGAAGACTTGAAGATGGACAATTCGAAGCTGGACGCTTATGGAAGAATTAAGATGAACAGATGCCTGAGAGTTACACGTCTGCAAAGAACCGGTTGTTAAATATTTAAAAGAAGATAGAACTAATATTCCTCTCGTATATCCTAAAACCACCTAAACTTCCCTCTGAACTATTGCACATGCGTTGTTTTACTCGTTTAGATGCTGTGCAGCTGCGCTGCGCAGCCAAGTGCCCGGTCACACTGCGTTCGGCGTCTTGGCCGCCAGCTCCACGTACCTGTCTGACGGCGTCGGGTAGTGCAGCCAGGCGCTCGGCCACGCTGCGGTCGGCGCCGCGCTTGGCCGCCACCGCCACCCCCGCCAGGGCACCGCGCGCCCACCGCGCCTCCCCGCCGCCGCGCTCCGCCAGCACACGCCGCCCCACGCACGCCAGCGCGCGCATGGCGCCGCTGCACACAACACACTCAGTCAGCTCGCGCCGCCCCACGCACGCCAGCGCGCGCATGGCGCCGCTGCACACAACACACTCAGTCAGCTCGCGCCGCCCCACGCACGCCAGCGCGCGCATGGCGCCGCTGCACACAACACACTCAGTCAGCTCGCGCCGCCCCACGCACGCCAGCGCGCGCATGGCGCCGCTGCACACAACACACTCAGTCAGCTCGCGCCGCCCCACGCACGCCAGCGCGCGCATGGCGCCGCTGCACACAACACACTCAGTCAGCTCGCGCCGCCCCACGCACGCCAGCGCGCGCATGGCGCCGCTGCACACAACACACTCAGTCAGCTCGCGCCGCCCCACGCACGCCAGCGCGCGCATGGCGCCGCTGCACACAACACACTCAGTCAGCTCGCGCCGCCCCACGCACGCCAGCGCGCGCATGGCGCCGCTGCACACAACACACTCAGTCAGCTCGCGCCGCCCCACGCACGCCAGCGCGCGCATGGCGCCGCTGCACACAACACACTCAGTCAGCTCGCGCCGCCCCACGCACGCCAGCGCGCGCATGGCGCCGCTGCACACAACACACTCAGTCAGCTCGCGCCGCCCCACGCACGCCAGCGCGCGCATGGCGCCGCTGCACACAACACACTCAGTCAGCTCGCGCCGCCCCACGCACGCCAGCGCGCGCATGGCGCCGCTGCACACAACACACTCAGTCAGCTTGCGCCACCGGTCCGCTCTCGGCCACCACCACTCGCTACTCACTAGGGGTCGTGGCGCTCCACGTGCGTCACCAGCGCCACCAGCTCACTCTCCAGCGTGGGGAACAGCTCGCACATGAAGCGCCGCGACTCGCCGCCCACGCGCCGTGCCTCGCCACGCTCACCGTCGCCGCCATCGCTCTGGAATTTAATGTTCGGTTTCATAGCACATTGTTGAATATCTGCCGTTAAAGAATTCTGCGACTCGCGGTGTTACCTTGACGTCGATGTCCAAAAAGAAGAATTGCGAGCAGAAATCTTGCTCGGCATTGCACAAGCTTTCCACCAGAGTCAGCACCTGTCGACAGACGGCGACGAGTTCAGTGCCGACACAGTCAAGTGTACTGGTTAGTGTACAGTGAGCACACTCACGCTGTCGAGCGGCTCGCCGGCCGCCAGCGACGCGCGCGCCTGCTCGCACGCGGCGCGCAGCTCGCGCTCGTACACGCGCGCCCACGTGCCCACGTACACCTGTCAAGTGGATTCATGTACAGTAAGAAACCCGGTAATAAACGTTTGTCTTGAACGAACGTGTATCTATCAACCTCCATAGTTCATGGCGACACTTTGTAACGTTTAAAAAATAGTAACGTTCGCGATCGCCATTACCCCCATTCTGTGCAACATGTCGGTTATGGAAAGGGTACTAAACAGTAAGTTGCTGACGTATCTTGAAAACAATGATCTCCTCAGTGACCGTCAATATGGCTTTCGCCGGGGACGGACAACTGACGATCTTCTTGTGTATGTCACGCACTGCTGGGGCGAAACTATTGAGAAACACGGCGAAGCTCTTGCTGTATCGCTTGATATCTCAAAGACCTTTGACAAGGTCTGGCACGCAAGTCTACTCAGCAAGCTTCCTGCTTATGGCAACCCATAGATACTCATATAACCAAATAGGTAAGTAATATAGAAATAAACTAATTATTAACGCTCGAAGTTTAGTCTAAAATAGGAAACCTAGCTATGGTCTAAAATGTCCTTTTTAACCGACTTCAAAATGGAGGAGGTTATCAATTCAGATATTTTTTTTTTAATTTATATCGGGCATAACTCCATCATATATAGACGGATTTGCAAAATTAATTTGTTGTTCGAAAGAGTTTTATTCCGAAATGGTCGCATGGTTAAATTTCTTATAGATCTGATGATGAGTTTCGGAGACAGACAACGGAACTCTTCAATAAATGACAGCAAATCAACTGCGATTGCTGCGATCGTATGTCTTTGTAGTGTTAACACTGTTAACGCAATTTTATGGGAAACCACAAGTAAAATGTGAAAAATAAAAACTTTTTTGCAAAAAAAAATTGAACTCACTTCCAAAAATCAAAGACGTCCAAAACACTGGTTACTAATCACTTACTGACCATCACGCCGTGTTACTTACATTGCAAATACCTTCACCTAGAAAAATTGCATGCGCAGCTATTCTAAACTCAATATGACTAATCTTGAAAATGACATACGAGCTACTAATTTCGACCCCGTTTACAATAATTCGAGTGACCCAAATATTTCGTTACAGTGGTTGATTGATTTGTTACAACATGCGATTAAGAAGAACATTTTAACGAAAGTAATACCTAGAAAGTACAATAACATCAAACCGTGGATTACGCCCTGACTAGTTCGCTGTATCAGACATAGAAACAAACTACACCGGAAAAGTAAACTTTCCCCTGACAATGGACTCACTTATAGGAGATATAGGAATTTCTGCAACAATCTGTAGAATCTGTGAAATCCTTATCTCTATATATTATTATTATATATGTAGGTATATTATATTAAATATATATGTATGTTTATTTTAACTATATATATACTTTTGTAATTATTTTCGTCTTTGTATTTTTTTTTTCAGTTTATGCACCTGCCATGTTATCTCTCCACCACCTTTGGTTGACTGGTAGAGAATGCCTAAGGCATTAAGTCCGCCTTTGTACATTTGTGTTGCATGAAGTTTTAATAAATAAATAAATCTGTTGAAAAAACTAAAAATCCAAACTAATATCATAAATGCGAAAGTAACTCTGTCTGTCTGTCTGTCTGTCTTTCTGTCTTTCTGTCTTTCTGTCTGTCTGTCTGTCTGTCTTTGCTTCACGCCTAAACTACTGAACCGATTTGTGTGAAATTTGGTACAGACATAGTTTGGAACTTGAGAAAGGACATAGGATAGTTTTCATTACAAAAAATAAAATAAAATTTATTGCGGACATACAGCGCCATCTATTGGTCAAGAGTCGGCATCAATTCAGTACTGAAGATTCATCGGAAAATGTAAATAAATAGTAAAAAGGTATGAAAATATAATATAATACAACTTTTAGTACAAACAAAATGCTCTAACGGAGTATAGATAATTCTATTAGTACTATATGTCGAGTTGGTGATCGCGCAATGGTGTCGATCGTTACACGAGTTCGGTTCATGTTATTGTTTTAATTCATCGGAAAAAAGTAAATAAATAGTAAAAAGGTATGAAAAAAATAATATCAATATAATAAAACTTTTAGTACAAAGAAAATGCCCGAACGGAGTATAGATAAATGAATGATTTTGATGTTGATGATTTTTGAAGAGTTCCCTAGAATATCTTCCACATTTCATTTTTGAAGAGATCCTGCGAGATCGGGAACTATGTGGGTAAAACCAAAAATCTGCCGGAAGTCACTATTCCACGCGAACGAAGTCGCGGGCAAAAGCTAGTCAATATGATAAAGATCAGCTACAGAAGGCAGGCAAAAACAGTAAGCTTACCTGGAAATTTATTAAAAGTAACACATTTAGGACTTAGGTGCAGCGCAGACGGCACACTTTTTGTGCGATCGAATATGCGGCGCACAAAAAGTCTGCATGGCGCGCAAAAAGTCGGTCGCGGATTTTTCACAGACTCAACGCACACGACGCACATCTTCGATCATTCTGTCGGCAGAGCTGTAGGGACGTAGACGCTATGGAAATCGTGCAGAGATCGCGAAGTATTATTTTGTACATGAAGTACAGAAAAAGAAGAAGAAATGGAGAATTTTGGGTACATCCTATACTTTCGGAAAGATTACTGAAGGGAGTAAAGTGTGCGCCGTCCGCGTTAGCGCTCGTTGAAGCAAACGTTCAATTTTTTTCCCACACTTTTTGTGCCGAGCGGCGCGGTGCGGTCTGCCCGAATTACACGGATATTTTGTGCGCCGTACTTTTTGCGCGTCGTGTGCGTTACTGCATATAATTGCATAGGTTGTATTTTCACAGACTAAAAAGTGCGTCACGGATAGTCTGTCGTCTGCGCTGCACCTAAAACTTCCGAACCTCCGCTCAAACTTTTATCAACCGAATTGAACCCATCTGCCCCAACAAGCAAAAACGTCATATAGTCCGAAATCTATATGACGTTTACACACACACACACACAGTACAAAGTGGTACTGAGCTAACCACTTGTGTCAGTTTAGTCGTGTGACTAATAAGTCATAATGTAAACGTCGAATAAACACCTACACAACTAAATTATGCGACGTTATTATAGTTATTTATTGTTGGTATGTTACTAACGCTATGGATTTCTGTTATCCGGCTGTAGAAATAAATAAATAAATAATAAATAAATAAGGTTTCGGCCACAACGTTTACTCGACATCACTTTTGGTCGTATAAACGTTTTAGTCGCATAGAAGGTTTTTGGAAGACAATATGATAGTTTAAAAAACCACTAATTAACATTTACATGGCAAATATGATTTGCTTTTATAGTAGTTTAACTTGAAACACGTATTCGACGTTTTGGTTGTAATGTGACGATAACACTACGTTTTAGTCGTGTGACTATTAAGTCACATTGTATACGTCAAATTAACGTGTACACAACTAAGTACCCAAGTTAACCAACGATCAAGAGCGTATCACTGTAATACAAAATGGTTCCGTACATACATTTTATTTTACAATGTATTCATTAGTACTGCGATGACTAAACACAAATCGTTATGTACATTTAGGTTACGTTTATTAATACTTTTAACATAATAATTAATCCATAATTAACGTACGATTATTACGTTTTTTTTAATGTTATTTAATCTTGCAGTCGCCCAATTTAAGGGAACTTCGGAATGTAAAGATTCTGCTTGTAGTGAAAGTGGTTGCCTGAATTTTTTTGAAATGAAATGATTATATGAAATGATTTATTTTACGCTTTATCACTGTTGGTTTCAACCACTTTACACACTGTATTATGAATAAGAGATCAATAAAACAATGGTTCTCGTATATAATTAAGGAACCCTAAAGTCAAACGTAATGGCGCGCCTGTCGTGGTCTTAAGGCCAACGTTTATATGACCATAAGTCTAGTAAGCGTCGGGTAACTGTCATCTCATAACTAAACCAAGATGGATGCAACTTTTATAGGAAAATATATTTTAAATAAATAAAAAACAATGGTGAAATATCAAAAATTTCAGGAGGGCGTTAAAATCTTCTCAACAATACATACAATTTATTTATTTATTTATTTATTTAACCAGAACGACAAAATGCCAATTACACTGATCATACACATTACAAATTAAAACCAAAATACAAATTGTATAAAACACATTAAGAATAAAATAAAAAATATTACAATTGCACAAAATTATGCATACTTAATTCAGTGCCTTTCACTCAGTCTTCTCGCAAATCGTCAGACATTCAGACAATATCTTTTTCCATTCATCAGCGAACAGATCTAATCCAGGACTGGACTCTAGGAGAGCATTGAGTGCATTTAGCATTCGCGGAATGGGTGACATACTTCGTGCATCCGTGCGGCAACGTGGCACCATAAATAATTTCTGCCGTCTCGCTCGGCAATAGTTGTCAGGAACAAAAATGTTACACAGCGCCGCATGTAGACAAGGAGAGTCGATGCTTCCGTTTATTATTTTGCAAGCAGTTACAAGCTGGTCAAAAGCTCGTCTCACCTGGAGTGAGGTAAAGCCCAAGCAACCCAGCAGAAATTTGGTTGGATACATATATGGGTAGTACCCAAACCTACGTTTGTAGAAATACCTTAAAAATGCTTTATGAACTTTTTCCACCATAAGGGTATAAGATTTCTCGTAAGGGTTCCAAACACAAGAGCTAGAATCAAGTTTACTTCTAACAAGTGTGTTATAAAGAAGTCGGATCACTTGATGGTTTGTAAACTCACGACAATTTCTCAGGACAAACCCTAACCTCCGAAACGACTCTTTGGCTAGAGCAATAATGTGGTCATGGAAGGTAAACTTAGTATCAAAAATAACACCAAGATCTTTGACCGTCATGACTCTTGCTATTTCTTCGTTATTTAAACTGTAATGGTATTGAATTGGATTTCGTGAACGACTAAAACTCATAACGCAACATTTAGATGGATTGAAATGCATTTTGTTAATCATTGACCACTCACTTATAGCGTCAATGTCTTTTTGAAGGGCTACGAAATCAGCTGGAGTTTGAACCTCAGAATATAGCTTTAAATCGTCAGCGTATAATAAACATTTGGAGTGATTCAAAACTTGTGGAATGTCGTTTATCATTATTAGAAACAGTAAAGGTCCTAATATTGAACCCTGGCTGACTCCCGAACGTGTGTCATACGGCTGAGAATTGTACAGGCCCAGTCGCACATACTGTTTACGATCTCGAAGATAGTCAGCGATCAATAAAAGAAGTTTGGGAGCAAAACCTATGGCACTTAATTTATCTAATAGAATGTCATTATTAATTCTGTCAAAGGCTTTTTGAAAGTCAAAATATAAGACATCCACCTGCTGGCCTTGGTCCATACTGGTTGTGATGTAGTCAGCTAGAGTTACGAGATTAGTGTTAACTGATCTTTTGAAGCGAAAACCGTGTTGTTCATTACACAAGTATCTATTGACTTGTCTGTGAATTTCTTTGTGTAAAATATGTTCAAACACTTTTGCAGGTGAACAGAGGATCGCAATAGGTCTAAAGTCTTCGACGGACGCCTTAGCCCCTTTTTTAGGTATTGGTGTTACTCTCGATACTTTCCACTGGGTAGGATATTTACCTGTATTCAGAGCTAAATTATAAATGCAGCATAAAGGTCCTATAAAGTATTTCTTTAAAAGTTTTAGCATAGAAGACGGAATATTATCTGGTCCTGTTGAACTACTGAGCCTTAGCTTATTGATGCTACGTTCCACATCTTCAGGGGAAATTTTAACTATGTTGATGTAATTGCTGCTGGAAGTTGTATCACAAGCACTTATTTTATTTGCGTTTAACTCAGGAAAATCGGGAAGAAAGACGCTGGAAAAGTATTCTGCAAACGCATTGGCAGCATCAACACCAGATAATGTTTGACCTAGGTGGATGATAGAAGACTGGAAGCCACCCTTACATCGCAAACTGGTAATGTGCTGCCAAAATTGTTTTGGGTTTATTTTAATGTTGTTTTCGATGCGATGTAAATGGGACTTGTGGGCAATTGAAATGTGCTGTTTAAGGGTTCGTCTAAATGCAGAGTAAACATTGTAATCGGTAGGACAGTCAGATTGTTTCCAAGCCTCATGTAGTTTAGATTTATAGAGTAAGCCTTTAATTATGTCACGAGTGAACCAGACCGGAAAAGACTTCTTGCTGATTTTACTTCTCTGCTTTTTGGGCATACATTGGTCAAATATTTTATAGACTACTTTATAAAAACAATTCATACCGGTGACTATATCAGACGCCTGAGCTACAGATGTCCATTGTTCCTCAGATAATAAGGTATCAAGAAGCTCATAATCACACTTCTTAAAGTTCCAATCTGTAGACCTTTCATTGTTACTGGGTTGCATTGAGTTTTTATGAGAAGCTGTGTCAATATATATATTAATTGCCAGTGGGGGATGATAAAGATCAGGTGATACCGTACCTGCAGACGCAGTAACATAAACAGTAGTACTCTCCTGGACTAAGACAACATCTAACATACCACCATGCGAATTCTTTACTACATTCTTCTCAGTCAAACCACAAAATGAAAGAAAATAACAGTAGTAGTTGTTCACATTTACAGAAGCACTATTTAAATTTAAGTCACCTAATATAATTACATTACCCTTAATACTATTAATAAAACTCTCAACTTTACAGAACCAAGTCATATAAACATCATCAGTAGCACTAGGCTTGATATAAACGACACAAACGTATACTGGGCGACCGAACGAGTATGAACATACCCATAAATCTTCACCATGTTGAGTCTCAAGATCTGGCCGTCGAGACATAAGGATACCTGCTCGAGCCAAAAGCATAACACCACCACAAGGTGTACCTCGATCACGCCGAATTACACTGTAGTCATTGCAAGCAATTTCTGAATCTTCAATTGAATCGTCTAGAAACGATTCAGAGATTGCGACAAAATCTTCTTCAAGTTCCATTAAGCTCAATCTCCAGGCGGAAAGTTTAGTTTTTAAGCCACGAACGTTTTGATAAAGGATGGAAAGCGTGTTCATTTTAGTGGATTTATCTACATCTGTTTTAGGTACGAAAAAATTGTTGTGTTTGCGAGTGAGAAGTAGCTGGTGATCTGAAAGTTACGCCATTTCGTTTACGGTATGGTATCCAGAGTTGGATCTTGGCATTAATAGGCCATACATCTATAGAGAAACATGTATCGAAGTAATCTATAGGAATGCCAATCTTATACGACCTATAGTGTCCCTTGGGTCTAAGTTCATCAACAGTGCAGGACCCTGAAGGACAAAGATGGTCCAGGTAGGCCAGAATATCATCAGCGGTTGATTCCATGTTCCAGAGGTGGAGATACTTTCGTACTTCAGCTGCTTTTAATGAGGTGATGTTAGGGCCTGCAGTGCCGGATACCCATCTGTGGTTATAGGGTTTCTTATGGCGTATTTCAGAGTTCGTGTTCGGTATGAGAACAGATTCCCGTTGGAGATCTTGTACAGTATTACGAATGCTACAAATTTCTGGTTGCGGTTGAACTGACGGTGGAGCTGGTGGTGGAACAGATGGTAGAGCTGGCGGTGTCTGGTTCAAGGGAGTTTGTAGTGACAGTGTTAGCGGCTGCGTATGTTGTGGTTGGTGATTGTGTTCAGTAACACTAACGAGAGTGGACACTGGGTCTTTTGAACTTTCAAATGGTCGGGTTGACTTTGGTTTCCTGTTCTTTTTGCGTGAGGTAGTCTTAGCTGCAGTCGTAATAGCCGTTACTGGACTCTCTGTTGGGCATGTCTGTGGCAAATCTATTATACATACATCGACCTGCTTGTCTTCATATTTCTTCAGCTTCTCGTCCAAAGTAGTTATTTGATTGGAGAATAGTTCCAGTTTATCATGGTAACAGGAAATAGATGACATAGCCTGACACAATTGTTCACTCAAGCTAAGTACTTCTTGACGAAGGTAACGTATTTCGGAAGTCAGTTCATCAGTTGGAAGTTTCTGGTCTTCATTAAGAGCAGCAGCCGAGGATTGCTTTTTCCTCAGGGTAACGTTCGGATCCCGTCTTTCGTTTTGGGAGCAGGCGAGTGAGACATCATTATTTACTTCCACTTTACATGCACATTCCATACATATCCAAGATGTTATATTTTTGTAAGCAGTATGACCCTTTTGGATGCAAGATAGGTGCAAACTATTATGGCAAGCATTTATATTGCAAAGTAAATGCAGATCATTGCTGTCTATAATATCGCTACATGCGTTGCAAATCATACTGTTCAAATTGGTGACAGCTGATGACAATACCGGCAACTCCATCCTATGCGGTACATATGGGTTGCGAGTTTTCTTAGAAGATCCTACGGGTGTTAATGTATTATCACCTCCCTTTTTAGTTGCGCAGCGACATTCTGGGCATATCCATGACGTAGCATTGATGTGTGCTAGGTTATTTATCCCGGTGCAAAGAACATGGTATGTTTTATCGCAAGTGTCAAGCGTACAGCATAGATAGTCTTCATCATGCAAAATAATACTGCGACATGCCGAGCAATCCATGTTATGAACAAAAAAGTTTATTTATAGCATTCAAAACCGACAACAAAAAAAAAAAAAAAAAAAATCAAAGACAGCAATCATGTAGATATGTGCAATAAGTTCAGCTAAATTGTAATATTGTTTTTATAAAATTATAACTCGGCATTCACAACACAATGCGAGCGTAGAGGTATAAACTCACGAGTGTTTCCGAGAACTGGCGAGTAGCACCGATCGGAGCGGGCGCCGAATGAAGCAGTGCGGGGTACCAGGGAGGGGGGGAGGCGGGGGCGTAGGCAACGCGTCGCGCGGCAAGGAATCGGGACTCACAACAAAACGGAAATTTTGAGTTAGTTATTTTGATATAACTTTTTTGTTTCACAACATAACACTTTCCATTTGCACTAATTGAAAATCCACGTCACTAGCTATGTGTTCATATGCACAATATTACAAATTGTTAACTTTTAACTGCACTTCAGAATTTAAATAGCGAGAGTACAAAAAAACCGGTCTGACCTCAGTAGCGCCACGAGCGCGTGAACAAACATTATCGAAAAACTAAGATCCCCTGTAGAACTACACTTAACATAGGTAGTAAGCAGAGTTAATTAATGTAGTTTCATTTATATAATATTAATAACCAATACAACTTTAAAGTTTAAACTTTTAATGGCGTCTCTCGTAGAAAAACAACACAGTTATTCACAGCAGCGCGCACCGTTCGCGCATGAAAGAAAATAATATTTTAACGTCTTTAGGACTATTATTTAACTTGCACGTAATATAATGATCTCGTTATAACCAGTACACAACGTTAGTTATTTAACGTTTATAAAACCTCTAATTGACGTTAAAATGGTCACAAGTTGACTTTAATGTAACCACTATACAACTATAATGTCTTATAATTGGGCCACTTTCGCGTCCCATAAACGTTTTAGTTAAGTTTATAAGACCACTCTTATATAACCAACGTTTTATTAAAAACGTTTCCATAATATAACGTATTTTTGTTACTTGGGGCAGCGACGAATAAGCAAACAATTTCTTTATTAACATTGGAAAAAATCTGGCAGAAAAAACTTATCGCACAGACATCCTTCTAATCAAAGTCCACCTATGACTTATCATCAGGCAGGGAAGGAACAGGGGTGGGTTTTAGTCAGTAAGAGTCTGACACGCCCTCCCGCTCCACCGCTCCATGAGAAGTCATTGAATAATATAATCGAGTTACCATAGTTCAACGCATTTCCATTGATTTCGGTTTTTTTTTTTTTTTTTACGCACAAACCGCACAATTGACACTTCACTTTTACGTTATCTTTACGATATCACATATTCGGTTTAAGCGCGAAGCCTTCTTTAGGATGTGATGGCCCAAGCCCTGGACTGTTTGAACACGTCGTACAACTGGTATTGAACGCCGAAAATCGCGTTCCACACGTCGAACATCTATTTCCTTCTGCAGTTCCTCTACGGCCACGACGAGAAAACGAATTCCTCAAAGTTTGACGAAGTATTTGGTCATTAATCCACGTATGATGGCAGTTCTTATAACATTTGTACAGGAAGTAGGCTGCCAATATTAGTAACAAACCCAAAATTATCATCATCACAATGCTTATTGCAGAAAGATGAAATTGCAGCTGGTCGGTACTAGCCACATTTGAAGCTCCAATGCCATTCTGGTTTATAATCACTTCTTCTCGTTTTGGAGTGTTAGAATTGCACATTATAAAGTTCTTGAACGCAGTAACGCAACGTACACTTAGCACGAAAGTCTGTACCACACACAGTGCGCCTGCGTTGCAACCCGACACCCCAACACCAAACATGGCAGGGTCGCCATGTAATGTTGGGTAATGGAGGAGAATAAAACGCTCTGACTGCTCGTTGACAACTGACTGATTTATTAATAATTGTTGGTATTTAAGTGCACGAGTAACATACATGGTATATGCTAACTTAGAACATAGCTTATACACTACAATTGGATGATTTCCCACTCCAAAAAAAAAAAAACCTATGACTCATACGATGTTTTTTAAGTGCATGTAGATGCACTTAAAAAACATAATTCATTTCATGTTCTATATTTTTAATGTTATTTTATAAATTTTAATGCCCATTACAAGCGGTCCTGAATGATACCTAGCAAGGTTTGATCTTGACTGCGCTAGTTTTTTTTGGGATCTTAAGGCGCGGTATTATCTCAAGTAAACAAAATTGGTTTCTTGGATAGTCGTATGACGTAATGCAATGAAAATATCCTTTGCAAAAAATACAGTGGACAGAGAAGGGTTTAATGAAAAATTTTAAACGAATAGAATAGTAAAAAATAGTTTGATATACCCAATAAAATATTTGGAAATTGCTCCACAAAAATGAACTTTGGCGTCTAACCTCTGTATTTTCAGCGATAACAGATTTTTTTTTAAAAATTGAATAGAATTAGGATTTTATTAAAACTTTGACCCGACAATTATTTAATTTATGTGTATTCTGGATAATTTAAAGAAAACCAGTGCCTATTCGCATCGTCAACACAACTATTATTATTTCAATTCTCAACCTTATTTGAAGGCTTTGAAGCTATCTCAAATCGTAGTCAGTCCGCGCGTTGCGTTGCTGCGGCCGCTAGTCTTTAACTAATGGGAATAGTGACGCATCTTTTCTCACAAACTTGCCTACTTCTAAGATGTACATGCTTGTTAAAGTGAGCATTTAATATTCTATAAAGTATGGTTTTGTACCTATCATAAGGTCATTTGTATAAGTACATTAATTCAATAAATCAGTGTTCAACGGACATTCGCGGTGGTCAGTTTTATTTCATCATCATCCCCATAGAATCGCCCCGGTATTATCGTAGGGATCCCCACAGTACCTTTGCGTGTTTTTTTGAGTATCTTAATTTTTTTTATCTCTTTCATCCCCGGAGGTAAAGTGGATAAATGTACTTAGCAGTAAGAAACCTTTATGTTACGGTAGTCAGTAATAAACGCTTGTCTTGAACGAACGTGTTTCTATCAACCTCCATACTTCACCTGCACACAATACGCACGTCAGCAGGCGCCCGGCGCGCACTGCCAGTGCTCGCGAGGCGCGTACGATACCTTGGCCAGCGCGTCGAACGCCTTCTCGTCCATGTCCTTGAGCCAGCGCATGAAGGGCGCGTAGGGCAGCAGCTCGGCGTGGTGGCGGTGCGCGCGGGACTCGTGCGCCGCCTCGTTGCCGAGGTGGATGAGCGCGTTGTTGAGGTGCCGCGCCAGCGCCGCCGCCAGCTGCGGGAGGGGGACAGTGAGCGACGGGCAGCTCTCCGCATGACTCGTACCATGTGGAGAGTTCACAGCCTCACCTGGTCGCGCGCCCGCGTGAGGCGGCGCAGGCGCTCGCGCACGGCGGCCAGGCGGCGGCGGGGCGCGGGCGCGGAGCCCTCGGCGCGCAGGGCTCCGCGCAGCGCCTCGCCCGCCGCCAGCGCCCGCGCGCGGCCCTCTGCCGACGTCAGCGACACCTCGGCCAGCGAGTCCAGGTCGCGCAGCGCCGGCGCGTCCAGCCAGGCGTACACGTCGCCGAGCTCGGCCAGCAGCAGGCGCGCGTTGGCGTCGGCGCGCGCGGCGTCGGAGCGCGCGTGCGGCGCGGCGGGCGCGGCGCGGGCCAGCTCGTCGTAGCGCCGCAGCCGCTGCTGCAGCGCGGCGCCGGCGCCCAGGCCGGCCTCCAGACGCTCGGCCAGCGCGGCGCCGGCGCCCCCACTCTCGGTGGCGGCGGCCAGCATGCCGCCCACGTTGAGCGCGTCAAGGCGCGCGAGGCGGCTGCCGAGGCGGCGCACGCGCCTCTCGGCGTCGGCGTCGGCGGGCTCGGCGTCCTCCAGCAGCGCGCCGAGCGCCGCATCCGATGGCGTCACATCGTCGCCGCCCTGATACGCCCACTTTTTTATTGGATTTGTTATTCACCACTAATGCATTTTTTTTTTATTAATATGTTATTCATTAATTAGATGGAGCAAAGTAAAAAGGTCAGCTTTTAGGCTCTTCAAAATTAGCTTTATCACGAATGCTATTTTACTTATAATATTTTTAAATCTGTGTCTATTTTATCTGCTACTCCGGTAGAATTCATCCTGTCATGGGCCATGGCTGATGATGAACACCGGTGTTTTGGCTCAGTGTTTCACACAAGTTGCCGCATTACGCTGAGAAATGTGAGGACGTAACACCTAATTTCCCTATTTTTGACATTTTTTTATGTACCTGTGTGTCACAAATAAAGTAATATTCCTTAGTTCTTCAGGAATAGCATTACATAAGAGTCTGACCAATAATCTTGTCTTCCTGGGCTACAGTTAGGGGAGTAATTTTTAGCGAAAACAAATTATATGGACACTACTATGCAATCATCATCAGCCTTTTATTGTCCTCACTGCTGGAGCACAGGCCTTCTCTCTGTGAGAGGGTGTGGGCCATAATCCACCACGCGGGCCCAATGCAGATTGGTGGATGTCACATGTCTACTGTGCAATGCATGAACATAATTGAGAACATTTATAATATTATTTATTGCATTGAAGTTAGATTCGTGCATGTTGAGCACTGACTGACATTATTTGCATTCTATTGACATTTACTGGAGACATTAATTATATTTTTTCATTTGACAGTCCTTCACACAAAGCCAATGCATCACACTCTCTGTGCCAGAACAAGATGTAGATGATGCCATGCATGAGATGACAAAACACCAATTATTTTCAGTCAAGCCACAAAAAAATGTTATAAGCATATAATACTGAAGAGAATTGTCCTGCTCTTATCCCAATTTATTTGGCATTGGCGCCACATGTCTTCTTCCTTACTTCACTATAAGCCATCATTTCAGTAGTCACCAACCTTTCTAGACACTACCTTTCACACGGTCCATCCATACTATATTAGTGTTTCCTCTACTCTTAAAGCCATCTACATTCTATTCCATCCGACATATTTCTCAAACTTCAAAACTTTTCAATCAAAGGTGCCACATTAAGACTACCTCTTATGTACTATTTCTTAATCTATCCTTTCGTGTGACACCCAGCAGCAGTGGGAACGTTTAAAGGCTGATTATGCTTATCGAAAGGCGTATACCGTAAAGCTGGTTTTAGAGTCACGCTGACCGTCAGCGCTGACGGCCCAATATGTATGATAGTCCCAGAAGCGTTTCAGAATTACGCATAGCTGCGCTGACGGTGGTCAACTCGACCGTCGCGGTGATCGTTGACGAGTTAAGGCTCAATTACACGTTCCGATTTCAAGGGACCCAATTTAGGAACACACTAACTAGGAAGCAGGAAGCGAGCAATTACACTATCCTAAATTGAACTCCTAAGTCGGCAGTGTTGCCAATTCTTACAAATTCGAGTCCCTAAACAGAATATCAAAAGTCGCTATAAAGTCTCTTAAAAACTGATTCTACCAGGAGCAGACTTAAAAATAAAAAGAGCGGACTCAGATTTTTTTTCTGGGAAAGGGACTTTGTGAAATTTAATTTAATTTTAAACACAAACCAAAATACTACTACCCCATTTGTAGCGACAAAGTCTCTAAATTGGCAACACTTAGCTCTCGGCAATCGGGGTGATGCGATTACACTATCCTAAATCGTACACAATTTAGGAAGTCAAATCGGGACGTCCCAATCTCACTAAATCGGACACTAACTGCTCTAACTGCTATTACACCTTCCTGTTTCCTAAATTGGGTCCCTTGAAATCGGAAGGTGTAATTGAGCCATTACGCGCAGAGCTGTCAACGCCGACGCTCAGCGTGACTCTAAAACCACCCTAAGACTAAAAAAGCAGTCGTAAGAAGCAGCAACAATGACAGGGGGACAGCGACAATGACAGGGAGGCAGCGCTCACCACGTCGGCACAAGGCTGCTCCTTACTGCTCTCCCAATCGCGTTGCAGTGCAGTCTCTTCGTACTTCATATTGTTACAAACCGAAGATTATACTTTACACGAATGTATGCCTCTAATAGATACAACAACAATAATATTGGGAAGAAAAATGTTTGTCTTAGATGCCGCTATTGTTTTTAAATTAAATTCGCATCGCTTAGATACATTAAATTAAACTTCCCAGATACATTTAAAGCACGGTGAGATCCGTACATACAAAGCAAATTAGTACGAAAATATTTTTTGTTTTTAGCAATCAACGAATTAAACAAAATAAAAGGACAGACATCTGACGATCTGACAATTCGACAATTCTGACATCATTCTTTAGTCACTGTCAAGCATCTGTCAAGTTGCTGTCAAGTGTCAGTGTCAGGTTTTTTTTAATCATTTTTATTTATGACCATGGCCATGAATACAAGTCTTTCAATCAGATGCCTAAATACAGAATACATGTTTTCCCATTTAGAAAGTGGAAGTGTAGCACATTCTAATGTTTTTACATTGTTGGCAACAAATGTGTCAATATTACAATAAAATTCTACGCTTCATGTTATCCAGATCACGCCTGTTGTGCAAACACTTGAGTGAGACGAAACTGTACCAGTTTTATTGATAGGCGGTCGGTAATAACTGAATACCTAAGCCTCGTTAAATAATAACAACTGGACTATCAATTGATTGTAATGAAAAACCCATATAATGACGGTTACAATATTTTGAACCGGCGGCGCGACAGTAAGTAAGCGTGCGTTCGTCCGTGAGTCGTACACAAGTCTGCCCGATGATGGCCGAAAGGGAGCGCGAGCACCGTCGCCGTCGGCCTGCCCCCGCGTCCCACACCGTGCATCATCATACTCCCCCAGAGGTTGAAGCCCCTTCAACTCCTTGAACTGGCAGGGGGCAGATTGTGTTGTAGGCTCGGCGGACAATCTCTTTCTCTGTCTTAATGTTGGCAACCCGAGCGACGCCGTCATTGCCTGGAAGAACCTGTTCTACGCGGCCCAGTAGGTAGCCACATGAGGGGTGGCAGCGCCTTATCCTTTAAGACCACCATGTCACCGGGCTTGAGGACACCGTACGAGGTGTGCCATTTAGTTTTTGGCGGGATTTTCTCGAGTGAAGTTCAGTGGCTGTTTTAATTATTCGCTTAATGATTCCTAGTGGATATTGTGATATAAAATTGGTGTTTGTCTCGGTAAAATGGAGCTGAGAATTTTATTGTAGTATTGACTACCTCAGAGAAGTTTGCCGAGAAGGCGGCTGACCCGACACATTTGTTGCCAAATATTGCAAAAAACATGAGAATGTGTTACATCTGCGGAAAAAAGTAAAAATATACTACGTAAGACTAGGCAATATGGTCTAAAGACTATAGCTTTCCCTTCGGAGTAAATAAAAAAAAAAATAACCTTAAATTTTACTGTCAAACGGACGGATGGTAGATATTATATCTTGCATCTACATCTGTTAAAAATATTACAATAAATTTAATGAATTCGCTGAATTAACTGAAGTTTATTTAACGAAGAACATTATTTTGATATAAATAGTAGTATACTTGCAACAATGGCTCAAAAAGCAGGTGCCAAGAACCCTAAAGCGAAATCTAGCGAGGAGATTTTTTCAGGCTTTCAAACTCTTCGCGCTGAACAGCGACAACTCGCTAATAAGATCTCAGAGTTAGAAATGGATCTTAACGAGCACAAGTATGTGTCTTGCTATCATGCTACATAGGTGACTGCGGACACTCGTGGTCGTCATGCGCTGCTGATGTCTAACTGCTTGTTTATGTTTCAGAATAGTGATCGACACTCTCCGAGGAGTGGATAAAACTCGTAAATGTTTTCGTAACGTGGGTGGTGTGTTAGTTGAACGCACGGTGGCAGAAGTTTTACCTGAGTTGGAGAACAATTGTGAACAGTTGCCCAAAGCTCTCAAAGCATTGGAAGAACAACTCTCTAAAAAAGGACGAGAGATTAATGAATACATAGAATGCCACGACATCCGCCTGCAGCGCGTGGATCGCCCCCCGGCTGAAGAAGCTCCGGAGCAGCCAGCCAAGTCTAACGTCCTGGTTGCTAGTGGTTAATAATTTAGGATAGAAACTGAACTATTACAATTTAGCTTATATGGATTGCCTTCAAGCTATTCTACATTGTGAAAGCAGTGTGTGTAAATAGTTTATTTTAACTTTATGATGTCATGTTATATTTTTTAAACTCCAAGCATCAACAAAGATTTATATCTATTATTACAAGAATAGTGGCAGTGTCGCATCACTTTTGATTGATGATGTGAAACTATGTTTACTCATTTATACAATATGTATTATTTCCTTAATATTTTATTATTAACCAAGCTTCCATTTCTTTGCTTGTGTTATTTGTTCTGCTTGACTAAAATATAATATGGTTCTAGAACCAAATGGTTATTATTTTTCTTACAGCTGTTATAAAATTTTATGACATACTTTCTATCTTCCCTCAGAAAACCTGCCCTGTTGTACATAATACAATATGGACAAATATATGACACTACTACTAAGACAAAGAAATTAATTATTCTCTGCCAAGTACTAAAAACCCTATAACTCAAATTATTTAGATGCTATAACTCAAACTGAATATGATTTCCGTGATTTACTATTCATACATATCACGCTCTGTAACTCAAACTACAAATCTAGTGGACTCGTATATCTCGAACAAGCAATATATAAACTTTGCGGCTTCTTTAAATCGAAAGTTTTCCATAGGACTCTTTATCTTGAAGTATTGAATTTTGAATCATTCAAATGTTTTGTTGTCATCGTCAATAACCAATTCCAAAAAATCATTTAGCTCAAGGGGCAGTTTGTTGTGTCCTGCACAACTATTATATGTTTACATTTTTGCATACACCTCCGTACCAAATGTTATTGGCTTCATATTCCTTTAGAAGTTGAAATTCATAGTTTAAAAACTCTCCTTATCTCGAAGTCTTCGATAAGTCACAGAGTCGATAACTCGAAAGTAACCTTTTCCTTGAAATTTGAGTTAAACTGCCAGGTTCCATGTTCCACTGTATTATGATTGAATAAAATTCTAGATAAATGCCATTGATAGTAAACATTTGCAGAAATAACATTCTCATTGATACTACTAAATAAGAACTCAATTTGACCTGTCAGATGCAAGCTAGCGGTCTGGGTAAACCTGCCTTTTTTTTTTTTGGTGGTGTGAAATCATCCTATGACTTCGCCCGCTCTGGGTGGAGCGGGAGGGCGTTATACTTTTACTGACTAAAACCCATCCCTGTTCCTTCCCTGCCCTGATTGCCCAGGGGCGCGGTAACTCTGTTTCGATTTTATCCACGACCCCTGCACAGGCATTGGCCATGACGGGCCCCGTCATGTGTTGCTGACAACTCTTTGAGGTGCGCGTGGAACACTAGGTACGCGCCGTCGACTCTCGGGCCTGGTACTGATCGGACGGCGAGCTACCCACTACTCGCCGTCCGCAGGCCCGGGTCTCGTGGAGGTCTCGCGACCTCCTACACCCAGGGCTTCTCCTGCGGCGGCTGCTGCTGCTGGGGGTGTGAGGGCGACTCTGTTGAGCCTGCCTCACCCGTTCCGCCTCCTCCTTCGCAAGCATTACTGCTTTACAGAAGGAGGAGACTGCTTCCCATTCCCTCTCGCTCCGTACCATGGCCTGAACCACGGCCGGGCGCGAGAGGTCGCTGCCGCCGATCGCCTCCACGAGGACACGGCGGGGCTTCACCCAAGCGGGGCACAACTGCACCGTGACCTCTGGGCGATCCTCACATCACAAACTCACGTGTTGACTGACACACGGGCGTTTCCCTCTGCCTTATCCTACACAGGAACCTCTCGAAAATCAGAAAGAGACTTTTTTTTTGTGAATTTTTCAATGCCATTTATTATTTTAGTGTTGACATGAAATAATTTACAATTAATGTTGCTAGCTAGCTATTGCACGCGACTATGTCGCAGGTCTAATTTTATCTTAGGTTAGGCGTGAAAGCTTAACAGACAGACAGTTGTTTTCGCATTTATAATATTACTAGGGATTCTTATTTGGAAAGGCAGTGAATGGTTGTGTAGTGTATGTGAATAGTAAAATAACACTCTGTCGTCTCAAAGTCCTAATATCCAGGCACGGGGAGCGAGTGGTATTCCCCCGAACTGACAGGTGAGTCGAGTAGCTGCGGGCGGGAATATACTTGTGCGTGCAGTGGACGGAGCAGAGAGCCGATACAAAAGGAAAGTATTTAAAGTGTTATAAACGAACAGTACAGGTTGTATCAAAAGTTCTATGAAAAGATAATGCTATAAGTTTAAATATTAAAACTACGCTTTGCGTTTTATACAATGTAATAAAAAATATAAACAATTTTATAATATGTAACATGTCAATATAATAAAATTAATAGCTACAACATGATTTGCACCTTCATTACAAAAGTATTCTTATGAACAGTTAAACTGTTTATTACTTTACCATTTTAAACATTTTTCACCTTACAAAACAACAATAGTTTCACAATTTTTATCACACTAATAAGTACACACAAATTATTTGCACATCTCAAAGCTATTGTTTGGTTCAGTCGGACGCGCAGTACTTGTAGGACTAGTGAAGTGATCTCAATGCCTCAGGTGTGTAAAATTAGTGCACATTTTGGCAAGTTGCAACCTAGGCCAGTTGACTCATATTAAAATGTATTTATAAAATGATTATACCTTTAACTAGTAGAACTTGCTAAGGGATCTTACCTACTTCCAACTGTTTTGGTAAGTAAAAGCTGTACAAAGCCAATTTTTAAAAATATCGAAAACATGTTAGTCCATATTTCTATGTAGATTATTCGCCATGATTTACGTCATATAACAATTCGCTTACAACCTACTTATTCAAAAAAGCGTCGATTGAGAAGGTCCTTCCTATAATGCGGCACACAACTACTGAGCAATTATCTGATGTTGACATCTTCTATTTTTTAACCGACTTCAAAAAAAGGTTCGACATGTGTGTTACCTCATAACTTCTTACTACGTGAACCAATTTTGAAGATTTTTTTTTGTTTGAAAGTTGTTGCTTTACATGTGGTCCCATTTTAATTTGGTGAAGATCTGATGAAGAACTTCGGAGATACACAACGGAACTCTTCAATAAATGATAGCAAACCTTCCAGAATTGCTGCAATCGCATGTCTGTATATTGTTTTCACCACTTCACAACATTACATCACGCTGATACGCTCTGAAGGGGTATACAGATTTGTACAGTTCATCCTGATATGTTCAAATTCCCTATTTTTGGGGCTATCAATTCGGGAATATCTTTACTATTAATTTAGTTTTAGAATGGGGTACAACAACTAAAAAGTGAAAAATAAAAAACTTTTTACAAAAAAAAATACAACCGACTTCCATAAATAATACCTACTAAAAAATGCAAAATAACTTTAAATTCGGAAGTCGGTGTCAAATAACGAAGAAACCAAACTGGAAACACCGACTTCCGAAATTAAAGTTATTTTGCATTTTTTAGTATTATTTATGGAAGTCGGTTGTATTTTTTTTTGTAAAAAGTTTTTTTGACACTTTCTAGCCGCCGCGAACAAAGCTATACTTGAATTCAGAATTCGAGTTTTACAGAATTTTGGAACAACAAACTCTCTCATGTGATTCAAGTTCAAATTCCATTGCAACCCCTATATTTTTAAAAGCCTATTTTATCTTTAGTGAAGCAAAAACTTTCCCTTTTTACGAAAATCACGCGGACGGAGGAGTATGAAATTTGGCAAAGTTACTCATGGCTAAAGTAATAACAGCCGCACGGGTCGATCCATCCGGTTAAGCTACGCTTCCCAAGGGTTTGTCCATGGATGGGTGACCATCTTTACATACCGAGGCTCCTCCGTGCCTCGGAAAGCACGTTATGCCGTTGGTCCCGGCCACAGAGTACATATAATATAATTATAATAGGTAGTGTTGCAGCTGAATACCAGTATTTTACATAGAGCGACTGCTTTTCTGACCTCCACAACCCAGTTACTGGGTAATACGATACCCCTTGGTAGGACTGGATGTCAGACTTTCGGGGTTCTGACGGCCCGTAACGACTGTCAAAGATCCACGATTGACAGCCGGGACCAACGGCTTAACGTGCTTTCCGAGGCACGGAGGAGTCTCGGTATGTAAAGATGGTCACCCATCCACGGACAAACCCCGACAAGCGTAGCTTAACCTGATGGATCGACCCGTGCGGCTGTTTAATGAACGGCCTAGGCGTCCAATAGAATGGTGAATTCAACCAGATGGCTGCGACAGATACATCGGGCCCGTTACATTGAGCACGACTCTCAGTTGTGACAGTCTCATAGTGTAGATGCTATACTATACTACACTTATTAATACAACAGCTCCGTGACTGGAAGGTGAAACATTATTCGTATGTCTTGCGTGTGTTAACACCACAAAACTTTGTGTAATCACTAAATACATACATGTACATTGCAAAAATGGTAGGTAATAGTATTTTTACAAGTAATAAGGCATTGTTAAGGTGTCTCCAGATCTGGCGAATGCTCCGCTCGCGAGCTTCGCGCGTGCTGTTACTGCACTAGTTTGGTGCGTCTCTGTAGCGCGACACAACGTGAGTAGCAGGCGCGCCAACCTGCCAGGCGAGCGACGCATTCGACAGATTTAAGCGAACCTTTATTGAACATGAACTTTAAAAAGTTACGTCACATCAGTACCTACTGGTTCAGATCTTTATTATCCTTAAGCACTTCTTTACTATTGTTGTGTTAAGATAATAAGATAAAGGAATGGTAGGACGTGCACTTTGAGCGCTGTCCACGTTTGTAACTTAATTACCAATGTACCCATAACCTACAAGTGTACGAGATTCTCCGACGCTAGCCGACCAGCGTCAGGCGTGTTGTTCATCACAGTTACCACGCTCTTAAACTAAAATAATAACAACTATGTTGTTACATAAGTTGTGCGTTGTAGTGAAAACTAGTATGTATTTATAGGTTGATGACGACGATGTTACTACTCTTAATAGTGTGCGTAGTCGCAGCGGAAAAATGTCGAATTTCTTAATTTCAGTTTAGCAGATATTTAGTGTATGACGTCGTGTAAATCTGTATGGTAATTAGGGTCATGTGTCCAACAATGAAACACTAAAAATTCAAAGTCTCATATACATTTTATTTTTACAGATATAAGTCTAATTTTTTACAGGTACATAAGAAATTTTATTGGGTATCCGATGTCACTTAAAGTTTTTTTAAAATTAAAGTGTATTCAATCAGCACAAAATAAAAACTAAAAAATGGGTAATGTTTCATTGTGTCCACCGTCGCGTACACAATGAAACACCACAAATTCAACAATGAAACATAATAAGTAATATTGGCTGTCTCATATTTTGTGTAACCTAGGGAGTAGAAAAAATACTTGAGTTCAATCAAAAAAGGTTTTATTCGTATAACGATAATAACGACATACAATCTAAAAAATAAAACTAAAAAATAACCTACTAAATTTAACTCTAGTTAAGCAATAATGACTTAAAATGTTGTGTCACTTCCATTAATCAGTCTCAGAATTATAAAATCACAAACATTACGTTACTATCTATAAAAATTTTGCAGAGATCACTTTACATTAAATTCTTGCAATTTTTTGTTACTTTTTTCCTCCTTTTTCAATCAAAACTGGCCGTTTAATTGTCTTTGCAGCTGATTTTCTTCCTTGTTTTTTTTTCGTTCTTCAGCTATCCGGTTTTTTTCTGGTGTGTCCGTCGCCACCATACTTTTTCCAAGCTCTGAAACAGTGTTTCATTGTGTCCATTATGCAACTGTTTCATTGTTGACTACCTAGGGTTTATTTTACTAACCTCAAAAAAAAACCCACTAAATTGTAACACTTTAACTTACGATATGTTCCACGTTAATCTATGAAATATATTTAATGCTAGGTAATCATGAAAAAGTTTTCAACCATAATTTAATGAAAAATCTATAAAGAATTCTGATAATACTTACATTTTTGTCAAAAATTTAAAATTTCTCCGCAGACACGTCTTCTCCCACGCGGCGCCGGTGCAAACTGGGGTAGGGCGGGGGGTTCACTTGGGTGTCCTAACGCGACATAATGCACGATCTGGCAACGCAGTATTTTAGAAATATTACTGTGTTTTATTGTGTACCACTGTTTCATTGTTGGACATCTGACCCTACACATTTTTGTGCATCCAACCATTGGGGAGTTATAAAACAAAAACTGTTTCCGCTGGAACTACGTCATCCTAGCGGCACTTTTTTTTCTTATGGACGCACAAGAAAAAAAAATACTGTCAATAATTAGTGTGTAACGAGAGGTAAATGTGTAAATTTAAATGAAATTTGTGTGTCATTAAACTACGAACATAATCAAGTTTCCGCTGCGCTGACGTTTGGCTATTTGATGAAAATAATATAAAACGGCTTAGTGCAGAGTTGTAACTTTTTTCGCACGTGGCTTTGAATTTGTGTGTAATGTTTGTGAAAGCGGATTTTGAAAAAAACATACCGTTCAAAAGATATACACATAAAAGTAAAATAGGGTTATTAGGTCCAAGTACTTAAAATAGGAACTCTAGAGCCTAACTTATCACATTTATTTGTGTCTTTTAAGGGTCTACAATGTCTTGCCAAGTTTCATTTATGTGCTCTTAGTAATTAATGAGCAATGGCATATTTTACCACGACTGGACCACTATATTTTATGACATCCGATTGTAGAACTTTTAAAGGAAAATCATAATAAAACATATGCCGATATTTAGTGTATTAATGCAACTATTCACATGTAAAATTTCAGCTCATTAATTTAATAATTAAATAGATATAATAAAAATACCAGAACAACCTCAATAGATGGATAAACCGACCAAGTTTGAATGGCTACAAAAAAGCGGCCGTGCAGTATATGGAGCTAACGTTCCAAAATTTCCAGTGTTGTACCATTATTGGATTGGTACAGGTGGGCACACAATTCTTGAACAAGTAACTAATAAATTTCGTTATAAAAATAGTAGGTTACTTGTTTTTTCTTAAACTTCCGAAATTATTACAATCATAGTTGCAACTTAAATAACAAATGCATTTATTTGCCAGAACATTACAAAAAGTTGTTACAGTAGGTAACACACAAGTAGATACAAGACAGACAGTAGGTGGTATATACTGCTGCATCCAGCGTATAAATATGTTGATGTCATACGGTACAATTTGATTAAATAGAAATACTAATAATTAGAAAAAAACATTAACACCAGTAGTCAGTAGTAGTAGTCAAAGTTAAGGCAGTTGTTTTATTTTCTATTAACCTATTGTGTACGCACCTGTACGAAACTATTAAACACAGTAACGATACTACACTGGAAATTTTGGAACGTTAGCTCCATATACTGCACGGCCGCTTTTTTGTAGCCATTCAAACTTGGTCGGTTTATCCATCTATTGAGGTTGTTCTGGTATTTTTATTATATCTCTTTAATTATTAAGTGTAATGAGCTGAAATTTTACATGTGAATAGTTGCATTAATACACTAAATATCGGAATATGTTTTATTATGATTTTCCTATAAAAGTCCTACAATCGGATGTCATAAAATATAGTGGTCCAGTCGTGGTAAAATATGCCATTGCTCATTAATTACTAAGAGCACATAAATGAAATTTGGCAAGACGTTGTAGACCCTTAAGACACAAATAATGTGATAAGTTAGGCTCTAGAGTTCCTATTTTTAGTACTTGGACCTAATAACCTTATTTTACTTTTATGTGTATATCTTTTGAACGGTATGTTTTTTCAAATTTTGTTTTCATAAACATTACACACAAATTCAAAGCAACGTGCGAAAAAAATTACAACTCTGCACTAAGCCGTTTTATATGATTTTCATCAAATAGCCAAACGTCAGCGCAGCGGAAACTTGATTATCTTCGTAGTTTTATGACACACAAATTTCATTCAAATATACATATTTACCTCTTGTTATACACTAATTATTGACAGTATTTTTTTTCTTGTGCGTCCCTAAGAAAGAAAAGAGTGCCGCTAGGATGACATAGTTCCAGCGGAAACAGTTTTTGTTGAATAACTCCCCAATGGTTGGATGCACAAATTTGTACTTACCATACACAATTACACGACGTCATACACTAAATATTTGCTAAATTGAAATTAAGAAATTCGACATTTTTCCGCTGCGACTACGCACACCTCTTAATACTCATCGTGGTCTCCATTCATTTAGTTTGCCATATGATCACGTTTTCACTAACTAAACGCAAGGAATGTTAATCAATCCTTATTAATATGTAATGAAAAATACAAAACAAAATATAATGTAAAACTTGCACGACTAGAGCCGAAATAGCTCGTGGCCTAAAATAATCGTGTGATACACCTGAAGATCTAGATCGACCGGGTCGTATCCCAGTTATCCGCATCCGGCGCCGGCTAGAAGTGACTGACGTTAGTGGGCGCGTACGTCTCGCCCTCCCCCAGCGGAGAGCGGTCGGGCGCACGCAGCGGCGGCGCCGGCGCCCGCTCGCTGCGCCCGCCCGACTTGTGCACCACGCGCAGCTCCGTGATGCGCATGTCGCGGTCCACGGACTTGCACATGTCGTACAGCGTCAGCGCCGCCACCGCGCAGCCCGTCAGCGCCTCCATCTCCACGCCCGTGCGGCCCGTGGCGCGCGCCCAGCACGACACCGTGAGCGCGCCGCCGGCCGAGCCCGCGCCCGGCGGCAGCGTCACGCGCACCCGCACCACGTCCAGCGCCAGCGGGTGGCACAGCGGGATGAGTGAGGCCGTGCGCTTGGCGCCCAGCGCGCCCGCCACCTGCGCCACGGTGAGCGCGTCGCCCTTGGGCAGGCGCGCGTCGCGCAGCAGGCGCAGCAGGCGCGCGCCCACGTGCAGCGAGCACGCGGCCGTGGCGGCGCGCGAAGTGACCGGCTTGGCGCCCACGTCCACCATGCGGGCGCGCCCCGCCGCGTCCAGGTGCGAGAAGGGCGAGCCGGCGGCGTCGTCGTCGTCGGGCGCCGTGCAGTAGGCGCGAGCGGCGGCCGGCGGCGCCCAGTGCGGCGCCCACAGCGGCGCCATCAGCGGCGCCCCCAGCGGCGCCCTCAGCGGCGCCCCCAGCGGCGCCCTCAGCGGCGCCTGCAGCGGCGCCCACAGCGGCGCCGAGCTCCGCGCTGTGAACGTGTCCACATCACTAGGGCGCGCGGCGAGGGCGAGGGCGCAGGACGCTAGCCGCCGATGAGGATCATCGGTCGGTTCTCCATGTGCGCCAGGTTCTTCATGCCTAAAAATACACGTCGAACGGGGAGCTCGCCGAGCTGGATACCGGCGCCTAACGCATATCGACCCCGACAAGTAACGCTTCCGCTTCTATACTGCCTAGCAGTTACCAGACAGCCAAAGCGGTACATAGCATAAAGGCTTCTCCTACACTCGAATAATGATCTACACTGACACATATAGGGTTTGGGTCTGTACCTCTGTTAGACTAGCGAAATTTTGTTTACAACTTTGCCACCAGTGCAATTATGAATAAACTAGCATCAAACTAGCAAGAACTCATTGTCAGTATCGTAGTGACAAGCACTGAACTATGAACTCATTGTCAGTATCGTAGCGACAAACACCGAACTAATATCGTAGTGACAAGCACTGAACTATGAACTCATTGTCAGTATCGTAGCGACAGGCACTGAACTATGAACTCATTGTCAGTATTGTAGTGACAAGCACTGAACTATGAGTCGCGGGAGTGTTCCAAAGAGTCACCGCGGCCCTAAAACACAAAAAGCAACTGAAGGAATATGGGGGTGGAGAATGTAACACGTCCTGGGAGCTCCACCCACATCGGGAGAAGACACCTGAAGAAATCCCACTCGCAAAAAAAAATTCAATACCTAAAATATAATTTAGGATCTTGAACATGTGTGTATACATAGTTTGACTTTGAATTCTTTTCAATAACTTGATCTCAAGGTCAAATTCCCTGATTCAACTGGCATCTTTTATCCCTTCTAAATGTCAACTGTTGAAGGTATACCTACTGACCAGTTATTTAACAAAAGATCAGAGACTGAGTCAGACGTGACTGGTAACGCCGGGAGAGAGGGGGGGGGGGAGTGGATGCAGTAGAAGGGCATCGGGAGACCTTACTGGTGACGTTCTTCAGCAAGGTCATGTTCGTAGAATGAAATAAACTTTAACAATATGGCTGTAAGGAAATCAATTGCATTTCTTTATTTGAATACCGAGGCTCCGTGCGATTGGAGCTATTAGTGGCTGGAGCAGTGCTCAGCGCTGTCGGACGGGTGATGGCAGACGCCAAGATACAAACAAAAGATTTTTTAGCGAAAGAATTATTATTTTATTAATTGATGTACAGGATAAACTTTAGATGTCGTTTCTTTGGTTTCAGGTGAGAGATTCTCATGTAGTATGTAATGTGTGGCAGATAAGGAAGCGATAAAATAAATCTTTGATTTTAGAGCAACTTTCAATCATTTAATGCTTTTCGTCAATACCATACCTATGTAGAAATTATTATGTTAATCGGGACTGTAAACCCGATGACAACCCGGGCTGTCACCGGGCTTCTTCGACAACCCAAGGTTAACGTTTGCTTGGAAAAAAATTTAACCTCTTAGGATCCGAAACTCAACTGAGTTTGAAAACAAAAATAAACCAGCCTCCTACCTCTTAAGATCCGCGGACAAACCCGGGTTGTCGAAGAAGCCCGATGACATTTGGTTTTTTTTACGTGGAGTGACTTGAGTGCCTATCTGACCTGCACAACCCGCTCATGTGGCTGGAGAACACGAAATGCCTCGATTAGTAATCAGTATTTTTGGCTTCTGACTACCAACGACTACTCTTCGAAAGAAAGCCGGGATTTCTCATTGAAACGTCGAGTAATAGTTACGGAATCGAATTAAAAGTTGTAAGTAATAAATTTAGAAGAGTAGTTGATCAGCCATTAGGACAGCTAAAGGAGGAGGAATGTGTGTGGGGTCCGGGTAATGGAGACTGGGAGGTACCTGCATGCCTGGCCTTCTTGTTGGCGAGCGCGGCGCGCACCAGCTGCAGCAGCAGCGCGTCCGAGTCGCCGGCGCGCAGCCGGTCCCGCAGCGACACCTCGGCGGCACCGAACAGGCACACCTGCGCACCAACATGACGTCACACACTCCAGGCACTCGCTCACACCCACTCGTCCGAGTCGCCGGCGCGCAGCCGGTCCCGCAGCGACACCTCGGCGGCACCGAACAGGCACACCTGCGCACCAACATGACGTCACACACTCCAGGCACTCGCTCACACCCACTCGTCCGAGTCGCCGGCGCGCAGCCGGTCCCGCAGCGACACCTCGGCGGCACCGAACAGGCACACCTGCGCACCAACATGACGTCACACACTCCAGGCACTCGCTCACACCCACTCGTCCGAGTCGCCGGCGCGCAGCCGGTCCCGCAGCGACACCTCGGCGGCACCGAACAGGCACACCTGCGCACCAACATGACGTCACACACTCCAGGCACTCGCTCACACCCACTCGTCCGAGTCGCCGGCGCGCAGCCGGTCCCGCAGCGACACCTCGGCGGCACCGAACAGGCACACCTGCGCACCAACATGACGTCACACACTCCAGGCACTCGCTCACACCCACTCGTCCGAGTCGCCGGCGCGCAGCCGGTCCCGCAGCGACACCTCGGCGGCACCGAACAGGCACACCTGCGCACCAACATGACGTCACACACTCCAGGCACTCGCTCACACCCACTCGTCCGAGTCGCCGGCGCGCAGCCGGTCCCGCAGCGACACCTCGGCGGCACCGAACAGGCACACCTGCGCACCAACATGACGTCACACACTCCAGGCACTCGCTCACACCCACTCGTCCGAGTCGCCGGCGCGCAGCCGGTCCCGCAGCGACACCTCGGCGGCACCGAACAGGCACACCTGCGCACCAACATGACGTCACACACTCCAGGCACTCGCTCACACCCACTCGTCCGAGTCGCCGGCGCGCAGCCGGTCCCGCAGCGACACCTCGGCGGCACCGAACAGGCACACCTGCGCACCAACATCACGTCACACACTCCAGGCACTCGCTCACACCCACTCGTCCGAGTCGCCGGCGCGCAGCCGGTCCCGCAGCGACACCTCGGCGGCACCGAACAGGCACACCTGCGCACCAACATGACGTCACACACTCCAGGCACTCGCTCACACCCACTCGTCCGAGTCGCCGGCGCGCAGCCGGTCCCGCAGCGACACCTCGGCGGCACCGAACAGGCACACCTGCGCACCAACATGACGTCACACACTCCAGGCACTCGCTCACACCCACTCGTCCGAGTCGCCGGCGCGCAGCCGGTCCCGCAGCGACACCTCGGCGGCACCGAACAGGCACACCTGCGCACCAACATGACGTCACACACTCCAGGCACTCGCTCACACCCACTCGTCCGAGTCGCCGGCGCGCAGCCGGTCCCGCAGCGACACCTCGGCGGCACCGAACAGGCACACCTGCGCACCAACATGACGTCACACACTCCAGGCACTCGCTCACACCCACTCGTCCGAGTCGCCGGCGCGCAGCCGGTCCCGCAGCGACACCTCGGCGGCACCGAACAGGCACACCTGCGCACCAACATGACGTCACACACTCCAGGCACTCGCTCACACCCACTCGTCCGAGTCGCCGGCGCGCAGCCGGTCCCGCAGCGACACCTCGGCGGCACCGAACAGGCACACCTGCGCACCAACATGACGTCACACACTCCAGGCACTCGCTCACACCCACTCGTCCGAGTCGCCGGCGCGCAGCCGGTCCCGCAGCGACACCTCGGCGGCACCGAACAGGCACACCTGCGCACCAACATGACGTCACACACTCCAGGCACTCGCTCACACCCACTCGTCCGAGTCGCCGGCGCGCAGCCGGTCCCGCAGCGACACCTCGGCGGCACCGAACAGGCACACCTGCGCACCAACATGACGTCACACACTCCAGGCACTCGCTCACACCCACTCGTCCGAGTCGCCGGCGCGCAGCCGGTCCCGCAGCGACACCTCGGCGGCACCGAACAGGCACACCTGCGCACCAACATGACGTCACACACTCCAGGCACTCGCTCACACCCACTCGTCCGAGTCGCCGGCGCGCAGCCGGTCCCGCAGCGACACCTCGGCGGCACCGAACAGGCACACCTGCGCACCAACATGACGTCACACACTCCAGGCACTCGCTCACACCCACTCGTCCGAGTCGCCGGCGCGCAGCCGGTCCCGCAGCGACACCTCGGCGGCACCGAACAGGCACACCTGCGCACCAACATGACGTCACACACTCCAGGCACTCGCTCACACCCACTCGTCCGAGTCGCCGGCGCGCAGCCGGTCCCGCAGCGACACCTCGGCGGCACCGAACAGGCACACCTGCGCACCAACATGACGTCACACACTCCAGGCACTCGCTCACACCCACTCGTCCGAGTCGCCGGCGCGCAGCCGGTCCCGCAGCGACACCTCGGCGGCACCGAACAGGCACACCTGCGCACCAACATGACGTCACACACTCCAGGCACTCGCTCACACCCACTCGTCCGAGTCGCCGGCGCGCAGCCGGTCCCGCAGCGACACCTCGGCGGCACCGAACAGGCACACCTGCGCACCAACATGACGTCACACACTCCAGGCACTCGCTCACACCCACTCGTCCGAGTCGCCGGCGCGCAGCCGGTCCCGCAGCGACACCTCGGCGGCACCGAACAGGCACACCTGCGCACCAACATGACGTCACACACTCCAGGCACTCGCTCACACCCACTCGTCCGAGTCGCCGGCGCGCAGCCGGTCCCGCAGCGACACCTCGGCGGCACCGAACAGGCACACCTGCGCACCAACATGAAGTCACACACTCCATACACTCGCTCACACCTACTCGGCAGTGCGCTCACCTTGAGGTTGCCGTCGGCGGTGAGGCGCAGGCGGTTGCAGGAGCTGCAGAAGTGCTGCGTCATGGACGAGATGAAGCCCACGCTGCCGCGGTAACCCGGCGCGCGCCACACCTGCGCGACCAACGAACACTCTGTTGTTTTACAATTACTCAGTGTGGTGGGAACATGATTACTAACAGTATCCTTCTAGTGATTGCTGAAAAGTATGACTCGGTAGAAATAATAATAAAAGTTTTTTTCTCAAAATGGGTACAAATAATCTATCCTAATCAAAAACACTATATACAAAGGTTTTAAATTTTAAATATAGATAGAGTAAACGACGATGTCTGTACTAGTATGAACTGTGTTACAGACACCGGCGCCTTCCTCCTACAGCTAAGAGTTACAATTCAATCGACACCATAATTTCTGAATGCTAAAATTGCAATCACATAAAATTTCAATTTTATACATCCTACGTAAGTTAATGGAACTTATAATAATATAATTTAACTATAATTATATATGCGTCTAGGTGCCTTACACGGTGGTACACCACACGGTGATGGTGTGCCTTACATACGGGTATTATTCTATGAAAAATTTAAAGATGAACTCGAAAAACAAACAATCACAATAACAGAGACACCACCACTGCAGTCTTAGACAAAGTGGACGAAAAGATTAAGCCATTGATGGAAGACAATGAAAAATTAAAACTTCAAGTAGAACAATTACAAAAGAAATTAAAAACTTAGACGTAAACTGCAGAAGAAACAATATTGTAATTCACGGAATCCCGGTATCATTGAATAAAAAAGAATGTGATTTATTACCCTTAGTCACTCAAACTATCAGTGAACTTGATGTGGAATTAGATCATGGCGAAATTAATAGAGTACAATGCCTCGGAAAGAAGGTCAACGATAACAGGGCTAGACCTATTCTGCTTTACAACCTTACAAAAGAAAATCAAAATATTACGGCACAAAAAGAAAATGAAGCTATTACGTACATTACACACGATTATCCCAAGAAAACACTGGAGGAGCGAAAAACCAAAAGAAATAACCAAAGAGAAAGCGATAAGAGAAAAAGACAAGAATCAGAATCACCGAGCCCCAAGTCCTTTCGTGAGTACAAGACTGATGCAAAAGTGAAAAAAAACGGACACATTCGAACTCATGCGAGAAAGATCGCTCTCTTATTCAGGAGTTTTTCCTGTCACGTAAACACTAAAACGAACATAGAACCGGAAATCGCAACGATACAAAAACAAAAAAAAAGGTGTGTGTGCGATTCACACACGATAGAAGTGAAACTTCATGTGGGCAAAGATGGGCAAAGATGGTCAAAAGGTGGCCAAAGGTGAGCAAAAGTTGGCCAAAGGTGAGCAAAAGTTGGTCAAAGGTTTGCAATTGGTGGTCAAAGGTGAGCAATAGGTGGTCAAAGGTGAGCGAAAGGTGAGCAATCGGTGGCCAAAGATGGGCAAAGATGGTCAAAAAGTGGCCAAAGTTGAGCAAAAGTTGGTCAAAGGTTTGCAATTGGTGGTCAAAGGTGAGCAATAGGTGGTCAAAGGTAAGCGAAAGGTGAGCAATCGGTGGTCAAAGTTGGGAAAAGATTGTCAAAAGGTGGCCAAAGGTGAGCAATAGTTGTCTAAAGTTGATGATCGGTAGCGAAGTGACGGGACCCCAGGCCCCGCTCCCCTCTCCTCTCGCCGCCTCCGCCGCTGCCCGACGTCAGCCGAAGGTCGTCGAAGACGCCCGAACAATAGTATGTATATTTCTGTCTCATTCTTTCCTGGCTTCATCCTACACATTTTTGTATTTGTGTCTCTTACCTGTCGTTTTTTCCGTTGCATCCGGTTTGAAATCACAACGATTCTAAAGAACTTTCACTTCAAAAAAGTGAAAAGTGTGTGTGTGTACGCACGTAAGAAGTTATACTTCTTTGGCGTAACAAGATAAAAAACCAAACTGCCACAAAGTTTACAAAAGGAAAACAATCATTCTTCAAGAACGACAGACCATAGCTAACTTCAGGGTGTCGGTTCTAGCTAACTTCAACCTGTGAATTTTGTGACAGTGATGCGCGCGCATCTTAAAATTTCACTCTCATCATTTTTTCATAACGCGCCTAAAGAAGTATAACTTCAAAAAACTCTCCCACCACGGTTGGTCACCGAGGGAGAAAAAGACCACTACCCTCTAGCAAAAAAGTATAAACATTTAAATATCGCAACATTGAATACCAGAACATTGAGAACCCCCGAATCATTATTAGAACTAGAAACAGCACTAGATAATTTAATCTGGGACATATTAGGTATAAGCGAAATGAGAAGAGCTCAAGATGCAATAGAAGAGCGCTCAGATTATTTACTTTTTTCAAAAAGGGAGACGGGACGGGAGGAAAACAGGGTTTCGGCTTTCTTATACAAGCTTGCCTGAAAAACTACATAACGTAGATCCGTTACATTGGAGTCTCGGACAGAATAGCGATCCTGAATATCAATACATATACCTAACTATAAAAAGACTTGGACATCAGAAAGGACCGAAATACTCCAGACTCTAGAAAAACACATAAATAAAACCGTAGGGGTGCGTAAAGCCTGGATAGAATTAAGAGAAAGGAATGTGTAGTGTATGTGAAATGACACGTATACATACACTGTCTCGTGCGCTCATGTACAAGTACCCTACGGGTAGTATCACCAGAGCCGTGGGCGAGTGTGGACGTAGTGTAGCTGTGTACGCGTGCATTGTCGAGCCAGTGATCCTAAGTGGCAGGAGAGGATACAACAATACATAACAGAATGGATTCCAAAAGTAAACAAAGGAAAGAATATAATCACAAACAGAAGAGACATAATTAAAACAGCTACGGAGTTTTATCAACACTTATACTCAGATCAAGTCCCTCCCCAACAATCTAAGCAGGTGCAGGCCAATAGATTTTACATAATGTAAACAGAACCCTGAACCAGTAATCTTACAATTGAGGTTCAAATGGCTATCAAAAGTCAAAAGCTAGAAAAAGCAGCAGGGCCCGATAAAATTCCTAACGAACTACTGAAAGGAACCTCTGAAGAACTTGTCCCCATACTTTCAAACATATTTAACAAAATCATGACTAACCAATATATTCCAACACAATGGGAAACTTCACATATCATCCTCTTGCATAACAAAGGCCCTAAAGAGGACGTAGGGAACTACAGGCAGTTTGATGTTCAACATATACAAAAAAATATTCTCCAAAATTATTTTGGAAAGAATAAGTCAGAAACTGGAGGAAAACCAGCCAACGGAGCAAGCTGGATTTAGGAAAAACTTCGCAACAATAGACCACATCTACACGGTAGCACAGATCATGCAGATTTATAGGGTGACTGGTAATTAGTGATCGATACTTAAACACGTGATTGTACTCATGATTATAAACAACTTTCCAAAAGAAACTTTTTTTTTTAATACTTATTCACTTTTATCACAATCACAACAGTTTGATATTTCAAACTGTTGTTATTGTCATATTATACCCTACTATTATCACCGCGCGCGCGCGAGGGCAGTGACCGCCGCAATCAGCTGTTAGACGCGGTCTCGTATCGTACAGAGCACGGCTCGCAAGGCCGCTCGGCCGGGCACCACGTGCCGTTTTCGGTGTATCTAAGCAGTGTAGGTACCTACATGTTTCGGTTGTTGCTAAATTAAAAAAAAAAAATTCAAAGACAGCGTGTTTGACTAATACTTTTAAGATGCAACGTACGTCCGCATACTCGTAACTACAAAATAGAACCGACTTCCAAAAAAAGTGCAAAATAACTTTAATTTCGGAAGTCGGTGTTCCTGTTTTGTGTCTTTGTTTTTTGACACCGACTTCCGAAATTAAAGTTATTTTGCACTTTTTTTGGAAGTCGGTTCTATTTTTTTGTAAAAAAGTTTTTTATTTTTCACTTTTTAGTTGTGGTTCCCCATTAAACTGTGTTAACAATTCATAGACATACGATAGCAGCAATCGCGGTTGATTTGCTGTCAATTTTTGAAGAGTTCCGTTGTCTGTCTCCGAAACCCATCATCAGATCTTTTTGAAATTTAAATGGGACCATTTCGGAATAAACCCCTTTCGAACAAAAAAAGAATTTTGCAAATCCGTCAACATATGACGGAGTTATGCCCGAACATACATAAAAAAAAAAAAAAAATACAAACATCCGAATTGATAACCTCCTCCTTTTTCGAAGTCGTTTAAAAATATCTAAGAACGCGCGCGCCGTAACATTAAAAGTAAACACGATCTATCAGCTGATAGTCTGACCTCGGGAAACGGCAAATGTACTAGTAGTAGCGTCTCACGCTCCCCCGCCGCCCGCACCGTGCCCTTTGCCTCAGTGCTAACAGCTGATCGCGGCGGTCACTGCTCTCACGCGCGCGCGTATTTCAAACTGTTGTTACTGTGAAATAGTGAATACGTATAAAAAAAAAGTTTCTTTGGGAAAGTTGTTTGTAATCATGAGTACAAACTCGTGTTTGAGTATTGGTCACTAATTACCAGTCACCCTATACAGGCTGTAACGGAAAGGTGTGGTCATATTTTAAGAGCCGGTTCTGCCATGGAAAGAAAAAATAACGAATTCCCAAAAAAAAAAAAATTGGACTTTCGATACATACGAGTTATCATCAGCTGGTCAATGGCTCGTAGTTATCATCAGCTGGTCAATATTTGTATAGGACGTATTTTTTTTAGAATTTCCTCGGATTTTCTTGAAAAAAGTTGTTCATAGTGATGGGCAGATGCAGTTCTTAAAATATGACCACACCTTTCCGTTACACCCTGTATAACGAGTACAACAAAATCTTAAAATCAAAAGTCCCCTCGCGGTAAGGCACCAGCTTAGTATCCCACTTGTTGCCCGAGAGCCCCAGTGTGTGTGGTTGTGATGTACGTACGGTGGCGGTGTCGTTGGGGCGCGGCGGCGGCGGCGCGCAGGGCCTCGCGGTAAGGCACCAGCTTAGTGTCCCACTTGTTGCCCGAGAGCCCCAGTGTGTGTGGTTGTGATGTACGTACGGTGGCGGTGTCGTTGGGGCGCGGCGGCGGCGGCGCGCAGGGCCTCGCGGTAAGGCACCAGCTTAGTGTCCCACTTGTTGCCCGAGAGCCCCAGTGTGTGTGGTTGTGATGTACGTACGGTGGCGGTGTCGTTGGGGCGCGGCGGCGCCGGCTCCAGCGCGTGCGTGGCGGCGGCGGCGCGCAGGGCCTCGCGGTAAGGCACCAGCTTAGTGTCCCACTTGTTGCCCGAGAGCCCCAGTGTGTGGTTGTGATGTACGTACGGTGGCGGTGTCGTTGGAGCGCGGCGGCGCCGGCTCCAGCGCGTGCGTGGCGGCGGCGGCGCGCAGGGCCTCGCGGTAAGGCACCAGCTTAGTGTCCCACTTGTTGCCCGAGAGCCCCAGTGTGTGGTTGTGATGTACGTACGGTGGCGGTGTCGTTGGAGCGCGGCGGCGCCGGCTCCAGCGCGTGCGTGGCGGCGGCGGCGCGCAGGGCCTCGCGGTAAGGCACCAGCTTAGCGTCCCACTTGTTGCCCGAGAGCCCCAGTGTGTGTGGTTGTGATGTACGTACGGTGGCGGTATCGTTGGGGCGCGGCGGCGCAGGCTCCAGCGCGTGCGCGGCGGCGGCGGCGCGCAAGGCCTCCCGGTAAGGCACCAGCTTAGAGTCGTCCCATTTGTTGCCCGAGAACGGCATGAACTCGATGAACCTGCCGACACACGGACACACCATGTTTCCGAAATTACAACCACACAGTCTAACTAATTTTAATTGCATCCCCTTAATTGCGTACCTCACTTCTACGTCGCGTTCTCGTGTATATTCCACAAAATCGCATATTTCGTCATCGTTGAAACCTGAAATAATAGAAAGCATAACTTATTTTTATTGCATGAATCAAACGTCTCGTCTCGTGCCCAATATGACGTGTTCAATGAAGCCGCAGCAGTGTTCGAGCAGTGCTTGAGCGCTTACCTTTCATGAGCACGACGTTGATCTTGACGGGGGAGTAGCCCAGCTGCAGCGCCAGGTCCACGCCCGCCAGCACGCGCGACAGCCCCTGCACACATGACACACTATTTATTCATTTAACTTTCGCAAAAAAAAAAAAACTTTGCCTTGAGCTAAGAAGCATCTAATGCAGATTCAGAGTTAGCGTCCCAAAAATTTCCAAAATCATGGGGCCCAAGATTGTTCTGAGGCTCAACAATTGTCAGTTGTGTTAGTTAGTAGTAAAGGTTCTTCTTGAAAAGCTCTTTCCTATGATGTGTAGGTATGTAATGGCTCTCCTTAACTGGTCCTCCGTGTCGGAAAGGCAGTGGATTCTTTGCACAGGCTGCTGCCCAATCTCGGACCACGGAAAGAAGTTCACCGCCAAAACACAGGCGTCGCTCGATCGATGGTCCTTAATGCGGCACCTGTTTGGTCAAAACGACTGTCAGGTGTACGACGCTGCAGGGCTAAAATCAACTGCCTGCAGCAGAAAATAGTCATTCCCATCGCACGTGGATACCGAACGGCGAACCTTTGAGGCGGTAACTATTATGTAAGTGATATTGCGCGCTTTCCACCGTTGCAAATCCTGGCGGATATGGACGCGAGGGTATATAACCGATTCGTGACATCAGCCAAAGTGGCGATAGCGTGCCAGAGGGGTTACACAAAATACTTTTCTGTTAACGTTAACGCTAGCGCTTCGAGAAAAATGTATGGCAACGACATTACTGGACGTGAGTCACGTGACAGTTCTCCGCAGGTAATGTCGTTGCCATACATTTTGCACGAAGCATTAGCGATATTATAAAAGTTATTTGGCTAGGGGGGCAGGTAAATAATCGTAAGGCTGAGGCGGCAGGAACGGCAACACGCGCTCGAGTGTTGACGTGAGCGGCTACAGCAGCCGTAATTTTCGCGCTAGGTTACATGGTTGTTTTGGTGAGTACCTGAATAGGATTAGGCGCGCAGCCAGACCACGGCAAAATGCCACCACTGTAATAGTGACTTGGATTCGGTACAGCATAAGCTCGAATGCCCTGCCTGGGCCTTCGAGCGGCGGATCCAGGTTGGTTGCCAGGATCAGGCAAGTCCTGTCTCTGCCAGCAGCAGGGAAAGCCATGGAAAGGGAAATGGCCTCCTATGAGATCGTGATGGTCCTGAAAGAGGCCGCCGAGCGAGAACGAGAGAGCGCCGATCCCGCTCGGAGAAGTAGGCGTCGGGGTGGTACCGCCTCGGCGTCTAAAATGCCAAAACCCAATCTGGACCATTTAATTCAAGCGGGACTTTGGAATCTCGGACGCTCCGAGTGGGGACTCTGATTTCTCACAGAGTGATTCCAGGGAATACGGTGGCACTGTGATCACTTGCTCCCATGCACGGTGAGGCTCAGTGGAGACGCCTTTACAGTCTCCTCAGGGATGTGCCTTAACAGGTGTTGCACAAACGGGGTTCTGGAGTGGCGCCTTCCATGTACTGATGGTTTTCACCGGGTTTAGTGAGGTAAGTATCTCACACTCCTTGCCCTTTTCCCTAAAGTCCAGGCGCCTTTAGGAGGTTTCCCCTAGTCAACAAAAAAAAGGGGCCTCATTCCACTTTGCCGCCCAGGGCCCGTGACGGGCCTAGTCCGCCACTGCTTCGGTGCCCAATAAGTTTCCTATGTAGGTCACAAACTCCACGCACAACAGAGTCCCTTGGCAATAGTCAGCGCCAGCCCGTAGTACTATATGATATAAGTGGGAGACGTACCGGGCGGCGCACCATGCGTTCGTAGCGCTCGGGGCGCAGCGAGTCGAGCGACACGTTGAGCGCGGCCAGGCTGGGGGCAGGCGTCGCGTCAGCACCAGGCCGTAGTACTATATGATATGAGTGGGAGACGTACCGGGCGGCGCACCATACGCTCGTAGCGCTCAGGGCGCAGCGAGTCGAGCGAAACGTTGACCGCGGCCAGGCCGGGGGCAGGCGCCGCGTCAGCACCAGGCCGGGGGCAGGCGCCGCGTCAGCACCAGGCCGCCACTCATATGATATGAGTGGGAGACGTACCATGCGGTGCATGCTGTTTGCCGACGACATTGTTCTGGTTGGTGAAGATGGACCTGAGATCCAGAGCAGATTGGAGAAATGGCAACAGAAGCTGGAGAAAGTTGGCTTGAAAATCAGCAGAACCAAAACTGAATACATGTTCTGCGATTTCGGCGGTCTCTCCAGTTCTGAAGCTGTAGATGGCGCGCTTTTCCCAGTCTGCTCCGATTTTCGGTATCTCGGTTCACTCGTGCAAAGCGATGGCGAAATAGATCGGACTGTTAAGCACAGAATTAACACTGGATGGATGAAGTGGCGGCAGGTCACCGGGACTATCTGTGACTCCCGCATTCCCCTAAAACTTAAGGGGAAGATTTATAAAACAATGGTCAGACCTGCTGTCTTGTATGGTTCAGAATGTTTGGCCACAAAAGGGATGAATGAAAAGCAATTGCATGTAGCTGAGATGAAAATGCTAAGAGCGATGTGTGGTGTTACGCGCATGGATAGAATTAGGAATGAGTATATAAGAGGAAGTCTGAAAGTGGCACCGCTGACTGAAAAGTTGTGTGGAACTCGGTTGTCGTGGTATGGGCATGTGATGCGGAGGAATGAAGAAAATGTCGTGAGGAAAGTCTTGTGTATGGATGTGGATGGCTATAAGAGTAGGGGAAGGCCAAAGAAACGATGGTTAGACTGTGTGAAAGAGGATATGGATAAAAAGGGGGTGACTACAGAGATGACGACTAATAGAGGAGTATGGAAGAAAAAGACATGTTGCGCCGACCCCAAATAAATTGGGATAAGGGCAGGAGAATGATGACGTACCGGGCGGCGCGCCATGCGCTCGTAGCGCTCGGGGCGCAGCAAGTCGAGCGAAACGTTAAGCGCGGCCAGGCCGGGGGCAGGCGCCGCGTCAGCACCAGGCCGTAGTACTATATGATATGAGTGGGAGACGTACCGGGCGGCGCGCCATGCGCTCGTAGCGCTCGGGGCGCAGCGAGTCGAGCGAAACGTTGAGCGCGGCCAGGCCGGCGCGCTGCAGCGCGGGCAGGCGCCGCGTCAGCACCAGACCGTTGGTGGTGATGGACACCGAGCGCACGCCCGCTTCTTCGCGTAGCCCCTCTGCACACACAACACACTTGACGATATCTTATTGGATACGCGCGCGGAAATCTAGATGTAAATAAATTATTCAATCGATATAAGTAGTAGGTAATGTCCGTGCGTGTATGACATGTACAGTATAGGTTCAAAAGTCCATTGGCAATCTCGCAAAGCAGTAGATTAGCGCTTCGCTTTGACTTACGACCTTCTTCTTTAAGTGGTTTCTTTACTATAGACACGCACACACACTTACTTTGTCTGCAACTGATAACAGTTCATAATTTCAACAACCTTAGTATGTGGCAAGGTAGCGTAGCGGACAAGATGTTCTGTTTATATAGTGGCGATCCGTGGTTTCGAATCTCACCTGCGTCTAATCATTTTTTGTTAGTTTTTTATAATTACTGTTAATAGTTTTTGCTATTTTTTACCTAGTTTGTAGTTAGAGGTTAATATTTAATAATTATTATAGTAGCAGTTCGTTACACATTAGTATTTTGTCTCCTTCGTATGTTTCATTTATATAATAAAGTTAGTGGGTAACATAAAACTACTTAGGTAAATTATTTTGATTTCTGTGAGTTAGACAGATGCAGTTCGTTACGACTATTCATCTAATAGAACGTTGTTGTTTCGTAGTTGTTATTGGCTAGTGACGAGTGTTTAATCTATTAGCGGTGTTGTTAGTTATCTATCATTTTAAAAATGCAATTAAATATTAACATCAAAGCAAGAGCAAATATCATTGCGCTGCGTAAGAGTGGATGTAATATAACACAACCTAATGAAACCGGACTAAGTGTAAGTGATATTGCAAATGTTTCATACGGTATTTTTAGGTTTCCGTACCCCAAGGGTAACCAACAACAACTAATAAATATATAAAGTTATTTTTGTTATTTGTTTTTGCAGTCCGCAACGTTTATCCAGCTGAAGAGGTTACAAAAATAACATTTTCAACACAGTTGCTCAAAAACTACATTTACGAAGCCTGTATACATTGTTCGAAAGTTAAAAATTACGCACCCTATAATGTAACGTGCGGTAAAATAGGTACTCCCACCTAAGTAGGTACCTATTTTACCACACGCTCCGTTGTATATAGCGTGGGGTAATACCGTGCGTATCCTTTACAGTTTTTTTTTAATTTAACAATAACAATAACATAATAATAATTCCACCAAGGAGTTTCAAATTACGAAAAACAAATATTAGCCGTCACGGGACGGCCGGGCGGCCGGCAGATGTGAAACATCTATTTTATGTGTTGTGTTTTTAGTTGTTGGTGTTGTTGTTGGTTGTGGTGGTTGTTGATTGTTGTTGTTGTTGTTAGTTGTGGTTGTTGTTGGTAGTGTTGTAGGTTGTATTTGTTTGCTGTTGTTGGTTGTTGTTGTCGTCGGTGGTTGTTGTTGTTGTGGTTGTTATTGTTAGTTGTGGTGGTTGTTGTTGGTTGTTGTTGTTGTTATTGTTAGTTGTGGTTGTTGTTGGTTGTGGTTGTTGTTGGTAGTGTTAATGTTGTTGTTGGTGGTGACGGTGGTTGTTGTTGTTGTGGTTGTTGTTGTTGTTGGTTGTTTTTGTTGTTGGCTGTTGTTGTTGTTGTTGGTTGTTGTTGTTGTTGTTGGTTGTTGTTGTTGTTGGTTGTGGATGTTGTTAATTGTTGTCGTTGTTTGTTGGTTGTTGTTGTCTTACTTTTTTCGCATAGATGTTTCTAGGGAGAAGGAAGTCGAGAGCCGTAAAGTAGTGGGCTTCGTGGCACGACGGCGTCATGTCGTTACGACATTCGAGTCGGTTCTACTGCCAAGCCGCGCCAATAGATGTTTCACATCAAGAGCAAAAGTTTTTTAATCACCTATTTATTGTAGGTACTGTTTTCTCGCAAATGTGTTGAAAAACGTTGTATGTCACACGTGCGGTTTGGTATTTACAAACTCGTGACTATGGTAAGCCCTCGACTTCGTCTCGGGCTTACATTCGTCTACTCGTTTGTAAAAACCAACTTACCGCACTAGTATCATAAATAACTATTGTCCAGGATAATTGTCCTATTCACCGGGCGAGCACTGTGCGTGACTGGTTTACCAGGCACCAGGAGATAGCTGTCTTTCCATGGCCAGCGCGATCTCCTGATCTCAACCCAATAGAAAATTTATGGGGTTTGATGGTGCAAAGGTGGGAAGCCCGGAATGAGAGATGTCTTGAGCAGTTGAAGTCGCATTGCATGGAGATATGGGAAAATATAAGAGGAACAGAAATAGGTTTTAATCTCGTAGGCTCCATGCGTCAACGTCTACTTGACTGTATCGCGAATAATGGGAGTTATATAAAGTATTAACAAAAGTATAATAAACAAAGTATTTTGTTTTACCTACGGTAAATGCATTAACTTGTCTTTTGTTTCAGCACGTATTCAACATGGTGTTTGTCAGGGTTTGACGTAATTTCTTGTAGAAAAAGAATTTACATTATTTTAGTAATATCTCCGTGTATAGGGTGACTGACAATTAGTGACCGATACTTAAACACGTGATTGCTCATGATAACAAACAACTTTACCAAAGAAAAAAAAAATTATGCTCATTCACTTTTATCACTTAGCCGCCGCGTTCTGTCTCATTAAACGTTTCTTTGAGAAAGTTATTTATCCTGAGCCAATCACGTGTTTAAGTTTCGGTCACTAATTACCAGTCGCCCTGTATAAGGATTAAAATTTGAGGTTTAATTTCAATCTTCTTTTCGTAAAGAAGACGAATACTTAAGCTATAACCTCAAAACCCATAATTGACCTACTTACTAAAAAAATTGTGAATTAATAAACTTATTGCAAACTGCCTATAATTAACTAACCTAATCACTTATTTTGTAAGTAGTTGTTTTACATTTTAGAGTCTAATATTTGTACTTATTGCTCTTAATTATTTCGATCATAATCGACGCTTAATGTTTATGGTGATATAAATCCATTTAAAATTATAAACATTATTTTCATACGTCAACAACAATACATATTGCTTTTAAGTTTCTTGACATAATTATATTTCACATCTTATTCGACAGAAGTAGGTAGTTACTCGTATAATAAATTGTTGTAGTATGTTACCTGTAAGTAAAATAAACTACTTCTAACGAATAATTGTTGTTTTTTATTTTTGTTATTATAAACCTTTAAGTGCAATACACTAAAAAATATTATAGTAATATAAATTATAGACCGATCACGTGCTTACCGACGACGTTCTATAAGGTTCTTACATCCATTTTGAAAGCTAAGATTAACACACATATAGATAGTAATTGTATCATGTCTGCCTCTCAAAATGGATGTAGGAATGGGTCCCGTGGTACTAAGGAGCTCCTCCTCATCGATATGACCATTAGCCAGCAGGTTCGGCGTTCCCGAAAGGATCTGTCGACATGTTGGATAGACTATAAGAGGGCCTATGACTCAGTTCCTCATACATGGCTAATGAGGGTGCTAGCTAGAATTGTATAAAGTTGATGCAACGCTACGCACCTTCTTGATGTCGTGTATGGGGCAATGGAGGACGGTCCTTCGCTATCCAGGATGTCGAAATATCCAGAGGAATAGCGAACCGGTAAGGATCGAGCGGGGTATATTCCAGGGTGACAGTTTGAGTCCGCTTTGGTTTTGCCTAGCTTTGAATCCTCTAAGCACACAGCTGGAGAATTCAGGGCTAGGCTATCGGTTGAAGAGAGGTGGTCAGGTTATATCTCACCTCCTTTACATGGATGACTTGAAACTTTTTGCCCCTAGCAATCTGCAACTGATGGAGCTACTGAAGGTAACTGAAACCTTCAGTAGTGCCATCAGGATGGAGTTTGGTGTGGACAAATGTGCGGTCATGCATGTAAAGCGAGGGGAGATTGTGGAATCCGTGGGAACTCAACTCTCGGATTCCGTAAACCTGAGATCCCTCTCTCCAACCGAAACCTATAAGTATTTGGGTATGTCGGAAGCGTTAGGTATCAATATTACTGACATGAAGCAATCGTTGAAGGAGCGCTTCTTTGGCCGCCTGAAGAAGGTATTTAATAGCCTTCTATCAGGTGGAAACAAGGTGCGCGCCTTCAACGGTTGGGTCATGCCGGTATTGATGTACTCTTTCGGCGTACTCAAATAGACTCAAACAGAACTTTGACGCCCTGGATAGGCGTGTTCGTACACTGCTGACTGCATTTCGAATGCATCACCCACGTTCGTCGGTGATGAGACTGTATATCCCGCGGAGGTGTGGAGGCCGAGGCTTTTTAAATGCTAAGACCCTCCACAACCGCGAGGTATGCAGTCTAAGGGAATATTTCCTAGCTGCTGACGTGGGTATGCATCGAGATATAGTGGCGGTGGACAAGGGCCTTACTCCACACTCTCCGTGGCTAACGAGAACTGGCGCAAACCTCTAGTGCTTGACACTAACGATCGCAGAGAAGTATGGCAGAGTAAGGAACTTCACGGACGCTTTTTCCGGGCCCTACATGGGCCCGATGTAGACCAACTAGCGTCCGTAGCCTGGCTGTGTGTCGGTGACCTCTTTGGGGAAACCGAATCTCTGGTTGTTCTTGTCCGGCTAACGGTGAGTACTTGCATAGGCACAACCTTGTAGCCAGGACTATCCATCAGCAACTTGCTCTGAAATACTCGCTTTTGGAATCGGAAGTGCCGTACTACAGATATGCGCCCGCCCGACCCACTTCTCGATAATGGTCATATCTAATTGTACTGGGATCGGTCCATCATCACTGACAGGACTATTGTAGCCAATACGCCTGATATAGTGGTGGTGGACCGAATCGAGAGGCGTGCAATGATTGTTGACATTACCGTCCCACATGACGAGAACCTCGTGAAAGCCGAGAAAGATAAACTAATTAAGTATATTGACTTGGCTCGCGAGGTTGTCGACATGTGGGATGTGGACTCAGCGATCATTGTACCGATAGTCGTGTCAGCCAATGGCTTAATAGCCACAAGCCTCGACCAACACCTCAGGAGGCTCTCGTTAGGCGGCTGGATCAAGGGCTTGATTCAGAAAGCAGTACTTCTGGACACGGCTCGCATTGTCAGGCGGTTCCTCTCTCTGGAGCCCTGACCGCCGGTAGCTTGGGCCCTGTTCCCGATACCGGTGGGTTACAATTTTTTATATTTTTAATGTTTTTTTTTTCATCTTTTTATTTAAATGTTTAAAAATATAATATATTATGTATATCAAATGAATAAACGAAATAATAATAGCGGACTGGCAAACTAATCTGCTTCAGGGAGGGCAATACACGTCCACGTGTGATGCGCTTTGTGAGGCGGGCGTTCTCGGGGACTGAAATCAGCCCTCGAGAATACATGTCCCGTGTCACGGAGCGCATCGACTTCCTGAAGCAGAAAGTTTGTGCGTAGGCAAACCGTATTCGGCGGTATAAGCGGCGAGTTGACCGGTACTCGCAGAAACGCATGTTCCAGAGCGTAGAGAGGTGGGTATATAGAGCTTGGGAGCGACCTGAACAAAATATGACGGACGGGTGCCGCCCGGATGATGTTGCCACGAGTACATTCTGGCGCAGCATTTGGTCGGTGCCCGTCTGTCACACTGAGGGTGGCTGGATGCGTGATGTCGAGCACGTGTGCGAAGCTATACCAGAAATGGAGAAAATTAACATCAGCCCATTAGATATAGCCAGAGCAGTCCATCCGTTACCGAATTGGAAATCTCCAGGACCGGACGGACTGCATAACTTCTGGCTAAAATGGTATTGCAGCTCACACGCGCTTCTTGCATCTCAATTCCAGTCATCCTTAGAATCTGGGTCGCTGCCCGAGTTCCTAACAACTGGTGTTCGTACCTGTCTTATGGAGCACCCACCTGCTCCATCCGCGGAACCCAAGAATTATAGACCGATAACATGTTTGTCGACGGTCTATAAACTTCTTACATCCATTTTGAGGGCAAAAATTAATCTGCACAATGAGGGTAATTTAATTATGTCTGCCTCTCAGAATGGATGTAGGAACGGGTCCCGCGGTACTAAGGAGCTACTCCTCATAGACATAGCCATAAGCCAGCAGATTCGTCAATCCCACAATAATTTGTCGACATGCTGGATAGATAAGAAGGCCTACGACTCTGTTCCACATACATGGCTCATGAGGGTGTTGGAGTTGTACAAAATAGATGCAACTCTCCGCACCTTCCTTGGGTCATGTATGGGGCAATGGAAGACAGTCCTTCGCTATCCAGGATGTCGACCAATCCAGGGGAGTGATGAACCTATATGGAAATTAAACGGGGAATATATCAGGGCGACAGTTTGAGTCCACTTTGGTTCTGCTTAGCCCTGAATCCTCTAAGCACATTGCTGGAGGATTCAGGCCTGGGCTATCGGTAGAGAAGAGGTGGTCAGGCCATATCTCACCTTCTTTACATTTGGATGATCTGAAACTCTTTGCCCCCAACAATTTGCGACTGATAGAGTTACTGAAGGTAACTGAAACTTTCAGTAGCGCCATCAGCATGGAATTTGGTGGACAAATGTGCAGTCGTGCATGTAAAGCGAGGAGGGATTATGGAATCCGCAGGGATCGGATTCCATACACCTTAGATGCCTCTCCTCGACCGACACATACAAATATTTGGGTATGTCGGAAGCGTTAGGCATTAACGTTACTGACATGAAGCAATCCCTAAAGGAGCGCTTCTTTGGCCGCCTGAAAAAGGTATTGAATAGCCTTTCGTCAGGTGGAAGTAAGGTGCGCGCCTTCAACGGTTGGGTCATGCCGGTTTTAATGTATTTTTTCGGCATACTCAAATGGACTCAGACCGAGATCGACGCCCTGGATAGGAGGGTCCGTACGCTGCTGACTGCAAACCGGATGCATCACCCACGTTCATCGGTGATGAGACATCCCGCGGAAATGTGGAGGTCGAGGTTTTTTAAGTGCGAAGACTCTCCACAACCGCGAGGTGTGCAGCCTCAGAGAATATTTTCTTGAAACCGACGTGGGTATGCACCGAGATGTGGTCGCAGTGGACAAGGGACTCACCCCGTTGTCCATGGCTAAAGAGAACTGGCGCAAACCTGTAGTACTCAATACTGATGACCGCAAGGAGGTATGGAAAGGCAAGGAGCTTCACGGGCGCTTTTATCGGGCTCTTCATGGGCCTGATGTAGATTTATTGGCGTCCGTGGCCTGGCTACGTATCAGCGACCTCTTCGGGGAAACTGAAGGTTGCGTTTATGGACTAAGTTATCTTGACGAATAACTACCGGAGGCATATCATGAAGGACGGGACGGTTGACGTGTGTCGGGCATGCCACCGTCCGGGTGAGTCCATCAGACATATTATCTCTGGTTGTTCTCGTCTTGCTAACAACGAGTATTTGCACAGGCCTAACCAAGTGGCCAGGATTATTCACCAGCAACTTGCTTTAAAATACAAACTTGTGGATTCTGAGGTACCGTATTACAAGTATGTGCCCGACCCAGTTCTCGAAAATGACCATGTCACGTTGTACTGGGATCGGTCTATCATCACTGACAGGACCATTGTTGCCAATAAGCCGGATATAGTAGACCGATTAGCGCGCCGCACAATGATTATCGATGTCACCATTCCGCATGACGAGAACCTCGTGAAAGCTGAGAAAGAGTAACAAATCAAATATCTTGACTTAGCACACGAGGTTGTCGATATGTGGAATGTGGACTCGGCTGTCAGTGTGCCGATAGTCGTTACCGCCAAGGCCTGATAGCCAAAAGCCTCGATGACCACTTGTCGAAGCTGTTGTTGCACGGTTGGATCAAGGGCCTGATACAGAATGCAGTACTCCTCGACACGGCTCGCATCGTGAGGAGGTTCCTGTCTCTGGAGCCCTAACCACCGGTAGCTTGGACCCTGCTCCCGAAACCGGCAGACTACTATGTTTTATAATTTTAAATGTTTTTTTTTTATATGGTTGTTAAAAATATTTAAAATTATAATTTATATGTATAGTAAAATTAATAAACGAAATTATAATAGTATTTTATTTTCTTTTCACAAATGTACAGTAGTAGTGCTTAAATTAATTAAGGATAGGTTAACATTTGAGAGAGAAATTGAGCTTGAAATAGGTATTGCAAGCAACGCCTGTGGTACAAGTCACCAGGACCCCACAACGCTTCATTATGTACAAGCTTACATAGGGTGTCTTTATGAGGCTGAAAAGAATTAACAATATAAGAAAAAAAAATACAAATACGAAAGAAAAACAACGTGACGTAATTAACATAAAAAAGATAATGGAAACATTTGAGCGTGAATTTGGTTGAGTGTTGTGTACACGTGTAAGTGTAAGTGAGTTGATTTGTGTAGGTGTAGCGTTTGTAGTTTTGTGTGAGATATGTGTAATTCAAGTTAAAGGAGTCAATAATTTTTCAGTAGCTTCATAATCCACACTTTTCAGCCACTCACTCACAGGACCCTTACAGCCACTTTTGGGCTTCTGGTAGATGGAAAGAGCGGTGTTTGCCTTATTGTAGATGAATAAACCAAGGAAGCAATAGAATTTGTGAGAAAAGCTGGTCTTAAATAAAGGGTTATGGCATACCGTACCCTTCCTGCGTTTTCCTTTACATAAGTCCCTACCGTACATCAACTGGGAGTGCTTTTTTTAAATTATGTTAAGTAAAAACGTCTGTCTGACTGTCAAGACATCCCATTTTTTGTAAACTTGTGCAGTAGGGAATCGAAAAGGAAAGCCAGCTGCAACCTTGAGGATTGCCCGTTGCGCTCTTTCAACCTCCAGAATGTGAGTTTTTGCGGCCCCTCTCCATGACGTTACGCAATAGTTAATCAGAGATTGGCAAAGGCATTCAGCAATGTGTCTGAGTGTCTTAAATATATAAATAACCTTGCGAAGTCTGGTAACAAAAACTCCCAAGTGGGATTTGAATGATAGGGATTGGTCCAAAGTCACACCTAAGTATTTTATAGAATCCGTTCTTTGGAATGTCTGACAGTCGCAAGTAGTCAACACCGGGTGGTTACATGAATGAGCAGTGATACTCGTAGATAGAGCCGTAGGAGGTAGAAGTTCTTTTTGATTATAATACTATAATACTCATAAAAAGTGTGGAGGAGTGGAGAGGAGCCGGCAACTGGGACTCGAGGTGGCATTGCACAAGTCCGAGGCCATGTGTTTCATGGTCCTCGGAACGCGCCACCGGCGGGTTCCCAAATTACGGTAGGAGGGGTTCACATCGGCGTCGAGGGGACGATGAAGTACTTGGGACTCGTCCTCGACAGCCGATGGAACTTCGTCGAGCACTTCCAACGTTTGGCTCCCAGACTGGAGAGGGCCGAGGCCATATTCAAGCGGCTCCTGCCCAATCTGAGGGGTCCAAACGCCTCCTGCCGGAGGCTCTTCGCGGGGATCGTGCGATCGATGGTCCTTTACGGGGCACCGATGTGGGCGCGTTCCTTGAGGCGGCGACCAGCTCGCCGGTTGAACGCGTCCCAAAGGGTCATATCGATACGAGGATACCGCACGGTCTCCTGTGTAGCGGCGAGCCTCCTTGCCGGACTGTCGACGTGGGATCTGGAGACAAAGGTCCTCGCACCACTCATAGAGGTGCGCGAGACGAAAAGGCGAAACTCCGCTGCCGCGACAACTCGCGGCTCGGCGGACAGAGCTCCGGCAGGATCTCATGGCGACATGGAGAGAGCGACTGTCGCAACCCAGCGCTGGGCACGCCACCATTGCGGCGGCAGTGCCCCTCTTTGAGGAGTGGCTGGAGAGGCGCCACGGAGTCCTCACCTTCCGCCTGACGTAGGTCCTCACCGGACATGCTTGTTTCGGGAGGTTCCTGTTTCGCATAAGGCGGGAGGAAACGCCCGGGTGTTTCCACTGCGCGGATCGCCCAGCGGACACGGTAGAACATACGGTAGAGGTCTGCCCCACCTGGGCGGAGCACCGCCGTGTCCTCGTGGATGCGATAGGCGGCTGCGACCTCTCGCGCCCGGCCCTGGTTCAGGCAATGGTACGGAGCGAGAAGGAATGGGAAGCTGTCTCCTCCTTCTGCGAAGCAGTAATGCTCGCGAAGAGGGAAGCGGCATGGGTAAGGGAGACTCAACAACAGAGTCGCCCTCACGCCCTCAGCAGCAGCCGCCGCAGGAGACGCCAGGGCCTTCCGGCGCCGCGAGACGATCTCCGGCCAGCATAGACCCGGGCCTGCGGACGGCGAGTAATGGGTAGCTCACCGTCCGATCAGCACCAGGCCCGAGAGTCGACGGCGCGTAGTGTTCCACGCGCGCCTCAAAGAGTTGTCAGCAATAATGACGGGGCCCCACATGGCCGATGCCTGCCCAGGGGTTGAGGATAAATTCGAAACAGAGTTACCTCGCCCAGGGCACTCAGGGCAGGGTTTTAGTCAGTAAGAGTCTGACACGCCCTCCCGCTCCACCCAGAGCGGGAGATGTCATTGGATGATTTCCCACCCCACAAAAAACAAAAACGCCAACTGCTTCACAGTCTTACGTGTTGTTTGCACTGCTATCAGCACATGATATTTTTGGCCAAATTTTAGCAATGGGATTTAACTAGCCAACATTACGCACATGATGCGTGTGACGAGGGCATAGCAAAAGCGACGAAAATATGTTTTTTGTTTCGTGTCACGAGACCATACGAGACCGATGCGTACGGAGACGATAAGACATTGTGTGAAGTCTTTGTGGTGTGTGCACCGCGTCGAGTACACATACAGACGTAAGGACTGTACCGTATGTTCACAGCAAAACGACTCTAAACGTGCTAATGCATTTTTAGCTGCGAACGTACCTATGTATGAAAGAAAACAGAGCAAAACGAGTATGAAAGGATCGTTACAGGTGGCGTTCTATTGTTTCTACCTACCCCCATGGTCAAATGGTGTGAGGTTATGTTAAAATTAGTACCTAATAATATTACTATAGTATGTTATAGCACAGATAATATAATACTAGCGAACAGATGCCTCATCCCATACAAAGAAACGATACCGCCGTAACTACGGGTTTTCGACTTGCACAAGCAACTTTTGTTCTTCGTTCGGGCCCGTCCTCTACACCTCGCTAGATAGTGTTAGCAGCGACGTCTTGCAAGTTGAATGAATTTCCATAAAGTCTTGCCAATATTCTCTCACACAATTCTCATGCAATTTTTAAAAAGGCGAATGGATTATCTCTAAAACTTCAAACAGCTTCATCTATTAGTACCTACAAGAAATATAAATGCCTAAAAATTCGTTACGATAAACATCTAAATTTGAATTAGGAGCCGTGCGGTGCTTGAGCACCGAACGGAGTAACAATCGACAAAAGTGCGAGTAGCAAAGTTTTTTTTTTTAATTATCTAGGAAACCTCTGCCTTTCTTGTGGCTACTGGGCTTTGGTGCACTCCATGGTCCGTTGCTCATTCTTTGAAATAAAGCCTCACAACAAATTGAAGCTTAGATTTCAGCCGTCTGGTTTACTGAAGATCGAATGATTATTGTGGAGGAAATGATCAATGCTTACGTATGATGTCGGCGAGGTCCTTGCGTAGCGTGGGCTCGCCGCCCGTGAGGCGCACCTTGTCGACGCCGGCCGCCACGAACACGCGCGCCAGGCGCAGCAGCTCCGCGCGCGATAGCAGCGCGCCGCGCGGCGACAGCGGCACGCCCTCCGCCGGCATGCAGTACTGACCTGCGACACGCGTACTCTTATCTACTGCCGCTGGGTGAATCTCCTGACGTTTTGCAGAAAATAATGAAGTGTTGCCGACAATGACGAATCGTGGTAAATACAACTTTAATGCACCAGTATTATAGTACTACTACTAGTATTCATTATTTTGTAGCAGGGACTTAAAAACACCTTCCTAAAGGATACAGAATTATAAGTGTTAAATATTGAATTGATAACAGAATCAACTAGGTAACATCATATTTTTTCAATAATAGAATCACATATTTTTTAAATAACTTATAATTTTTTTTTTTACAAAATTTTACCTATAAGGCTTATCCTTAAAGCAGTGAAACAGACGTTCACGCCTAAAGCTTTAAAGAAAATATTATAATTACAACCGTTTAACATTTTCTTGTATACGTTTTTATTTGATTGAAGCTTAAAAAGGTTTTAATTTATCTATATGTAGCGACATCTATGACGCCGCACACGAACTAAAAATAGCAAGAATTCTACATCGCGCAAGCAGAGTTCTCCGCGCGATTTGAACATATACAACAGTCCGAAATCAACCATTGGGCAGTTGCCCGGACCAGACACAACACCCGTCTGGTCGGAGGATCCTCCCTTTTCAACGGAGGTTTGCGGGACTTTACACCCTGTTCCGCTCACCTCCAAACTGGTGACCCTCGACTATGAACGTCAGCGCAGCCTTCGTGCAGCTACTTCAGCGTGACGTCATCATCATCGCTTCCTTCAAGCTCTTGAGCAACGAGTCATACAGCCAGCCAGTACCAACGGCTTCTACGGGTATCCTGACCACCAGCATGCAGCGGATGCGCATTCCTGGTCAGCATCCTCAGCCTCTTTCATCACCATCAACCTCATCAGCGATCTTGGCGCAGCGAACAGCACCTTCGGCCGGTCGATGAACCTCTCCTGGTCGACGCCAGCAGTCAAGCCACTACGTCGCACAGCACCGCTCCGACCCACTGGAGCCTGCAGCATCATCCCGACTCACTGGGACATCATCACCCCGACTCACTGGGGCATCATCCCGACTCACTGGGATAGCAACACCCCGACTCACTGGGGCATCACCGCAGACAGTTCCGACTCACCGTGAACTATGCGGCTCTTCCGGTTCCGACTCACTGGAACCAACCTTCCACTGGCCCGGCAAGCATCACAAGATGTATGGACGACTCATCAAGAACCATCGATCTCCGATCTCCGGAGGGGAGTGATGTAGCGACATCTATGACGCCGCACACGAACTAAAAATAGCAAGAATTCTACATCGCGCAAGCAGAGTTCTCCGCGCGATTTGAACATATACAACAGTCCGAAATCAACCATTGGGCAGTTGCCCGGACCAGACACAACACCCGTCTGGTCGGAGGATCCTCCCTTTTCAACGGAGGTTAGCGGGACTTTACACCCTGTTCCGCATACCTCTAAATATATTTTAAACTTTTTAGCATTAATTGAAATACTTATCCTGACACCAGGAGCGTATCGACTCTAAGGCCGAAAGAGTCAACGTACCTGGGGTAGCATCAATCTGACATATTCTTCAAGCCAGCTGCCCGGTAACTTCTTGTCAGGCAAAAGAAAATCGAATAGTGTGTGCTATAACTTGTCAAGACAAATCTAACATTGCCAGATGATTACAGATGAACATTACCAGATGGCTACAGTGTTAAGTTGAGGGTTTCCTATGATGACCTTCTACATCCAACCGCAGACCCTGGACTATACTTGGAACTATAGTTTTAGTCAAGACAAAATCGACGAGACTAAACAACACAGTTTGTCAGAAAGTACATATCGACGGGCCCGCATCAGGACGGACTTAGAGAGTAGACCCACGAAGTTGAGCGGTGAATGTTATTGTTATTAGTGATGTCATTTTAACTTTTGTTAAAATGGTGCAACCCGTATTTCCCTTAACTGGACATTTGACGACTGACAAGGCATTGGTTAGCGTTAAAGTTACTTGTTGCAACTCACTAATAAAATAGGTAAACGTATCGCGATAAAATCCGTTAAAAGTAGTTTTTTATTTTCAATGTAAAAACCAGCGTCTACATAAAACTTGTTATAAGTTTGATGCCACGTATTTTGCATTCGTTTTTGCCGTCGTTTTGGTAATAGGTACGTAAAATATCTGTGAAGGGGATTGTTTTATTACGAGGCATTCTTTCCGTTAACGTAGCAAGAAAGCGACTTGAGACGAAAAACTGGTGCGTGCGCGATCGGAAGCAGGAATCGGAACTGAATAAATATGTTGATAGTGTGTGTATTGAAGACCGTCGTCGGCCTTGCCGTTCGGTTGCGCCGCGCTTTGTTGTCGTACCTACCGTGCAATTATACCTAAAATCATGCTAGAACTACTTATTTCTGTAACACATATTAACATTTATTAACACATATAAAAGGTTACACTTTGATTCAGTAACGTTATTGTATCTGATACATTTATGTTTTTTTTTTCAGTTTCGAAAAAACAGTATTAAAAACACTTATGGCGGTTACAGTTTGAGTACCTGTCCCTGCGTAGTTGTACGAGTAATAGTGTACTTTAATACTAATGTTTAAAGTTGCATTTCACACGATTCGTCATTGTCGGCAACAATTCGTCATTACGAGTATTTTCTGCAAAACGCCAGGCGATTCATCCCGCTCCACCCGACCAGTCATGCATAACACTTATACTGTACCTACTTGTTGCCCTTGCCTTAAAAACACTTTTCTGTTTTAATTATTGATAAACGATTACGACCCTCTCACAGAGAGGAGGCCTGTGCCTCAGTAGTGGGAACATTAAAAGGCTGATGATGATGATTACGATAGATATCGACCTAGGCCGATAACAGACTTCATTTTCGATTTGAAAATGAATAATTTTAACGCAGATGATTCGACCACTAGTGCATAAACGCAAAAAAGATTAGGTAATCATTGCTCGCGACGCGACCGTTGCCATGTAACAGCACACCATGTATGTACCTATTAAAAACAGAAATCTTTAATTTGTCACCAACCTCATTACATTGCATGAAATAAATAACAAATTATCAGGTCGGATCAGGCAGGGGTCACGGTCACGGCTAGCACATTCCCAGCAATCAGCAGTGCGTCTACGACGACGCAATACAAACTGGGCGTGTTTTAGTATTACATCACCGTTTAGCATACAATATCACAAGAGCTACCTATGAGTAGGTATTCCATCCACCAGCTGTTGCAGATAACTTTTGTTTCCTACCCTACAATGAGACAACAAGTTTGGGTCAACCAAACAATCTGACTGCATAGGAACTGCAAAGTAGCTGCAGTTTGAATGCAGTGATATAACCACATCGAAACTGCCACCGAAATTCGCCATCCTCAGACAGTTGCCATGAAATTCTATATTATGTTTTACATTGATCTTACATGAAGAAGCAATAGGAATAATGTAACCAGGATTATATTAATAAATTGATTTAAAATAGTGCCCGTGGTTGGAACACGTTTTGGAACATGTAAAATGGCTTCAACTTTCGGGCCAACCCAACCAATTCCTTAATAATTCAATAGTGTTTGTAGGTGAATTATGTAGGTAGCGTTAATTTGCTAGCCAACTAAAACCACGAGATGGATTTTAGCGGTTTTTACTAACAGAAAGTGATAAAAGAGGAAGGTTTGTGTACATGTCGTGGCCAGATCTTAAAATTGATCACTTCATGATGTAGCCGACCATATTTATTAATTTATTTATTTATTTATTAAAACTTCATGCAACACAAATGTACAAAGGCGGACTTAATGCCTTAGGCATTCTCTACCAGTCAACCAAGGGTGGTGGAGAGATAACATGGCTGGTGCATAAACTGAAAAAATAAAATAATTCTAAGACGAAAATAATTACAAAAGTATATATAAATATAGTTAAAATAAACATACATATATATTTAATATAATATACCTACATATATAATAATAATATATCATGAAATGGTTGCATTTCATGATATAGATCAGTGCCTGCTGGCCACATCATGATATCAGCTAGACAAATCAATGAACACTCTGGCGTTTAACGATATCATCATAATGTTTGACCATATCATGAAATAATCGTGCTTTGCTACGGCTACTTCATGATATGGTCAAACATTAGTGATCATATCATAAAATAGTTACCTACACTATCTACCGAGGGCTAGAGTGAGCGAGCAAAGCGAGCGAACGAAGCCTCCTTCATCACCTTCGTAGATTCCTTTAAATCCTGCAGACAGGAATAGAAGCCACGCGCAACGGGGCTCTGTCGTCTTTCCTTACTTACGACCGTTGTCAGCACATTACACCTCCCTATTTCAGCTGTTTCGTTAGATGTGAGCTTAAAATATCGATACCGATCTATTTTATGGATGTAGCCCATCCCTTATTGGGTAGCGTCGATGGAAACCCTACATTAATAATATGGCCAAAAGTAGATTGTCCTAGCATTAAACGTTGATGTTTAAACGATATGGTCAGTTTTAGCTGGTCATATCATGAAATACAACGTTATTATGAAATGGTCGGCCAAAAGAATATTATATAATAAAGTATTGAGTATTGTAGTAAATAAAGTAAATGAGTTGATCTGCTCCGTCACCGGCAGCGCCTGTTCACCTGCACAAGTACACATATGACCCTCATATGGTACACCTTTATCAATGTTGTACAACTTTACTTAATAAACACTCCAAGGTCAGACAAATGTTCCGCTTCAGTGAATCAGCACTTTCCAATTTGTTCCACATTCGTGAAGTCACATGAATTCACCAAATAGTTATTTTTTCATATATTTGTTCACATGTGATTAAATAATAAGAAGAAAGAAAAAAAAAAGAGTATGGAAGAAAAAGACATGTTGCGCCGACCCCAAATAAATTGGGATAAGGGCAGGAGAATGATGATGATGATGATGTGATTAAATAATAAGTGATAACGCGCTAATCTCTGGAACCCAGTCGGGTTAAAATAGTTGATTATACAATAAGTCAAAAAAAAGGGAATTTAATTCGAGGGACTATATTGGATCCCGAGAGCAGCGAAGGATTCAGGAGTAGAATCCCGAGCGTAGCGATGTATTCTAGATTAGAATCCTGAGCGGAGCAAGCAAGGGATACAAGGACCGAGATGAATTATTTTTTCACGTGTTGTGTCCTCTACTTTTTACCATTGACTGCCAGAAAGTAAACAGTAGTAAGTATAGTATTTATCACACTTTATTTTATAATCGGTAGGTAATAAGAGAACAAAGGATTAAATTAATAGTGAAATTAGAACAGTTTTTAAAATTCAGCGTAATGTTCTTGTTTGGTTTTGAAAGGGTCGTATTAGATATAAAGACTTGGGTGTTTGGCAAAGTCGCCATATTTTGTAGTTGCTGTTGCGGAGTTATCTGAAATGTAGTCGTTCCACAAGGTTGCCCTTTCGATGTTGAAGGGCGCGCCAGAGATAGTGGCGCCCAAGGGTCAACAGTAGACGGTTTTAGATTTACCGTCAACTATTCGGCTGCATGTTTTGGCTTTGTTTTCGATTGAATCCTCGATATAGCTTTCTGTTACTGTGCTGGACCTCCACCCTCTGTGGCGTTTCAGTTCTGTATGATCAGCACCAGAATTTGCTAAAAGGGTGGCAGAGCTTCTACGGAAGCAATATCCTGTGTACAGTTAAGTCCGCTCCAGAATCTGCCAAAAGGGTAGCAGAAGTATGACGAAAACAATGTCCTGTGTACAGCTTGATATCTGGTAACTTCAAATAAGTAGGGATTTCTTGTGGCATGTTAGAAATTTTATTTTTTCCCATAACTTGTTTGAAGCACTTGCCATTTTGATAACGGATGAAAAACCGATTAGTCTTCATATCAGCAGGACGGTCCAGGTATTTCTGTACAATAGTTTTGTATTTTCCTCGGATTACGAAGAATCGGTCAATTTTTTACTTTACTAACAGTAAATCATCCGAGTGATTTTCGACATCATCAACAGTTATTTTAAAATTTCATTGCCTCTGTACTCCGAAAATTAAAGCCAAAGGTATCCATCGAAGTACAGGCTACAATAAAATGAGCATTTTAAAACACTATGGTTATACTTTACTAATCCACCATATTACCACCATAGTTACTTACTGTTACGGCAAGAAAGATTTGTCGGGTGCCTCATTAAGGAAACTCTCCACGTTTTTGACTGAGAACACTTTGGATTTTTTAGGTTTAAATCCATCAGACATCCTCTTCAGATACGCTATTAATTTCGAATGTGTCCAGTTTTACGTCGTTATTAGAACTGACTGTTGATTTTAGCCAATGCTAAAATCAACAGTCAGTTCGGCTCAACTTTACAATAAGGACTTTTGAGTAGACTCTTCAATTTTTTTTTGTGCAAAGTACTTGTTATCTTGAGCAATTTCACGAAGTTTCAAGTTTAGGAAATAAACACTTTCGGAGATAAAAAATATCAAACTTGGATAAATTAACCTCAACTTTCGCACCATTTTATTACTTTTGACGTAATTTTGACAGCTGGAGTTGCTATTTTAGGGTGTTTTAATAATGCGTTTTGATTATGCAAATAATAAGTCGACGCACAATTTTTTATGTTTTTTCAAAATTCGCATTTTAATTAGTTATTTTATTTGGATTTAATCATTTCTCAGTGAATAGTGTTTTTTCGGTAGTTTAACTACGAAAATTTTGATTTATTGACAATTTAAAGTTATTTTTTTTATTCTTGTGGTATCTGCTAAAGGTGAAACGAAACGCATTTTTTTTGCAGCATTACAATGCAAAAAGATATATAATCTATGACCTATGTTTAGGTTACTTCATGGTTAAAATAGGTCGAATTTTGTCCATAACCGAATCGGGGCACCCCGACTGCTCGTAATCCTTTGGCTGCTACCCCTAGAGTGTATATAAAAACCGGAGGCGCGAAGGGAGAGCAACCCCCGCCCGCTGTAACAAAGTATAGGCACCCGTGCGAGCCGTAGTGGCTGAGGCTGGTCGCCGGCGACCAGCAAGCCGAAGCTGCGGAGGTGAGCGTGGGTGCCTATCCTTTATTACGCCAGGGCGAAGGGGTTGCACTTCCCGCAGCGCCGGAGATGTTACAGAAGCAACTTTTGTGATTTAAACAATTTTTAGTGAATTTTTTACCCAAAAAGTTAACAAAACATAACCTCAAAATGCGATTTTTAAAAATTCATAAAAAAAAAACTATGCATTTCCTAAACTTTCGGCCAGCGGCGGGGGGGTCTACCCCCCTCCCCCCTCCTCCCCCGACCCTCAAATATATATATATTTACTATCCCTGTTGTAAAGTCCTTCCGCAGTAATGAGTTTTTAATCCTCTTTATAAGTGCGATGCAATTATCTTCACCGCGCACTTTTTGATTTTGGAACATCTTAGTGTTCAGCGCCAAAGATATCGAACGCAAATATTGTTTTCATCCCATCTATTCGAAAAGGACGACTTAGTTCGCCTTTAAGTGTATGCCTCTTATGTGTATACTCATTCCTAATTCTATCCATGCGTGTGACACAACACATTGCTTTTAGTTTTAAGCAAAGTATCTCTGTAATATAACAAACGATCATGATTGTTCATGATTGTTGATGAGCAGTATCTCAGAGCCTATAAATTAAAAACAATAAAAATTTCAATTATGATGTAAAAATGTAACACATAATCTACATAAATAAAAATCTGTTGCAGTATGTATGACTGATTTGTCTCTTTTGTGATATGTTCGTAATTGTAAGGGTATAGTGTGTATGAAAGGCAGTTGATGGGAAGTCCACCAGAAAACAAATTGAGCAAGTGCAAAGCACTTTGGACTAATTATTAGCAACTTATTTTCTGGCTGGGTGGCGGGCTGCAAGTTTGTAATACTTCTAATTCAACCATCATGAGGCTACCCAGATTACTGAAACATTTTTCTGGGACTAACCAAATGCATGTTACCCAGCAACAGCATCCACACGAACTTAGTACATAGATATATAAATAATAATAATAAGTAACCACTGATTTAAAACTTACAACGTAAATTGCATCGTTCGGTCAGAGAAATACGCAGGTAGTTGTGACGTCGGCCGAACGAATCCACGAGAGGCGCCGACGCGTCCTGCCCCGGCGCCGCTGCGTCCTTCGCGATACCGACCTCCTGTTTGTTTTATTAAATACATATAATAAATATACTGTTGACTGTTTATTAAATGTAAGTACCTATCTATATTTACTGTCTATCCAAATTTGTACTTACATTAGTATACGATCTATTTAAATCGTCCACGAGTCTTTTTGGTACTAGAAATGGTAATTCTTGATTGTTAAGTCGTCTTATCGAAATAATTTTACTTAAATTAAATCTCATCATAACTTTGTCGGTCTTGAGCAACCGGTATTTCAATTCAACAAGGGACTTGAAGCTTGAAGATGTTGTCTCTATGTAGATACTTATAAGGACTGTTGCACTTATAAAAAGTACTCTGTAGTTGTAAGCAAAGAGTGTTGTAAGACTGTTTTGTTGATTACTGAGACAGACAACCTGAGACTGAGACTGGCTTGTCAAACTCGTGTGAAGTGGCCGTCAGTGTCAGTTTTTTTTATTTTTTATTATCCCTTAAGGGAAGGCGAAAGTCTTTTGACCATATTGCCTAGTCTTACGTAGTGTTTTTTTATTTTTTTATTATCCCTTAAGGGAAGGCGAAAGTCTTTTGACCATATTGCCTAGTCTTACGTAGTGTATTTATACTTTTTTTTCCATTAGACAGCAGATGTAACACATTATATTATAATGTTTTTTGCAGTATTTGGCAACAAATGTGTCGAGTCAGCCTTCTCGGCAAACTTCGCTGAGGTAGTTTCAGCGAAGTTTGCCGAGAAGGCTGACTCGACACATTTGTTGCCAAATACTGCAAAAAAAACATTAAAATGTGTAACATCTGCATTCTAATGGAAAAAAAATACACTACGTAAGACTAGGCAATATGGTCAAAAGACTTTAGCCTTCCCTGCGGAGTAATCATCATCATTCTCCTGCCCATATCCCAATTTGGGGTCGGCGCAACATGTCTTTTTCTTCCATACTCCTCTATTAGTCATCATCTCTGTAGTCATTAGTCTGTAGTAAATAAAAAAATAAACTGTTATGGTGCGCGCACGACCAAATTGTAATTGAAAGAATTAACTAGGTAGGTATAGTTAACAGAAAGCATTAATAACGTGTTTTTTTTAAATATAGATAAGCAAATGCTTACGCGGCTCTCACTTGTTGCTTTTTGCTTATCTGGTTTTAACATAATTCACATTTCACTCGACGCACTCGCGTAAACACGCGTAAGTCGTAAGCAGGGTCGTAACAACTCGCGATCACGTAATAATTTAACGTGTTAAATAAATCAGTTAGGTATGTTATTTTACTAAATGTTTTTTGTGTTAATAAACAGTGATAGGACACGCATTATTGAATCTATAAATGTGTAAGGATGTTTGATTGAGATTGAGTGAGATATTGTGTTGTGTGATGATGATGATGGTGATGGTGATGGTGATGGTGATGGTGATGGTGATTGCGATTGCGATTGCGATTGCGAAAGCGATTGCGATTGCGATTGCGATTGCGATAACGAAAGCGATTGCGATTGCGATTGCGATTGCGAAAGCGATTGCGATTGCGATTGCGATTGTGATTGCGATTGCGATTGCGATTGCGATTGCGATTGCGATGGTGATGGTGATGATGGTGATGTTGATGGTGATGATGAATGAACTTTTAAACACGCCGTTGCATAATAACAATTTATTTCATAATAACACAAAATAACACTTAATCAATTATAGACAGTCCTACGCCTGCAAAGTATGAAGGAAAGTTCATTGTTTATTCATAAACGCGATGTAATAATACTCAATGGACGAATTTTTTGATGCCCAATGAGCTTTACTACTACCGGATTTTTTATGCCTGTTGTACATATTTTATTTATTAAGTTATTTATTAGTTTAGTATAATATGTATTGTAGTTATAGTCTGATAAATAAAATAATACTCATAAAAGTATTACTCTCAGTTAACAGACACCGCGCTAGCTTTTTGGCCGTAACAACAAGTACCTACGCGACACCAATAAAAAAAAACTTGAGAGGTGTCAAGGGACACCCGGATGGAACGAAGTTCCTTTCGATTAATTAGTGAAGGAATTGTAATATAATTTTATTTTTTTTAATTTATAATATTTTTTTATTATTAACTACGCACACACGCACGCACGTAAGAAGTTATACTTCATCATCTCATCTCATCTCATCTCATCGCAGCTCAGCTCAGCTCAGCTCAGATCAGCTAAGCTCAGCTCAGCTCAGCTCAGCTCAGATCAGCTAAGCTCAGCTCAGCTCAACTCAACTCAACTCTTTAGCAATAACAACAACTATAACAAAAGTAATTGTAATATAATTTTATTTTTTTTACTATAGCAAAAAGTGTCGTGACAACTTTTCGTAAGAATTTTTTCCGTCTTGCCCCCTTTCACAACGCGCGATAAGGAACTTCGTTCCAAAAAGCATGTTAAATTAAAGCATTTAACAAAGTCTGCTTAACATTTTGACGTGACAACGTCTTATAAATTGGTTTGCCGGGTGACACTTCAAGAAACTGCGTTACGCTCCGCTCACGTTATGCGCTCACAATGAGAGCGAGTGAGAGGCACGCGTCCCTTCCACTCGGGCATGGTTAGCCCGCCTAAGAGCGAGAGAGACAGAGCGAGAGAGAGAGAGTGAGAGAGATAGGCATACACACCGGTTCATGTCTTGCGCTTCTATTTCGCTGTTGTTGTTGTAGTAAACGCTGTTTCATTGTACGAAAATGTATTGCAAGTTATTGTATGTATATTTGTATATAAATACGTATGTATGTGTAAAGGTAAAAATAAAATTTTGTTAATATGAAATTCAGTGCGAGATTCTTTGTATAAATTAATGTTTTAAATATAATTCTTTGTATAAATAAATGTTTTAAATTGTTACTATTATTTCATCCTTCTTCCTACTATACGAATGAATATTCACATTAAAATTATTTTACCACTCAAAGTCGTTGTCACGTAAAACTTTCGCCCGTATACCGACTTTACAGGCAACCAATTTTTTTTAGCACAAAGCATTTAAGTGATTGCCAAAAAGCAACTTTGAACACCACTAATTTTAATGATCCTGTTTCATGCTAATGTCCAATGACGTTCCGTCTATAAACAAACTCGTAATTGGAGAAAACCAAAACGTCATTTATGTACGTACATATTTATCGTTTTTGTTCAGTTTTTCAAAAAGCGCTGGAGCAATTTCGATAAAATTTATATGGAACCACCACGTAACGCATATACTCCCGCGGAGTATATGCTTTCGGGTAAAAAAAGAATTTTGAAAATCGGTCCACAACTGACAGAAAAATCGGTGGACACACATAAAAATACATACTTACGTACAGTCGAACAAAGAACCCCCTCCTTTTTCAAATTCAGTTAAAAATAACATTTAACTAAGTGAAAATGTATTGTTGCACTTCGGGATGCTTGAACACTTCAAAGGAAAATAAAAATAAGTCAAATGGTGTAAAATTCTATTACTTTCCTACGAATAGTAGGAAGAAAAGAAATAAGTACTATTCGTATATAACATGTATTCGTAAATAACCATGGAAAGTAAGTACTTTCCATGGTTATTTGATAAACGACATAAATGCATTATAAAACATGTAATTATGAGTTTCAAAAACATCATTTCGGATTTAAGGCGAATGCTCCAGGGTAGCCCGCGAAATTCAAATTTTCTTACGTTTTTAGCAATTTGCAGGTCAGTGTCAGGTCGTGTCTAGGTCAAAATTATGTGTCTATAGAATTGTAATCATTAAAATCATTATTACATCTCTCTCAGTTAGAATTGATGCCAAATGTCATGATTTCATGAAATACTTACATTTGGTATTAATTCTAACTGAGAGAGTTGTATTGATGATTTTAATGATTATAATTGTATAAATACATACTTGCTACGGCCGCGAATACCTTGTTCGACGATACTACTTTTCGCCTCGCTGTTGCCTTACGTCTAGGCACTCCCTGTTGTTCTCCTCATCGCTGCCACTGTGGCGAAGATGTCAACAGCCTCGGACACCACGGCCTGTCATGCAGCCAAAGCGCGGGTCGCATAGCGCGGCAAGTGAATATCAACAACATCATTCGGCGAGCTCTTGTCACCGCTGGCGTTCCGGCTGTATTAGAAACACATGGTCTGGCTCGCTGCGATGGTAAAAGACCGGACGGCATGTCGTTATTTTCGTGGAAGTTGGGTAGGCCTTTAGTTTGGGACGCTACATGTGTCGATACCCTTGCACCATCTCATCAGCACAGCACGACGAACTAGGAAGTAGTTCGTCGTGCTGTGCTGATGCGGCCGCTGCGGCTGCGGAGACCCTCAAGCGCCGGAAATATAACAACCTCGTCGGTAGCTACATTTTCGAGCCGTTTGGGGTTGAAACCCTTGGGCCGTGGGGTCCAAGTGCTCATTTAGTATTCAAAGATCTATGTAAACGCCTTGTTGAAGGTTTCGCGTGACCCAAGGGCTGGCTTTTTCCTCGGCCAGAGGTTAAGCATTGCCATACAACGTAACAATGCCGTCAGTCTTTAGGGCACACTTCCAGTAGATAACGATGCGGAGGAATTTTTTGACGCCAGATTGTAAGTTTTATTTAGTTAGGAGTTTTTGTTTTTATTACAGTTAGTATTTTATAAGTTTGTATATATTTATAATAATAGCTCGAGGTCACATTTGGTGGGTTCGTTAAATAAAGTTGGCAACATGTCCGCAAATATTGAATATCATGTGTTATCTTCAACTTTGTAGGGTATCTAAGTTCTGTGATTTGCAGGCAGAGCCATATTATTCAATCACTAACACAGACTTTTTTTATTTCTGTGTTAGGAACGTTGTAAATGTAAATGCGGGTTTTTGGTGGGATTTTCTCGAGTGAAGTTCAGTGGCTGTTTTAATTATTCGCTTATTGATTCCTAGTGGTTATTATGATCTAAAATTGGTGTAGCTTTGTGTTTCACAAGTGTCTACGCAACTGGTTAATATGTGGAATCATTGAAACAGGCGCGATCTCGGTAAAATGGAGCTGAGAATTTTATTGTAGTAAAGACTATCTGAGCGAAGTTTGCGGAGAAGGCTGACTCGACAAATTTGTTGCCAAATACTGCAAAAAACATTAGAATGTGTTACATCTGCATTAATGGGAAAAAAGTAAAAATACACTACGTAAGACTAGGCAATATGGTCAAAAGACTCTAGCCTTCCCTTAGGGGTACATAAAAAAATGATTTTGGTAAACATCCAGAGTTGCCAGAACGTCCCAAAAGGGACGATTTTTGTCCGTTTAGACATCTTTACGTCCCTTCGATGTCCGTTCATATATTCCGTCCTTTTTCCGTCCCTTTTCAAATAGCCAACTACAATAATTTACTTTATTTTATTACAAAATTCGTTTAAAATGCAAATAACAAAACGCAGTTTTAAAAATTACAAAAATGCGTAAAACTTTAATTAAAAAAAAACGAAACGCGTGGCGTGTCAACTTCAGACCACTGCTGGCGAATATCGCCAGTCATCCTTTTTCCACGCACAGCGATCTTATCCTATATATCGCTTGTATAAACGTTCCACGCCCACAAACAAACACAGTCGACAGTACGAGTTAAGCAAGAGACAAACTGATCACAAAGTATTTTTAAATAGGAAACTGAGCCGACGTAAGCAACGTATGCAACGCATTATATGATATCTGGGCTCTTGATTTTATATGAAAAAGTTTGTTTTTGTTGTGCGGAAATATTTATTAAAAAATAGTAAACTAAACAAATCATCCTCAAACTCGCTATCAGAATCAGAAAACATGACTGCAGACGTACTAGAGCACCTTCTGAGAAATTACAACAGCGCGGCAGCGTCTACGTTGCATACATGGGACAAGTGTGCACACCCATTCTCTCACGTTGCATTGCATACGTTGCGTACGTGGGACCAGTTTGCTTTACGATTACGAGAAATTGAGTTATCGTTTTGCGAGTTCCTTTCAAAACATTTTAAAATGACGGAAAGCAGTAGTAATTTAGCATCCTTGATAGTAATGAGTTCAGGAATCAAAGATGTCGTTAATTTTGAGCTGGCCAAAGACATGCAAGAAACAAAATAATATTGAACATCTAATATTTTTTTTTTCACTTTTATTTTTTGTCTTATAAATATAAAAGCAGGTACTCACGCCCTTTTAGGTATACTTTTTTCTCATTCAATCGTAACAAATTAATATTTCTCAAACCGTCCTTTTTGACCAAAAATCGTCCCATTTCAGGTAGTGAATCGTCCGAAAGTCGACGCAGGTACTGGCAACACTGTAAACATCAAGTAAACATAAAACATTACAGATTATAAATATAAATGATATGTACCTATTTACTTTTATAATAACTTTCTTTGGATTGACTAGTTGGTGAGATAAACGAGATGTAAACAATCATTTGGTAAAAAAGTAACCTAGTTACCCATAAAACCTTTTAAGTTGTATTTATTTGAGTATTCCCAATCAAATTCGGTTTTCTGTTGACGTACTAATCACTAATATCAGATAATAGCATAGGGATTGTCCTATTCACAGAGTACCTACTTTTTATATAGGGACAGTCCTATCCTATTGTGTAAACGATCCCTCTAAGTAATTAGGTACCTAGTTTTTTAATATGTGGCAAATTTTGTCGTGAGCTTGTGGAACAAACCTACCAAGCATATTTTTTTGGAACAATTAATGCCTCTAAGAATAATTGGGTATTAAAACAAATACCTATTGGGTAAGTACCTATTATCGTATCCAAGTCTTTTGTGGAATCTCCGCCTTAGTGGTGCCAAAGAAGACGTCAAAGGCTTAATTTTCTGGTGCCAATGGTAGGGACTGAGCCAGCAAGTCAGACATTTCAGCCCTGAGTATGGAAAAACTTAGAAGCATTTGTCATGGACTATAAATCCCTAGCCTGTAAAAGACACCAAATTTACAAACCATATGTCACAAATTAAAACGAAAGCATGTCTGGGCTTTCTATTAGTAGCCACATATTTTTTTCGGAATCACAAAGAACCAAAATATCCAGAACTAGTTGCTAAAATAATTCCAAGGCTGAACATCTTATAAGGTAACATGTGCATGAAGTTGAAATTTTTACATTGCCTTTTGGAGAAATGGAGAGGTTCCCGGACAACCTGGGCGCAATTACAGTGAGAAATAATGAGAATGGGCTTTTATTTGGCCTGGGCTTTAGGACAAAAGAGATGTTTTTTTTTTCAAGATGTCCAATGGGACCACCTTATGATGGTAGGCTTTAGCTGGACTTAAAAAAAGGGATCATCCTGAGCAAAAGCATGATAGCAAAGCTTACAGAAAAAGTAATTTGTAATATTTTGTATTATTATTTGTGCTAGCAGCATATTTAATAATAGTTGCACATAAAAATAGATAATAATAATAATAATATTCCACAACTATCACACAACGCCATCTAGTCCCAAGCTAAGCAGAGCTTGTGTTATGGGTACTAGACAACTGATAAACATACTTATATAAAAATCAAAATCAAAAAAAATCAATAAAAGTATTTTTAGTGAACTGGAGTCAATTTGATTAATTTGATGCCTATTTTTTCTGTATTCAGCACACTGCACCTCTAGAAAATGACTATGATGTACTATGCCTTTATTTTTTTGGGGGATGGGAAATCATCCTATGACTTCTTCCGCTCTAGGGTGGAGCGGAAGGGCGTGTCAGACTCTTACTGACTAAAACCCACCCCTGTTCCTCCCTGCCTTGAGTGCCCAGGGGCGAGGTAACTCTTTCGAATTTATCCTCAACCCTCGGGCAGGCATCGGCCACGACGGGCCCCGTCGTGTTTGCTGTCAACTCTTTGAGGCGCGCGTGGAACACTACGCATAGTCGACTCTCGGGCCTGGTGCTGATCGGACGGCGATTTACCCACTACTTGCCGTCCGCAGGCCCGGGTATGTACTATGCCTCAAAATTACTGTTTCCCTTTGTTATCATTTTCCAAAAGTAGAATAGCAATTGTGCAATGTGTTCTTTTTATTTTACTCTAAGATTAGATTAGAGATTGATTACATTGTTATTATTTAATTAAGCAGATGCTTAATTAAATAATAACAATTTGATGTTAAATAACAAGTTGATGGATATCCTTATTAATAGGTGTGGCACCAGAAGTTTTAGAACAACCTAATGCTGATATAATTATTTTTATTCATCATCTCAGTGCTAAAATTCATCAATAAAGAAGAGCTGAGGGATGTCTTTGTTTCCGGCTTACGCACAAGATTCAAGTGAAAATAAAACCGACAATGAAGGTGATTTTTTATAACAAGTAGTTTTTATGAACTATAAGCGTCGCTCACACACACACACACTTACCGTTTCTTTTCTTTGCTTTTCTACCTAGAACAGATCGGAAAAGAATCGAAAACGGGCACATCGCCACACACCTACCGGTCACCGGGCTTTCTTGATTTGTGCTCAGTCGTGATCTAGCGCTTGACGAGAGACGAACTAGTTTACCTTTGCGTTAGTACGTAATAAATCGTAATGAACAATGATCAATGATTTGACGTTGATGTACTTGTTTTCAAGCAAGATTTTTAATATCTCTGTTGTGATATGCTTTTGATTTCATGTAGGTACACCACAAACACAGCAATTTTCGAACCAGTAAATTATGACTCTGTCGATGCCACCATTATTACTCCGCACCGCAATTCCAAACAAGTCACTTTACAAGCAGTCTGATGCAGTTATTTTAGTTACATTATTTAATTTATGCCACCAACTGCATCAGACTGCTTGAAAAGTGACTTGTTTGGAACTTTTTAGTTGTGTTTTTTAAAAATATTTTTTCTTATTTACTATATTTTAGTGAGTTATATTTTTGTAATCCTCAAGCTCTTTATTTTGATACCCCACATGACTAGGTCAAAAACAATACGACTAATTGCGACCGCCATTTTCTTCTTTTTTCAAAATTCATATAGCCTATGTTGTATCAAGCCGTTTAGGCTACAGCGCGTGCCAAAGAAATAGACATACAAACATACACACATATACACATACATACTCTCGAAAAACATTACCCTCCTAGGGCAGTCGGGTAACAATAATCAGAAGATGTTCTCAGGCGCACAGCTGGAGGCGTACTGAGGCAAAATCACCGGCACCGGGATGAAAACGGTAAGTGTGTGACGATATATGGAGCTACAATGGTAACCACGCCTCTTTCTTACCGGCCAGAACGTTCTGATCGGCGACGTCGGCCGGTTGCATAATACCGGTTCTTACCGGGCGTTCTTACCGGTGCGCGACGGTAGGTGTGTGACGATCGGTACATTTTGTATGGCATTCTTGCCTTTCGTTTTCAATTCTTTTCTGATCTGTTCTAGGTAGAAAAGCAAAGCAAAGAAAAGAAACGGTAAGTGTGTGGCAACGCTAAACCAGTACAAAATAACTAGGTAGTGATTAATTGCAGCGGAGGAGCCATGCAGTGAGTCGGCAGCGGTGGAGGCACTGCTGCTGGCCAGTGACGACGACGGCGAGCACGATTCCGGCGCGGGCGCGGCCGCTGCGGGGATTTCCGGCGCTGCGCCGGCCGACCCTGACCTGAGCGGACAGGAGGACTACTATCTGGACCGCAAGTTTGATGCTGGTAACTTGCGGGTCTCCACACTGTACTACCCTGGAAGACCACAGTAAGTAAATAATTTGTGTTAAGCTAAGACTCAAAATTTCAAGTCAGTTTTTACGATACAACAAAAAATACAAAATAAGTAGTTGAGACAATTATGAAAACACTACACAACAAAAAAGTTTTACAAACTGCACCATGTGACATATCAAATGAAAGGGCTTATTATGAGGGTCTAAATGTATTTTTGTCAATTTTAACATAAATAGTTTCAAATGTATTTAAGGTCATACAAAAAACGGCCGTTTTTGACGTGAACGTTACCCCAGCCAGATAATGTCGAAATTAGTCATTTAAATGATGTAGATAATTAGTTGCCTAGCTTCTGTAATTGTTGCACACATTTTCAAATTTGTTGCACTTATAGTTTTTTAGTTATTTACCAAAAACATTTCCTGCTGGGGTAACGTTACCGCAGCCAGACTTTTTCTTTTTTAAGGCGCGTTTCCATTATGCAAGTGTTTGCATACAGGTATGACGTCAGACTTGTGTGCAAGTGATTTGAATTGGAAACACGATTTTGTTCAACTTGCAGCTTGCATACAAGATTTTAATGGTATACAAGTTAGTTCTAGTTGTACAGTGTTTATCATGGGTAGAAGACGTGCTGTACTTGTCGCTGCATGCAGAGTTGTATACGCAATAATTATACACGTATTAAATAACAAAAAAAAAACTTTTTTACAAAAAAATAGAACCGACTTCCAAAAAAAGTGCAAAATAACTTTAATTTCGGAAGTCGGTGTTCCTGTTTTGTGTCTTTGTTTTTTGACACCGACTTCCGAAATTAAAGTTATTTTGCACTTTTTTTGGAAGTCGGTTCTATTTTTTTGTAAAAAAGTTTTTTTTTTGTTATTTGGTGTTCCTGTTTTGTGTCTTTGTTTTTTGACACCGACTTCCGAAATTAAAGTTATTTTGCACTTTTTTTGGAAGTCGGTTCTATTTTTTTGTAAAAAAGTTTTTTATTTTTCACTTTTTAGTTGTGGCTCCCCATTAAACTGTGTTAACAATTCATAGACATACGATAGCAGCAATCGCGGTTGATTTGCTGTCAATTTTTGAAGAGTTCCGTTGTCTGTCTCCGAAACCCATCATCAGATCTTTTTGAAATTTAAATGGGACCATTTCGGAATAAACTCCTTTCGAACAAAAAAAGAATTTTGCAAATCCGTCAATATATGACGGAGTTATGCCCGAACATACATAAAAAAAAAAAAAAAAAAATACAAACATCCGAATTGATAACCTCCTCCTTTTTCGAAGTCGGTTAAAAAAGCATCGACGTCGACCAGTTCAGTGGGTTAGAAAATGGATTCACAGAAGAGATGCTTACGGTACGTCGAATGATCTGTTAATAGAATTGGCTACAGAAGATCCTAAACGTTACCATACTCATCTCAGAATGAACGAAGAACTATTTTTAAATTTATTGGATAAGATTTCGTCCAGAATATCTAAGCAAGACACTATTTTTAGACCCGCTCTGCCTGCAAAATTGAAATTGCAAGTGACGCTTAAATATCTGGCATCGGGTACTAGTCTTGGAACATTGGAAGAATTGTATCGTGTGCCTAAATGTAGTATTTCTAAATTCCTGCCCCATGTCTGCGACGCAATTTATGAGTCACTTCAAGAATATATAAAGGTAAGTAAAACAATGTATAAGATCAATGTTCAACATATTTTTATTATAATTAATCTTAACATTAAAGAGGACTGATCGGCGGCTATTTTCAATCTGTGAAACAACTTTAAACTCACGAATCACGAAATCACGAAAGTTAGTGGGTCGAAAACTCAAATCCTAATCATCGTCATCAGATTCCAATGAACCCATAGCGCGAACAGCACGACCTAATAAATCTTCTTTGCTACTGTCCGATGGTCCTGGTTCATCACGCTTACTCTCGGTGTCAATGTAATCCACTAAATCAAGATTTATATCATCAGGTATAGAAATTACAAGTGCTTCTTGTTGTGCCTTTTCTTTTAAGGATTTTATTCGCTGCTCTTTTAAAACTTTCATAATAAGTTCTTGAGTTTCTAGAGCGTACTCTAACGGCAGTTTTTGAAGTTGAAGACTAACGTTTTGACCAAAAACATCAAATTCATTTTCCGATTCTACGCTCTTATTTATTTTTCTCAATTCTTGAAGTGCGGTATCTATGGGATCATATCTTGCATTTCGAATCGATTGTCGAAAATTGGATGAGGATTGACTCTGTGTTTGAGATGAGCTTCGACAACCACTGGCTCTGGCTGGCGTATTTTCTCTGCTATCTGTTGAAGTATTTTGTGATTCAACCTAAAACATAATTCATTCAATAAAGAAGATGGCCAAATTTCTATAGGAGCTGGACTCGACTTTTATTTTTCATGTCCCAAAATAAACTATAGCTAGATTCGTTTGTTTTTATGTCGTAAACACTATCCCGTTTGAAAATTATTTCTAAATATCCACGATTTTTTATAATAACGTCAACAATACTTTTGAGGTTAGAATCTACAACTACCTTCTACCCGACTGCGGCGTAGCTTATGAGTCTAGTTAGCGATAAGCGAGAAGGGTAATTAGCGATCTCGTTTCTATTTATTTCGATTTCTCTCAGAGAATTACCCCAAAAAATAGGACTTGTAGCAAAGCGCACCAACTCTTTGTTTGTCCATCGATCATTCAATGAAAACTACACCTATATTGCTCTAACTTGCACAACGTATAGTGTAGACAACAAAGCTGGTATAACATCACACGTGAAGTGGTTCTTGAAAGACTTCCAAGCCTTTTCTGTGGTTTGACCACTTCAATTCTGGCTGAAGAGTTAGTCACTAGATACCTACTGCCTTTCAGTCTTCAATGCTCAAGTTGCATAGATATTGACAAATTGAGTAATGGTTGTTAACAGGAGTAAATGAAGTATAATTGGTAGAGTACGTAAATGAAAGAAATAGGCTTGACAAAAATACTTTTTATTCATCATCCTCTCTTATCACTACACCATCGAGGAATGCTGCTGGCTCTGATATTGTCGTAGTATATTGTCCATACTTGAGAAATCCAGAAATGTATTAAAAGCGCATATTCCACTTGTTCAGCCGTAAATGTTCTTAAACTATTTTTTGAATTGAACAACATATCACAATCAGTACTAAATGTATGTTCTTCACAAATATGAACATTTATAGGCAAGTAATATTTGTTTTTGCTTAGAGTTATTGCTCTTAGAGGGTCAGAAATTCTATCCAAATCTCTGTTTCGGCAACCAGAAAAACACAATGTGCTGCAGTATTAGCCGCTCGTCCATACTGCGATAAACTAATCACCCTGGGTACTTCGTCAGCTTGCTGGTCGGTGTCTCCAAACACCGACCCTTGGGGTTGAGGCTCTAGCTTCAGCTCTGGTTCCGGCTCTGGCTCTTCCGGCTCTGGCTCTGGCTCCGGCTCAGGCTCTGGCTCCGGCTCTGCCTGCTGCTCAATATTTTGCTACATATTATGCATTGCAACTCTCTTGAGTCTCAGCCAACAGGGATGACAAAAATGGTCTGATGAAGTTGCCTGAAACAACCATACAGCATTGTCTTATTATAAATCTTTGGGCTCATTATTTATTAAACATAAGGAAATAAAAACATTGTTACAAAACAATATTAGATTGCAGTGATGAATTCACTATAACATAGGACAACAATAAAAAAGATCATAATTACCTGCCGTGGGGCAATTCTATTTTCAAGTTCAATGTGTATTGCTTGTAGCAACTGAGATGGATTCTCTCTCACAATAAGGTCACGTTTACGGTTCCGCAGAGAACTTCCACAAAGTATGCAAACATGCATGTGGCCACGGGAAGATGAGGCACCAGGTTCATTACTTAATTCAGAGTTCGCGGCGAAGTGTATCAATGCGTATGTTACAATTAACACATAGCAATCGCAGGGCTAGTTGTGGCGTCTGCATAATTTCTCTCACAAATATCCAAGAAACAAAATCGGTGTCCAGAAATCAAAAGCACAGAATAATCGTCACAAGTGGTAGTTATCAGTCCGTAAAACAATGCCAAGGTCAAAACAACAGAAGGAAATCCAAAATAGCACAAGTGCTTATCACAATTCACAACAAGTAAATCGAATAGGATGCGAATACGAATGATTGCCGGCAAAGCGAATATAATTTCATTGCCGGGAGTCTCCGCGGGTCGATGAACGATGACCACAGACAGATTAAGTAACTTGTCGATGACAAATGACGTTCCGTTGTACGCATTTGAACAAAACTACTTACTATACACCAACATAATTATTTTTTATGACAAGAATCCAATACATAATATCAGCATATTCGTTGATTTGATGCCTTTAAACTAATTGAATAGAATTACAGTTAAAACTTTTCAGAAAAACGTGAATATTACAGTCTTTGAATACCAAGTCATTTCAAACGCGAAATGAATCGTCAAGAGGTGCGTTCTGAAACTATTATTCTAAATAATTTAGAAAAAGTTACATAAACAAAAAAATTGGATAACTTTTTTTTGTGGCTACTTATTGAGATATTTCTTGTGTTTTCTATGACCTTAAAAAATAAGGGTATTTTTCATAAATATGGCGTATTGGGAGGCCATCGTTTCGTTGTCGGGTACGATTTGGCCATCCTTCTTTAAAAATAAATAAAATAAAACATTTCTTTAATGTTTTTTATTTCTTTCAGTTTCCGAATACTAGTGAAGAGTGGAATGAAATTTGTAAAGGATTCGAAGAACGTTGCAATTTTCCACGATGCATTGGAGCAATTGATAAAAAGCATGTCATCTTGAGATGCCCAAATGGGAGTGGTTCTTTATATTATGACTATAAAGGACATTTTAGCATAGTCTTGTTTGCATTATGCGATAGTTACTTAAACTTTCGATACATTAATGTTGGACATTATGGGAAAACATCAGACGGAACAATATTCTCTCATTCAACTCTTCAGTCAATATTAGAAAATGATAGCTCAAATATACCGCCTAATTCAGTGGTATTAGGAGATGAAGCATTTCCACTTAAAAAATATTTAATGAAACCATATCCTCGAACTCAAGGATTAACTTAAAGAAAAGAAAATATTTAACTACCGACTGTCGAGAGCAAGACGAGTGGTTGAAAATGCGTTTGGTTTATTGGTATCGAAGTGGAGAATTTTTGAGCGACCTATTGCTGTTGAGGTGAATACAGTTGATAAAATAATAAAAGCATGCTGTGCACTGCACAATTGGTTGAGACATACTTCTAGTACATATATTACACCTAATTTTGTTAATCGAGAAATTTCAATAACAGGACATAGTGAAGGCATGTTCAATGACGTGAATATGAGAGCATTTCAGCAATTACGCCCGGCACAACCGTCAAGCAGTCCCAAAACAGCGGTCGAAATAAGAGATGACTTTGCTAACTACTTTGCTACAGATGGTGCTGTAACATGGCAAGAAAGAATGATTTTTAAAAAAAATAAAAGAATTGATACTTACAGTGGTGCTTTCTTCATTCCTTCTTAATTCGGTTGACGTCAGCAAAAAATTCATTGTGTTAAACCAGCTTAATTTTGGTGTGTATATGTTACTTGTTCCACTACCGGTTGTTTTGGATTTTTCCGATTTTTGCTAATTCAGCAAAAAATATGGTACGCAGTGATCGTAATTTATTTTTCACTTCTTTTACGGTCATAACAATACCATTAAGGTTCATCACTTCGATTAGTTTTCTATATGCTGATTCGCGTGCGTCTCGATTTTTGTAAAGATTGTTTTTTAGTTCCCAAAGACAATGTCTAGATCTCATCATCTAGACAATGATATTCCTCAATAAACATTATTGTTTTCTCCGTATCCCATTTAGCAGTCATTTTTACAAAGTAATAAAGTCATAAACAAAGTAATCCTCTATGCACGACCGCATGCGCTTGCAATTTGCGTGCAAATGTGCCGACTTGATTATTGTGCGTACAAGTTTAAACCTAATTGCATACAAGTTGCAACTTGTTTGCAAGTTGTTGTTTCCACTATACAATTTGCATGCAACTTGCAACTAGTATGCAAATCACTTGCATAATGGAAACGCGCCTTTAATGGAAATATCGAAATAAATATTAGCTATAAAAAATTATAATTAGTTGTCTAGACGAGGTAAATGTTGCAACTTATTTTGTATTTGTTCGTTCTTCGGCTGCGAAGTTATTCGAGATCCTGCTGGAGTAACGTTTGTGGTTTTGCTGGATCTCTAAAACGGATAGGCGGATTCTTATCATCTTTTGTACATGACTTCTTAAGAATTAGTTTTATTTAGTTGTTCAATAAAAAAACTAAAATAATGCACCATTCAAAGGTTATTTAATTAAATATAAAAGCACTTCAATTTGTCCTAAGCCTAACACTTTGAATAAGAGCTCTAAAGACTCTAAAGACTTACTTTAAACGTTATTTTGTAGCTTTTAACTGTTTTCAAATGTATATGAAGTTTCATTAGTATCCTGTTAGTAATTAACAAATTATGATGAAATGCAGTTCTCCACGTTCACGGTCACAATGCGCGCGGAGTTATTTGGCTACTGATAAACCTGATAAAATGTAGTGTTTTTTTAACACTTGTGTACACATCTGTACTAAACTTGTAACAATATCCTACATATTTTATATAGCAATTGATAGCATAATGTACTACGCGGTCGCTTTTTTATAACCACTTAAACATGGTCGGGTTACCACGGTCTTGCTATCCCTAATGACTTTTATTTTATTATCTCTTTAATTACTGTATGTACTACGCTGCAATTTTACAGGTATAAAACTGAACTAAGCAACTAATTATTGGTCTATCATTAAGTTTATATAACACAGGTTAATCGGTGGCCAAATAACTCCGCGCGCATTGTGACCGTGAACGTGGAGAACTGCATTTCATCATAATTTGTTAATTACTGACAGGATACTAATGAAACTTCATATGTTGATAAGAAAACTACGATGCATTCACAATATATGGGCGTTTATTAGTTAAAAGAAAGCATTTTACACAACAAGTCGTTTTGCGTATTTTCAGGACGAGAGCAGAGAGCATATATATCAACTGTCACATTGACAACTGACAGATAGTGAAGTGCCCGACATCTCAACACTCCTCCTCGAATTTAACATTTCTCAAATTTAAATTAGGTATCAAGCACATCACTTATCAAATATACTTAGATCCTTCGTGCAAAACAATTTCAACTTAAAAAAATTTACTTACATTAACCTAAACTTAAACATTTCTCTTAATTAACTTCAGTTTTACATAGCAAATAGCAACTTAATATTACATAATAATAACTTCTATATCAGTTTACAATAGTGCTCCTCCTATCTTATTACTTTCTAACACATAAATTGATCTCTAAATTACATAAACTTTTAGTCATTATGTCAGCTAAGTTATCATTAGAATTAATATATTCAATAGCAATGATGCCCTTTTCAACAATATCTTTAAGAAAATGAGCTCTAATATCTATGTGTTTGGTTCTTTTCGAATTTTCATAACTTTTAGACATAGAAATTGCTCCTATATTATCCACAAGTAAGATGGCATCATTCTTGAACTTTTAGTGCTGACTGAGACCTTTCAGATTCACCAACTCTTGAGCTGTGGCAGCAGCAGCAATGTACTCCGATTCTGCTGTTGAAAGAGCAACACATGACTGTTTATTTGAGAATCATGCTATGGGATTCACTCCATGTAAAATTATGCCAGCGCTTACACTTTTATTGTATTGTCTTCTGGATTCCATAATCTATAACCCACAGTATTGTAACCAACCATTCTTGTAGGTCTTGCCCTTTTACTTAACTTATCCTGTTTCGGTATTATAGTGGTCCAAGCTTTTGATCAAAAGACTCGTAGTCTTGATAAATCATTATGTCCATTTTTCATGAAGCATGGTGTTTTAAAGTTAATAGCCCACGATGGAGATCTGTTCAACTGGTATGCAGTACACTGAATGGCTTCACACCATAAAAATTTAAGTAAATTCGTCTCAGCAAACAAAGTTCTAGTTTTATCACACAAAGTCCTGTTCAAGCGCTCTGCAACTCCATTTTGTTGCGGCGTATAAGGTAGATTATATTCTATATTTATCTCTTTATTATTAAAAAAAAATCTTCAGTCTATTTGCCGTATACTCTGCACAATTATCGCATCTTATTCTTCGCACTTTATTTCCAGTTTCATTTTCCAATTTAATTATGTAGTTAATAAGTTTCTCTGTCGCTTCTGACCTATGCACCAATGGATATACTACACAGAAATGGGAGTAGTCGTCAATTACAGTCATAAAATATTTCTCACCGTTTAAATCACATTTCTTGGTGGGTCTTGCAATGTCTGAATGCAGCAACTCTGCTACTCTCCTCGATCTTGGTCTCGGTGTCTGCTTAAATGGTGCTCTCGTAGCTTTTCCTTCTATGCATGGACTGCAAACTTTTTCAGAAACAGGTAAATTCATAATACCTAAACCTTTTTTTATTTAAATGACCTAAACGTCTATGCCAAATGTTAGAAAGAACATCATCACTTTTGATATTACCAATATTACATGTTTCATTACATAATTGAGCATTTAATTTATATAACATTCCCTCAGCATAACAAATAACATATGTATTTTTATCTCTTATTACAGCTTTTGTTTTATTAAACTTTATATGAAATCCTGCTTTAGTTATTTTATTTACTGACAATAAATTATATGAAATATTCTTTACAATCAATGCCTTTATATTTATTTTTATATGTTTATACATGAATTTTACCTTCCCCTTTTTATTAGTCTCTATGTATTGACCATTAGCAACATATATTTTAACACTTTCTTGCAATTCTTTAATATCAGTTAAATATTGTTCATATTGTTCATATGTTGGGTACAACCAGAATCAACAATAAATGTAATATTATAATTGTCAGTTAATCCGAGCATGATGTATTCACTAGCAAAAAATCCAACTTCTGCCTTACCAGCTAGGGATGTTTCTCGGGCTTGACCACATTGTCCTCGACCTCGTGCGGTTCTGCGACCTCGGCCAGCAGCTCTTCCACGGCCCCTGCCTCGATGTGGCACCCGTTCATTGGTCTTCTCTTTACACTCATAGCTTTTGTGTCCCGGCTTACCACAGGTAAAACATGTGATGAATGCACTCCCTTGCTCGGTCGTGTCCTTGTTTGTAATGATTTTTGTCTCAGCGTCCAGCAATCTGGCTTTTACAAAATCAAATGTCAGTCTCTTCTCTGTAGCCATGGTCTCAATGGATGTAATTACAGGATCATATTCCTTGGGCAGCGATGATTGCAGGTAACAAATCTTATCTTCATCATAAATTTTAAGACCCTATTGAACGTCGTTTTGTATTGTGTTTTATTCGTAGATAACACAGATTTAAATTTTGAAAAAAATATAGTACATATTTCACACTTTGATCTAGATATTTCGGCCGTGCGATACACGATTACTTACACTTTACTGCATCCAATTAAATCGCCAAGACAAGTCTAAATTATAATCTAATTCTTATTTCATTTGAGTTATATTAGGCTTTGAAAAATAAAAATAATTTCATAGTAAAGGTCGTAAAAAGAGGAATATAAAACGGCCGACATAATGCGAAATATCAAAATATCTATACCACTAATTCCAAAATCTACTGTTTCCCCTTTTCATGCACTCGCTCGACGCTCTGTGTCCTTTAGTCCCGAGTGGAACGTATTGGAGGTCGGACGTGTGCCAATTTTTCTAAACCCGCCACCCCCGCTATGGTCTGTTACCGGCTGAGCCAAAAATGTATAAATAAAGATGAATCACCGCAATGTATGTACGCGCATAACTTCCAAACGACTGCACCAAATTGGATAATTCCTTTTTTGTTGTGTTTGTTAGGACAAAGCTTTTATGAAAGAAAATTTTGAGAATTCAAATAAACAAAAGTAGTAGTAGTAGTAGTTTATAAAAATAATAATAAGTACCTGTATATAGTTTAGTCTCATTAAAATCTGAGAGTTTATTTATTACTTTTTTATTATATTTTTTTTATTTTGTAAAACAAAGTGGGTAAAACCAGAATAAATAAAAAGTTGTCACTGCTGGCTCTACGAAGGCTGAATAAACAAAAAAACTGGCCAAGTACGAGTCAGACTTGCACACGAAGGGTTCTGTACCATAAACTAAAAAAAAACAACAAAATCAGTTTCTAGAAACGTATTATGTTTGTTTTTTTTGGGCTGTATCTCATGATCTGTAATAGGTAGACAGAACTGTGTAGCTATTACGGATCATAAGATACAGCCAGCTGACAGACAGACGGACAGCGGAATCTTAGTAATAGGGTCCCGTTGGTTACCCTTTGGGTACTTCGGGTAGACCCTTTGGGTACGGAACCCTAAAATGGTAAGGATGCTTTGACAATATTATTATTTACCTATATTAAATTTTTACTTTACTTACTAGGTATGTACCTACGCGGAATAGATTTACAAACCGCAAATATGTGTAAAACAGTTGAATTTAAACCCTATGGCAATGGAAATAAAGACGCCACGCGCGCAAAAGCTATAAGCCGACTTTCGCACAGACGTAAACGTATCGCGGCGATTTTTTTTAATGCACTGGATTTTCAACGCTCTACTTAGCGCGGAGAGTTGAAAATCCAACAGTGTGTTTTTTCGACGCGCTGGAATGAACTCTGTTGTGGTTAAGTTGGATTCTCAATGCTCGGCTCAACACCGAGAGTTCAAAATCCACTGCGCGATAAAAGCCCATTACGATATTTCTACCGCCATCTCGGGTTTACATTTTGACCTCACTATTGGCTTTACCACCCTCAAAAACTATGAAAATGACACTCATGACAAAGAATTGGAAAATTCTCGCTGATTAGATTTTTTATACTGTAGCATGAATGGAAAGTCAAAAGGCACGCGGCGCGTAGTTTTGAATCGTATCCGTATTCATGATCTTCGTGTCAGTCAGATTTAAATCCACCTTATTCACAAAAATAAATAAGTATACCTACTTATTTTTAATTATTAAGTCTATTAAATTATTTAGTTCAAGTTTATACAATACGTACCTAACTTTTAGATAACCATAAAAAAATACTTAGGAACTAGAAAAATAAAACAAAATAAACATAATTATACTAATTCATTCAAGTTGATCTACTGCATTTCTCTATATTGTGACGCAACTTAGTACCCACTCGAATTCGTGAACTCATGAGCAGTGCGCTTGGCGCGCGAGTCTCTGCGCATCGTAATTTTTATACGTATCGCTACTCCTTGCGGGGGCAGAGGTATGCGTTAAATACCTACGGCGCTCGGGTTAGGCTCGCCTTAACTTCAATCGCCTGGAGATCGTTGATAATGGACGAGAACTTTATGAGGTAGGTTTCCAATGGCTCATTGCACTTTAGAGTTATTAATTTGCGTTTTAGGTAGAACCTGTTGTTGACACTTTTTCTCCCAAAATCTATTTCTCAAACACGTAATTATTTCTCTCGCTGTTTTCCCATCCTTTACTATTTCAATGTAGCGGTCGGAAACGCACTGTGCAATTAAAGACTTCGCTCTCGAATCGTCTTTGATAAATTCGGCGGATTTTTCTTTTTCTTTGTCTTCTTCATTTAATACATATGCAACTTGCTTTTCTTCTAACATCAGTTTAAGGCGAAACTTCCAGGTGCTAAAGTTTGTCTTCTCACCCAAGCACGGCAACAACGAAATTGACGAGACCGCAGCCCCCGACGCCATGTTTGCGTTGTCTTGATTTTTGTTTTTAGTGCTTCGTATTGCATCTACGTGGATCGCAACCCAGTAACGACGATTTCTTTTTCTATTACCACTAACTACGCTCTGCTACCATGTTGATAAGAAAACTACGATGAATTCACAATATGTGGGCGTTTATTAGTTAAAAGAAAGCATTTTACACTACAATTCGTTTTGCGTATTTTCAGGACGAGACCAGAGAGCATATATATCAACTGTCACATTGACAACTGACAGATAGTGAAGTGTCCGACATCTCAACATAATATACATTTGAAAACAGTTAAAAGCTACAAAATAACGTTTAAAGTAAGTCTTTAGAGCTCTTATTCAAAGTGTTAGGACAAATTGAAGTGCTGCTCTTCTATATTTAATTAAATAACCTTTGAACGGTGCATTATTTTAGTTTTTTTATTGCACAACTAATTTAAACTAATTCTTAAGAAGTCATGTACGAAAGATAATAAGAATCCGCCTATCCGTTTCAGAGATCCAGCAAAACCACAAACATTACTCCAGCAGAATCTCGAATAACTTCGCAGCCGAAGAACGAAACAATACAAAATAAGTTGCAACATTTACCTCGTCTAGACAACTAATTATATAGCTAATATTTATTTCGATATTTCCATTAAAAAAGAAAATGTCTGGCTGCGGTAACGTTACCCCAGCAGGAAATGTTTTTGGTAAATAACTAAAAAACTATAAGTGCAACAAATTTGAAAATGTGTGCAACAATTACAGAAGCTAGGCAACTAATTATCTACATCATTTAAATGACTAATTTCGAAATTATCTGGCTGGGGTAACGTTCACGTTTTTGACACTTTTGCTTACTACTTTAGATACGAAACACTGAGTCCTGTTTTAACAACTTAAAAGTATCTTAACCTCTTTGTAACAAACGCAACATAGGATTCTTTAATATTTATTTTCTACGCTTTGCTAGGATTTTTTATTCAATGAGGGCGCCACTTATGCGGAAATATACGCCTTAAGAAAATAGATGAAACATCGGCTAAGTGCCAGTCGGACACGCGCCAGCCTGACACGCGCTCAAAGAGTTGCAAACAAATAATATTTATTTAAATAATGTTTTTTTTTAACATACTCTATTCTGTAGGTTTTTCTGTAATTTTATGTTAAGAACTTCTTTATTTTAAAAATTTTATGCTCAGTAATTTTGGAGATAAGGTGGGGAGGGCGGGAGGGGGGACTACTAATTTTTCATGTATTTTTTTAAACAAATATTTTTAAAATTATGAAAACAGTACATTTGATACCCTTACAATAAGCCCTTTCATTTGATATGTG